>CM071835.1:105123115-105792482 GCA_036507285.1 Trichosanthes cucumerina
TATCTTTATAAATACCTTTTCACCATTAGTGTGACAAATATACTCACCGTGGTTCTTTTTCAGTGGTCCTTATAAAATGGCCTTTATCCCATCTCGCCTAATTCCTCCTAAGCTTGATGTCGCTCAAACTAACCCCATCGCTCTTTGTCAAGACTTTCAAAGCCTCACTGGCTGCTGCATGCCAACCGCCCTGTCACTCACCCAACTGACAAGATAACCCTAAGTAGTTATTGTCAAAAGCCTCTATTTCAATTCCATCTTTAAATGTAATTTGTATTGTTTGTTTACAAGGCAAAATGCATAAACTACCATTTCTCAAGTCTATCTCTTACTCTACTACTCCTTTAAATATTCTGCAAAGGATGTATGGGTCCAAGTTCTCGAACCTTCCTGCTTTGGTTATCGCATTATGTTACTTTCATCGATGACATGTTCTCGTTATACATGGATCTTTCCCCATGACCACCAAGTCTCTTGAGTAACCTCAATATTTCAAACCTTTAAACTATTCATTGAAAAACACATATAAGCCAACATCAAAATCTTACAAACAGATTGGGAGGTGAGTATTGCAATGCGAACCTCCAAAATTCCTAAATGCACATGGTATAGTCCACCAAAAATCCCGCCCATATACCCCACAAATAAAACGTGGGTGGCGGGAGCTAAAGAACCGCATCACCTGCTAGAGGTTGCACTTTTACACTTCTTGCCCATGCCTCTTTACCTATAAAATTCTCGCTCTCATGCTTTCACCATCGCAACCTATCCGATAAACCGATTGCCCACTAAAACATTGTGACCAAAAGTCACCTTATGAAGTCCTCTATCACCATTCACTTGATTTGTCCATCTTAAAAACCTTTCGTCATGGCTTTGTTACCCTCTCCTCAAGCCCTACAATACCCACAAACTTCAACCTAAAACCACCAATACATCTTCCTAGATATCCTCAATCCACAAAAGGGCACATTTGCTATAATCCTCAAACCGAAAAATTTTTTATAACAAGGCATGTCATCTTTTGAAGAAACAATTTTCCCATTCCTAAAAAAAAAAAATCTAACATCCCCAAGTCTCATTCCTCCAAGTCTCATTCTCCCATTCCTAGTACTCCTTCTACCTTTAATCACCTACCAAAGAAACTCCTAAACTCATTTCATTCTACCTCACAACCAAACCCCGACCTAAGCCTTCATGGTGCTACCAAACCCAACTTCAGGCATTACTAATAACATGCATTCAATGACCACACCACAAAATCGCATATCTAAAAAGAAAGCTTACAATGTTACTTCTAATGTTGATCAATCGAAAGAATGATGAATCAAAGTTGCTTTTTCAAATGCCAACAAGCATGAAAATGGAGTGGGTGCTATGGTCAAGAGTTTATCGCTCTTACAACGACAAGGCACTGGGAACTTGTCCCACTTCCTCAAGGTGGAAATGTAATAGGCAAACAAATGGGTGTGATCGAACAAAAAGAAAACCCGATGGCACTATTGCAAGACGATATGAAGTGCTCGCCGGTAGCCAAAGGTTTCCACCAAGAATATGTGAGTCGATTATGACTGAGATTTTTTAGTCCAAAGTGGTAAAACATACCATCGGTTTCTCGAATCCTATTGTCCTTAGCTACAAGTTATAATTGGTCACACGACTTATGTGCATGGATGTAAAGAATGCCTTTTACATGTATGTCTTCTAAAAGAGAGGTCTATATGACTCCAACCTCGCTGATTCGATCTGATGGTGATAACCCAGTATGTATGTAAGTTTCATTGCTGTTATATGGCTTAAAAACAGCACCCGTGAGCTTTGGTTCGAACGCTTTCACTCCATCATCTCGCCACCAAGCCTGAGTTCGAAAGCGCCCGTGCTCATCCTCACTTTTTACAAGGTGACCTCTTCTGGCCCAAAATTTTCCTATTACTATATGTTGACGACATCATCATTTCTGGAGCAACTCTACATATATTGATCAATTACTCACCGATCTAAAGAGGAATTTGAAATGACTCATTTAGGACTTAAAAGTACTTTCTGGCCTAGAAATATCCAGAGGAAACAACCTTTGAACATTCGCCGTAAGAAATATGGTGTGCCGTGATCTGCTTAAATGAAGCCGAATGATTGACGCAGAAGCTCTCTGCCTCACACCATGTGCAACCAAAACAACCAACTCTCTTCAAGAACCACTTGCATGTATGTCTATCCTGCATGTAAGTCTGTCATGGTCCTTTCAATATTTCGATGTTCACCAAAGCGTATATATCTCCTTCATGCACAACAAGGTATATATGTCAAAGATGCATTCACCAACTAATATGGATATAGTGGCTTGCAAAAAGGATCCTTCTGGTATCTTCAAGGTACATTAGATGTGGGGACTCCCGCCAAAGCCAAAGAATGTAAGTCTCTGTTGTCTATCAGGATGCGATTGGACCTCTCGACGGGACCACCGACGCAAGATCTCAGAATCGATATGTTGTGTTTTTTGGGAAACAATCCAGCTGCTTGGAGTAGAAGAAACAACCCCACCGTGGCTCGCTCCTCCACCGGCAGAGTATCGCTCTCAGCCTATGCACCTACCAATTATGTCGGGTCCGGCAGATAATTATGTGATTTTCAAGAGTCCATCGTGGGTCCACTCCAACTCTATGGTGATAATACCTCGCGAATTGCCCTAGCCAATAACTCGCTGTTTCATGCCGTAACAAAACACATTGAAATAGATTATCACTTTGTTCGTGAATGAGCTACCAGAAAGACATCAAGATCAACCACATTTCCATAATCGATCAACTTAGGTGACATCTTTACCAAAACCAATGAGTCACTCACTGCGCTTCTTGTTTTTCTGGTCCAAACTGAATTCCCCAAAAGATATCACCGAGGGAGGTGTTAGATATTAGTAGTTTCATTAATGCTTTTAAATAGTTATCTTAGTTGTTATTTCATTATTAGTTGAGTTAAAGAAACCAAATCTCATAAACAGATTTACTAATACGCACTCTCTATATAAAAGGTCTTGTACAAGCTATCATCAATAATAAAGAGGATTACCTTTTACCTCAGCACATCAAGTTTTCACTCACACCTCGTTTCTTTTTTTGGCAACATTTATACAAATGGTGAGAAGTGAATAATAGTTAATAATATAATGAAATTAAACTAATTTTGTTGTTTTTTGTAGGATTGAGCAAAAGGAAAAAATGTAAATTATATTCTATTTGCATTTCTCTTTCCTAAAGCAGATAAATCTGAAATGCTTTTTCCTAAAGCAGATAAATCTGAAATGCTGGAGAAAATGTAATTGTATTTTATGCGATTTTTGAAAAGTCCGTATTTTTTGGGATTTCGAGATTCGAGAGAGATTTTGCTCATTTCTTGAAAGATTACATCCTGAAAAACATCCATGAAAGTTAGTCTAGGATTGAGGTGACTTTATATGGAAAACCTGAACTGCAATCACTAAAAAGAGAAGAAGCAAAGCACAAAAGAGGAAGGCAACGCTCATTGTCGTTTTTCTGCAAGTTTTCGACAACACTTGTTTTCCTCCCTTGTTGATTGTTTTTCAGTTGTTTTCTTTTTAGTTTGTAGTTTTCTTAGATTAACCTTCTCAATAAAAGTAGAGCAGATGAAGATTCATTTGCTATTAAAAAAATGTATTTGAATCAATCGAAGCAAGGAACAAGAATAGGTTTTCCATTGTTTTGTACTTCTAAATTCTCGAGTTTAACTCTTTTTATGTATTTTGATTCTTCATTTGTCGTTTATGTCATATCTAATAAAGAAGGTTGAATTGTTTTACATTACAAGATAGTTTTTGCATTTTTATTCCTTTCATTAGTAAAATAATTGTGGAGTTGTGTTTTATTTTCTATAAGTTTTGTTCAAGATTATTTCTGTTTTCCATTCATTTAAATGCAAGTTTGAGGTATAATTATTTTACTCAAAAAAACTTTATTTCATAAGTAATAAAATTGGGTGAACTTTCAATTATGAATTTCATCTCTGCTTAATGATCGAACTGCTATAACACGAGTGCACGGATCGAAGTAATAAACTAGAATACTCCGTGAGTATCGAACCCACAAGGTACTTGTGAGTTTCACTAAATTAATCGAAAAACAAAAATTGCCATTAAAATGCAAGTATGGTAAACGTGAGTTTGTAAAATTGTTGATTTGAAGGTGTTCTAAGTCAAGTTGAAGATTAAAGAGAAATAATTGAATAAAAAGTTATGGAATTCAAGTTATTTTTTGTCCATTCGATAAAATGATGTTGAAAAATGCAATTTGCAATTGTGAAGTAAAGCAAACATTAAACCCAGTAAAACCGATTCCATTCATATTCTCGTTTGCTCCCAAAACCTTTGGGAGACCACACAATTTAAACCTACATGCCTATGGCTAATCGGGAGGTTAGATAGTTCAGTGCACAACTCTCTCTCGTCTTCGAGTCTCTCCATGTCTAGGGTCGAAGTTTCGTGATCTTATGTCTAAGTCATTTCCTCCGCTGATTTTATGAGATTTGTCTTCTCCCTCGCCCTTTCAAGATCAAAGTTCAAGCTTCTGATGAGCAAGACCTCAAGTGATTTGATAGGTTGCCTAAATTATAATCAATAAAATTAAACTTAGGTTAGGTGTGTCGACACAATTACTTTGTTACTTTAAACACGTACATCTCTCTTCTCTAGGTATTCACAACTTTAACCCCAAAGAGAATTTAGCTCATGATTAAACCAGTAAGAAAACATTATTCTAGATGTCAAATTTAAGTGGACTTCAAGGAAAATAGAAACAAAATTGAAGACGTGAAATAGAGAAATAAACTATTAAAAACAAAACTTCGGTGAGTAATAAAGCAGGAGTTCTCGACTTTTTATTTAATGGGCAAAAACTATAATGTATAAGCTTTAACCAAAACTACAAATAACTAAACAATGGAATCGAGCACATTAGCCTTTCAACCCTAAATAACAAAAGAAGTGCAAGAGAGAGGAAAACCTAGAAACTCCCTTTGTTGGTCGATTCCAAAATTCAAGGATAAGTTTTGAATCTTCACTCTCAAATATTTGTGTAAAAGAGAGACCAACCGATGGGTTTTATTATAAGTCAAACGAATAAGAAAACTTGTTGAAATAACATAACCGAAACCCTAAAATAAATCCTAAAGCTTCAGAGAAAGATCGAGGGGAGAAGAAAAATCAGCAACCCGCTCTATTCCTTGAAACCCATGAAAAAAAAAACTTTTTATATGTGGTGTGAGTTAGTGGGTTTCTTCCAAATTCACCTTACTCCATGGGAAATAAAACAAGTATGATTTTAGTCAGATTCTTTCTAAAATGATAATAATCCCTCAAATCTCAAATCCCGAAATTTGTGGCGTGTTTTGGAAATCTCAAATGCATCGATAATTTGTCAACCGTGAGGAGCTTGCTCGAAAAGAGGATAGACTTGGCCAAACAAAAAAAGGCACACAATGCACTCGTGATTCTGGCTCCTGCATTTTGGTTTATTCTTCTAATCTACAAGTAAAAATACAATTGCATTTTCTCTGCATTTTTCATGTTTACTTTCAAATATGCATAAAAATAATGAAATTGCTCAAATTCATTATTTCTCTCAACTATTTTTCACTTTCCCACCATTATTAGCAAGCTTTCGAGAGTTTTACGTGATTAATGCTATTTTCGCTGTTCTCAGAATCAATAAACATATAAAAATGACAAAAATAACCTAGTTTAAGGATTGAATAATCCTCATAAATGAGAATTATCCCATAATATTTGTTTTATATTATCAATAACACATCAAATAATTTAGTTGTATTATTTTATTTCATAACTAGATAAATCTTCTAAGGATTCAAGTTGTGAACGCTTATGCATAGTAAGAGGTGTCAAGCTTAAATTAGCAATAACAATCGAGTTCGACATGTGAAACTTAATTTGTTTTTGTATGAATTTAAAGTCTGATAAAACCTAGTCTTCACAACCAATGTTGTTTGTCAAGCTAAGAACTTAATACAAAAAAAGGTTAAGAAAAAATGGATGCCATGGGCAAGTACAAATGGAAAGGGCCTAGAAATAAGTAATGACACATCGAATTCTATACATAGGCATAGACTCCAAACCACTAGAATTGTGTGTGAAAATATCTAAGCTAGATTACTATAGATATATAGGTTTAATCACGAAGTTTTCTAATGATTTTAAAATCTAATAGGAGTTGAATTAGATCTACATAGTTTCATTGTGTTGATTGTGATTGCAATTGCATTTTTCAGATTATCCTTTCCAAATGGGCAAAATCAACTTGAATTCCTTAAAGTATTGATTTGTTTCCTATTTTTGTTTGCAAATATACCATTCAATCATTTTATACTACTGGTTACTGGATTGATTCTTACTAGCATATTCTTTCCATCTAAATAAACTTATTTGAAATTCATCTTACGGGTATGATACTCCTGAATACTTTCATTTTTTATTACTCGATCACGCAGATTTAGTGTGTAGTAGTGATCAATGGGCCAAATAAGTGAGTTGAATTTAAACTCAACTCAACTTAACTCAATAGGTCAAATGCCCCTGAAGTTCTAATATTTAAGAAGGTAATGGAAATTATGGAAATTTTAAAGACTTAAAAATAGAATAAGAGAGTAAGTGAGTATTGAAAAAGAAAGAAGAAAAATAGAAAGGTGTTATATCATAAATTAAATCAAATCACAAGAGAGAGGAAATAGAAGAGAGAGAACGATGTACTAATGATGAGATTTTTTTTTAAAAAAAGTTTGAGGTATTAATGCATTTTTTAGGTTCATGAATATTTTTAAAAGAAGGTATTAATGCTTTTGTCCATATATTAACAATAAATTCATTTTTAACTTTTTTTTTAGTATATGAATATTAATGAAACTTTTAAAAGTTTATGAGTATTTTAAAACAAAGTACTAATGGTAATTTCTATCCAAAATTAATGGTGTGTGATTTTTAAGTTTGTTTAAAAATCTAAGGTTATTATTGAAATTTTTAAAAATTTAGAAGTATTTTTAAATAAAGTACAAAGTTTATGGTTATTTTTTATCATTTAGCTAAAAAATAAGTGTTTTCATGTATTTTCAATCATAACTGGGTCCAATGTTATTAAACAATATGTTCAAATTGAGGAGTAAAATCAACTCGATCTCCGCCAAAGAAAAAATCCAATATGTTTAATTTTTAAAACTTAGCTACATTTTTCAAAACACAGGTAAAAAAATAGATAACAAAACTATAAGTGAAAAGTAGTGTTTGTAGGTTTAATTTTCATAAATCAAGTAATTATTGGAAGTCTTAGTTTTTTTTTTTTTAGTTCTTGAAAATTAACCTTATAAACATTATTTCTATATCTATGTTTTTTTTTCTCTTTCTTTTTATTTTTAGTTTTGTTATCTATATTTTACAAATGTTTTGAAACTCAAGTTAAGTTTTTGAAAATTATATATAGAGATCCTATTTTTTTTTATTTGTGTGTTGGGGGGAGATGAAAACCATGCTGAAAATAAATAGCTGAAAGAATAATTACAATTTTCAAGTAACTAAAAATCAACGAAGTTATCAAAATTAACTTCTACTTTTAAGGATGCATCTAATATATATCTATAACTTTCATTTAGCCCGTCTAATAAATACATGAAGTTAAAAGTGTATCATAAATTTATCAACTTTCAATTCCATGTCTTAAAAGTCTTTAACCAGCTTCACAATGGTTAAGATTCACGAACCCTTTGGATAAAATTAGGGCTAGAAACGTCTTAAATATGTTATATGACTATTTGAATGACAAGTACGTAGGTCTTGCTTGTTCCCCATCTCTGTGTTTCTTTTGTGTTATTTAAATTTTGTAATTGTGTATTGTTATTATTAATAGGAACAATTGGGCAAATAGCAAAATCGACCTAAAATATTGCAAAATATAGCAAACTGTTAAACTATTTGCATATATGGCAAATGTTCACTTAAATTATTAAAAAGTCCATGCACATGTGTCTTTATCCCAAATGAAAATTTGTGATTCATCTCCATTCATTTATTCTTCAAACTATCTTTGATTTTTTTGTTTGTATAGTTTTTTGTGATTTCTTATTCATTTCTCCAATGTTTAGTCGATCGACTAAAAATCTTAGGTTCAATCAACATCAAACATTCAACTTTTTCTATAGTGATTGGAGTCTATCACTAATAGACTTCAATCACTATCTTGTAATAGAAATCTATCAGAGATATAAGTTTATCACCATCACTTATAGACTTCTATATGTGTTGTTTATATCTTTTTATTGAAGTTTATCACTTCTAGACTTCTATCATTATCATTCGGATCAGTGCATGATTGAAGTTTATCACCGATAATGCATATGTTAATTGTTACCGTATGAATTATTAGAATTTTGAATCTTAAATTAACTAGAGTCAATATAGGCTAATTTTCATCATTAGATAAGATATGGCATGTGATTGAAGTCCATCACTAAAATGTTTATTTTATATATCACTATAATAAGATTGCAACACTAATAAAAGTCCATCGCTGATAGACTCCTTACTATGATAAAAGTCTACTAGTACTAGCATACTACTCTAAGTCTTACTTCAATTTTACAGTCTATTAGAGTTTATCGCTAATAGACTTCAAATTGTGACAAGAGTCTATCAGTGATAAAATAACCTTGATAAAAATATATCAACCTACTTCATGTATTTCATTCTATAAATTTCATCACTAATAGACTTCTAATCGTGATAAGAGTCTCATTCAACATATAATTTTTTAGAATCATTAGATTATTTACGCCTCGCTTGATAGCCATTTGCTTTTTGAAAATTATGCTTGTTTTTCCACCATGTCTGCTTCATTTTCTACAATAGTTTCCATCTTTCTCTAGAGATACGATTTAAGTTTCAAGCAAAATGAATAAAACATTCTCAAGTTTTTCAAAATTATTTTTTTAGTTTTCAAAACTTAACTTGGTTTTTGAAACTATAAGTACAAAGTAAATAAGAAAACATAGAACCTCGCTGATAAAAATTAGTATTCTCATACTTAATTTTAAAAAAACTAAAAAACAAAAAGTCATATCATCATGACCTTGGTCCTGTTCAAGAAATTTGTCCTTAGACTGAGGAGAGCATGCAGCTCTTCAAGTGTTACCGAATCATCACAGGTGCAAAGTAACAATCTGCTCAAATGAATTATACTCCACTGCAAACCATTCAAAGTATAAAGCAATGTGTCTTCATCATCGATAATCACGGAGACAATTGTAAGCTTATCTACTAACTCTTGATTCGCATTAGATAGTCATCGATCGATTCATTAGAACTTTTAGAGATAGTATGCAAGGCAGACTTTAATTTATGAATGTGAGATCGAGTCAGCAGAGAAGTTTTTTTAAAGCAAGCCCATACCTCACCGGACGAATCGCACCAATGACAAATGAGTAAGCAACCTTTGACAAAGTTGTTGCATCAATCAGTGGTAATAAGAGTTTCATCTTGAGCAATCCAGTTGATTATAAGTTGGATTGATCATGGTAAGGATCGCTCGCTCTCGTGGCGCAAGAACTTGTCCGGGTGGTTCTTAACCATGGATTATGTCAAATAATGAGTGAGCCTTCAACATTGATTCCACTTGAAACCTTCGTAACAAGTAATTTGTCGAATCCAAATTTAACAGAATCAAATTGCAAATATTAGATAGAAGAAATAAAGAAGAACTAGGTTGAGAATTCAAATTTTGCAAGCCTGAGGTATTGAGGAAGACGGCCATTTGGACGTGTGTCCTCTCTCAGCTCACGATACCATAAATGGGCTTTGTAATGGTTGTTCAAGAAAGAGGAAATGCCTCTCAGATATTCTCATATATTACTTGATAACTTTACAAGGGATGATTATATAACCATCAATTAGCATAACATAATACTAACCATTTGAACTAACTTAAACTAAATGTTAAACCTCTTGAGTTAAGAGTTACAACAGTAATGTAAACTATACTCTACTAATAATATAGTTGTCAACTAGACCTTAAAGATGGTAAACTAATCGACAAACAAACACATGAAAGTAATCTGTTGTATGGGTGTATCAATAAAGTTTTACATATATATTATATGTAATATATGAAAAGATGAAAGATTCCTATAAAAAAGATGAAAGATTCAACAAAAAAGGAGATGAAAGATTCGTTGATATTAGTCCTTTCATATCATCCTTTTGGACAAGGAATGCAAGTTTCTTTAATCACATCTATATATGTGAAGCTGTTTTTATTAAAGGTGAATGTACTCTCATATTTCCACGTTCAAACTCTTTTATTTCAGAATCTCATCATGTCCAACGTTGAACTTGTAATAGGAATTCCCTGCTTTTTAAATTTGTTCGTATGCTATTATATGCTAAATTAGAATCTTTGAAATAATTTTCATTTCAAAAAATTGCATAAACTACCCTTAAATTATGAATTTATTACAATCACACCCTTAAGCTTTAAATTTGATCAATCACACTCGTGAACTTTGATAAATGCTGCAATTAGCCCCATGTACTTTATTAAGTGTTGAAATCAACCCTATTAGTTTATCAAATATATAGACAAGGATCATATTGATAGAGACAATAACCCTCCACATTGGTATGATATTATCGGCACTTTTTGTTCGACTATGAGGTTCATCCACAATGTCGACATAAGGCTCATTAATTTTTGTTCCACTTTGAGGATTTATCCGACACACAACTAGGTTTTATCATGGCTCTGATATTAATTGATAAAGACAACTAACCCCAAACAAATCTCACAATGGTATGTGATATAGGATGAATTGTTGGTTATTTAGTTTAATTTAATTGTTATTAGTTTAATGTTAATTTTAGATTAATATGTATTAGGTTTTTTCTTTATAAGGCTATATATAGCCCTTTGTGAGATTTGTAAGGGAGCTTTTTGAATGATATTTTGAATAAAACATTTGGTTCTTGTGGAGAGTTTTCTCTCTTTTGGGATGAATTTTCCTTATTTGGCCATGGATTTGGCCTAATCATTTAATCCGCTGCGTCAATTGGTATCAGAGCCTCGGGCAAACCTCGATGTTCCCAAAAAACTACAAAACCATGGATGGTATCAGAGCCTCGGGCAAACCTCGATGTTCCCAAAAAACTACAAAACCATGGACGATGGTCGGAGACGACAACCTCAACGGTGGACTGCACACCATGAGTATGTTTCTTCATCCAAGTATTTACTAACTACCATCTTCTTTTCAACCTACCATCAACCAAAGTGACAGAAACACCAAGTCAGCCAAACAAAATTTACAATACACTCATTACTCAACTCACCCTATTCATCAATCATCATCCCACCATCTTTATGATTCCAAACTACCCAAACAAAAATTACATGACAGTTATTCATCAACCTATCATCTTCATTCTAGATCCAAACATTCCAAACCATCCCAACCATCAAGCTTTAAAACCAAAATACAATAACTACATTCACCAAACCGATCATGCAATCAAAGAACTTCAAAAAGGTTGTCTAACAAATTAAATCTTGTAAGTGAAAATTTGGCAAAGAAGCCTCTGCTCTCAAATAATATACTAAGCAAAAAAAAAAATTATGAAGCTAGAAACAAATCATACAAAGATGAAGTAAGATTGTGATGGTGAAGATGAAGGAGAGGAAAACTATGAACAAAAAAGAAGAAATCGTAGAGAGTTGTATGTCTTCAAAAAGTGGACCAAAAACACTTGTTACTGCGATGGAGGAGGCATTAGACGCTAAAGATTCATCGAAGGGTTTCGCCGTGGAGTCGCTCAACATTGGAGCTTCACAGCGAAAAATGGGTTGCAGGAAAAAGGTTGCCAAGGCAACTTGTTGAAGATGGAAAAAAAAAGGAAAATGTAGGTGGTCGGAGGCGTGGGAGTTGCTCTCGTGAAGAAAAAAAGAAGAAAAATAGAAGATGACAGTGAGGGAGATTTGTTGTCGTGCGCTAAAATTCAAGGTCCGTCCGTTAAAGAAAAAAAAGGCATGTGGGTATTGTTTCACGATGAAGATTAAGGCGTCGCCAAGGCTAAAATTGGAGATGATGAAAACGCGTGCAAATGGGAAGGGCAAATTTGAAAGTTTACCTTGCCGGAGGAGAAGAATCGTCGGAAACTTGATAGATGGAGGCGATGGAAAATGAAAAGTTGGTTGGCGCGGTGTGGGTATTGGCTCATGAAGAAGAAGAATGTAGGATAAAGGTGAGGCAAAAATGGAATTTGGTTCAACAACCCTAATTTACATGAGTCAAGCTCAATTATTGGGTCATTTATCACTATTGGGCCCAAGCATTAAAAACTTACAGGAGATTATTAATGGGTATTGAATATATCCTTTTTATTTTAGAAGATTTTCATACGTCAAGATTTTTCAATTAGAGTTTATCAAACTCACAAGGATCGAGAAAGAGATTTTTCAATTAGAGTTTATCAAACTCACAAGGATCGAGAAAGAATTATTTTGATCACCTCGGCTCGAGGATGAGTCATAAGGGAGCTTTTTGGATGATATTTTGAATAGAACATTTGGTTCTTGTGGATAGTTCTCTCTGTTGGAATGAATTTCCTTCTTTGGCTATAGATTTGTCCTAATCATTTAATCATTGCGTACAAGATGATATTGTCCACTTTGGGCATAAACCTCCTGGATTTTGTTTTGGTTTCTCCAAAAGACCTCATACAAATGGGAGATAATTGTCCTCACTTATACCATGAATCTTTTCCTTTTCGCATAATATGGGACATTGTGAACACTCCTAACAATCCTCCCTCGAACAAAGGACCACATTTGAGCCTACCTCGAACAGATTCGCCACTCTCGATCGAGAGCTTGTTCCATCTCGAGACACGTGAAACATAATCAACAAGGCACAACCGGTCCAAATAGAGCACAATACATATCACACTTTGCTCTTATCATGGAGTGCACAATCGAGACTCACTAATTTTTGTTCCATTTTGAGGATTTCTCCACCACACAACTAAGTTTTTACACCATGACTGATACCACTTTGATAAGGAAAACCAGCTCCACTACTACCACATGAATTTTTACGAAAAACTTCAAACCGGAGAAAAAAACCATGAATGTAAAGAAACTCCACTATGTGAAAAATTATTACAATCACGCTGCACTCCTCTCCCGACCTCAATTACAAAAACTAGAGTTAGCAAGACACCAAGCTTAAAGTGTATCTAAGAGGACGCTTTAAAACCAAAACCATAAGCTCCTTTTATATACTGTAGTTAAGTTCATCACTTTGACATTTCCGACGTGAGACAATTTTTACTTCTAATACATCATTGTCAAAATCCTACACAATTAATATGAGTTTAGTTTCAATTGAACTCTAGTAGATCGTAATAGTATTGTAACTCCATAGAGCCTATATAATTCATGCATGATGTAAAGTTATTTTATGTAGATCATAATAGTGTGTTCCAATAAAAAAAATCTACATACTAAACAGACTATAAAAGTTTTAATTTGATTGTTATATTTGCTTTTGACCGAACAAAGAGGTACATCTCTCCTGTTGCAAGACGACAAATAGAGATCTAAGACAATCAATTGCGACAATGTGCAGTTGATTCCAGTTGGGTCCGAAAGAATGAAATGTGTGTGGTGTGGTCCATGGGAAAGGAGCGAAAAGATAGAGAGTGGTGAGCTTTTTGCTTTTCACATGATAGATTTGCCGATGGTGGCTTCATACTCCGGTAAGAGCAAAATTTGGCGTATGATGTATCACATTTAGGAATGAGAAAAGAAAAAAAGCCTACCAAAATCGACCAAACTGATATCGATTGATCGGTTTATTGAAGGTGTTAAGTATATTCGGTTCTTCTCTTAGTAAAACCGACCTTCAACTTTTTTTAGAAAAAGTAATATATATAATATATAATAGAAAATCGGTAAACATTTTTACATATTTTTAATAAAATAATAAAAACTATAAATAATAAAAATTAAATAAATAAATCGATCGACGGTTGATTCGGTTGGTTTAATGTAGAAAATTTTTAAAAGGGAACCGACCAACCGAGTGAATTTGATCGATTAGTATTTCGTTGAGGTCAGCAAACCCAACCTAACCAACCGATGATCACCCTAGATTCTCATTCATCTATACAATAGAAAAAATTGAAATAATAAATAAATATCCTGCCATATAGCCAACTGTAAGTGATTGAATGAGTGGGTTCCACAAAAATGCAGTCCAAGATGTGTACCTAAGTTTTTTCCTCTAATAAAGTATATATATATATATATATGTTAATGTAATTTACTATTTTCAGTCTAAGATAAAGTGTGTTTTTTTGCCCTCAGTACCTATCTTCAATTTGCTCCGTCGAGTTGAACAATATATGAAAGCGAAATTTGAACCTTTAATTTTGTAGTTGATAGTACATAGAGATGAGAAAGATACCTACGAAGTTGATCTCTACCGGATTGGAGAATTCCAGTTTGATCGAATCTATATGGTGTCAAATCGGGAATCATTTTCGAGCCCCGTATTTTTTAAAGTATTTGATGTTTATTACATATATATATATATAATCCTTAAACAATATTGTATACTATTTTTTATTTCATTAGGTAATAAATTGTAATATTAAATATTTTTAAAAATTAATGATTTAAGTAATGAAAACAACCATAATGATAAACTTTTATATGATTTTAATATAATTATTGATTTTTAATTAAAACCATAATATTAATAAAAAAAGAAAACGAAAATCTTTTTCTCGGGACTCAATTCTCAATAAGGAACTCTTTGATCCCGATCCGACTTCCAAAATAAAAAATGGGGCGGGGACGGAGAACGCCCCAACTCGTTACCATCCTTAATAAGATATGCCTTAACTATTAACTATATTCATACATCTATTCTATATAATATTCAGTATAAAATTAAAATTTGAAAATTTTAGAAGACAGCCGAGCAAAATCAAAATATATGTAGAATTACATGATCTTAATAGCATCATCATAATGAACTCGAAGCCCCATTATCTACATATTACAGAGAGAGAGAGAAATACGAGTCAAAGCTCGTACATTTATATAATTAAACCCACCCAAAAAAAAAAAAAAACCACACCAACATTTATATATATTCGGAAGATAGATGCTGATGAGAAAATTAAAGTTAACAAAAAAGTTGACAAAATAAAAATGGGCCGCCTCTGTCATTTCTTCATGATTCGACAGCGCTCACAATTCTCACGCCGGCGGAGCCTTGGAAGAGCTACGCTCGTTGGGGCGGCGGTGGCGGTTTCCGGCTCGACGGTGATCGGTAATTGGTGGCGGCGGCGGCGGCGCCTTTTTGACTGGTTAATTTGTTTAGATGGTCCTTGGCTTTGCCCCACACCACTAAGTATAGCCCCATCACTATGAATATGGCCCGATTACGCTGCCAAATAAAAAAATGTCAATTTTGAGAAATTGGGAATGAAGAATATCATGATTCGTGAATTATTTTAAAGTCCTATTGTTATTTTTAAAAGTATTTCAGACTAAAATTGTCTAGTTTCATAAGATTTCACAAAATTTTAAACTAAATCATTAACTATTCAATCACTAGCTACTAACTGGAAAAAAAAGATTTTTTTAAAACTTTTGTTGATTGACAGTAAAAGATTTTGAAGGAAATTACCTTCCAAGGTGAATTTGCTCGGCCAAAACAACGGAGCCAAGGAAGGCAGTAATAATCATGCAGAGTGGGGTAAAAGAGGTAATAAAACTGGGCCACGTTGCTGAATCACCACGCCTTGTATATAATAAGCAAGTCCAGAGCATATCACACCCTAAAAAAATTATCATGTTAAGCAAAGATAACAAACAAAACACAAAGAGAATAATTACATTTCATAAAGAATTAATTGATTGTATAACTATTTAGTTTTTTAAAAATTAAGTCTTATAAACATTATTTTTACAATTTTTTTTAGTCTACTTTCTATCAATATTTTAAAAAATTAAGTCAAGTTTTTAAAACTAAAAAAGTCTTTTTTAAAAAACTTATTTTTATTTTAGATTTTTACTAATAATTTAAGTGTTCATTTGAGAAAATATGAAAACTATGATAAATAAATGATTATAAAAATAAATATAAATTTTAAAAATTAAAAAATTAAATGATTATCAAATGAGATTTTAATTTTTTTTAATGTATTCTTACCGTATAAACAGCGGCAAGAAGTCGAGAGTCCCAACCGATGACCCACACACTAAAGTCACGCTCCATAATAAGCGTCACAATGGAGCCCTCCACCGTGCCGGCCACGCATATCAAGGCGGTCAGCGACAACTCCGCCGGATACTTCTTCAATGTGAATGACTACAAGCAATGATAGAAATGGAACCATAAATTTCATTAAAAAGCAACAAAACTTTACCTTCCAACTTGTTATATTTATGTTAACTTTGTTTAATTTAAAATCTTAAATATTTGAAGGGGTAAGATTTTGGTGCAATCTATGTGATTAATGAACCAATAATTTAAATGCGCATTTCGAATGATTTTAAATATTTGATTTGTTTATAATTGATTTATTAAAAGTGATTTTCATATAATCATTTTACATATTTTATTTATACTTTTAATAGTGATTTTGGTTTTGAAAACATTCAATTTTTTTTATGGAAATTTATGAATTTTGACAAAAGATTTACGCTTTTTACTCACATTAAAAGTATAATATTTTAAAAATGAATAATAGTCTATTTTAAATTACTTAACAAAAATCACTTGAGAATCACCTCTCATTTGATTGAAAGGGAATCACTTAAACGATTTTTGATTCCTCCAAAATCACATTTAATATTGTCAAACATCATACTTTTGGGTAGAGAAATGATTTTGTACACGCTAAAAGTGATTTTGGTCCCAAACACGCCCTTAATTGAATGTATAAAAATGGATACAACTCAAAGCTCGTGCACTCAAATTTAAAAGGCAAACCCCTTCGCTTTGCGCTCGAGGAATGAAAAGGAAAGGAAAGATAAAACAATTGCCATTTAAATTTATCTAGATGAAAAGTTCTTGAAAAATATTTTTATTGTTTTCTAGGAGTAGATTATGCTATGGCTTGTGAGAAAGTTAAAGGGAATTACTTGCAAGATGAAGAAGCCGGACCAGCCGACGATGCTGCCAAGGAGCATGAGGGTGCCGAGGACCCAGTGTTGGTCGGCCGACTCGCTGCTGCCGCTGTGCTGGGCGGCGTGGCGTCCGTGGCCGTGGAAGATTTCGACGATCGGTCCTTTATAAAGCGTCATCACCATTGCTCCGCCGATCGTCACCAATGTTCCTACTACCTTTGCGATGCTACGAACCTTCTTAAAGTTTACACTTTCCAGCCTAGTTAATCAATCAAATCACATGTTACATTACACCACCCCCTCCTCATAATCGAGAAAGTTTAAGAAATGATTTTAAAATTTTGAATATTATTAAAAGTTATTTTAGATTTAATTTTAGATGAAATAAAAAAGATTTTGTGTTTAGAGGTTAGCCAAAAAACAAAAAACAACACGATTTCAACTTTGATGAGGTTTAAAAGAAGAAGGTAAAAACAAGATTTCAACTCTAGAAAATGAGGCATTTTTTTCTTTTTTGTAATTACTAGATTATGAAAAGTTTTGAATTACGTAGCGATTGTTAAATTCAATTAATCGAATTATGTGGCAATTATAGTTAATTAGCTAGTCTTAAATTAATTATATTTTTTTTGAACCCAATAGTAATCGATCAACTAATAAATGAAAACAGCCGACAGTGGTTGAGCTTTCGAAAGCACAGTGAATATATTATTCTCCACTGATGGGATGCGGAAAATAGACAATAAATTCAAAAACTAAAAAAAAATGTCAATTAAATTAAAATAACCCAACATTTTGGAAAGTAGTGAAAAAAATAAAATAAAACAGCACAGTAAAAAATAAAATAAAAATACCTGAAAATGAGAGCCATAATGAAGGTTACAGCAGGGAGAATGTTGATGGTGACAGATGTGAATGTTGCTGAGGTAAGTTTCAATCCCACGTAGTATAGATTTTGATCCAACACAGGCCTGTTTTAATCCAAAATAATCACAACAATTAGAAAAAGAAAAAAAAAAACAATAATATTTTTTTTAAAAAAAATCAACAAGAACATTTGAATTAATGTATGTGATCATTACTCGAGGAAGCCAAGGAGCATTATTCGAATAAGAATGGGTAATGTCATCTTCGGCCTTATTTTCCTATAAAACAACCAACACGAAACCAAGTCAGCGACTCTCGTATAATTAACTTCTATACATTCAGAAATTCAAATTCGAGGAGATCGAACCTTTCGAGAACGAGAGCGAAGGGAGAAATGACAATGGTGGCGACAAGGTGTCGATACACGGCAAGAACGTAATGGTTCATGCCCTTCTTAAGGCAGAGCATAGTAATGATATACATTCCTGCATATCCAAATTGTAAGGAAATCATAGCCAAATAGGGTTTCATTTTATGAAGCATTCCACAAAACACTGCAAGCCCAGTTTCAGCTCCCATTTTTTTTTTTTTTTCCTCTCTAGATGTTTGAAAGAGAAGAAGATTTGAATGGTTTCAGGCTGGTGACAAAAAGATGAGAGCTTATGGGGCTTTCTTATAGGTGATTAAAAAGCATATAGAAAAAAAGAGAGAGAAAAAAAGCTAGAGCACTAATGTAAAAAAATTGGCTTTATAATAATTATTATTATTTTTAGGGTTTGTATTATCCACTTGGAAATCATATAATGCAATTCCAAGTTAACACTGTGCCAATATGAAATCCATGTTTTATTTATTATTTGTTGGTGGGATTTGGAAAGGTGGGGGAGGGAGACATAGCTATTCATTTTTTTTTTCTTTTCATTTTTTTAATTTTCTAAATTAAAATTATTTTTGGTGTTAATTAGATTTTTTAATTGTTTTTTTGGAAGTGGAGTTTTGATTCATTGACCATCAGAATGTAAAAGGATATCAGCTGGTTGGGTTAGTGCTCTCTAGCAATGACCCATTAGACATAGATGGTGGGATTTATTTATTTATTTATTATTTTTGGGGCATTGATCAATTAATGTTTTTGAGTAGTGGACAACATTTTTTTTTTTTAAGATTTAATCCAAATAGCCAACAAGGTAGAATTCACTAATCCATGAAAATTATTACAATAAGGGTCTTCTTTAATTTCACCCCACTTGGATAAATCTAAGACTTATGTCATTTATTATTAAACATACTTGATTTAGTTATTGATTAACTTGATTTTCCAATAGATAAGTAGTGATATATTTAGGGCAAAATACACTTTTTGTTGCTGAGTGTTTGGAGTTGATTTTTATTTTGTTCTTCAAGTTTCAAAAATATATTTTAGTTCTCGCGAGTTCAGTAAAATCATTATAAATTGGCCCCTCGACTTAACTTTAACTGTAACGAATCTTTGACTGCTATACGATTTATATGATGGATGGATAAGATAAGCATATCATATTTGTTGAGGTGGATGGAAATGTCATTTGATTACTTGAGAAATTAATTAAAAATATCACATTATTAAGTGATTCTCGATCATTTTTTCAGATCTAACCTTTTTGGGTTCTTTTTGGGGTTCTCCTCTTTCTTTTTCTCCTTCTTTTTGGTCTTTCATAGCCTCTGTGAATGGATTTTTATTCTTTTTTATTCTTTTTTTTTGGGTTTTTGGTTTGAATCTCGATTATCATAGAGACAGTGTCCGATTCTGTGTAAATTTTTGTAATTTTCTCTTGTTTTTGCATTTGTAATTTTCTCTTGTTTCTGCATGTTTCTCTGTTTGTTTTCATCGTTTGATTTTTAATTCCCCCTCGAATTCTTTAGCGCCAAGTCTCGATTTCAAGTTGATTGCATTTGAAAAATTGTGGGTCATCGTTGTATACAGACATTGGTTTGATCGAATGAGATAGATGCTTGTTAAGCATTGGCGACAACCGCCGATTCTGAGGTCGGTTCCGAGTTTGGTGACCGAGTCAATTCAAGAAAGGGCCTATCGTCAGGGTGAAGACTTGTAGGCGGCGACGACGGGCGGAAGACGTCGAAAGCTGCAAAAAAAAAAAGTAGAATAAATCAGAGCAGATGAAATTGTATTCTAAACCTTTTTAAATTTACTTAATAATTTAATATTTTTAATTATTTTTAAATTAATTTTTAAGTAATTAAATGACATTTCATCCAACCTCAATAAATATGATCATTATCCCATCCACGCCATTAGATAATTGGCCTACAATCAAGATTCTCGTTAAAGTTAAAGTTAAGAGGGGCCATTTAGAATGGTTTACAAACCTGAGGGACTAAAATGTATATTTTAAAACCTCAAGAATCAAATAGACATCAACTTCAAATCTGAGGGATTAAAAAGTGCATTTTGCCCATATATTTACTATTAAATTCTGCTATGTTTGATTAAATCATTAATTCTCTTATTACATTAGTCTTTCGATTATTTGTACTATCATTCTGTCCAACTCAAATATATCTAGCCTCTAAACTTACACCACATTAAGTTTTTATATGTTTTGTGAACCATTAATGTAGAGAGATGATCCATGTATATTGAAGTTGTTCTTATTTTAATTTGTGTATATTTATATTTAATTTTTATAGGTATAAATATGAATTTTAAAACGTTGCATTTATGCATTTCAACTTAGCCCACATGTATAGAATTATTACAGTAGTTGTGAATGGTTAATTAAATGTTCTAGTATATATAGAACTAGATAGCCCTTCCTCAATTTTATTTAAAAATTGACCTATGACACGTATGAGCTTCATAAATGACTACTAAGATTGTTCAATATATAGTTGAAAAAATGATACAATAATTTGAACACATAATTTTTCACATCGATATTATATATATTAGATTTCCCATTATAACTTATGCCTACATGTTTGAGTTATTTTTTTTTTTAGTTTAGCAATATTTAGAGACAGTAAATTTAAATCTTTTGATACCCACAACGTTTTTTTTTTAATAATATAGTTGCAAGAATTATATACTGCATCGAAAAAAAATGTTGTTGACTCAGGCGTAGATAATGTAATAAATTTCTAAAGTGAAAAGTACAAAAGAAAAAAAAAACTTCATTATTTATTGATTTATCTTCCGAGTCTAATAGATAATATTGACATCATCAACAAATAACATAAATTATATTAAAATGTTGCAGTATCCCAATCACCAATCATTAACGTATATAAACATGAATTGTTTAAGTAGTTATCAAATAATTAATGGGCTTCAATCAACCATTAAAATAAACCACATGAAATAATTAGATTATTAGTGGCCGACTTTTGTTCGTGGCTGTAAATAAAGTGATTTCGACTCATATAAAATTCAATCCCAAATATTAATAGAATTATTGCCCAGGGCAATTCCGACATACTGCAGAAAAAGCTATTCCACATAAAAATTAAATTAGAGTTAAAAATGGGAAAGTAATTGAACATTTATGCTTACTTTATAAAGAGATTAAGTTTTCATTAGTTTTTTTTTTCTAATCAATACCAGATTTAATGATTAACCAAGTCCATTAATATATTTTATCAAATAAAACAAATCATGTTGAAGAGTAGTGAGACATTTCATTTGGAGTGATATTTTTCTTTATGGCTTATCAATTAAATATATAATTTAGGTTTTTTAAAGTATTTATATATATTGCTTTTTAATTAAAAAAATGAATTCTATATCATAATAAAATATTAAAATTCATTGCCACAAATGATTATGTGACATCAATATATATGATTTCAATTCGGTCAAAATTATGATTATTGTGAACCTAATTCTAAAGTCCTAAAAATCGATGATCTATCGTTGTTATAAATTGTTGAACTGAAAGAACAAGTTGGAATGTTTTAATTTAAATAAATGGATACAGCAAATTATAAAATTAAAATTTACCGCAGTCATATGAACTTACTCATGGTAATTTATCCAACTCAAAACGTTTGCGTTGTTATATAAATGAACCACACAAAAATGTTGAAAATTGTTAACTACACTTGTTTTTAATGTTTAGTGATGGTAAAGACTTAGTATCATCATTATCTACTTTTAATTATTAGTGAGTTTGGTTTTTTTACAATACACCAAATAAACGTATCACGATTTAATCATTAATTATCGAGAAAAAATGTATCATGATTTCAAAATAAACTTTTTTTAGTCTCTAGATTTCAAGAAACAGGTTTAAAAGGTATATGTGTGATTTTATAATTATTTTAATGTAAATGAAAAATTAAATAAAATAATAAAATAGTAATAAAAACACAAACGCATCCGCCAAAGAAGAGAGATAAATTTCAACCTGGCATTTATTAATATGTTATAACACAGGTATATGGTTAAAAAAAAACACACAAACCCATCCCCTAGGCTTCCAATCGCTTCATATCTCTCCTATCCCCTTCTTGAAGGAGCAATGAACCTAAAAATAACGTTTTAGGGGCACAAATTATAATAACATGTGGCATACCATGCACCTAAAATACATACTATTATAACCCAATACTATACTACTCTGCATTTTAAATAATATTATATGATTTCACTTACTATAATAACTCAGACTATTATAACCCTGCACTACAGTATTCCTCTGATTTTAATTAATCTTATATGATTCCACTTGTCATAATAACTCACAGACTATTATAACCTCATGTTATTATAACTCACTCACCACTCCAAACAACCCTTCAATTTTTTTTAAAAATATTTTTCAAAACTAGAGAACTAAAAAAATATATTTTAAAATTTCAATGACTAAATGCAAATACTTTCAGAACGAAAAGGGCAAATATTCCTAAAATAAAATATGTTTCGCCAAAGTCAATTAATCATATTTTTGAAAAACGAGTGTGTGGTTTCATTTTAGGATTCCAACTAGGAATCAGGTGGTGCATATTTTTCCACACAGAAGGCTAATTGGTGGACACGTCACTAAATCATTTGCCAAAAAAAAATGTGGTAGGGAATTTTTTTTGGATGAAAAATACGTGGGGATAAGCATTTAGCATCTAGTTGAGCAATATTAAATTGTAAAAAGGAGAAAGAAATGAAATAAAGAATATGTCAAAACAATATATTCTAGAGTTTTTGCAATATATATATCTACTTGTATCTTTCATTTTGCTTCTCGTAATGCTCCAAAAAGAGATGGCTTATGAAAATTATTCAAATCTTGGTTGATTAGTATGTCGGTTCTACTTGTATCAAATCAAAATCAAGCTCTTTTAGTATAATTTTTCATATCAAATAATAATTCAAAGTGTGCAAAAAAAAAAAAAAAAAAAAAAAAAAGGTTAAGGACCCATTGTTCATGATAAATTAATTATATATATAACAAAAAAAAACAAATATTCATATCATTGTGTATATATATAAAGACTGTTATCATTGAATAAATGACTGGCATCTTGAAAGTTATAAACAAGACTATACTTCATTTTTCATACTTGCGCTCGTAGATTCATGCTTTGTTTTAATACTTCATTTTTCATACTTACGCTCGTAGATTCATGCTTTGTTTTAAGTATGTTAGATATACAAGTATGAACTAATGAATTTCTAAAAAGAAAAACGAGGATTGTTATTGAAAATGGTCTTCCACCTTCAAAAGGAAAAGAATTTTTGTTTTCCACGCCAAGTTGGATTGCTTCACTAACAATTCAATGGATAAATATATGTTAAATTAGGTATAAAAGTATTGAAGTAGAGGCTTGAGAACTAATATTTTCACTATTTTGTAGAGTTTTAAATGAGCAAGTAAAATAATTTGAGTCAATCAAACTCAAATATCTCATCATTTGTATGTGAGATTCAATGATTCATTCTCTATCTAGATTTGCTAGACTTATACCAATTTATTAAATTAAATTTATAAAATTGCTACCCAACTCATGTACATTTCTATTACGCGGGATATATAAAAGATTCATTCGTTTAAAATATGCAAGTCCATCTCAATATTTTTTTTTTTAAAAAAAAGGGAAAAAGATGGCGATATGGATGGAAATTTAGGTCCCATACGCTATTTGGATGATATTAAAAGAACGTCAATTTAACCAAAAAAAAAAAAGGAAAAGGGGCGATAACATGAATTGTTATTGAAATATAATATGAATATCAAATAAAAAAAAGAGAGGCGATAAAAAGTTAACGAGCCGTGAAAATGAGGAAAAACAATTTCTAGAAAACACTTGCCCGCGTTTTTTTTATTTAGGTTAAAATCTTATTTTAGTCCATATGCTTTAAATTTTGTTTTAGACTGATCCATATAATTTCAAATGTTCATTTTTAGTCTAGTTTAAATAAAAAATTTGATCATAATTTTAGCACAACAAAAGACCCCATATGAACCCAATTTCAAAAATTATAGACTTTTTAAAGAGAAATATTAACAATAAATTAAGAGTAGAACAAATTTTAAGTTTTATTAAAAGTACAAAGACTAAAATTGAACATTTAAAAGTAGAGAGACAAAAATAAAAAAAAATCAAGATATAGATATTTGTACTTCAATTTATTTCAACTATAAAATAGATTGAGTTTAAATCATTTTATAAATTTTAAATAGATTAAATAACAGTAAACTATCAATTACTTCAAAAATAATATTTAAAAAAAATACATGAAGTCAACGCAGTATAGTTTGAAAAGTTTGAACTTTTTTTAAATGCTTAATCATACTTGATGTCGGTTGAAATATGCTTTCTTATTAGATATATGAAAAAAATTGAACTTGTAAACTTATTTCCTAAAATATCCGCATATATGACTTTTATATTGTAATTGTAAAAAAGGTGTTTTTAATTAAAAAACAATTCAGAGGAATTGATGATTGAGTTAGTTATTGATTAAGATCACAGTAATCATCAATTGATAAATATTCTACTTTTTATTATAATTATAATTATGTTTTTTAAAAAAAAATATTTACCATGGGTATAAAGTTGAACCTTCGTCAAGCGGCATTTCTAGCCTGCCCTTGTTATTGTTTCCTTGTTATTTTTCTATAATCCCCTTCTCTTTTCTTAAAGGTTCAAAATTAAGAGGGTGTACTTTTAATTTTGTAACGATTTAGTTCATGAACGTTAGTATATAACGATTTAATACTTATGCTTTTAATTCTATATCACTTTAATCCCCATTGTAAAAAATCCAAATTAAACGTAAATTTTTATTATTTAACAATTTAGACTTCATAGCTTATAGACATCTTGGATTCTAAATACCTTATTGATCTATTCATGTAAGAAATACCATTAAATCTTAACGATAACTTTCATGTTAGGGACTAAATCCTTTTTTTAAAAAAAAAAAAAACTAAATTGTTACATACTAAAATTCAATGACCTAATTGTTGCAAAATTGAAAGTAGAGGGCCTGGACTAAATCATTATAAATCAAAGTTCAAAAAGACTAAATTGTTACTTCCATAAAAGTTTAGAGACTAAAAGTGAGTCTCCCTTAAAATAATAATACTAGAAAAAACAATAGAAATTATCCCAGGAAACATGTCTTCAAAATAAGAAAACTATTATTTAAGTACGATTTCAAAATGGCCTCTCACATCTCCAAAACCCAATTAGTTAAAGGAGCTAAAGTCCAACAAAATTATTCACAACTTTAAACCATTCGTCAATTGACTCAGTGTCATGCATGAATGAATAATTTAAGCAGATGATTTTGTGAGAACATATCAAATCCCAAAAAAATGACAAAAAAGGAAAAAAGAGAACCTTTAAAGAAAGTTCTGTCAAACAAGACATACATATTATATTCAATATATCCAAGGGTGCTCATAATTCAAAAAAGCAAAATTGCTATAAAGTGAGGATAAAAGAAGGGGTGAAAATAAGTTGCCATTAATTTACAAATCCCAAGTGCTAAAGGAATCTTTTCCTTGTGTAAAATAATAAGTAACAACTCCAAAGCAAGAGACCCCATTAACATAAAGTTCTTCAAACAAAGTTTTTTTAAAATTCTTTTCTTAAAAGGAAAAAGAAAGAAAAGAAAAGAATTGAAGTTTGTTTGCTGTAGGGATCAAAGAAATGAAATGAAACCTTGTCATTACAATACACAGAAAAGAAGGCAAAAGTGCCTTTGTTTTGGCAGCAAGTGTTTGATGATTGATTGATGGTCAAGCCAATCAAAGATAAATAAAGGAGCAAACAAAACAGCCTTGCTTGAGTGGCAAGGCAATGTAAATCTGGAATATGATTTCAAAAACAGTGCAGATTTCCTTAACAAATGGGAGATAGAGAATCAAGCAATGACAAAGAACAAACAGAATCTAACAGTAAAATTTGAGGATCAGCAGAATAGATCAGTATCACATGGTCGGCGCGGGAAGTCGGGGAAAGGACCCTTCTCCCTTCATGAAAAGAACTATTAGTTACTGTTTTTTGTTTGTTACTTTAAAGAGATGAAAGAGTTAGGAGGTCATATTTCATAGCAAAAGCCTTTTCTTTTTTGAGCTGTCACGACTCACAATATAAGAAGAGATCATTTCTAACAAAAAGAAAGGTTTTTGCAATGAACCAAGGAGAGATTGAGTAAACTTACAAGTTTGGAACTCCGGTAATAATTAAAGTGAGAGATATACCGTGGAGATAAGAAACCTACAAAACTTTCAGATGAACATCGTGTTTGCTCATGTTTGCAACTTTTGACCAGGTCAAATTCTCTACTTTTCTGCACTTTTCCCCCTCCCCCTCCCTTTTTTGCAAACCCTTGCTTAAGCATAAATGAATGACTTGTCGCTGTCAAAAAAAAAATTAAAGAAAGAAATTAATGAAAGAAAGAAAGAGTAGGAATCGATGGCGTATTTGAATAGATTATGATAATGGTGGTCAATAATTTCATGCAAAGAGAAATATAGTCAAATATGGCATAGTAGAAAGTGAAAACGACACAATTTTTTTGGTGAATAAAAGAAGCCAGACAATACATCAATGGGTCCTCATCTTTTATCTCAAGTTGGAATAAAAAGAATATTTATAAGTTTTTCTTTTTTTAATTAAAATACAGCTTGTAGAGACTAGGATTTCAATTACAGATCCAGAAAGCCTGTCTCCTACTGCAAGGCAGCTGCTAGTTTCTTCTGAATGAACTCCACCCCCAGACGAGGAGATAGCCGAGGAAGTGCTTCCTAAGATAAATGTTCACGCATTTAGTAAGGTAAAAATTAACCTGAATATTCAGAACAACATATTCTAAAGTGTAAAGTTTCTATGCGAATTTCAGATTCAGGAATGATTCAATTACATATGAAAAAGGAAAGCAATGTGTTTAGCATTACACGGAAAATATTAAAAGCACCCAAAAGAAAAGGAAAATGAAAGGACAGAATATCTCTATTCTCTAGAGTCTGAGAAGAACTTTCGAACACAAACATTACATTGATTTGCTTCATTTGACACGTGGCACTGGTGTTAAAAGGAATTCCACCAATTAAAGCAAGTTTCCTTTGATGAAAATTTGGTCAAAAGATTAATAATACAAAAAGGAATCAACATCCATCAGTGAGCAATGAGTCAGGATCAGCTAGTGTTTGTCTGTGATTGCTTTTGTGTTTCAAGTGCATGTTAGTTCATGACATCACGATACAGTGCATAAGGAAAACTCCTGATACCGAAATTTAAGAGAACAGAGCACAAAAATAACAGAACCTAGATTAATAACCTAACTTGCCGTCTATGTAACTAAGTATTATCTGAAAAGGACGACTCGAGATAGAAATAGAAGAAAAAAAGGAAAAAGCCATCAAAATCATTATAACTCTACATGTATCTGGATATCTCCAACATCAAGTTACCCGAATGGAATAATTGAGAATATTACTTGGTATCTAATAAAAGGAAACACATCTTTTCCATATAAAAAATGAACATTTGTTTATCATAAACGTTGAGGATAATAGCAGGCTAAATTGCTATGTCTGAGCTCCATTAACTACTAAAACCAGTTTATAGCAAAACAAACATTAAGGTGTGCAATACAATTATACACCGACCTAGATTTCTAACTCTGCTGCTAGCACTGACCCGTTACAAGATATTAGAAATACATGAAACGTGACTACTTTAGTAAATTACGGAAAAACAGATTGCCTAGATTTATAAATCTGTTGTTATCACATATGGGATATTAGCAAATACATGAATTCTAAATTAGAGGTCAAACATCAAAGGAGTGAAAATCTTGAATGCTTTCATTTAAAAGAGAAGCTTTTGTAGATTAGAATGTCTGAAGCTAATAATATTCATATGATTACTTTAAGTATATAGGTTATCATAGTTCTTAAAATTTACAGGCTACATTGCATCCATAAAATAATGGAAACAAATTATGATCCAAATTTTACAGGGACACCAAGAAAAGACTACATAGCCACAGAATAATCTCAATGTTCGAAAATGTTCATAAAGTGTTGGATTGACGTAAGATGGAGAAAGAAAAGTTTAAACTAAACTATCAACACAAACTCAAATCGTACAGGGCATCATATAAAGAGTCCAAGAATAAAAAGATGAAGACATTAGACCTAAGCAAACAAAGCAAACAGAAACACGAAGCGTAAATAAGTCTGCAAGAATACTCGAAAACTAAATGAAAAAGTGAGCGATTGTCCAGAAAAAAACATCTTAGAATCAAACTAATCCAAGGAAACATGAGATGTTTAAATTTTATTATAGAACATACAGTTTTAATAACCACACTGCATCATTATTTGTTTTCTAGGATTGCAAGATTGTTTAATTTATTTTCTCAAAAACTGACCAGAAACAAGTATCAGAATAAACAATAATTATCTAAGTCAAGATATTATAAAAAAACTCAGATTAAAAATTATTGTTATAAATAAAATAAAATGAAAACTACGTTTATCCTCCCCCTTTCCATAAAAGGAAAAGAAAAGAAAAGGTGAACAAAGTAACGTAAGTGACAAATTCGTCATAAACTTTGGGAGAAGAAAGTGCAAGGTTATAATCGGAAGAAGAAAGTACACAGTTATAAATGTACAAATCATTCCATATCCCAGCAAAGTCGGCTACCTCGTCAGGCAAAGGTAGTCAAGGCAAAAACATATTCCATTAGACTTGAAGAATTTTGAACATAAATTATACCAAGAAAACATGTCTTAAGAGTTATAGTATTCATTAAATAATTACACTAATATTTCTTACTTTTTGTAAATGTATTGGTGATATTATAACAACACATGTAGGGTGGTGATTTGAACCTATGACTTCTTAGAGGAAGTAGAGATGCTTTAACCATTAAGCTATGTTTATGTTGACAACCTGGCATTGTGCAAATATATTGATAGTATGCTTTCATAAATTGCAGAGTTATAATCCTTTCATTTGATTATTGCCAATTGAGGTGCAGTTTTGTAAGTTGTTTGGCTTGTATGGAGATCTCTTCTCTTCTTTCGTAACTGAGCTCTTTTTTAATGATATTTTAACTGAAAGAGAGAGAGAGCTGTACTATTTTTTAATGATCGACAATAAAAAAAGCCAACCCTCTCCAAGTGACACCTATTGAGCAACAACACCCCCTCAGTCAAGCCAGAAAAGAGTTGTACAAGAATAATTGAACATGAGTAATGCACCTCCCCCCTGAGGACCTCAGGAAGGAGGGTTATTAAGTTTTAGCATCACAGCAAAACCCAAAAAGAAACAGCTCAACATTTTGTGTTAATTATCTTTACTTGATTTTCTTGAGAGATGCCGCCCAGGTGAGGTGACATACTCAATCTCGTTCACTGACCTCCATTGGTTGAGGGGTGATTAAGGAGAGAGATGCATTCTAGAGCTTACCAAATGGTAACTTGCTTCTAACAGAGAGATGAAACTAATATGAGAGAATATTTGGAATGTATGGACCTCTATGTTACTTGCATCTTCATCTACATTGCTTTTTTCTTTACCATATGGGCACCTTGTTTGTCATTTTAACAATTCACAGTAAAACCCTTCCAATAGCTTACTTGTTTCATATTTCCCTCCCAAAGAATGAAACCCACATCACAAGTGGTTCATACAAAAAGTCCTAGGAAGGTGTAGCTCTAGCGAGCTTAGTTTACAGAATACTTAGGCACAGAAAATGAAGATAGAAGTAACCATGCGCAGCCTTGATAGTATAAGAGGTTTTCGCTTCAGGTCTACCTTTGCAACATAGGAGTTTCAATTCGAATAAGTCTCTGAATCTTTACCAATAGAGGGTATTAATTATTATCACCCCAATTCCCGAAACGTTACAGCATCCTTTCAACAAGCCATCATTGGTAAAGCCCTTTTGATTGACTGGTATTCAAGAAATGTTATCAGTAATATTATTGTGGATCCAAGTGAGCTTTCATGAAAGCCATTCACCAGAAGGCTTCTTTTGTTGAATGTCATGTTGAATAATAATTTCAGTAGGTTTCATTAATAAACAGAACAACAAAGTTAAAATTTAAACGCTTTGGTCGCGTACTGATTCTTACACAATGTAGTACAGCTACCAACTCTGACCGTCTCACTTTCAAACACCAAGGAAACCTATTTGTAGAGGAAACCTGCTATGTAGATAAGGTCATGATACATGACGTATCAGCCCTTCATTGAAGAAATTAACTATACTATTTTAGTGGTTCAGAATGCTAGTTGCAGGGGGGGTTTTTAATTATTTTTTTAATCTCTTTACACTTCATATGACTTTGGGCAATCTAAGACTGGCTTTAAATTATACAGGACGACTATGTCGAGACAGAACAGGGACTAAACTTAGGAAACAAAATTATACAAATCAGGACGAAAATGATTGAATCGAAAAGATACAAAACAATTACCAGAAAATTGACACAGGCCATCCTCGTTGAACTAATTACGATCCCAGCTGGATTCAAACTTATCGTCGTCCAATAACTTAAATGTGGACAGAATACGAGGTGACCAACTCATTGGAACCTCAAACTCCAACGTTAAATGCAAGAGCAAGGGATTATTAATCTAGTGCAACAGAAGTTCTGAAAATAAAAATTCAATAGAGTACAACTCCAGCCAAGGATTTAAACACAAGTAGAGGACAAAAACATCTCTTCATCCTACGTTAATGCACGACCATTTGATCATCATATAAATCCATAGGCACAATTCTAGATTAGAAGCCCTCGGAAGAGCTCCACAAATCTGAAATTAGACAAGCTCCTTCCCGAATAAGCTAAACCCGTAAAAATACAGGCTCATACTAATCGGAATCACAAGAATAAGTGAATGAATAAATAGAACCAACCTCCGAGCCATCCGAGAGCACTTTCGCGAGCACGGGAATCTCATACTGGTAAGCTCTCTCCCATTCCGGGTTAGTAGTGATATCCCTCACCTACTCGAAATTGAAACCGTAAACAGCACAAGTTAAATTGAAGCGCTTAAAACAGGAAACGAATCAGAATGAGAGGGGAGTGAAATGAGTGCCTGTAAATCGACGTCGTGGAGGGAGTTAGGGCCGGCGAGCAGAAAGGCGGCGTGTAGTTTTTCTTTGAGGCCATCGCACAAACAGCATCCGGGCTTCGAGTACAGAATCAGTTTGCGAGAGGGAAGTGAAGAAGAAGAAGAAGATGATGAAGAGAATGAAGCTGAAGGAGTCAAAATCCGACGAGCTCTTTGAGCTTTTAGCAGTAATAATGTTGAAGAAGGTCGCGAAATTGTCGTAACAGTTGTAGATATCATTCTTTCTTACAGGTCGCCCTCCAGACTCCAGTTGCTCGAAGATTAGAATTGCGTTCCTTCTTTCCACGCCGCTGAGAAAATTTGCTTTCTAAAATTCATTGATTTTTAGAGTCAATTGCTATTATTATTAAAAAATTAAATATATTACGAACATTACATTTCACGTGTACTTTTGATATCTATATCACATTACAAATTTTTCATAGCAAAAATGTCTCTCATGTGTCTAACAAAGCCCATGATTGATGCTCAAATAGACTATATAAATACTCTCTAAATTGCTTATAACGAATAAGACACTATTAGTAAAATTATAGACCAAATACTCTCCAACTTTCTCCACTTTCTCATTTCCTTTTTATATATATATATATATCTCAATTTCTAATTTCTATTATTATTGTTGTTATTATTATTATTAGTAGTTATATTATTATATGTTTTCGTAAAGTTTTGATGTTTGATTTTGTCACATGACTTAAATACATGTCCACATATATATTTATTTTCTGGTAGAACGAAGCAATTCAACCAAAAATACTTGCTTCGTTGTTTGCATAACGAGTACTTGTTTATTGTGAAGATGAAAAAAAACGAATAAAACAAAAATATTATTCAACATGGTTTATGTTTTTTTTAATAAGTCGAAGTCTCTGAAACCACTCGAAGGATCGAATCCAAGAGACATAATATTTTTTTATTTAGTAAGCTACTCCAAAGCTTGAGCCTAAGATCTTTAAGCCATTATGGCCAGAGACCTCAAGCCCTTAACAATAAAGTTGTCCATGTACTCGTTTAGTCCAATTACTTATGACCTATTTAGTAAGTAGTCTGAAAACACAAATTTGAAAACAAGTGATTCAATGAAAATAGAGTCGTATTTCATGTTTTCATGTATGTGTTTGGTAGCAGATTTAAAAATTTGATTCTATTATAAATAGTCGTGTGTCCTATAGCATATTTATAGATCGTAAAATTAGTCGTAGTTGCAAAACTAATTATTAAATTGAATATAAGTCATTATTAATTAATTTATGAACATTATTTTTATAAAATTTATATAATTATCCTTTTATAATATAATATAATTTATAATATGTTCTATTATACCTATTTCTATTTTAATTTAACAAGAGTAAATTGATTTTATAACATGAAATATTGTATTTATTAAGATTTTTATCTTTGTTTAATATAATTGTGCATTTTAAAATTTTAAATTAAGAATATGAATACAGTGAAAACATAAAAACGTTGTTTTCATAATTTATACTATTTGGATCCCATAATCCGAAAACAGTTTTCGAAAACACATATGCCAAACATGAAGGGAATGAGAATCCCCGCGCAGCGGAAGACGATCGAATCGTCATGGTATCATTACGCTACTTGGTTTTGTTAAAACGATATAACTCTTAGATCTAAGTTAAACGTGTTAGAAAGGAAGAAATTTACAGCGAGATGAAGTTTACTTACTTGTTGTAGACAAACTTCAAGGATTTCTTCCTCGATCACGAACGCTTCGTGCTTCTCGATCTCAACAAATTCTCTCCACAAACGGAACCCAAACACTACCACTTAGAGTCTCGGTTGTTCTTCCTTTGGAAAGAAGGAAGTTTGTGGGAACTTTTAGTTTTGGAGAGGGAGGAGAATTGAGAGAGAGTAGAAAGAGTTTTAGTTTTTCTCTTTTTTCAAAACCAAAAAAAATGAGAAAATCCTTTTTCAATCCTTTCTTGCAAATGGTTTAAATAGTGGAATGATGGAGTTAAAATCTCCACGTTATTACCACTTTACCACAACAATAGGTTATGCAAATCTCATTTGCATAACCACATAATATAAGATATCTCATATCTCATATTGCAAATCTCATTTGCAATAATTGTGGATTAATTAAATTGAATCACATCCAATTTAATTTATCTCAATTAATTTATCCAATTAGCCCTAATTCAACAATTAGGCTAACTTATAGTTTATTATGAATCTCATTCACATTAAACTATATATTATATCATCCATATCTCATATAAATGACATAAATGCCCTTAAAGTGAAATTGAATACTTCAATTTTATACCAAAACTTTAACCCTTCTTTTAACCCGTGATTGAGCCAACCAGAGGACCTAATGGACCTACAAAGTGGCGGGCTCCAATGATCCGAGATTAACTTGTCAAACTCTTTGACCCGGTTAATCAACATTCATTAACTACGGTAACACTCCACTATAGTGCGTCGAAATGCACTCTCGCCGCTGCGATGCGAGAATATTACGTGTCCACCGATATAACCAATGCCCATGAGTTGACCCTTCACAGGTTGTTCTTAGACACGGTTGGGTCAAATTACCGTGTTACCCCTGTGTTTACCTCTTGTTCCTTAAGTCCCCACTGCTCTTCTAATGAACAACATATTGTGATGGTCCAACCATACACAACACACCCTTCGGGCCGATTAGAAAAGTGGCGCCATTGTCCAAACAACACTTAATGGAACAACCCCTCTAGTTTCCCCTAAAGGCGGAACAAGTGAATTTCATCTCGCGTAGTTAAGTTCCCAGCTCCCTACTTGGTCCCGACACGAGAAGATAGGCATATTGGGCGAGTAATCGTGACCACCCTCACCCGCATACTAGTCAAAGGACGGACTTCGCAGCATGAAGTCCGTAACACGCTCGGGATTCAAAGTTAGCGTTCGTTTCTTCCCGGTTTGGACAACTGGATACCTAGAACATATTGAGCTTCTCTTAAATCTTTCATTTGGAATTGCGAAGCTAGCCACTTAACTTAACGTCAAGAAGAAATTCTACCTCATTCCCAATGAGAAGAATATCGCCCACATACAAACACAAAAATGCGACGTTTTGTCAACGATTTTCTTGTAGACACAAGGCTCGTCGACATTTTGATCAAAGCCATAAGATTTGATCGCCTCATCAAACCTTATATTCCAAGACCTCAAAGCTCTGCTTTTGGTCCATAAATGGACCTATGAAGCAAGCAAACCTTTGCTCTTGGCCTGGGTAATGAACCCCCTTGGGTTGGTCCATATAGATGGTCTCATCAAGTTTGCCATTCGTAAAGGTTGTCTTGACGCCCATCTATTATACCTCGTAGTCATAATACAATGGCAATGGCCGAAGGATCCTCGATCGACTTTACCATGACAACAGTGAAAAGGTCTCCTCATAGTCGATCCTTCAACCTGGTAAAACCCTTTGCCACTAGTCGGGCTTTGAAGGTCTACACCTTCCCATCTACGCCACGCTTACGCTTGTAGATCCATTTACAACCAATAGGTTTGACCCCATCCGGTTGATCCACAAGCTCCCGCACGGCAATTGAAGTACATAGACTCCATTTCTCGGTCCATAGCTTTAATCCACTCGTCTTTGTCAACATCAACCATTGCACGGTCATAGGTCATGATGGATCCTCACAATGATCATCATCGGGAGTGACAATCGAGGTTTCAGCTAAACCCATGTAGCGATCGGCCGTCTCATAGTCCTCCCACTACGCCGAGGCATTCCCAACTCTTGGGAACGGATTTGACTAGACGTCATAGATCAACAACACTTGTTGACGTACTAGCCCCATCAACAACTCTTGTTGATGTAATCGTCCATTTCATTCAACACAATTTTACTCCTTGGTAAATGATTCGACGACGTGGTCTTCCTCAAGGAAAGTGGCGTTTGTCGACACAAGCACCCTATTTTCCTTAGGATCGTGAAATGCACTCACCCCTAGTCTCTTTAGGGTAACCTACGAATAGGCACAATTTGAAGCGGGTTCCAACTTTTTGGGTTTGACACCAACACGTGGGTCGGGCATCCCCAAATCACGAAGTGATGTAAACCGCCTTTACGTCTACTCCAGAGCTCGAAAGGTGTTTCACAAACACTCTTCGACTTTAACGTTGTTCAAAATATAGACCGCAGATCTCAATTGCGTATCCCCAAAAAGAATCGGGGGAGACGAGCATAGCTCATCATCGATCGAACCATGTCCAACAAGATTCTATTTCTCCTCTCCGATACACCATTCTTCTTTGTGGCATACAGTGTGGCCGAGAGTTGGGACGTAATTCCGTGTTCTATCATATAGTCCCCGAATTCGGTGTTCATGTACTCTCCACCTCGATCCGATCGAAGTGTTTTAAGCGATTTACCTCAGAGGTTCTCAACCTCGATCTTGTACTCCTTGAACTTTTCAAGAGTTTGGATTTCTTGTGCATTAGGTAAATATACTCATATCTCGGAGTAATCGCTCATGAAAGACACGAAATACTCATAACCGCCCCGAGCTTTAACATTCATCGGACCACGAGAGGTCGAATGTACTAACTCAAGAGGCTCTTTGGCTCTATATCTTTTCCACTAAAAGGGCGTTTGGTCATCTTGCCTCGAGGCATGACTCACACACCGACAAAGAGTTTTCTTCCAACTCGTTTAGAAGTCCACTCCTTACTAGTTTCTCAATCCTATTGAGATTAATGTGGCCTAACCGTAGATTCCAAAGATGGGCATTTTCTTTTGGAGAAACTTTTGCTTTCTTAGTTCGTATTTCTACAGTTTTAGACAATTCAGTATTCAAAACATTTTTTACCGAATTAGTTTTTCAAACATACAGATTATACTCGAGTGAAGCAGAACAAATAAGATTGCCTTTGAAAGAAATAAACGTTTTACTAGATTCAAAGGAAACAGATATACATTGTTCTATTAAGCAGGAAATGGAAACAAGGTTTCTAGTAAACCCTGGAACTATGTACAAATTGTCCAGCAATAAGTATTTCCCGCCAAAGTGTAGCTTTGATGCGAAAATATCGAGTGCCCTAAACTAATGCAAATTAGAATAAAACTCCGACACTTCTACGACGTGCAAGTATACACGGTCGAGAGCAGCAAGTGATAAGTTAAAGTATCGATCCCACGAGGACTAGCTAAACCTAAATGAATGAGTGTCCTAGCAATTTTTCCTTATTTTAGTGCAATGTATGAGTGTGCAAATTCCTATAGTAGATAAACAGATGTGATAAGTAAGACAAGATAAGACTAGACTCAAGAAAATAAGTAAATTTAAATGAGGAGAGGAGAATGCAAACAAGAGGAGATACAAGAGATGAGATTTGTAATGAAAAATAGGCTCAAGTTAGAGTTAGAGTTCTAATGTTCGATTTGAATAAATTTTGAGTGATGCCTTGAATTTACTCTACACATGCATTCAAATGATTCTTCCAAAATCACTAAGTTTTAAAACCTACAATTTCCCAATTGTGATCTAAATTATGCCCATGATTTTAGGTTCTAGGTGGGTTAATTATCCCTAATCAACTCAATAATCCTAGAATGAAATTTTAGTTTTCTAATTCATTAGCTTTCCCAAGTTTATGAATATATAGAGAAGTTAAAAGGCCAATTTTAATTCTCATGCACCGTTAAATTTAATAAAATTTCATAAATTCAATTAATGGCATCAACCATAAATTTAATCCAAAATTACATTAAAACAACCTAACCCTTGCCTAAAGAAATTCAGTTCATGATGGAAATTAACTCATAAACTTCTAATTGATGCATGTTTTTATCCATCAAAGAATTCAAGAAAACAACCCAATGATGTTCACAAATTTATCATAAATGGAGTCACAATTCTAGCCTAAAAACAGTCACGAATTCGGTCTAAAATAATGAACAAAAATAGTCTTAAATATGTGTCCAATAGCGGAAAAACAACATTAACAATTAGAGATTAGGAGAGGTAATGACACGAAGCAAAAAAGATACCACCAAAGACAGCAGACCATAGTAGCAGATTTTAGTTTTGCAGGTTCTGTGCGACAGCGATATCTCATCCACCGAAGCTCAGAACGACGATCCAACCGTTCAAAGTAAAGTCCTATGAGTCTTGAATAGTCTGGCAAAGTTTCAGCACGATCCAACGGTTGAAACTCCGGCAAACGACAACTTTGTGAGCATCGTCTGTGAAAAACCGAACTGCTGTTGTTGCCCAATGTGACTGCGATATCTGACACAGGAAAGCTCGAAACCACGATCCAACCGTTCAAATGGGAGCTCTATGAGTCCTCAACAGGCTGACAAAGTTTTAGTAAAATCCAACGGTTGGATCGCCGGTAATCACAAATTTCGTGAATGACATCTGTGAAAATCGAACTGCACTCTCAATTTTGTTACAACAATGGCCTCTCGGTTTTGCTACAGCAAAAGAATAACACCTCGAATCTTCAATTTTTCTCACTCACTCGTACGATTGCTACAGCAATGGAACCTTCACGATTTTCCTCTCAATGCACACCTTTGCTGTAGCAATCGCCGTTCTCTCTCGGTCTCTTCCTTTTGTCACAACTCCAACTCTCCTTTTACACTTGTAAACCCTAGCCTCTTTATATAAGATGGTGTTGCCTCTAATTCCATAAATTACAAAAATGCCCTTAGGGTAGAAAGACCATCTTACCCTTCTCTAAAATGCCCTTAGGGACTCTTGTAAATTTTTATACTCTCCGCATTACGTAAAAATCTCAAATAAATATATGAAGTCAATTATAAATCAAAATACGCAAGGATTTTTGGAGTTAAGAAAAATCTCAAATTTTGGTCTTTAATTAACTGTTAGCTTATTTTCCTAAATTTCTTAAATTAAAGCACAAAAACATCAAAATTAATTCTTTTTGCACCTAATGCTTAAATTCAAGATTTTAAAGCTAACACACATAATTTAGGGATAAAATAACATGAGGATCACTAAATTAAATGCAATTCAAGTGGGTTAAACACTAAAATTTAGTAAAATAACTCACTTATGGTGAGTTATCAAGCTTCACGTCTTCGATCGCTGCAGCGAGAGACAAGCTCCACAGATCCACCCCGTAGAGTCACATCACCCTCTCGCAATGCAATTTGCGAGAATCAATCCACGAAAAGAAGAACAAAGCGTGGTTAGTGGCGCGAATCCAATATCCGGCAGAGTCACTACTCTCCACTAAACAAGTTTCTGTCACAAGTAAATCAAATTTACCTTGATTCTTCCTCTCGCCAGAATTTGGGCGGTTCCTCTTCCAAATGTCCGCTCCCATTGCGGTGGAAACACTTTCCTTTCTCTCGCAACGCCGCCGACCTTCTTGACGACCTTGTGGCAGGCGGCTCGGTCGCTTTTACCCCTCTTCGTCCTCTTTCTTCCCTTTCGGGCGTGAAGGAGCAACATGCTTCGCCCCGCAGGTCGAACCCGCGTGATAAGACTCGTAGGCAACATTTGCCTCGCATTCCTTGACCACCGCACAATGATTGGAAATTCGTAGCTCATTGAGGAGGTAGTCGAGTATAGCTAATTTTGTTCATAACAAAGATTGACATTATTCTGGCTGAAGGAAACTCTTGGAAGAGTCTCCGAATAAAATCGACTTGGCTCGACTCGTCGATCAAGTCCCGTTCATCTCGGCCAGATTAAAGTGGGTCATAATGTTCAGAACATGTTCACGGATTGCACGACCCTCTTTCATCCGTGCGTTGAAGACGATTTGAAGCGAGTCATGTCGGACTGAAAGGACTATTGTCCAAACATTTCTGCGAGGACTTCATGATCTCTTGGCGAGAGACCATCACTCATGCTTCTTTGCCAATACATCGGGCATCTTTGGCAATTATATAGACCTTGGCCTTTTCATTGTACGATCCACCGATCGTATGCATCGCGAACACTTCGCGACGCCGTCGCGAGTCGGACATCCGAGACACTCCTCGGACAACATGAACTTTATGTCGTTAGTTATCAAAATCGTGTTGATGTTGTTTTTCCAACTTTGGTAATTATCTCCCATTAACTTATCGGACGCGAGTATAGCTATTATTGCGCTTATACATTTTTTAAGCTGAAAAATTAAGAAAAACTTTGTGTTAGTCTTGCAAAAAAACTTTTGAAATTCAATCAAGTTTTAGTAAAATTGTTTCATGATCCCTAGGTCATTCAAAATTTTGCAATGATACCTAAAGGTTTAGAATGACCGCCACCAGAAGAGTGAACAAAACACTCCTCTCTAGAGGACGAGACTTTCTCGATCGGACCACTAATCCCGAATAACTCTTATTCCATTAGGCGTCTAATTACCATTGTTTGGTCGAATTCATTAACACTTAACGAATTCGTGAGTGTCACCTCAATCTTTAAGTTTCCAAGCATCCATCCAAACAATAGCCACCAAAGGGTGAACCAAGAAGGAAAACCAACAAGGAAATCAGTATCCCTTTCGAGAATTCACGGTGTTCGACTCCCCTCGATCAAAGCTCTCCGAAGGATTGTGCAGTCGAGCCAAACTAAGAAAGCGGATCATAGGGGTCTCACGGTGTGAATCGAAAGAAGAGACCGTGGGTCTCGTTTTCACAAGTCCCGCCTCCCACTCACTATAAGTACTCTCTCCATCCACGATGATATTGACTTATACAAATGCCACCCGAGAAGAGGACGCTCCCCATTTGCGCCCACGAGGCCGAGTATAGATCTCACGGTGCGGACTTAACGGAGATTTGTGGTTGGAAATTTAAATGTATCTTATACACTTTATTTCCTCCCACTCAACACTTTAATTTTAATAGGGATTGACCTAGATAAACCCAAACTAAAATTTACCGAGTCTACCAATATAACTCTTATATGGTATTAACCTAAGTCTATAATCATATTATAACTTAGGTCTATGTGAGTTAATTAAAACACTTTTAATTAGCGGAAGACTCACGATAAGTATAATCTAAGAATCTCCGGATCGAATTCACTCCCGTGTCGGTTTTTGTGCAGGGTGTTCTGCAAAGCGTCAACTTAAAAATACGATCTTAGACAAAACCTTCCTTAGATAGAGTTACTAATCGGTCTCCATTCATAGATTAAACTTTGATTTCCTAATTTCTAATCTCATTAGAAAAAGAAAACCTAAGTCTAATTATTCAAGTTCTAAACTCTTTAAAACTAATAATTAACTTAGGTTGCATGCATTTCTATGTTATAGTCTTGATCATTCATCACATGAATAAGCGTATACTATAACATAATATAATTCATCACATGAATATAAATGCATGAGCATACTTTAATTTAAAAATATAACACTTATATAAATTAAATTAAACATGCATTTTAATTATATTATAACTCTTATAATATAACCTATCATGCAAACTATATATTATAACTCTTATAATATAAATGATGCATGAAATGTTTAACCTAAGGTGAGATTTTAAATCTATATGACATACATTATGCACATAGAAATTAATTAAAATATACATCTCATGCATAAAATAATTAAGCAGCAGAAAATGGACTAGATTTTGGCACCTAAGGCGATTATTTAATTAAATAACATGAATATAACTCTTATATTAACATTATTTAATGAAATAATTAAATTAAATAAATAAATACATTTTACAAATAAAATATAAATTAAAAATACAAATAAAAGCGCCTACTACTCAAAAAATCGCCCACTCCTCGCGAAACTACCTCTCAGAATCGCTCCCTCACTACGCGTGCGCGTTGCGGCGTAAGTGGCGGCGTTGCGGCGTTGCAACAACTGCGCGTCGGCGTCAAGGCGATGGCGTGCTCCACGCCGTGGCGTTAACGCCGCCGCTCTGCGACAAGGCCTCCGTCGCGAGGATAGCGTTGAGACGCGAAGATCAACGTCTCGGCGCCATCGGCGTGAACAACAAACACTTTGTTGCCGTTCTTCACCGATTTTACTTTGTTTCCGCTCACGATTTCTTCACAACAACTCTTGCCACGAGCGACCGGACTTACGGACTCGATTTACAACAAAATGCCCAAAAACAACGGGCCCTTACATTGATCTCATCAACATAATTGTAAATCTAATCTAGTGCCAAAAATCGAAACATCCATTTTGCAAACCAACAATTTATCACATAAATTAAGGCAATTTACCCACCTATTTTAACAAAAACAGTGCATAATGAAGAACCATCGAAATGACTCTGATATCAATTGAAGGGAATTAGAATCCCCGCACAGCGGAAGACGATCGAATCGTCATGGTATCATTTACGCTACTTGGTTTTGTTATAACGATCTAACTCTTAGATCTAAGTTAAACATGCTAGAAAGGAAGAAATTTACAGCGAGATGAAGTTTACTTACTTGTTGTAGACAAACTTCAAGGATTTCTTCCTCGATCACGAATGCTTCGTGCTTCTCGATCTCAACAAATGCTCTCCACGAACGGAACCCGAACACTACCACTTGGAGTCTCGGTTGTTCTTCCTTTGGAAAAAGGAAGTTTGTGGGAACTTTTGGTTTTGGAGAGGGAGGAGAATTGAGAGAGAGTAGAAAGAGTTTTAGTTTTTCTCTTTTGTCAAAACCAAAAAAAATGAGAAAAGCCTTTTTCAATCCCTTCTTGCAAAGAGTTTAAATAGTGGAATGATGGAGTTAAAATCTCCACATTATTACCACTTTACCACAACCATAGGTTATGCAAATCTCATTTGCAATAATTGTGGATTAATTAAACTGAATCACATTCAATTTAATTTATCTCAATTAATTTATCCAATTAGCCCTAATTCAACAATTAGGCTAACCTATAGTTTATTATGAATCTCATTCACATTAAACTATATATTATATCATCCATATTTCATATAAATGACATAAATGCCCTTAAAGTGAAATTGAACACTTCAATTTCATACCAAAACTTTAACCCTTCTTTTAACCTAGATTGAGCCAAGCGGGGACCTAATGGACTACAAAGTGGCGGGCTCCGATGATCGAGATTAACTGTCAAACTCTTTGACCCGGTTAATCAACATTCATTAGATACGGTAACACTCCACTATAGCCCGTGTTTGCGCACTCCGTCGGTCGCGAGAATATTACGTGTCCACCGATATAACTAATGCCCATGAGTCGACCCTTCACGGGTTGTTCGTAGAGACGGTGGGTCAAATTACCGTTTTACCCCTTGTGTCTACCTCTTGTTCCTTAAGTCCCCACCGCTTCCTCTAATGAACAACATATTGTGATGGTCCAACCATACACACACACCCTTCTCGAAGCTAGTGTGAAGGTGGGGCGCGTTGTTCTAAGCTCAGGAGACAAAGACTTGGGAACAACCACTCTAGTTTCCCTAAAAACGGAGCGAGTGAATTCCATCTCGCGTAGTTAAGTTCCCAGCTCCTACTTGGTCACGTCGCCGAGAAGATAGACATATTGGGCGAGTGAAGCGTGACCACCCTCACCGTCTTAGTCAAATGATGGACCCATGCAGAGCGGAGTCACAGAACACGCTCGAGATTCGTGTCGAGTCACTAATGGTGATCTCACGGTTATTAGTCCCTCACATCAGCGGTGTTACATTAGTAGGTCTAATAATTCACGGTCCGGTCTTATACAATCTCATTGCACGGGATGCCCCCACTCGCATGTCAACCCACATGAACGAGTCAGATCACCTCGTTTGTATCTAATACAAAGCGGGTCGCATCCACAGTGTATCCAGGATTAGGTCTCCAACCTATCCATATACTATAGACCGTTCGGGTCATTAATTTGAACGTGATCCTCCCTGTGTGTCCACTACACACCGTTCAAGTTCTAGTTCTCTCATAAATTCAATGACCCTGAAGCTTAGTTTATTAGAAAAGTTTATAAATATTGTGAGACACAAAGTGATGAAATAAATAACTCGTATTAATTTCAAACAGTAATTTACAAATACGAGATTAGGACAAAAATCCCAACAAAACACATATTCACTGAATTCAGTAAATAAAAAAACATAAAAACATAATATGAATTACATACTAAACAAACCCTTATTTACTTTAAAATGCTCATGTTAGATCCTCTGACTTACAATTGTCCAACCAATATATATATGAACTATGTGTCTTTGAATTTTACACATTAGTTGTCACGTCAAGTTCCATTTTAGTTCTATGAAAAATAAAAAAACTTTGGTTTTAAGGTTTGAAACCTATGACCTATTGGTCACACTCCATGTCAGTTGAACTATGTTTTTGTTTGATGCATGAGTTTTCAAGCTGGTATTTATTATTTGTATGTTTTACTGATTTTACTTATCAATAGTCACAATTTTATCATTCGAAAAAACTTTAAATACCATCGAACATGAGTTTTTTTATATCCTCCATATAAGTGAGATTTTATATTTGAAAGGTAAGTATAATTTATTTAATTAATGAATTTGTACCATTTAATCATTATTAATTTTATAAAAACATTATTAATATCGACATGTTTTTTATACTTAATATAATTATAATTATTATTTTATTTCTTATTAACTATTTATTATAAAATAAATACTCACATTGAGTTCCTAAACATTAATTATCATACCTATCCAAATACTTATATTTAATTTTCAGACATTAATTATCAAGCATATCTAAACATATATATTTATTATTCCAAACATTCAATATATCAGATATTTAATATATACCACATCGACGTTTCAAACAGGTCATAAAAAATTGCGGGGTTGGATGTTGAAATTTTATACCTGTGAACTTACAAATAAATAAACAACAACTTTACACATGCAATCATTAACAAAAAAAATGATATTCATAAGCTTTTTGTACCACATCCTACATTTATGCAATGTTCATATTACAACTTCTAAATCAACAATTATTTATTTAAAAAAACACAAGAGACTTTTTTTAATATAATAGAGTTTGTGATATTTAAATTCTGAGATATCGTGATCATTAATACATTCGAGAGATGTCGGTTGAATTAAAGAACTACTTTAAATTTTTAAATAAGAGAATAATACTAGGGGTTTGTGTATATATCTATATATATTAACAATTTAGCGTTATGAAAAATAGTCCAAACAAAATGGCATGAAGCCGAATACAGGTGCTACGTGCTAGCTGCTGTCTTTGGGGTAATTAATTAGTGTTCGGCCAAGCATGGGCTTAGGCCCAAATGCCATCCATGGACCGTGTGTTTCGGACTTGTGAGTATTGGAGTGGGCCTCGGTGATATTGGGCTTTCCAGTACCGTAAAGCCCAGATTTGTTCATATTTGCAATTAAAAAAATAATTATATAAAAAAGTTAGGGCATCACTTTTTTTTTAATTGGGTTCGTTTTCTTATTACTTGAAAAAAAAAACATCAGAATTATTAGTTAATTTAAAAAAAAAAACCAAAATTTGAGAAATAGTAATTACAGACTTAATTTAAAAAACTAATACTAAAAGATTACTATCAAACGAAACTTAAATTATAGACTTACTCAATGAACTTTGAGATTGGTATTTATTTAATTCTTAATACCCCATTTGATAACCATTTTGTTTTTGGTTTTTAGTTTTTGAAATTTAAACCTAAAATACTATTTGTACCAATAAGTTTATATGTGTTATTATCTACTTTTTATCATATGTTTCAAAAAAAAAGCCCAACTTTTGAAAACTAAAAAAAAGTAGCTTTAAAAAACTTGATTTTATTTTTAGAATTTGGCTAAGAGTTCAAATGTTTACTTAAGAGAGATAATCTCTATTGTACATAAATTATGTGAACATAAGCTTAACTTTAAAAAACTAAAACAAAAAATAAAATGATTATCAAACGGGGCCTAAGCTTTCAAATTTAAAAATTTAATCTACTAACTTTTCAGTTTTTTAAAATCACGAATCTACTATACACACAATTAAAATTTATTTAATAAATCAATTAAATCTTAAAATTTGTGACGATTTGAATGTACAAAATCGAAAGTTCCAAAACTTATTAAATATATAATTAGAAGTTTAAACACATATGAAACGCTTTTGAAAATTGAATGATTAAATAGATACATACTCAAAATTGTAGATTAAACTTATACTTTAACATTAAAAAAAAACAAAAAAAAAAACGTTGGAATTACATCACGATAACGTAGAGCGGGCAACCGAAACAGCTATCCACCATTAAAAAAAATGGAACTTGCTCTGTAACGGTTAGTTAATCGATTATTTGGCTACTTCCTCGAAATTTCTCATAAGAAAAAAAAAAGTAAATAAATAATTTATATTCCAATAAAATGTTATCCATCTGGGTCTCTTTAATTTTATTATTCGTCATTAGTTCCTGCTCACGGTTGTTTTTAAACCCTTTTCGTTTTCACCCGTAGGCCGTATCGTCATTGTCCCACTGGCCACTCTGTTTTATTCCGTCTTTGTTAATATCCCGGGTTCGAAACATCTCACCATTAAATTAAAATAATAATAATAAAAACAATAGCAATAAATATATTTTTATTTTTATGCCACGATAAATTCAACTGCTGAAACTCTTAAAACAAAAATCCACGAAATGGCCAAGTTTAGTTAGTGGACAAAAATTCGAATCCAGTCACATAATAAAGTAAAAAACCGCGTGAACTCAATTTTAAAATGTTGAATCTCATGAAAGGTTTAAAAGTATGATATTATATGTATCTTAACAAACAAAAGAAAAAAAATGATTGCTTTATTTTTGTTTAAATTACGGCCTCATTTTCATAAAATTAAGTTTAAATTCGATGGATTGAGCTAACTAAATTACAATGCTTAAGGTCTGAATTTGCGTTTTTCCATAATTTATTTTCATTTTCGCAGAATGATTTTCGTATTTGTTGGCGATCATTTAAGTTTTTAGTTAAATTTCAAAACAAAAACAAAATTTTTGAAAACATCGTCTGATAAAAATAAATAAAAAGACATACGAACTTATTAATAGAAGTAGTAATTATATGCTTAATTTAAAAAAACTAAATGGTTATCAAACATAGTCTAAACAGTTATTTATGTATATATATATATATATAAAATTTTACAGGATATATAGTGGAAAGGAAATGATTTATTCAAAATAAAATTATTAATGTGGTCATTGAAAAATGTGTATAATGGATATATTCAATTATAAATGCAGTCATTGAAGTCATTAAATATTGTGTCTAATGGATCTCCAATTTTTTTCGTTTGTGTTTATGATGTCTTTAACCTATTTAGTACTTTTAAAATTTTACAAAAAAATTCTAAACACAATTTTAAAAAGCACACGATTCTATTGTAAAATATGTAGTATAAATGCACATCCACATGCCATATATTATCTATGCCAAGTGGCAAAATTTCCATAGCCATAGTGTCCTCCAAGTGTCAAATTTTTACCAATGCTTAGTGTTCAAATGTACCAACTCATCCCTTTGCCAAATTGCTATAAATAAATGGTAGCTTTTGGTGGAAAAATAAAATGCATCTATTGGTGTAATTCTCTCCAATTCTCTTCATTCTCTCCCACTTTCTCTTTTTAGTCTTTATTTAATTTTCCATAAATTTTCACTATCTCTTTATTTATATTATATATATTGCTCCCACTTTCCAAACACTTATTTTAATATTATTATTATTATTATATTATTATTATTATATTATTATTATAAATATATTATTATATTAGTATTTTAATATTGGTAAAATTATAACCGGTTTTCATCCTATTTTTTCAACAGATTCAATTTTATAAATGATAGTTGTTTTATTTTGAAAGTAAATATCAAGTAAAGTAAGTCATATATATTAGATATAAAATTGAGAATTTAATAACCTATTATAAGAAGGATTAAAAAGTTTACCAATCTTATTAAAGACAATATTAAAAATTTATGAACATAGTAAATAGTTATGCACACGATTCAATTTTATAAATGATAGATGTGTTAATTTAAAAGCAAATATCAAGTAAAGTAAGTCATATATATTAGATATAAAATTGAGAATTCAATAAACTATTACACCCAAACCTATTAAACACAATATTAAAAATTTATGAACATATTAAATATATATATATATATATATATATTTAAAAAAATTTGTGAGAAAGCAGGTAGATGCAACGTTTCAAAAAGATATATTTTTTTAATTTTGTAATTAAGGTTAAATTACAAATTTAGTTTATATGGTTTGGAGAAAAAAGGCAGATCTAGTATGTTTTAAAAGCTATAATTTAATCCTTACAATTTGATAAAAATTCTCATAAATAATTTATTTGTTTCATCAAACCATAAAGGTATAATTTTTAAAACCGTAGCAAATATTTAAAAAAAATAAATCTATTCTTCCAAAAGTTTTAATTGTTAAACAAAATTGAGAGAACAAAACAAAGGAAGAAAGAATGAGTGAAAAGGTGATTGATGTTTTGATTAGAAACAAAGGCATTTATAGAGGCTTTAATACACCAAAAATAGACTTACTAAAAAAATAAAAAATCTTAACAATAGCCAACTATCCTAAAGAATAGGTAAGGGCTTTGAATAAATTTAACATCCTCCCTTAAACTAAAACTATGACATTAGTATTTAGTTTAAACTAAACAAAGAGACAACACCAAGCAAATTCCGAAGCTTCACAAATGTTGCTAATTTAAGAGGTTTGGTCAAAATATCAGCAACTTGATCTTCACTCTTGCAATAACTTAGTTTGATGGTTCTGTCATTTGTAAGATCCCTTAAGTAATGATATCTTACGTCAATGTGTTTGCTTCGTCCATGCAAGACAGGATTCTTTGAAAGCTTGATTGTTGAAGTATTATCACAATAAATGATAATTGCTTCTTCTGGCTTATAATGCAACTTCTCAAGAATGTTTCTTAACCAGATGGCTTGGCATGCACATGATGTTGCTGCTACAAATTCAGCTTCAGTGGTAGTTAATGTGACGATTGGCTGCTTTTTCGAAGACCATGAGATAGCTCCTGAACCAAGCATGAAAACATACCTTGAAGTACTTTTCCTGTCATTTAAATCTCCTACATAATCACTATCACTAAAACCAATAAGGTTTAATTCTCCTCTTTTTTGATAAAGAATGCCAAGATCAGGAGTCCCTTTTAAGTAACGTAGGATTCTTTTTAAAGAAGAAGATGAAGTTGATTGAAGATTCCATAAAACTCGCTAATTAAACTTACAACATACATTATATATGGCCTTGTAGCTGTCAAGTACATCAAGGTTCCAACAATTTGCTTATAGAGAGTACCGTCGATTTTCTTTCCTTCATGGTCCTTTGTGAGCTTTAAATTGCATTCAACTGGAGTTGTAGTTGAGTTGCAAATCTTCATTTGAAACCTGTCCAAAATCTCTTGTATATATTTCTTCTGATTGAGGAAAATTCCAGTTGCTGATTGCATTGCCTCAATGCCAAGAAAATAATGCATTGCCCCTAGATCTATCATTTCAATCTATGCCATCATGGATTGCTTGAATTCTTCAAACATAATCGAATCATTGCCTGTATAGATCAAATCATCTACATACAAACATACTATCAAAATCTTGTTTGCAGGCTGAAATTTAATAAAGAGAGTATGCTCATATGGACATTTCTCAAATCCAACTTTTATGAAGTAAGCTTCAATTCGATTGCACCAAGCTCCTGGGCTTGCTTTCAAACCATATAAAGCTTTCTTTAAGCCGATATACCTTTCCTTTGTTCCTTTGTTGGACATAACCAGGAGGTTGATCTATGAAAACCTCTTCATTCAAGTTTCCATGCAGAAAGGCTGATTTTACATCCATTTGAAGAATTTTCCAATTATTTTGTGTTGTCAATGCTACCACCATCAAGAATGGTATCGTGTCTTGCAAGCTGGAGCAAAAACTTCATTGTAATCAACACCAATTTGTTTTTTGTACCCCTTTGCAACGAGACGAGCTTTATACTTATCTACTTGGCCATCTTTATTCAACTTCGTTTTGTAAACCCATTTAACACCAATGGATTTTTGCCTTTCGTGAAGTCACCGATAGCTCCCAAGTGTTGGTTTTTCTATCGACTTAATCTCTTCATCCATGGCTCTGCTTCCACTTTGTATCTTTTGATGACTTCTTCAAAAGTTAATGGATCACATTCGATAATAAAGCATAATGGACAAGTACTTCATCGAGAAAGATCACCACTAACCTCATAATCTTCCATCCAAGTCGTGTCTTCTTCTACCTCGTTGTGTTCTTGAGCTTGCACCTTCTACTTGAGTCTCGATGAGTCTCAAGTGATTGTTGGATTGGATCTTGAGTTGTGGAGACAACGATACATCATTGTCTTCTAAGTTCATCGGTATTGATTGTTGCTCTATATAGTGCCTTCTGTCCAATTCCAAGTGTTTAGTTCATCAAATATAAAATCTCGGCTAATTACAATTTTTTCCGTGATTGGATTGAACAATTTGTAAGCCTTTGATTGCTCATGCGATGCTAAGAAAGACACATTTTTACCTTTATCATCTAACTTCTTCCTTTTCTCTCGTCGGGGAATGTGTGCATATGCAATGCACCGAACACCTTAAAGTGATCAACGGATGGTTTACGCCCGTCAAGCTTCTTGAAGAGTCATATTTTTAACCAGAAAAAGTGGGACTTCGATTCAAAACATGAACACCCCAATTTCGCTTGCGGCGAATTGCTTTGGAACTTTTTCATTAGGAATCATACTTGAACCATGTTGAGGATCGTGACGATTCTTTCTTTCGGCAACACCATTTTGTTGAGGGTGTGTAAATTTCAACATAAGCGTCGTCGAATTCCATACTCGTCACAAAAATTTATAAATTCTTGTGACATGTATTCTCTCCACGATCCGTTCGAAGAGTTTTGATTTTCCTCCCAATTTCATTTTCAATTCTCGCCTTAAAACTCTTGAAAATTGAAAACGCCTCGACTTTTCTGCAAGAAATAAATCCAGTTTTTTCTCGCAAAAGTCATCGATAAAAGAAATAAAATATTTCTTGTTCCCATTTGATATTGGGTTTATTGGGCCACATATGTCGAATGGATCAACTCCAAAGGATTACGAGCTCTCCATGCTTTGCCTTTTGGAAAATTCTCACGATGTTGTTTGCCAACAATACAATCTTCACATATTTTTGTAGGAGGTGAAACTGGGAAGGCCAACCACCATTTGCTTTTGAGAAAGGACACCTGCAAACCATTGAAATTCGGTGGGCATATCGCAAATGCCAAAGCCACGTGGGGTCTTGGTACATGTTAGTCTTCAAGCATAATCCCGGACACTTCTAGTTTAAGTGGGAACAACCTATTTGAGGCCATTTCAACACGAGCTATCAATCCTCTTACGGGATCATATATCTCACTGAGCGCCTTCTTTGATGGTTGTGACATAACCCCTCTCTTGTAGGCATCCAACACTCAATAAATTGCTTTTCAAATCGAAATATAGAACACATTTGATATTGTTTCAATATTTCCCTTTTTGTTACGATTTGTATATCGCCTTTACCCACTACATCTACTTTAGAATTATCACCAAATGAAACGTTGGAATGATAATTTTCATCCAAATGAGAAAATAGAGACTTGTTACCACACATATGATCTTTGCGAACGATTGTACATGTACCATATGTTTGATCCAAGTTCATCGTTATGTTGCACGTCATCAATAGGGTTTCTTGCTCATTTTTCTCAATGAAATTGGATTGCTCTACTTTTCCACGATTAAGTCTAGTCCTGCATTTAGACCTGTAATGGCCAAACCTCTGGCAACGATAACATTGAATGTTGGACTTATCAAACTTTGAGTTGTTGGATGTTTGCTTCTGTTGATCATGGCCATCACCTCTTCCTCTTCCTTGCCATTTTCCACGACCTCGGCCACGACCTCTTCCAGTTGAGTTTTCACCATGAGTTGAAGACTTCAAGGCTTGTTCTTCAGTTGGACTTGCATTTGACGTCATTCTCTGCTCATGCACAAGTAAGGAACTTTGTAATTCATCAATTGATAAGTTATCGATATCTTTTGATTCCTCAATTGATCAACAAACCACATATGCAAATTTATGATCCATTGACCGAAGAATCTTCTCAACTACGGCTACATCTTCAATCTTCTCTCCATGGATCCGCATCTTGTTTACTATAACCAAGGTCTGTGAGAAATACACATCCACAGACTCACCTTGCTTCATTTGAAGAATCTCGAACTCTTTGCGAAGAGCTTGAAGTTGCTGTCTTTTCACCCTCGTCATGCCTTGATACTTTTTCTTCATGGAGTCCCAAATTTGCTTACATGTATCCTTTTGCAAAATGGTCTCCAAGATGGCGCGATCAATGGCTTGGAATAAATAATTCTTTTCCTTAAGATCCTTCAATTTTTGTTCCTCTAGCTTCTTTTGTTCAACTTCTGACAAAATAACTCCAACAGCTGGTTCATCTACTCCTGCTTCGACAATGGCCCAATACTTCTTTGGACCGCATAAAATTTTCCATCAACATGCTCCAATGATCATAATGACCATCAAAGCGAGGAATTGTTGGTTACACATAGTTGTCAGAGGCCATAACTATTGCTTGCAAGCTTTTGAAGATAAAGGAATGGAGGTTGGTTTAATGGCTAAGAAAAGATGTCACAACTAGCTCCGATACCACTTGTTAGGGACAACGACCCTCCACATATCTCCACATTGGTATGATATTGTCCACTTGGGCATAAACCCTCATGGTTTTGCTTTTGGTTTTACCCAAAAGGCCTCATACCAATGGAGATACTATCCCTCACTTATATACCCATGATCTTCCCTTTCTCTAGTCGATGTGAGACTTTGGTCGCACTCTCAACAATCCTCCCCTCGAACAAAGTACCAACCGAGCCTCCTCTTAAATAGTCATCCATCCGTCTAGCTCTTATCCTGACCAACTCCTTTACCCGGAGCACACCGCCAGCCTAGGCCAACTCCTTTTACCCGGAGCACACTGCCTATTCGATAGAGGTCTCTACCACGGATCTCCACCATGACTACACCTTCAAGGTTCGCTTCCTTTGTTCGGCACCCGAGGATTTTATCGATCACGGCTCAAAGGCATGACTCTGATACCACTTGTTAAACAAAATGGAGAGAACACTATGAAACAAAGGAAGAAAGAATGAGTGAAAAGGTGATTGATGGTTTGATTAGAAACAAAGGCCTTTATATAGACTTTAATACACCAAAAATAGACTTACTAAAAAAATAAAAAAACCTTAACAATAGCCAACTATCCTAAAGAATAGGTAAGGGCTTTGAATAAGTTTAACATTAATACCATTAAAATAAGAATCCACTATAATATTTGGGTTTAAAATCGTCGTGGTATTGATTAGAATGCTTCCTAGATTTAGTTTATATGGATGACATTACATAAGATACGTTGACTTAAACCTTCTAACCATTATTCTACTCTTAGGATAATTTTGAAATATTTATAAAATATTAAAGATAATATTACAATTTATAAAACAAAACGAGTATAATGTGTGATGAAATGTTGGATAATTAGTATGGTTTAATTATTATTAGTTTAATGTTAATTTTAGATGAATTTATATTAGGTCTTTTTATTATGAAGCTATAAATAGCCCCCTCGTGAGAGAGGTTTTTGGAACAGATTTCGAATAAAATATTTTTGATCTTGTGAGAGTTTTCTTTTTTTGCCTCGAATTTGATTTTGAAACTGCTGCGTCAAAATATATATATTATTTATAATAGTATAGCGTTTAATTAAAAACAAAAGTAAAGAGGGTTGGGAATGTAGAAAGCGTCATGTGAATAGAGATATTAATGAATGAATAGTACGGAGGGCAGGTACGGTGGCAGAATTGCCAGTTAATATCAGAAAAGAAAAAAAAAAGGCTAAAATTTATTGCCCCAAACAACACAACCTGTGTAGTTAAGCAGTCAGTTCCCTCACCAGTTCCCTTCACCTACCCATCAAATTCTACTAACTTATTTATATATCTTGAGTTAATATTATATTACAAGTTCCATTTACGAAATTTATGGACATTACATCTAAAAAAAATTGAACAACTGTCTAAAGAATCATTAATCCTAAATTTCAAAACACATGCATCTAATTATTTTTTTTTTATTTTTTACTTTATTAGACTAATAGTTTCGATTTCTGAAATTTCAGAATTGAGGTATAATAAACTTTTTGAACTTTTTAAAAATTGTCTAATAAGTAATCTTTATGTTGAGTATCCCACATGAAAAAGATGGAGAAAAAGCGCTACTGATATATAAGATACATGAGTGTAAGATCATGAGTTATTTCTCTCATTTCCAATTGATTTTGAGATAAAACCATATCTACGAGATTATATATACACTTTTATACTTCAATAAATACATGTATTATGAAATAGGCAATTGTTGGGGTGGTGTTTATATAGTTTTTGTGGTTTATAGCTTATTTTAAAAAGCGACAATTTAAATAATGTTTAGAATAAACATGTATTTCGAGAAAATGGGTTTAAACAAACTCAAACCAAAATTGTATGATTGTGTTTTTAATTAGAAAAAAAATAAAGGCTATATTAGATAATCATTTAATTTATGAAAATGAAGCTTTTAAATATTACTTTTATCTATGAGTCATTTTGTTTTGTTATCTACTTTTTATCTATATTTTTAAAATAAAACCTAAGTTTTCAAACTAAAAAAAAATGTTTTTGAAAAATTGGTTAAAAATTTATATGTTTTCTTAAGATATATGAATATAAATGTAGAGAAAAGAACAAGGAAATAAACAAAATTTTCAAAAACAAAAAATTAAAAATCAAATAATTATAAAAGCGAGACTCGCAAATATTAAACTACGTTTTAAAAGTTTGTCTAAATAATAAGATAAAATTTTCCTTCAAAATGATTATTACCATTAAAGAGAGCTTTAAAATTAAATTTATTTTCTTTTGGTATTTAATATTCGATAAATATTAAAAAAATTAAAAAAACTAAATTTGAATATTCATTATTTATAGTAATTAAAACAACCAACTATACTTTTTGAATACTGATAAATAAAAAAGAACAGACACAAACCAAGAAAATACACAAAACTGGGAAAAAGGAAACTTCCTTCCAACTCCAGGCAACAACAAAAAGTCCTATTTGATTCTCCGCGTACGAAAAAAATACCACATGCAAAAGCGAATAATATTTAATTTCCAAGATTCATTTTTTTATTATTATTTTAAAAATAAATATTTTCGCACGACGGAAATTAATTTCGAGGTACTAAATGGGTGGCGACAACATGTGTGAGATAAAACGGCATTAATCGGAATTTGAACATGAAGTAATTAATTGAAGACCGTATTTAGAAATATTTAAATTGGGCTTTGGGAATGCGAATTTGAGTTTATTATTTTTATTATTAATGTGAATTTGTTTATTATTTTTATTATTAATGCGAACTGTGTACGGACGAACGACACTGTTTGTTTCACTTGTGTACTTTTTTTGGGGAAATGAAACGACAGTACAATATTAAATATATATTATATTTCTTTAAAAAAAAGAATATCCTATGACTGTGACGTGACAGCTGGTTTTGATTTCATTTCGTAAACTGGAGGGTACACTGAGTGAACCTACCGATTTTGCAGACAAAAAATATCAAAAGTAAGGTTGAGTGATAAAGTTTGGGTTAAGGTAAAAATTTAGGTTATGATTTAATTTATATGATTTTAAATATTAGAACTTGGTATTTACAATTTGATAAAAATTAAACAACACTTATATGATTGGACAACAATCTTATAAATAATCTTTAATAAATTTATTTGAGGCTTTTGAGTGATTTATAATATATAATGAGTTATAATATTAGGTAAGTTATAATAGTCTACAAAGTTATAATAATATTTAAAATAAAAAGTTGTTTAATTTGAATTATAATAATATTTGTTTAGGTGAAAAGTATTATATAAAATATTATAACACATATTATTATAATACACACTCCAAACACGTCACAAGATTTTATCATAGCTAACATTTAAAATATAGAAACTAAAATTTATTTTTCTCAAAACCATGCGAGTTAATTTGTAATTTAACCCGACTTCTTAAAATAATAATAAATTAGTTAAATTACTTGTTTAGCTCTGAAACTCTTGAGGTTCATATATTTAACAAATTTTAAACTTTAACAAATATCTAATAGATCATTGAACTTTTAATGTTGTATTAAATAGATCTTACGCATATTTAACATTTTTTAAATTAACGAATCTTTCTAATAGTTAATGCCCCCAATGGACAATCCTTTAGTTTTGTATTTTTTTTTTTTATTTGTGAAATTTGCTTATTTGCATCAATACTCTTCTATGAGCTAGGTTTCATGTGTTTCTTAACGACATATTTTATTTTTTAGCCAAATTATAATAACAATTATAAAAAAAATTGAAAACTATATATATATATATATATATATTCAAAACCTAACTTGGTTTCTTGATATATAAATAAAAAGTAGATAACAAAACAAATAAATTTACAGGTTGAAATAGTGTTCACATGTTTAATTTTAAAAAATCAAATGGCTATCAAATTGATGCCAAGTTGTAGTTTGGTGCATAATATCGTAGATTTTAAATAGACGTTGAATAGATCAAACATCTATTTGACATAAATTTAAAAGTTTATGATTTAGATACAAAACTAAAATTTTAGGAATTTGTTATACATTTATAAGGTTTATAAATTATATATATATACAAAATTAGAAGTTTATAGACGTATTAAAGTATTTTTAAAGTTGAGAGATTAAATTAATTTACCTACTAATTATCTGGTCAAACTCCATGTTTGGTTTGTGCATGCACTTAAAGTTACTGAATATTTTAAAAACTATTTAATTTATTTTTTCATTTTACTTTAAAAATGTTTAATAGGCATCCATTCAAGATTATGTTTCTTATGGTTGTGACCTAGTAAACTTTTTTTTTTTTAATTCACAAACTAATGGATATAAAATTTAAAGGTGAAGTTCTATTAGTCATAAAGTTTAATCTTATGCCTAATGAATTCATAAATTTTAAAATTATCAAGTAAGTTAGGGATCCATTTGAAATGAAAATTTGGGTGTGTTAGAATTTATTGGAGACTTGTGAAAATTTATGAATCTTATAGATGTATGTCAAAAAGGTTATACTATAAATTGCTAAGGTTATGGGTTTGAATCTCCCACCCTCAATGGTTGATGTTCTAAAAAAGAATTTTATACTATACACTTGTAATTTTGTTTATCAAACTGCATGTTTTAAGAAATTGAATTACATTTTTTTTCTATGGTTCAATTTTAATCGTAAGCTGCACTCTGGATATTTTTAAAGTTCGGGGGATAAAACTTTATGCATGAATCAACATGTTAAAATTTGACGTGAAAATTTTTAATTTGTAATATTAAATTATAAACTTAATTAGGTAGGAAAATCATTATATATTAAACTAATTGAAGTATTATTTTTACCATCTTTTTAAAATATTTGTGACAGGTTGACGTTCTGATAGATGAACAATAATATCTTTGCAGATATGTTTTGATCTCATATGTAGTTATGTTTGGAAGTCTTTTCCACTGGTTTTTATCTTATTTTTTAATTTGTTTGTCGATTAATTTCTAATTAGATTAGGGAATATATTCATTTTTCACCCATTCAAATTTATTGCTTAGTTTTTTACCAAATTAAAAAAAAAAAAGTTACAAGTTGACTAATCGAACTATGTACCTTATTGGAAATAATATTTTCAAAGTTTTATTCTTATTATTGAATTATACATTATACCATATATTATCCTTCTATTAATTTCGTTTTATTAATAAGATAATATTTTAAACTCGAAAATACGTTATTATAACAATATGCAATCCTACTTCTAAATTAACACTATGAGTTAGGATGAGTAGTGTTATGGGTGAAGTGGATCAACAATGAGCAAGCAGTGGTTAAAGCTACTGAAAGGCCAAACGAGGAAAGAAGCCCAATATGAAGTCCAAATGAACCGAAATCGAACAGGGACTGACCCGAGGCGAAAATGGACGAGAGGGCGTGCATGGGCTTTGGCCCAAGTACGTGGCCGGCCGAGGCCGACCAGAAGGTAGAGTCGTACCTTGGCCCAATAAGCCAAAAGGAGACCCGGGCTTGAGACTCGGCCCAAGCTCGTGGTGGCGCCTCGATCGAGCGAGGCCAACCGGATCAAGGCTTGCATCGGTCCCATGTGATTTGTAGCCCGGTTCACCCACTTCCGACCTTTCCTTTACCCATTAAGCAACGGAAACCCACGAAAAACCCTAGGGAGGAGTTATTTAAGCTCTCTGAGCATGGGAGAGCGAGGTAAGTTCATTCCTACCATCAAAAACTCCCTACAACTCTAAAATTCTCTTGAAACTCTCTCTGACTTAAGCATTGGAGTCGGTGTGGCCTACACCGCATCGGTGTCCAGGTTTTCCTTGTCTTGCAGGCTGCGTTCTTCCCCCAAGAATTACAAATTTACCGTCGTTGTCACGTGGAGGTCATGTGCATTCTCCTGTCCAAAATTTGGAAACAACGAGTTGGCACCGTGAGTGGGGACGACAATTCTTGCTTGGAAACCCTTGTGTTTAGGTTTATCCTACGAAATATGTGCAGAATTATGGGAAACAAGCACTGGAATGAAAAGAAACGCAATTTTGATCAAGGCCATCGTTTGCGACGATCGCGGGAAGACAAGCCTCCTCGACCTCATATTGAGGCGAGGCCGAGGCAATTGAGGTCGAGGCCAAGAAATACGTGGTCGAGGTCGACTTACTTGTTGAAGCAAAAGCAGGGGTCAAAATCAGTCATGTGCACGAGATCGAAAAGTCAAGGTGTAGGGGCAGAGTCGAGGTCGTGGCAAAAATAAAACCCCAACCTTTGATCAATACGAAAAGGAAAAGATTTAAGAAAGCGTAATCGAGGATAAGAAGCGTAGAGAGAACCTCGGCCTAACCCGAGGCGAGCAATTCTCCAAGTATCGAACCGACATATCTAAGAAGCGTCATCGGAGGAAAAAGCAGCAGAGGGTCGAGGAGGCCGAGGCGAGGCCAACCTTGAGGTCGAGGCCGAGGCCGACCTTGAAGCCGAGGCCACTCCTCAGAGTCAAAGGTAAATCAAAAGATACACCATGGAAGACAGAATTATTGAAGATTCAAAGAGAATTAGACCACGTACGAGGTAATTTACACCAGGTGAGTGACATAGGGTTTGACATTGAAACTTTAATAGGGCAGGTAGATCCACCTTTTACTGATGAAATCATGAATGTAAAACTACCTCCCACATTCAAAGTTCCAAAAATCAAACCCTATGATGGAAACAAAGATCCTATGGTGCATCTAGATATGTATAGATCGTGGATGGAGCTTTATGGAGTGGACGACGCAATCAGATGCAAAGCCTTCTCATTCACTCTAGAAAGACCAACAAGAGATTGGTTTCGCAACATAAAAAGAGGATCTATAGGTTCGTTCAAGAAATTGACTCGATGATTCGTGACACAGTTCTTAGGAGGAAGAAATCAACGCAAGCCAACAACTCATCTACTCTCTATCAAGCAAGGATCCAAAGAAACTCTGCGAGAATATATTGCTCGGTTCAATAGTGAAGTCTTAGGCGTTGAAGATTGCACTGATGGAGTAGCATTAATGGCCATAGTTAATGGACTAAGAGATCGAAGACTCATACGATCATTGGGAAAAAGAAAACCTGCATCGTATGTAGGGCTCATCATCCTCGAGCTCAAAAAGTGCGTGCGTGCGGAAGAATTACTCCATCTGAAGAAGAAGAGCGATTTGCTTGAAAAAGATCAAGTGAAACATTACATCAAGAAGCCAAGAGACATAAGATAGACAACCAGAGACCACTTCGATTTGGTTACCCGTCCAGAAAGTTTGAAAAGTACACCCCAACATCAATTCCCTTGAACATATTTTAATGGAGGTACGCCATTCAAACTTATTGAAACAACTTTGAAAAGATGAAAACAAGATCAAACAAGAGGATAAACAAAAATATTGTCTTTACCATGAAGATCATGGTCATATGACTCGAGCTGCTTTTTCAGCTAAAGGGCGAAATTGAGGCTTTAATCAGGAAATGGTTTCTTGAGGGAATACACTAATCTGCATGCCAAAAAAATGTCAATACCTCATTGAAGGCCAAGGTCGAAATTCGAGGCCAACCTCAATCTTCTTATAAAAATAGTTTATCTTTTTTTTTTTTGATCAATTTATATTCGTTAGAGTTTAGATTATTTAAATTCAATTTCAAAAATATCATGTTATAGACTAGGTTAGTCATTACTTAATTTTAGTTGATTGATACAAGTTATGAAAATAAATTTGTACTCAAGCAAAATAGACCTTCCTACACTCAATATTCTCCTTTGGTAGGGGGCTTCTTTTTGCTTATATTTCCTTAAGGTTGATTCAATCAATTCATGTAAGATTGAAGTTCTATTAGCAATAGACTTATCTTTTTCAAGCTACAAGTGGTGTCACTCAAGCATGAGTTCAACAAAACTCTCACTTGAGTAGGAGCTACATTGGAGATATGCTTCTCTATTAAACAAAAGGCAGAAGCTACATAGGAGATATGCCTCTCTGTTGAACAAAAAGCAGAAACTACATAGGAGATATGTCTTTCTGTTAAACAAAAGGCAGAAGCTACATAGAAGATTGTTTGTCTGTTGAACAAAAAGTAAAAGCTACATAGGAGATATGCATCTCTACAGCAAACAAAAATGGAAGACATACATTACAAACCTAAAAGATCAATTCTAGTAGAGTCGAGAATTAGAAGGAGAGGCCAAGGCCGACCACCACAGAGCCCATACATGACAAACTTAAAAGATCAAATTCTAAGCAGAGTCAAGTTCGACAAGGAGAGGCCAAGGCCGACCACCACAGGCTCATACATGACAAACCTAAAAGATCAAATTCTAACATAGTCAAGATCAACAAGGAGATGCCAAGGCCAACCACCCCTTTAGCCGAGGTCGACCACCTTGGCCGAGGCTGACCACCCTGGTCGAGGCTAACCACTGTCATTGGAACATACTCTCGTAGCCAGCATTCAATCACAATAAAAACGAGGAAGACAATATCGATCATCGAATTAAAGTCAAAATCACGAGCCTACTCCGAGATCACGACGAATTATGTCGTCATGCGCGAAGCCGCGAAACACGCAAAACTCTTGAGCACTTAGGTGCAGAGGAAGCGACCCAGAAGGTTGATTGGACCACAAAAGGGTTCGATTAACTGATTTTGGCAACCCAAAAAATCTGAGAAAAATCTCACGATGGGTCCCCATTGAACACACCCAGAAAATTAGTTAGGTTCGCAAAGAGGACTTGATTAATTAATCGAGCATTCTAAAAATCCGAGTTAAGTCCGAGAAGCGAGAAAATTTAAAGCAAGAGAGATCAAACCGATTCGTTGAGAAAATTCAAGATCACCAAAATAAGATGCAAAGGCTGAGGAGAACTTGTTCACAGTTGACAAAACAACGCACGCAAGGGTTTGGGCGGCCATGCCGACCAAGGGTAACCAGATCGGCCAAAGAGGACGACATCGGTCAAAGTTGACCAAACCGACCGAGGACGACCAGGCCGAGGCTAACCAATCTAGGCCATTACCCAACCCTCATTTCCCACTTTCTTGCTCATTTTCTCTTATCCTCTCTCGGTATGGACTTGAAATAAGGTTACATTAGTCCAGAAATGCTTATGAAAAGCTTGAAGCTATAAAGCTGCTTGAAGCTACAAAGCTGCCTGAAGCTACATATTTGAAGACCACCTCAAAACTACACATTCTCTCTAGGAAAACGATATAGATCGTGAATCCAGAGAATAATTCCAGAGGAATTAACATTCTAGAAGACTGAATACCCTCATAAGGATGGACAACAATAACTAGAGAAAATTCGAGGCACACCTCGAAAGATCGACAATGACTCCAAAAAAGCTTAGTAGGCTACTCCCAAGTCAGACTACATACAATTACTTCACATGCTCATAATCTAGAATCTTAACTAGGGAGTGGGGGCTAATGTTATGGGTGAAATTGGATCAACAATGAACGGACTGGTTAAAAGGCTACAACGAAAGGTCGAGCGAGGACGAAGCCCAATATGAAGTCCAAATGAAGAAAGAAATCGAGCAGGGGGTGACCAAGAGGCAAAAATGGACGGAGGAGGCGTGCATGGGCTTTGGCTCCAATCACGTGGTCGGCCGAGGCCGACAGGGAAAGGTGAAAGCTCTACCTTGGCCCAATAAGCCCGAAAGGTTACCCGGGCTTGGGACTTGGCCCTGAGCTCGTGGTCGGTCTCGGCGAGGCCAGAGAGGCGACCGGATGCAAGACTCACCGGCCCCCTTGCATCGGTCCCATTTGATTTGTAGGCCTAGTTCCGGCCCACTCCGACCTTTCCTTTTCCCATTAAGCAAAGCGAAACCCACGAAAAACCCTAGGAGGAGGAGTTATTTAAGCTCTGAGCATGAGAGAGAGCGAGGTAAGTTCATTCCTACCATCAAAACTCCCCTATAACTCTAAAATTCTCTTGAAACTCTCTCGACTTAAGCATTGGAGTCGGTGTGGCCTACACACCACACCAGGTGTCCGGAGTTTTCCTTCTCTTGCAAACGTTCTTTCCCCAAGAATTACAAATTCTACATCGTTTTGTCGGTGGAAGTCAAAGTCATTCTCCGCATCCAAAATTTGGCAACAACAAGTGTTAGAAAAATGAATATATATTTTGGAGGAATAGGTTCAAATTAGCTTGAAATTAACAATATTATGAATTTTCTAAAGCCATTCATGTATTTCTAGTTTGACATAAAATTTATTACAAAATTAAATCAATTCACATGATAATAACTTAACTGATATTTTTAAATGTATTAATGACCAATTTGTGGTTCTCACCTTCCAACTTTTATTATACTAAAAAAACTTATACAAATAACTATTTTGCGTTGGAAATTGGATTTTTTTAGCTGGGCTGGAAATTGGATTAATAATTAGGAAAAAAAGCCTTTTCAGTTTTCACACACGTACAAATCCGAGGTACTAATTGTCAAGTGGGTCCCGACATATATTTATAATTACAAACTTATATTATTCAAAAATTAGATATATTATTCGTCAAATCAATCATTACATTAAGCGAAAGACATGATTATAAAAACAGATGGCACGTAAATTTATTATTTTTGTTCTAAATAACCAGTTATTTTATGGCGTCAAATCAATTGTTTAAATAAAAGCTGTAAGTTTGAAAAAATCTCCCTTTTTGAGTGAGAAACTGGAAGCTTCGTGCGTGTTTCGGTCGAATATTTATGCCGTGAGAATTAAAGTAAATTATAAGTAACAGACAACGAATCATTGAAATTAAATTACATAATTCTACAATTTTCATTTGGGGGATCGATTATGATTCCTTTTTTTTGTTTTGTTTTTTTAAATTCTGTATATATATTTTTAATACACATTTAATTAATTATTTAAATGAAGCTTTCAACTTAACATTAAATGCAGATACGAACAAATATTTAGGCATTAAAATTGGGGTTAATCTCTATTTAGAGTGGCTATTAATTTTGTTCATAATGTTTTTTAGGGTGGTCATGACACCAAACTCAAGAATGTTATTGATTTTGTGATTATTCGTATTGCATTCTCACTCTAAAACTTAAATTTAAAAACTTTTCTAGTGAACAAATTTTTACACTACCTCTATTTTCATGGTTAGTTTTCTATTATAGCATATTTAATAATAGTGTGATATCCATAAAATATATTAATATATCATTTTTTTTAGTACATTGGGTTGAGGGATTGGAATCATCGAACTCGAAGCTGCGTAGTCATTAATACGTTCGATTGCCGGTTTGAATTATACTCTATTTGACAATCAACATATCATTTAATGATGTGTCAAATTATAAATGGAATGAGTAAATATTAAATTTAATTTAATATTCATTTCATTTTTTAATATCTTAAATTATATCTTAGTGTAATTTTTTTAAATTTTTTTAAATGTCATAATCATCTATGTTATTTTTAAAAATTCCCAAAGTACTTTGATAATTATTATTTTCGCATGTATTTTTTTTTTTGTTCGCGCAACGGCCCAACTCCAATAAACCTAAGTACCTTCAAATATTTTAATATACGTTTAAAGTCATGTTATTTATTTGTTAAATAATCAATTAAAAATTAATAGTCAAATTAAACACATAGCTTCGCATTGACATGTACCCTCAACCAAAAAATCAGAGGTTTAAATGATGTTTCGATCCTAAAAAGTTGTTGAACTTTAAAAACAAAATGATGAGGTCCTAGTAAATTAAGATATATTTTTTTTGTTTAAAAATTAAATTGAACATTTTAAAATTTTATAAATTTCGACATTTGCATCCATTTGAACTTTTAACATTACAACATAATTATTACTTTTCAAATTTATTAAATTTTAAAAATCTACTAGACACAACATTGAAATTTAGAATTTCGTTAGATGTAAAATTTAAATTTCTATCTAGAGATCCGTTAATTTTAAAAAAATTCAAATTTGGCGGTTTAGAGCAATATTAAATACAAAATTGAAATTGGAATATATGAAATATTTTGTAAAGTCCAAGTACCAAATAGACACAAATTTTAAAAATTAATGGATTAAATTTGTAATTTAACTTTTTTTTTTGGCAAACGATAATTTTGTTAGGTTGTGTTATTCAAATTAGATTAGAAACCGTTTGGGTTCGCAATTTGAACTAGATTTATTTCTTTAGTTTACATTTACTTTTGATTACTATGAACATGTATTTTAGGTTTCGTTATGCAAATTCATATCGAATCTAGCCGTTTGTTCACAGGAGCGGATTTTTAAGAAGCTTATATATTTAAAATGTTATCCTCCGTCCACAAATTCTCTCTATGCCCATCGGTAAGCCCCTCTGATATCCCTTTGTTTGACTGCATACCCATACACAAATCCAAAACATATTTTTTCACTTTATAAAATAATTTAAATTATATCACACTTTTTCTTTTAGTCTATTCTTAATAATATATATTTTTTTGGTATCAAATATAAAAAAATATTTAAATTATCTTTGGTCTATTCTTAATGTTTTTTAACAATATATATATATTTTTATTGGTATCAAATATAAAAAAAATGAATGAAAATATTTGTAACTTTTAAAAAATTATTTTTAAAAATTAATTACATGAAAAAGATATGATTCAAATAAATTATGATGAAATTAAAAAAAAAAAAAAAAACTTATTATTTGTAATTTATTTTTATGATATATTTGTATAAAATATTTAGTCATACTTCTTATATCAACATATATAAACTAATAAGTTAAAATATCATTTTCGTACACTAATAACATTTTCGTTCTTGTACTTTGTGGTTTGGTACTTTGCAGTTTGTTCTAGTTTAGTCCTTAATACTTTCAAAGTTCAACTTTAATTTTTTAAAAAATCTAATAAATCATATTTATTCACCCCAGGTAAATTATTTAAATATATCTATAAAATATAAACAAATATAAAATAATTAAAATATATATCATACTTTTTTATTTTAATATGTTTTTAGATCTATTTAATTTTTTAAAAAAGTTTTTTTTGGGTATCCAATATAAATGAAAATAAATGCAAATATTTTTCAATTTTTAGAAAACTATTTTTAAAAGCCAATTACATGAGGAAAAATATATGATTCTATGAATTCTTAAGAAAGAAAAAATGTTATTATTTGCAATTTATTTATGATATATTTACATCAAAAAATTAGTTAAATTTTTAGTACATCAACCAATAGAGGTGAGAGATTTCTAACTCATGACCTCTTGGTCATGGAAAATTTAGTCATACTTATCATATCAAAATATATAAATTAATAAGTTAAAATATCATTTTCATCCCTTTCCTTTGTGATTTGTTATATTTTAGTGTCTATACTTTCAAATTTGGTAGTTTAATAAATCATTAAAATGGAATGAGGATCGCATACAACCAAAATAAGTAATTTTTAAATACATCAACAATTGAGAGTATTGATTGAAGCAACCATACTTGATGCCAAAGTTGGTATGTGCGAACTAAACTAATATTAATATGTTCAAATTTTTTTATATAAGAATTCAATTCCTAATTTAAAAATATATATCCACCACGCTTTGTGCATTATTTCTCCTCTAAAATTCTCTAAAACTAATATAAATTTAACCATGTTTAAAATTTACACTCCAAATTATTAACCCAAAATAAAAGGAAGGAAAGAAAATAAGTGATAAATGAGATTTTCCGTGCAGTGGAAAGTTGATAGTGTAAATCAAGTAGAACGAAGCAGCTTCCGCTGTCAAATTTCGGCCTTCAAACAAAACAAACCCACTGGCCCAGCTTGGAAAGCAGGTCCTTTTCCATAAAAAGCTTCTCGTTGGCCTTTTTCTTTTTCCCCCCTCAAATTTTTATTTTTTATACAAAAACCCCTACGGATAATTTAATAACATTAAACAAAGACGTTATTGATTTTGATTGGCCGTACGTACCCATCAGAATCTGAAATTTACAACTTGGCCTCACAACATTTATTATCAAATATGCATTGGTAACAAAGTCAAGTCATCCTCCGTAAGCAGTTTTAAAAAACAGTTGAGACGTCATTCTTTTTCCTTTTTCTTTTATTTTCTTTAAATTTATCAAATCAATTCAAAAAATGAAAATTACTCAAAGATAAGTGATGTTGTAAAACGCGTTTTTTTCAGCTGCATGCATGACAGTCGAGCAACAGCTGTTCGAGCTCCATCAGACTCCGCGTCTTTCAGTTTCATTTATCCTTTTTTTTCTTTTCGCTTTTTGAAAATTAAAATTTATTTTTCAAATCAATATAATGTATATTTGGACAAAATCCTCTAAAATTATCCAGATTTTTGGATTTCAATTTCCAACTTAGTTTCTATTAGTTATTACGTTTTAAATGGATTTTTTTAATACTATGAGAGTATTATCTTTCTTTATATTCACGTTATGTTTTAATACTAGTAGACACAACATAATTTATGATAAATCTCACATAATTTTTAAATGAATGTTGTCGTGAAAAACAATAAATGAAAATAATATGAACAAATTTTCATCACATGTCAGAAGACTAAAAGTTTGTCGTTTTAAACACGCTTTGATTCTTGAAATTTGAATTTAATTTTATTTTCTACTTAGAAAATACTTGAATTTAGTTTTTTATTTAGTTCTTGAAATCTTAAAAGGGGTCTGTTTAGTTTATGAGATTTGAAATTAATTTTAAATAGTCCATATAAGTAAAATTGCATGCGAGTTGATGTAACATGATATGATGTTTTTTTCAAAATCAATTATTTTTTTTTCAATACTCAAAGATCAACTCTAACTCATTTTCAATTTTTATGAGGCAATTAGAAGTTAAATTTAAATTTCAATTATCAAACATGTTACTTTTAAAATTTAGAATCCCAATGGGAAACTAAATTCACCATATCAATAACTAAATTAAGTGTTGTTTTTTAAGATTTATGTATTAAATAACGATTAAATTTAAATTTTAGAGATAAAAAATGTATGTTACTCTTAATATTTTTAACAACAAAATTTTGGCTAGAAAGATCTTGCATTGATGAAGATCTCTGGACGCAAAATCTCGGAAGCTGCCTATTTGGTACAATTATCCTATGATTTTGTCTCTTTCTTTATTTCTTATGTACGTACATGCATCATTTTTTTATTATTATTATTTTTATAATTATTAAACACAATGTACGTCGTTCAATGTTGCTTGAAATTACATTTTTGCTCTTTAGAAAAATTATATCGCTTTTTCCTCTAAAATTTAACTTGGTTTGGTTGGTTGTTGGTTTTTTTGGGGAGGCGTATGCGTTAGTGTTAATTTGCACATGGTAAGTCAAGAGAACATTAAAAATAAATAAATAAAAGTACCTGGATTTCTAGAATAGGCATTTAATATGAAGTAAAGCATTTTCTTGGTCTTCTAACTGAAAGTTGCATTTTTTTTTTACAAGTTTGACTCCTTGTAAATAGAAATCCGTGAAGGAAAAAAAAAAAGGAACAATTCAACTCTTACGCCTTACGGTATCCAATAAAACATATAGATTTTGTTTTTGTTTTATTTTTTTTTAATGTAATGCTAACATCGGAATGGTGAACGGAAAAAAATATATGAAATTTGATAATATAACGGTTGAAAATAACCTATCTGGTGAAGGGTATAAGCATGGAGCAAGTGGGGTTTAAATCAAAGTATGTGTCAAAATTGAATTAATTATCCGAATTTGAGTATAACTTAATCGATTAATACATGTATCATCATGAGTTCAAAGGTTTATAAATTCTTTCACCCCATGTATTGTGAACTATAAATATATATATATATATATATATATCAACAATCATTCAAAATTGCAATCAACCAAATAAAACTCTACCATCTATGCAACTCTATAATGTTAACTGTTTTAAACCTCATGTTTTTTTAAACCTAACATTTTTTTTTTTGACAAAGTATACTTTAAATCAATGCATCACGTCATTCCTAATTTTTTACATTTGGTTGTACTAATTTTAGGCTCAAATCCTATTTTAGTCTAGGTACTTTTTGAATTTTCATTTGTTCTAATCTATGTATACTATCTAACCACAACAATCTCTATTCATAGATCAAAATGTTAGTGTTGGTTTATTTTAATCTAGGTACTATTAGGGATTGTTTGAGGCACATTGAGTGAATTATAATAACATGAATTTTAATAGACTGTGGGTTTATTATAGTATGCGAAATTATATAATATAATTTAAAATATAGAGTTGTTTAGTATGAGGTTATAATAGTCTGTGTTGGAGGTGCAGAATATTCCACATATTATTATAAGATGTACTCAAACATGCCCTTAAAGCACATATCTTTCTATCTCGAGATCAAAATAACATTTTTGATATTACATCGGCAAAAATAGACAAAATTAGAAATGGAAAAGATGGAGGGTAAAATAAGATTTAAACCTAAATTTTATGATTCTAAAAATGAAAGGACATAATGTTTGGTATATGAAAATGATAGACAAGAGTGTAATAGTCTCACACCAAGCAGACATTTTGAGAGGGGGCACTCCACGAAGGACATGTACATCACAAAAGAATAAATCATATTTGACCAATTCTTAATCAATACACACTTCAAAGCAGCTAGATTTCACATCTATTTGGATAAATTAAGAAGGGCAAAATAGTCATTACAATGCAGCCACATTTATATTAAATGCTAGAAAAAACATCTGTCCCCCATTCTTGCATGTGTAGTGAGCCATACTTTGATTGACTAACAGATAAGCCATTTAGATCCACACTCAAATTTCAATTCCCTAATTTCTTCATCTATATATATAATTCTCAATTCCTTCACTTGCCCATCACATTTTATTTCACTTTACACCAAAATTAACACACTCTCACAAAAAAAAAAACAGAACCCATTGTGTGTGTGTGTGTTTTTTTTTCTTTGGGTCTTAGCATTGTTTGTTATTTCCATTTCTTCCAAATTTCTGAGTTTTGAAATGGTGAAGAAGGCGGAGAAGACGGCGGCGGAATCCTTTTCGGCGGTGCCGCCGTGTAAAAAGAAGTACAAGGGAGTTAGAATGAGGAGTTGGGGCTCGTGGGTATCGGAAATTCGAGCGCCAAATCAAAAGACGAGAATTTGGTTGGGGTCTTATTCGACGGCGGAAGCGGCGGCGCGTGCTTACGACGCGGCTCTTTTATGTCTCAAAGGCGCATCCGCCAGCTTCAACTTCCCGGAAATTGCGAACTCTATTTCAGTTTCCGACCACCGCCACTTCCGCCGCCACCACCTCCACATTGATTCCTCCGACGCTGCCATTATGTCCCCCAAGTCCATCCAACGTGTCGCGGCCGCTGCCGCGAATGGCTTCCCGGAAAATGTCGCCGCCGTCGTCACTCCCCCGTCCCCCGCCGTCTCGTCCCCGTCGCTCTCCTCCACTCCGTCCGATCAGCCGGACGATGACGTGTCGGTCACCGTGTCATCTGATAGTTTCTACGATCAATTCGATCTTTCGACGGCTGAGATGGATTCTTGGTGCAATTACTTTGATGCCCTCCAGTCGCCGAAATACGTTGACCAGATGCTCACCGGAGATTGGTTCGATTTCGATTCAATGCCGGAGGCTGAAATTCACGATTTTTACGAAGAAGAAAGTGACATCAGATTGTGGAGTTTCTGCTGAAGGGAAAACAAGCATAAAAAAAAAAAAAAAACTCAAAATCATCGGTAGTTATTTTCACAAAAATCTATATTATATTATTTTTTTTTCATATTTAAAATCTTCGTAAATTGCTTGAAGATATTACTGATAGTGACCTTTTTTTTTTTTTGCTTTTTAGTGTGATTGAATCATACGCCAACCAGCTCGCACGAGATTAGTCATTTTTTCCAAACTAATCTCTGTGAGAGTTGGGTTTATGATGAAACTTTATGTAATTTTTGTAATGAGTAATCGTTGTTACTAATTGTTGATTATTGTAGTTATATATGAATGATAAAATTTAATTTCGCAATTTTTCTTTTTCTTTAGTATTGTTGAATTTCAATTAAGTTGCTTATTGAAAAAAAAAAAAAAAAAACACGAGGTGTGTTCGATTTTGAGAACGGCGCAATGTAAAATTTGCGGAAATAATATTAAACGAAGGCTCCTTTCAAACTTATTAGAAAATTATTATACCAGGTTAAAAAATTCAAAAGAAAAGAAAAACGAAAAGGAACAATTTTCTTTATGAAGAGATATGTACTTGGTCAAAGATATTGACATATTGTACAGCGTACAGACAATAACAAAAATGTAAATGAAAGTGTATATTTAATTGAAAATAATATGGAAACTAAAAAAAAACGTTTTCCCCCCAATAAATATTGTACTTTTCTAGAAAATTCAGAACACAATTTTTATAATAATTTTTAAAATCCAAAAAAAAAAATCTATGTATGATCCTTTTATTTTTCAAATTTTAAAAACTTATTTGAAACATATATATTAATATATTATTATTTTATTTCACTTAATTTAAAAACAGAACAATTTAAATTGAGTTTTTTAAAAACTAAATAACAATTATGTGTGAAATAGTAATTTACGAAAAATATGAAAGAAAAATAGATAAAACACAAACATATGCCTCTATCTTTGATATTTCTTTTTCGCTGAAAACTATTTTAAAATTTCTGTAGCCATTTATTTTTTATTCTTAAAGGCAACCAATTATTTTAATACACAATTTCCAAATAGAGGCGAAATATTTTACCAAAAAAGGGAAATTTGGTTGCCTGTTTTATAGGGTAGGGTGGTTTTGGTGTGATTGATTGACGCCTACGGTATGTGAATCACATCAGGATTTCTTTTCAAAGTTACAATGTTGAATACAGCTTAATTGCTTCCAGTTTTTTGACGTCAAATCTTTGGATTAGGATTGCGATATAATTAATATATGATTGATTGAGAGGCTTCTTATCGTTTACAAAATCTTACAAAATCTTTATCCTAAAGTTCTGAAATTAACCAAATGTATCACTAAATTATAAAATCTTTTTTAAGTGTTTTCCACAAAAGAAAAAAAAAAAAACTTTTCTAAAGTAGCTCTGCCTTTCTAGTCACAAGATTTCTATTTTCATTGACTTGCATTGAAGAAATTGTTAAGGGAGGAAATTTAGTTTAAAAATTTATTAACATATGTAGGAGTGCAAAATAGCAAACGATGTCCTGGAAGAATTTCATTCCCTATCGATAATTCGGTCGGTTCATCCTCTGCATTCGACTATATGTTGGGTTTTTAACAATATATTAGAAGTGAAATTGTCCCATATCTAAAAGATGCAAGAAAATGATGAGCTCCTAACACTATAAAATGAGTATGGCTTTGGTTTCAAAACATCACAATTAGAAACACTTTAAGTTGGTGTACTAGCTCTAGTTAAATTCCTTCGGTATAAGCTTTGGGATAGTGTTTTTGTAATTGGGGTCGGGGAGAGAATTCTATGTGATTGTAACAATTTTCACATAGTGAAATTTTCTTTCTGTTCGTGGTTTTTTTCTCCGGATTTGGAGTTTTTCCACATAAATTCTGTGTCTCTTATTTTGTTGGTTTCTTTTAATTTCTCAATTATTTCTGCTTATTCCTAGTGGTGGGAGTTTTTTTCCAACACTACATGCTGAAGCTCGGAAGACTGGTGAGATTGGGTTGTCCAAAATATCAAATAATGAGATCAACACAAAGCCATTCTAATCCTATGGAATATTTGGACGCAACAAAACTCAACTCTTCAGACAAACAAACCTTCCCCCAAATTACGAAGTTAACTAAAAAAGTCATTAATCAGTCAATTTAGAGGTATCGGAATGAAACACACTTGCAGGACGAGGTTCCGACGAGGAGGGAGAATCAAACGAGTCATGAAGGTGTGCGTCCTCCTCCAGAAGGATGTTGGAAACTCAACGCCCACACCTCCTGGAACGATGCGAGGGTTTGGGTTGGACAATTCATGACTCATGGGGTTCTCTCATCTGCGCATAAATTAAAAAACTCAAACGTAAATGGCTAATTAAATGCCTCCTGAAGATCTCAAAGGAACATGCACAACGCTTGATGGTGGAATCTGACTCTGTAGAAGTCAATAAGGTGTTAAACGGTGAAGCACTCAATCTCTCTGAATTGAAAGACATTGCAAATGACATTCACTCAATAGTCGGTGATGTTGATATTATTTCATTCACCAAATGCCCCAGAACGGGCAATAAATCAACCCATAAGCTGGCGAGAGCAGCTGGTTTCAATCTCGTTTTGGAAGAAAATGTCTCTTCTTCTCTTGTCGAAGAAGACTCTCTTTTTTATATTGTAAATATCCCCTTTTGGGTGTATTCTCTCGTTGAGGAAGTTGGTATACTGGTTCCGTTAACAGTTAATGAAGTTTATTTTCTAAAAAAAAAAAATTGTTAAAGAGGGAATTTTAGTTTACAAATTTATTAACATTTATTGTTTAAGAAATTAGATCATAATATTATGAATAAACTCCATGTGTTTTAAAATTCAACCATTTCAAGTGATTAACTAATTTTAATATAATTTAGTGGACACAACACCAATAATCATCTTTTAGGAATGATGGTCGAATCTTCATAATTATAATTATAGTATTAAAAAAACTAATTCAATTTTAAACTACATTCCTCGCAAAGCTAGGCATGTTTGGTAGGCAATCCGAAAACAGAAATTTGAAAACAAGAGATTTAATGAAAACAGAGTTGTATATCATGTGTTTCAGATATGTGTTTGGCAGCAGATTTAGAAAATTGATTCCATTTTGAACAGTAATTTAAAATGTGTTCTATAATATATTTATAGATCATAAAATTAGTTATAGTTGCAAAACTAAATATTAAGTTGAATATAAGACATTATTAATTAATTTATGAACATGCTTTTTTTTAATATAAATTTTATATAATTATTATTTGATAATATAATATTTTATATTTATAATATATTATATTATACATATTTTAATTTAAAAAAAGTAAATTAAGTTGATAAATATGAAATACTATATTTATTAAGATTTTTATCTTTGTTTAAAATAATTCTGCATTTTAAACTTTCAAATTCAGAATCTGGATATAATGAAAACATAAAAATATTGTGTTCAGAATTTCTACTATTTGGATCACATAATCCGAAAACAGTTTTCGAAAACATGTCTGCCAAACACGTATTCACTGAATTCAGTGAATCTGAAAACATAAAACAGAATCCGGATTACCTACCAAACAGGCCCTAAAACTCTTGTTTGGCGTTTTTAGCCATGCAAAACTATCGTGATGCTATTGACGAGTGTATCGTGAGCGTCTCCCCTCTATTTCTCTTGCTTTACTTTTTTAATACAATAAATGGTGAAATTTTTGAAATTTTTATGTGTATACTTTTAGGATAAAGGAAGACTTTCCTTCTTGTTTACCCCGATTCCTAAGTTTCAAACAAAAAAATGGATCAAGAGGCCTATTTGGTTAACAATCCGAATTATGTTTTATGTTTTCAGATTCACTGAATTCAATGAATACGCATTTGGCAGACGTATTTTCGAAAACTGTTTTCGGATTATGTGATCCAAAGAGTATAAATTCTGAAAACAATATTTTTATGTTTTCATTGTATACAGATTCTGAATTTGAAATTTTAAAATGCATAATTATATCAAACAAAGATAAATATCTTAATAAATATAGTATTTCATGTTTATAAACTTAATTTACTTTTGTTAAATTAAAATAACTATAATATAATATATTATAAAATATAAAATATTATATTATAAAATAATAATAATAATAAATTTATAAAAAAACATATTCATAAATTAATTAATAATGTCTCATATTCAACATAATATTTAATTTTGCAATTACAACTAATTTTATGATATATAAATGTATTAAAGAACACATGATTTTAAACTATTGTTTAAAATTGAATCAAATTTCTAAATGCTACCAAACACATATCAAAACATGAAATACAACTTTGTTTTCATTGAATCAATTGTTTTCAAATATTGCTTTTTGAATCTTTCTACCAAAGCAGACTCCAAATTTCAAAATATTTTTAAAAGTAATATTCTCTTTTTAAAGACAAGAGACTTGTTGATTTATTCAACTTAGACAAACTGTGTGAAAAGGAAATTTATTTATAAACCTTCTTGATAGATACTGTTTGAAAAGTTAGGATTTGTTTGGTTGGCAATCCAGATTTTTTTTTTTTTTATGTTTTCGGATTTATTGAATTCAATGAATATGTGTTTTCAAAAACTGTTTTTGAAATTTTTGATCCAAATAGTAAAAATTATGAAAACAACTTTTATATCTTCGTTGTATCGAGATTCTAAAGTTGAAATTTTAAAATACAAAATTATATTAATCAAATGTAAAACTCTTAATAAATATAGTGTTTCAATTTACTTTTGTTAAATTAAAATAGATGTAATATAATATATTATAAATTATATAATATTATATTATACAATAACAATTATACAAAATTTATTAAAAACATGTTCATAAATTAATTAATAATGTCTTATACTCGACATAATATTCGACATAATATTCAGTTTTACAACTATCACTAGTTTTATGATGTATAAATATATTATAGAATACACTTTAAGCAATTGTGTAAAATATAATCAAATTTCTAAATCTAATACCAAACACATATCCAAAACACACGAAATACAACTCTGTTTTCATCGAATCAATTGTTTTCAAATTTATGTTTTCAGATTACCTACCAAACAGACCTTTAAATTTTAGTAAACATAAACTTAGTTCAACCATATAATTGACATTACTCTTTCTCCTTAAATTTTTAGGTTAAAATTTTCATACTCTATATTTATTTAATTTTAAAAAATAAATAATCTTATGAACTATTAGTCCATAGCATCCCGGTAACTGACATTGCTCTTTCTCGTTAAAGTTTAAGGTTAATATTTTCATATTATAATAATTTCAAGTATATATCTAAGTACTATTTCAATTTTATTGGTTTATCGGTAGAATTCAAATCTTGTTAAAAGGGGAAAACAAATTTTTGCTTATAATTTCACAATAAAAAGTAAGACCCTTCATTTCTTATTCTTTACTCAAACTTCTAGTCCCAAATGATTTCTTAGATGAGTTCATGTTCAATTCAATTTTTGCTTATAATTTCACAATATTTTAATTTTATATATCATTAGCCAACCATTTTAATTTTTTCCCACTTGCAAATTGCATAAAATAATAATTGATACAGATGGTTGAAATTTTATTTTCATGATGAAAAAAAAAACGACCTACTACATTCATCCAATCAAAATAATCCATATGAGTTTTCAAGTGCATGACAACTTATTGTTTTTATTATTTATATTATTTTGTTTTCTTCGTGAAAAATAAAATGTAACTATATTATATGAAATATTCAATTGTTTGGTTGGGTGAGGTTGGCTTTCAGCAGTGTCACCATCGACAAAGAAAATCAATCAGAAATTGTATACAAGCAAATGTCCCTCTCTGTGTTTAATTAATTTCATTGCATATTTTTGCAAGGCTGTGGCTTAAATTCCATTTTGTTCTATTTACTCACTATGCTTGTTTAATAATACTTGTGTGATTTGCCAACACAAAAAGAAAATGTTTTCCTGAAAATATGGCCAGATTTTGGGTGCATATAACTATTTAGTCAACTTGTATATACGTATTTGAATTTCAGGTTATATTATAAGTTGTTAGCTAATTTGGGGCGGTTTGAGAAAGCAAAACTTAGGTGCATCATGAGTTTGCACACATTTTTTTTTTGCAGTCCATTCAAATCACACAACATAAAAAAATTAGAAAATAGGAGAAAAAACACTTTTGACCCATAAACTTGACAGGTTGTATCAATATTAACATGAACTTTCAATTTCATCAATTTAAACCTTAAACTTGACATATTGTATCAATTTAATCAATTTAAGCCTCAAACTTGATAGATTGTATCAATTTTAACCATAATTTTTTAATTTTATCAGTTTAAATCTCAAACTTAAATAAGTGTACCAATTTACACCCTCAATTAAGTTTCCATTTTCATCATCGTTAGAAAGGTTTCTCACACATGTCCAAAGTCATGTGTTGCTTTATGATATGTACTTGTTTGTTTGTTTTTTTTTTAAATTACCTACAAAATTATTAAATCATATCAGATTGGGTCACCACTATAATGAAAATCACTACCTCGACTCTAAAAAAATAGGAACAACACGAAAACAAATAGCTAGACTCTTGTGTTTCTCTTACCTTTGATATCGATACCAGAGACGATGAGTGTGTGAAGAAGATTTAGACGGTGACGTCATTGAAAGCCACAATGACCATGGTAATTTCGCTGACTTGAGTGGTGAGGGGTTCGAGCTTGACTAAAATGCTCGAGAGCACATGCGGTGATGGACAATGTGACGCTCGTAAACACAATGAACTGGCCATAGATACCTTGTCGATCTCATTGATAGTATTATGAAGGATTAAAGTGACATTGATGCGGGAGACACATGGAACAAAGAATTCTGACAAGGGTGATTTCAAAATTCCTACTTCTATTGTAGTGAATGGAGGACAAATCAAGCTCAAGGTCGACAAGAAATAAAAAAATATATATATATTAGTGACCGATTCAAGAATGTGAGTACGACATTGAGAATAAATATTGTGCAAATAAGTTTTAACCGATGGGTATAATACACTTATTCAAGTTTAAGGTTTAAATTGATGAAATTGAAAGTTCGAGGTTAAAATTGATACAATCTATCAAGTTCGAGGTTTAAATTGATTAAATTGAAAATTAAAGGTTAAAATTGATACAATCTGTCAACTTGGAGGATTAAATCGATGAAATTGAAAGTTTAGGGTTAAAATTGATATAACCTACCAACTTTAGGGGTAAAAATATTTTTTTCCTAAAAAATACGAAAAAAAAAGAGTTTTCCACCCGACAAAGTGTAGATGGATATATAACTAAAAAAATTTATCCTTTAAATTACATAAAAAAAAAATTGAAAGGAGTAGTCCATGTATAATATAGATTATGAGATTTCTTTACATTTTTTTTTAATGTGGGATCCCAACACGTGTCATTTGAGTTCACAATTCTAGGATCAGATCTCAATTATTTGACCAAATACTCGTTTGGACTTTATGACTCTGATACTATATTAGATTACATTCGGGTTCATCTCAAAATCAATTGACTTATGAGAAAAGTAACACATGTATTTTATAAATTGTAACGCCTCTCAACATTTTTCTAATGTGTCAACAACTTCATCTAGGTATGGTTGACAAATTTTGTTTCTGATTTGCCATAAAAAAATCTTCAAATACTATATATATAAAAAGCTAGAATTTAATGTTTTTGTCCCACTCTATGAAAATGTGTGGCTTTACCATTGACATTGATTATGTATTATTTAAAGCACATCAAAACTTTTATAGCCTTTTATAGGTTTTAGTAGTATAGATTATAGATAGGTGGTTAGTTATCATGAGATTTGAACTTTGTTCCCTCCAAAACTTTCTTTTTTAGTTAGTTATTTACGAGGTAAAAAATTGGTATTAGAGAAATAACGCTGACAAACTCGCACCATGAAGTACTAAGGGTGGTGGGAGTTTGATGCAATTATTTTCATTTTTACCTAAAGTGGCATTGTCTATCTATTTCGTCAAAGTCACATTTCTATAATTTGCATTTTGTTTGAGATTAATAATAGTTTTTTTTTTTTTTTTTATAATTTGTTTGAAGAATATAAAAACACATATACATGGTGAAAAATTCTCAACTAATATTTCCAACTACCAATCATGAAGTAATAAGCAAATACCATGTCTTATTTTTTAAAGGAAAAAAAAAAAAGTAATAGATAACCAAAGAAAAAAAAAAAGCATATAATTTCCATTATAGTTGGATAAAAAAAAATAAAATTAACAAACCGACTTAAAATATTTAAAAAAAAAATGAAGCAAATGAATGGATGAAACGTATAATGTTGTGAACAAAATGATGGAGTCCCATCTTGACCTGTATATGCTACATTGAATTTGGACTGTGCTGGGTAATCTCACGGACCATGGTGCTTGAAACAAACTATTTTACAAGATCTTTTAGGACCCCATTTGACATTTTCTGTTTACAAATTTCAAGCCCCACTGTCAAGATTTTTAATACACATCATTTCAAGTCTGGTTTCAAAATAATTTTAATAAACGAATCACTGTTTTATAAATATTATTCTATGGTCTCTTTCTGACAAATTTATATTCCATTTTTTTTTCCAAACTAATAAATGAGGCCTATCATTTGAGTAATTGACCTCAAATTAGGTTATAATAAGGGTGTTCAACTCCAATCAATCCAATTAAATTCTACTGGGTTGGGTTATCAACTTATTTGGATTATGTTGAGTTAAAAAAAATAAAAATTTTAATTTTATGGATTAAGTTGGTTCGTTCACCAAAAATTAGTTTGAGTTAAACCGACAACTCCAACTTCAAATTAGTTTAAATAATGTTTTTTTACTTATATTAGAACTATATGTACGTATACTTATTTTAATTTTATAATTATTTTTAAATTATTTATTCTTTAATAACTTTTAAAAATAAGTTTTTAAGTTCTTGGAAAGTAAAAATTTCTAATATAAATTAAAATTGAGGGGTTAATCTTAATTCAATATTCGAAATTAAAATAAATATATATTTTACATATCAATATTAGCTTGTGTTGAGTTGGGTTGGTTTTTATCACTTAATAAAAGTTGTTTGAGTTGAAAAAATTTGCAACCCGAATAGTTAGGTTGGGTCTAAAACCTGTCTTAACTCGACCCAACCCAACTCACAAACACTCCTAAGTTTTAATATTTTACGCTTAGTTTGATAATGATATTGTTTTTAATTTTCTTCTTTTAAAAAGTTATGTTTTTTTTTTCTCACAATTTATTTGTGAGGACATTTCACCGAAAAAAAGTATATGGATTTTAAGCTAAAATCAAAAACTAAAAATAAAATTTTAAAACTTTTTTTAGTTTTTAAAATCTAGATTATTTGAAATAATTTTAGAAGATATATAACAAAATAAAGAAACTCATAACGGGAAGTAGTATTTATAAACTTAATTTTAAAAAATAAAAAAAAATTAAATGATTATCAAAATGCGATTTTAAATTCACAAATAAAATTTTTAAAAGTATGTTAAATTTTATTAATATAGAGTTGATACATCATTAAATTATTATTTTATTAATCATATATACATGCGTGTTGTTTGGACACTCCTTGAAATATATTCTTTTAACAAATAATTTAATTTTTATATCTTAAATAGCATGGAAGTGACATATCTAGAGCTCAAATATATAAATACAACAATAATTTTATTTTATCTGTGAACAAAATTTAACAATCTTTTAACGGAAAGATCAAATCGAGAGTTTTATACATTTAAAATAAAATTAACAAATTTAGAAGATTCAAGGAACAAATTGAAAATTACCTAAATACCAATTAACCACGTGGAGGAGAGTCAAACGTTTTAACGTTGAATGTTTGACCATCCCCAAATTCAATGGGCCGGGCTTTGACGCGGTTAGGCTAAATTGGGAATATAAAGTCTCCAATTCGGGCTCTATCAGACCATCATGAGCTCGGTCGACTTCAATTCCACGCAACGAGGGGGTCCATGCAGTGGTTAGGGTTTCCGGTTGTTGATCGATTTGGACCGTAGGTCCAAGAAAGCAAGGCAAGCCCATATCAGCGACGTCGTCGTGGATTCACACCAGTCTTCGGGCCCTTCGCGGTTGATTTTTGATTTCCGCAGGCGTTCCATCTTGGTCTAAACCTTCGTTCTAAAGTTCTTTCTCTCCGGCGGAGTTCTTTGCTCTGAATTCGAGCTCTCTGCTTCAGTATGGCGAAGGAGGTTTACACCAGGGAAGAGTTGCTCTCGTTGTTGCAGGTACTTGGATTTATCACTCTGTTCGTGCTCTTTTTATCAATTTCCATGGATTAAGTTTCATTACTTGTGCTGAACTTCAGAGTATAGGTTTTTTCTTCCTTGATCGAATGTTTGAAACCTGTGGTAGCGTTTTTGTAGGACTCTGATAATTCTTGTTGTTTTGAGATTGACGTTATAATTCACTTGCTTGGAGTAGTGCCGAGAATAGAGTGGCAGACGTTTACTATAGTTTCCGTCGCAATTTGTTGTTTGTACCGATGTCACCTAGTGATTTCCCGTAGATTCGGGAGCGAGATTGTTTGCTTAATTCTGTATTGTTTATGGATTGTTATCTATTGATTAAATTATGTGTATTTGCTTTTCATTTTTATGCGTCATTGTCTCTCGCTAATGTAATTAAGAATGCTCTTTAGGATCTTCAAATTGATTTTTCCAAGTACGAACATCCGGCTGTATTGACAGTTGAAGCTCAGGTAATGCTGTATGAAAAGAAAAGAATGAAGACATCCTTATCATTCCAATGTTAATGTAGTTATATATAAGCTAACGGAAGCTTGTTTTTATCGAATTAACATCAGGCGAAATATGTTGGAAATTTGGGGGGTGGTCTCAGTAAGAATCTGTTTTTGAAGGTAAACTTCTGAACGTGTTTCTGATCCATAATGACTGTTTCATTCTGTATTACAGCGTACATTTTTAACACCTGCACTATTTTCTGCGATTGGCAGGACAAAAAGAATAGATACTATATTGTTTCAGCATTGGCAGACACCAAAGTGGACCTGAAAGGTTTGTACATTTTACTAATGTCTGTCATTTCTGTTAAAATTTTTTCCTTATAAAGTGTCTATGAGTCTTGGCCCGTCAATGTTCGTGGTTTTTGAAGATAGAATGTCTATGATCATATATTTATAGTGCGATGTGATTCATGGTCAATTTTAGTCATGCAGTTCTATCTGCAAGACTTGGTTTGGGGAAAGGAGGTCTGAGAATGGCTCCTGAGGAAGCATTGGGAGAGAAACTTAAGGTTAGAAATAGCCATTTCAGGGCTTCCACGCTGAAATAATTCTTTCACTTCATTGCGTTGGATCTTGCATGGGCTCATTTTTTTTTTATCAAATTGATAGTGATTATTCCATGGTTCTTCGTTTTATCAGCCATGATTTAATGCGAGGAAGCACATGTAATAAACCAACTTAGTTGCCACTCAACTTTTTTTATGGCCTTTCACATTAACATTAATGTGTTGTTCATTTAACTTAGTAGCCTTCGTGATTGTTTTTAAATTTCAAGGACCGTTGCATGTTTGAAATTGCAGTCAAATTCAATTTATAATATTCGATTTAAATGAAGGTTTGGCATTTGAACATGAAGATTACAGGTGACCTAAAGCTATGAGGTGTAAGCCTCAGCTTAAATAAGAAACACCAATGTAACTCAGATAAGTATAAAATTAAATATAACTAAAATGAAATGATTGCATAACCGCCGCGGGGGGTATTTAGGTACACATATAAACCAAAGTCCTTCAATTATCACTTTTTTTAAATAAATATTCTAAAGGTAATTTTCAATGTCACCATTACTATCACTTAGAGGACCACCTCATTCTTTAATTGTCTTCTGTTTTTGTTTTTGTTTTTTAAAATAAAATAAAACTTTGGGGGTAAAAGTTCGAACGGTCTAAATTACCAACAACTTATGGTGTATTAGTGTTAAGAGAGCACATTGATAAGAGTAGTTATTGTTTAGTTAATAGTTGCAGCTATATTGGTTAAATCTGTTTTACTTAAGTTGTAACTATATTTATCAGTTGTATTCACAGAGTGCTTATAAATAAAGCCTATGCTCTTTTGATCATTTCAATAAGAAATATCTACTATGAGTGATCAGCTTTTTCTCTATTCTTTCTCATTCTCGATAGTTTAAAAATTAGCAAAAAATACTGAAGAGACTTTTTATATTTTGGAGAATAAATTACAAATTAATATTTATTCTTTAGCCACTTTATTTTTTTTTGATGAGAAACTTATAAGCATTTCATTGATTGTATGAAATGTACAAAAGGGTAAGGGGGTCCAACAATAAGAGGGGACTCAATTACAAAAGATTTTGCCAATTGCTAATAAGGGAAGTGAGACTATAGTCACCAAAAAAGGGGGTAAATTTACACCAATAGAGAGCAAGATAGATGATATGTTCAAGGATTGTGTGAGAGTCTTTCTCAATATTGTTGAAGAGTCTATTATTCCGTTCGAGCCATGTGGACCAAAGGACGACTTTAACCATGTTGTCCCATAAACAAGCTTTCTTTTGGGTGAATGGATGTCCCACTAATAGTAGTACAAGGACCGAAAACATAGAATTTGGGAAGGCGATCTGCAGCTTTGAGGCGTTTAAAATTCTTGCCCAAATATTGGATGTGAAAGGGCATGTTGTGAATATGTGAGCCATGGATTCACCCGCACTTTTACATAGAGCGCATCTCGCTAGGGGTGAGACAATCCATGGGGCTTTTCTTAAAAGTGTATCTCATTGTGTTTATACCTTCATGGCTCTTCCCAAAGGAAAAAACTGACTTTTTTAGGGATGGGACCCTTCCAAATGTTGTTGTACAACAGCTGATGTGGACAATGCTCCGTTGATGCCATGCATTGAGTAAGGGATTTAATAGTAAAAGATCCCTTGTTGTCTAACCTCCACTTCCAAGTGTCTAGGGTTGTGTCATTGATTTGATTAGGAAGAATAGATAAAAGACTAGCCCATTCGTCAATCTCGGCCTCATTCAAATTCCTTCTCATCCCAAGATTCCAAGTGTGTTCATGAGAATTGTACAATTCACTAACAACAACATCCTTCCTCTGTGATAGAGCAAAAAGAAAGGGATAATTGTTCTGTAGAGGGGCATTTGTACACCAACAGTCAAACCAAAAAGAGGTTTGTTTTCCATTACCAAGAATACAAGAGATATTTTCAAAGATGAGCCCCTGTTCCCCCACTATATGTTTCCATGGCCCATGATGACACTTCAATCTTTTTGTTTCAGGACGAAGATTGAAGTGGTTTGAGCCATATTTAGATGTTAAAATCAGCCTCCAAAGAGCAGATTTTTCATGGTGAAATCTCCAAATCCATTTTGCTAAAAGGCTTATGTTTTTTACCTTGATGTTTAGCAATCCAAGGCCTCCTTTTTCCTGTGGTTTACACAAACCGGCTGCCAATTAATTGGGTGGAAACCAACCGATTCTTTGCCCTCATTCCAAAGAAACTTCCTGTAGAGTTTTTCAATGTGAAGTGCAGCGACTGTAGAGATTTTGTATAATGAGAGGTAGTATGTGGGAAGATTGGATAGGGTGGCTTGTATGAGGGTGAGGCTTCCTCCCTTTGATATGTGTGTACATTTCCATCCCTTTAATCGTCTTTCAATCTTTTCAATGATGGGGTCCCAAAAGGATTTTTTGTGAGGCTTACCGTGGAGAGGCAATCCCAGATAGCATACGGGCCATTTAGCCACTTTACAGCCGAAGACTTGGGCAAGATCATTCACCACTGTATCACTCAAATGGATGCCGATGGGCTCTGTTTTGTGGGGGTTGATTTTCAGACCTGATGCTGTTTCAAAAGCCTTTATAGTATCATATAAAGACACCATACTATCTTTGTTTGGTGAAGAGAATAGTATGACATCGTCTGCAAAAAGGAGATGATTGATGGCAAGCTTTTCCTTGCCCACCGTCATCCCTTCAATGTGACCCCTATCTGCTTTCAAAGTCAACATTCTACTAAAACAATCCATGATTAGAATGAATAAGAAAGGAGACAGTGGATCTCCTTGCCTGAGCCCCGCGTGGCTTTGAACTTTCCTCTCGGCTTTCCATTGATGATAATGGAGAAATTTGTTGATGAGATACAACCAAAAATCCATTTTCTCCATTTATCCCCAAAACCTTTCGCGGTGAGAATAGAATCTAGAAAGCCCCAATCAACCATATCGAATGCCTTTTTGATATCAAGCTTAATCACAACCTCTTGTTTTTTCTTCTTCACATATTCCTCCACAAGCTCATTTGCTATAAGGGATGCATCAATAATCTGTCTGTCTGCGACAAAAGCAAATTGGAAGTCGGATATGGTTTGTTGGAGGACCGATTTGAGGCGTTCGACAAAACTCTAGCAATCACTTTGTAGAGCGGTGGTTAAGCTAATGGGCGATAGTCTCCCCTTTTTTTTAGCATCTAACTTCTTTGGGATTAGGCAAATGTAAGTTTCATTGGCGTTTGCATTGATTATGCCGTCTCAAAAAAATCTTGGAACACTCTCTTGATGTCTTTTTGAGGATGTTCCAATATTTTTAAAGAATTCAGTGAGTGAAACCATCAGTCCTGGTGACTTGTTCGTGCCTAGCTCATTTATAGCCTTTTGTATCTCTTCTTGGTAAAGGGAACCTCGAATTATTTTGCCTTATCCATGGGGATGGGATTCCAAGAGTCACTTTGGGGAGAAAGCTAGGATCATGGTTTTAGTGTATAATTTGGTGTAGAAATCAATGAATTCATCCTCTATGTGTTTATCTATGACCAAACTCTCGCGCCCTTCTAGACAATAATTCAATAATGGTATTTTTCCTCCTTCAGCGAAGTGATTCGTGAAAAAAGAAGCTATTTTCATCTCCTTCCATTGACCATTTCATTTTGCATTTTGTCTCCATGCAATTTCTTCTCTGGTAGAGACTTCCAAAAGCTCACTTTTTATCTCCATTCTTCTCTCATGAATCGGGAAGTCTAAGTGGGTTTGTCTCTTCCAATGCATCAATTCTATCGAGCTCATTTGTAAGGTCAACTGATCTGGTTTTTGTGCGTGAAAGTGACCACATTCCAATTTTGAACTATTTTTTGAACCTCTTCAATTTCGAATAAATCCATGCCCGACCACCGTTAATATGGTTCTTTGATCCACCATTGCTTGAGGAGTGGTTCAAAGGATTTATGGGTCAACCACATATTTTCAAATTTGAAGTAGCTAGGACCCCATTTCTGTAATCCTAGAGTTAGGACAATTGGGTAGTGATCAGAGGTAATTCTTGGGAGTCTTTTAACTGTTGCACTGTTGAATTTGTCAATGCAAGGGCTTGATAATAAGAACCGATCGATAAGGGACAAAATTGGGTTATCTCTAAAGTTGGACCATGTGTAAAGGCCATTAGAAGCGGGGGGCAATCAACTCATTTTCTTCAATGAATTTGTTGAACAATTTCATGCTTTTTGTTTTGGTTTTCCCACTGGATTTCTCAAAAGCCCACCTGGTTACATTGAAGTCTCCACCCATGATCCATTGGCCAGTGCAAAGATGTGAAAGATCAGTTAGTTCCTCCCTGAAGGATTGTCTATGAGCAGCTTTGGATGGTCCGTAAATGCCTGTTAACCAGAAAGAATATCCATCGCTTAAGGAGATATGGAGTGTTAGTGAGTGCATACCTCCAATGATCTCAATGATGGATAAAGATGGGTCATTCCACATGATTAAGATGCCACCAGCAGTACCATCAACATCTCTTGTAGACCAAGCTATGTCATGAGAGCTCCATATCGTTTTAATAAACATCCCGTCGACAGAACTTTGCTTTGTTTCTTGGAGAATGACGATGGTCGTATTTAATTGCTGGAGGAATTGCTTAATGAGGGCTCTTTTCTTCAGCGAACCCAGGCCTCTAACACTCCAAGAGAGGATAATCATATAAGAGAGTTGGTCGACCCATTTGCCACAGGTGGCTTGTTGCCTTTTCCATAATTCACTGATGTAATTAAGTTTCTAACTTCTCTAATTAATTTTGTGGTCCTTGTCGGAGTTTTCCCTTTTTTTGATCGTTGTGGAATGGCAGTGATACAAAGGCCATTTTCGTTCAACCAGGGGGCTAGCTTTTTTAAGAAGAAAATGTCCTCCGAACTTTCAAGGGGGAATTCATTAACATCAACTGCCTTTTGTAAAGAAGTGGTATGGATGTCCAGGTTGGTATTTTGGCCAACAAGATTAGAAGAGGGGAAACGGTTGTCGTCCTCTTCAAAAAGAGTAATAGGAACAATGGAATTTGGTGGGGACAACAACTCTATTTTTGATAGGGGCTTTGGAGAAGAGATGGACTCAGGGCAAGGGCTAGAAAGAGCTTCTTCTTCTGATTCAACGAGCGTGGTAGGGAGATATGTGGAGACCTTTTTTGTGCCTTGAAGAAAATAGGCCTGTTTACCTTTTATGTAGACAACCTTCTTGGGTAAGGATGATGAGCCATCTTTTTGGGATGAAGGACAGATATGATTAGACGGGTGAGAGGATGGCCTTGAATGGCGAATTGGGGAATGGGGTGAAAGATGGGTTTGTCTTTTAGTGGGACTCGTTGGATGGCTTGGATTGGTTAAGGATTCTGTGGGATGTGTGTCTATGCGGTCAGGATTTGTCCTTGCTAAAGGATTAGGTGGGACTGTCAGTGCACATGGGGACAAAATGAGAAAAGTCAGGTGGGCCAGGGTTTCTAAAGGTCAAATCAGCTGGCAGTGGGCGCGTGAGATTGGGTGGAGATTGTGCTTTTGGAGAGGGTTGGCGGCGCGTCTCCAAAACGTCAATGCTCAAAGGCTCTTTGCAATTTGACGGGAATTTTTTACCATGAACTTTGACAATGAAACCAATATGAAAAGCAGCATGGAAGAAAGGTTCAATGGACGCAGAGAGCGTCGAAGAGGAGGATGATGGAAGGTGTACAGTAGCTGGAAGGAAACCTCTCTCATTTTCTTCAACTTTTAGGCAAACCTCCATCATATCGAGCCGTGTGAGGGTCTTCTTTGAGATTTCTATTAGACCTCCACAGGCATCACCGATTGCCTTAAAAGAATTCCAGTCCCAGCTATCAAGAGGAAGGTTACGCACCTTTATCCATCCACCATAAGAAGGAACTTTTTGATGACGAAGGAAAGCCTCATGACCCCAGTGATCGAACTTTAGCCAGAAATCACCCACCTTTTGCCGGACTTTTTTGATGCGAGGTTTTTAGCTTGTGTTTCGTTTTCACAGGCAATCAAAGCTTTGTTGGGGAGGATGGGGTTTATGGCACAAAGGTCGCTAACATGTAGTTGGAGAGCTTTTCTAATTGCAGGCCATCCATCATGAAAGTTTAGCCGTTCAACGATCAGTGCAGAGGATAAGTTGAGGGAGGCTAGGCCATTTGCTTCAAGTAATACCTCAGATGTCCGGTTGGTAGGTGGGGTTGAGGGGCAAAGCGCTCTTAAAGGTGGTTTTAGAACTGAGCTGTATGAGCAATGTAAAGTCAAGGGTCTTGGAGGTGGTAATGTGGTAGGGGGCGTTGCGGTGTGATGAATGGGGAGAGAGCGGGAGAGTAAGTCAAGGAGAAGGTGCCATCCTTTACGGTTTTCTCCAGCCGGGCAAATAAGCTTTGTAACGCCTCCGTTGCCAGCAAGTTTGGTGAGCTCAACGCAATGCCCTCTTCTATTTGAATGTTTCTCAACCCAAAAAACATTGCCTTTCTTCCCTGGTTTCACGAAAGAATTTTTGGTTGAGTGGTTGGTTTAAGAGCAGGGTGATAATGGTATGAAACCATTCAATGGAAGATTTGGTGGAGACGAAGGAGAAGGAGCGGTCTCTCTGTGTTTCCGTGAGCCGAAATTTCTTTCTGTGGAAAGGTGGTTCGGGTTTTATGGTGAAAGTTTTCCGATGGAAGGTGAAGGAGTGGGTGTTGCCGGCTATGGTCAAGGTCGGCGGTGTAATGTAAGTCGGGCGGCAGGGTCATGGCGAGTGGATTGAGCGGTGAAGAAAGGTGATGGAGGATGAGTGAGGGTGGGAGAGAGAGGGAGAGAGAAACATGGTGCAATACGAGAAAGTGAAGGAGAAGCTTATTCTTCAGCCACTTTATCAGACATAATGACTAAGTTTTTGTTCTTCTCATGAGGCACAAACCTTTTCTATGAGAGGTGTTAACTTCTCATGATATATGAGAGGTGATTTAACAGTTTCAAGGATCTCACAGCATGAAAAAAGGGATATTAACTTGTTAATCATCAATATCTAATTATTATTAAAAGTTGCAGTTTTGGTTCAACTATTTAATTATTTGAAAAAAGTCATTGGCAACAATGGAAATAGATGCGTCGAATCGAACCCTGAAGGAGTCAATGATTGCAGTATCTTTGTAGAAACATGATATTCGAAGTTAATTCTATTTAGTCGCGTCATTTTTTAATGGCTTTAAGGATGCCAACCGTGTAAGTTACTTTCTCTTGCACCAAGTAATTGATACTATTCAATTTATGCTAGTTATGCATAGATGATGATAATTCAATTTTTACAGTTCTAGACTTTTATTCAGATAATTGTCATTTGATTACTTATATTGTTGTTTTCATTTGTCGGATAGGTGTCCCTGGGTTGTGTTACTCCATTTGCACTCATCAATAAAACAGCACGGTAATGAATCAATGCACTCTTTGGTAATTGAATTTTATTTTCACGCATCTATTAATAGTTTAACCAAATTTGGTTCTTGACATGTTTCATTTTTCATTTCGGTAGCTTTCTATGCTTTGTTGTTATTCTGTATTGTTGCTAGGAAATCTTTCTAAGATTTATGTAGCTATGACTTGGACAATACTTGGAACATTAGATTTATGTAGCTAAGACTTGGACAATACTTGGACCATATAGCAAATGTTCAATCTTCCAGTGGTGGAAGGAAGAGCTAACTTTTCCTAACAGTAGGACCTGGGATCATTTGATGATCTATTATAAGACGACATATTATATTTTTGTCCTTTATTTTGTGCTGATTAACTATGCATGAATAGACCATCTATTTTTTGTATTTTGCTCGAGTTACATGTAATTCTAAACCCTTTCCTTGTGCAGAGATGTTGCCTTGTTGTTGGATCAAGGATTTAAAAGCCAGGAATTCTGCTTCTTCCACCCTTTGTCAAATGAAACATCAATATGTAAGTGAGGCATATTTTCATTTTACATACTTTTGTCCTTTATTCACCTTGCGATGCATCTGTTGTTGAGACTTAAGATTTCTAACAGTCTTATTGACTTTTAGTGTTCGTATATATTTCCCACTAGACGATATGTTATTCAGTGTTCGACACTTCAAGTTGTTAGCTGCTTTCATTTTATTGGGTTTGGTGGATGTCTCGATAACCACATAGCATTCTTCCATTTTTATCTTACTCGATAACTGTGGAAATGAAAACCTGTTTCTATTATAGAAAAGTTCTTCGTCTTCCATGTTTATCTTACATGATATAGCATTCTTGGTCTTGCTCACATAAGTATGGATTAATCAGTAGAACTTTGCCTGCTCACATAAGTATGGATTGATCAGTAGAACTTTGCCTCCTCTTTTATAAGTTAGACTCTAATCCACTTTCATATATTTATGTTTCCAGCTGTTAATACCAGTAATCTCGACAAGTTCCTTAAATCGATTGGGAGAGACCCTTCATATATTGACTTGGAGGTGAATCCATATCTGGTAATCACTAAGATGATCCAAAAAGTTGATTGTTTGTTGATTTTTATTCCCTCTCTGTAGGCTAATCCTTCTGTAGGAAAGGATCAACCCCCCGATCTTGCTGGACTTGTTCCATCTGGTTCTGCCTTTGTGCCCGATACTCCAGAGAAAGCTTGTTCACGTCCAGATACTATTGAAAATCATGGTGTTGCAGACAAGAAGTCTAAGGCAGTTGTAGGTAGTATATGGAGCTTATAATTAATTATATAGTACAAAAAGATAGGGGAGACAAATTTAGTGTAGGCGATGAAATTGTATGTAGGTGTTATTGCTTCAGGACTCTAGGACTGGACTAAGTAAATGTTAGGCTGTATGGGGTTATCTAGTTTTGCCATTGGATTCATTTTATTATGCTTATGTAGGTATAATTTATTTTCCTCACTGCTTTCGTTTCCAACCATTTCTCTGTTAGGCCTCAATTAAGGCCCAGTATTCTCGTAGGGGTAAAAGGGTCTCTCCTAGTGAAAGTTAGTTAAGATGTTTTTGTTTGTGGGACCCGTTGTGTTTTTACCAGTCGACTGAGACTGTGTCTTTGTACTCTGCTTTTGCGATATCAATATAGAAAATGGGGCAGAGCCCTAACATATTGGTATCAGAGCAGTCATCCTGGGGAGAACGAGGAGGATGGCTCAACAATTGTTAGAGGAAAGGATTGAAGTGATGGATAAGGAGCAACGCGTTGTCAGGGAAGAGCTGTCGGAGGTTCAGACAAAGGTGTTCAAGATTCCATCAATGGAGGGGATCGCTTCACTTCATAAGTCGATGGAAGTAGTCATTTCCGAATTAGCAGCTCTGAATGCACGATCGTCGATGTTTGCCGAAGGAGAAAATTTTGCCGGAGAAAAATCGACAACTAGAGGTAAACAAGAGGACTCTAAATGGGGAATGACTTCGGAGCAACGGGTTACGACGGGAAGTCAAACCGAGGAGAGAAGCGATCAGGGCAAATTTAAGAAAGTTGAAATGCCGGTTTTCGGTGGAGAAGTTCCGAACTCCTGGTTATTGAGGGCAGAACGTTACTTTCAGATACATAATCTGCCAGAGTCCCAAAAATGATTGTAACTGCGATAAGCTTCAAAGGTGTAGCACTGAATTGGTTTCGAGGTAAAGAGGAGAGAGATCTGTTCAAAAGTTTGGAAGATTTGTGAATCCAACTATTAACACGATTTCAGAAGGCGAGAAAGGGAACGGTACTGGCACAGTTTCTGGCGATCATGCAAGAACGAACGGTGAAGGATTATTGCAATGAATTCGAGTTGCTGATGGCGCCGTTACCACACTTGTCGAAGGAGGTAATTGAAAATACGTTTATGAATTGGTTGGATCCGGTGGTGAAAGCGGAGGTACAATGTTGGAAACCATCTGGGTTGGATGAGATGATAGAAATGGCCCAGCTAGTTGAGGGCAGAGATTTGGCCCGTCTAGAAGCAGGGAAAGTGGGTCGGACTGTCCCAAAAGGGGGATCAACCTCTTCTAAACTGCAAAGCGGTTTCATGGCAAATCCACGATCGTCAGAGGTAATTCCCACTCGCACGATTATTTTGATGAGACAGGCTAATAATAATAATAATATTAAGTGCGAAGGCCCTTCAAAACGTCTTTCAGACGCAGTGTTCTAAAGCCAAAAAGAAAAAGGGCTTTGTTTCCAGTGTGAGGAGCGTTATACGGTGGGACACCGATGCAAAGTAAAGGAGAACAAAGAGTTGAGAACAATGGTAGTGCATGCTAATGGTGAAACTTCTGAAATTATTGAAAATGGTGAGTTAGGGGAAATCGACGAAATAGAAAATACTGGGTTGGTAGAGGAAAGCAATGTGGTCATTTATCTCTTAACTCGGTGATCGGAATGACCAACCCGAGTACCATAAAGATGAAAGGAACCATCAAAGACAGAGAGGTAATAGTTCTTACCGACTATGGGGCAACCCACAATTTTATATCGCACAAACTAGTTGAACCGTTGAATTTGCCTATTACGGACACAACTCATTACGGAATTGTGATGGGAGGGGACATCACGGTGAAAGGAAAAGGGTTCTGCAAGGGTGTGGTGATGAATATTGGAAAATTAAGGGTCATAGAGAACTATTTACCCTTGGAGTTGGGAAGTATAGATGTGGTCCTATGGTTGCACACATTGGGCGAAATGAGTGTTCATTGGCCAACCTTGACGATTAAGGTAACGGTTGGGGAAGAATTAATCATCTTGCGAGGCGACCCTAGTCGCTAAAGAAAATGATGATAGCATGGGAGACTAGTGACCAGGGGTTTCTAGTGGAGTATAAGGCGATGAATACGATACATATGCAAGAGGAAGAAAGATCGGAAGGTAGACAAATCACTGTTAGCCAACTGTTGGATGATTTATTAAAAAATTACAGTGACATATTTCAAGGACCAGATGGTCTACCGCCGGTTCGGGAAATAAATCATCACATCCATTTAAAAGAAGGGACAGATCCCGTAAACGTCAGACCTTACCGCTATGCCCAGGTGCAGAAGGGGGAAATTGAGAAATTGGTGGGGGAGATGCTCATGGCTGGAATAATACGCCCGAGCTTTAGTCCTTTTTCTAGTCCGGTTTTGCTGGTCAAGAAGAAAGATGGAGGTTGGCGTTTCTGTGTTGATTACAAAGCGCTCAATAACATAACAATCCTTGGCAAATTTTCGATACCAGTGGTAGAGGAATTACTGGACGAACTACATGGTTCAATGGTTTACTCGAAGTTGGATTTGAAATCTGGGTATCATCAGATCAGAATGTGCAAAGAAGACATACAAAAACTGCTTTCAGGACCCATGAAGGTCATTATGAATTTTTTAGTCATGCCTTTCGGTTTGACCAACGCTCCGACGTTCCAGGCATTGATGAATAGTATCTTCAAGCCATACTTGCGTAAGTTTGTTCTTGTCTTTTTTGATGATATACTCCTTTTTAGCAAAGGGGAATTGGAACATCTGCATCATCTAACTATTGTGTTTAATGTTCTGCGAGAGAACCACCTGTATGCTAATAAAAAAAAGTGTCAGTTTGTCCAAACACGAATTGAGTACTTGGGACATTGGATTTCTGAAAAAGGGGTGAAGGCAGATTCATGAAAGATTTAGGCAATGTGGAATTGGCCAAGACCGACTTCAATTAAAGAATTACGAGGGTTCTTGGGTTTGACAGGATACTATCGTTGCGTTGTTCAGGGCTATGGTACCATTGCCGCCCCTCTGACTCGGTTGCTGAAAAAAGGGTCGTTCGATTGGGATGAGGAAGCCACTACGGCTTTTGAAGTTAATCGAGGATGAGGAAGTGTGCCTCGTTACTCCTCGGTCTAGGGGACTCTCTACCACAAAGGAAGGTTAGTACTTTCAAAATCTTCATCTCTCATTCCAGCAATTCTTCATACTTATCATGATTCTGTTATTGGTGTGGGCATTCGGGTTTCTTACGCACTTATAAGCGTTTATCTGGAGAATTGTATTGGGAGGGGATGAAGGCTGATACGAAGGAATATGTCGCGAAGTGTCTTATTTGCCAACCGAATAAAACCATGGCCACTTCTCTTGCAGGTTTGTTAATGCCATTGCATATACCTGAGCATATTTGGGAGGATATATTTATGGATTTTGTGGAGGGGTTACCGAAATCTAATGGTTTTGATGCAATTCTGGTTGTGGTTGATAGATTGAGCAAGATGGCTCATTTCCTGGCCTTGCGACATCCTTTTACGACAAAATCAGTAGCTAATGTTTTTGAACAGGAAGTAGTGCGCCTGCACGGGTACCCCAGATCCATAGTGTCTGACAAAGACAAAGTCTTCCTTAGTCATTTCTGGTCTGAGCTATTTCGTCTTCAGGGAATGAAATTATGTCGGAGTTCGGCTTATCATCCTCAATCGAATGGACAAATCGAAGTGGTTAATCGAAGTGTTGAAACGTATTTAAGGTGTTTTTGCAACGAACGACCAAAGGGTTGGTAAAATTGGCTTAGTTGAGCTGAGTATTGGTACAATACTTCGTTTCACAGCTCAATCAAAATGACCCCTTTTCAGGCGGTTTATGGTCGGCCCCCACCACCGTTGATTTCCTATGGCGAGTCTAAAATTACTAATGATTCTCTGGAACAACAGATAATCCAACGGGATGTTGCTTTGGATGCATTAAAGCATCACCTGGATTTGGCCCGAGGAAGGATGAAAAAAATTCGCAGATAGAAAGCGTTTGGAAGTTGAGTATCTAGTGGGAGAGCAGGTATTCTTAAAGCTTCGTCCCTACCGATAGGCATCTTTGGCCAAACGACAGAATGAGAAATTGTCACCCAAGTATTTTAGGTCATATTGAATCGGTGAAAAGATTGGGAGCGTTGCTTATCGGCTTGACTTACTAGCTTTAGCGAATATTCACCCCGTTTTCCATGTGTCTCAGCTCAAGCGGCAACATGACCCTAGCTAGCTTTAGCTTTAGCGTATAGGGAGAATCATTTGACTGGAGTCGATGAAGCCCTTATTAGTTGGTTTAACTCGCCAGCCCACGAAGCTACCTGGGAGCCTATTGTCATAACCACACTAAAAGAGAGTTGGTTGTGAACCCCACAGGCGCAGACGAACGAAGGGTGGCACGCGAGTGTCGCCCGCCAGGCCATGCCAGGGCCGAGAGAAGACAAGTGCCATGATGCGATCGAGGAGGACGGTGCATCATCTAACACACCAAGAACAGTGGGCATGAATGCCAAGTTGTGAAACAAGCATCGCGGGAAGAAACTATGTCGTCAGTGACACGCCTAGTGGGGGCTAGATGGGGCCCCGGGCCATAGCCTCGAAAGTCGGGATTCCGCCGTGAGTTTTGACGAGCGGCTCTGGAGTTAAGTCTGTATATGGACAAGATGAAAGCTCGCCAGATTTCGTGTCAATCGGAGTCCAGACGAGCGCTCTACGCTGGCGTATGACACCTCGCCAAAATGACGTGCATGGGTGTCAAAGCTAAAATTTCACATAGTCTACTATAGGGGGAGGCATGGTGTTGGCTCTCCACCACCCCTGTGCCTCATGGCCTAAGTGAGCTACCCCATGGCACATGCAAGTGTGTCATGGCTGGGGCGAGCGTGTCAAGACGAGTGTCTTGGGGCGTCTTCCTATGGAATGGGTTTTCCAAGGACAGTGTTGGGCGGCACGGGTGTGCCGACATTGCGCCCTTCCCCATGAGTTTGAGGTTGCACCATAGAGCCCAGTAGCGGCACGCGATACGAAAATGACTCGACATGGATTTGGAAGGGTCCATGCCCGATGACTCGGATGGATTGATGTCTGAGAGGCCCCGATCATGAAGTTAAGCCATGGGAAGGTTTCGATAGCATGTCCGAGCGAGTAGCTAAGTCTGATGACACCTCCCGATGCTCGGGATGACATTACTATTCATCAATGGGACCCGATAGTTTCTGGTTGGCTCGATATTTGTCCGTTATGTCGCGATAAGCGTTATAATGGCCCGAAAAGCTTCGGTTTGCAATGTTTGCTCCCGGTAAGTGTTATAATGCCCCGGTAAGTCCCGAAATCACCCGGTAAGTCCCGAAATCACCCGGTAAGCCCCGATTGAGCGTTTTTAGGCCGTTTTGGCCCTATGAAGGGTTCGAATGAGTCCCGGTGAAGTCCTGGATCGATGTGAGACCTTTACGGACATGTCTAAGAGATTGAAGATGATGTCTTGAGAAGCGACAAAGCTTTCTAATCACCTTGGCCTAGTGTAGAGGCGAGGTTGAGCCTTGAGACTTGGCCTAGAGTAGAGGCAAGTTGGCTAGAGTCGCGTTCGAGTGAAAATACACGTACGGGTGACGTGTATGACCAAGTGTTATTCCGATGCAAGTTGTAAAGAAGCTTGGTTGAGGGAAAGAACCTCGCCTAAGGTCCGACGAAGCCACAAAAGGTTCCGATCAGAAGAGACGAGGTTTGAGTTCCCCTTAAGGCTGACCATGATTGAGCAAAAAAAATTATGGTGCCAAACGGTTGAAGAGTAACGACCGTGCCATTTGGTATCAGAGCCATCTTTTGTGCGTGTAGTCGGACAAGACAGACAGAGACAAACCCAGGATCGTAGTCAAGACTTCACAAGTGCGTCAAGAGTGCCAAGAGAACAAGGCAAAACAAAGGCGGTTGTGTTGTCGATGACCCTCGAGAGCAGTCCCACAACGTGTGGGATAAAAGCCAGACTCCAGGAGTGAGTCCAACCCGTAAGTGAGTAAGAACCAAGTCTATTTGCCAAGGGCTTGGGTTAAAGTGTGCCAAAGAGAGTTGATCAGAAGGTGTACGTGAGTAGTCAGCTGCGAAATGGTGCCTTCCAAAGAACCGTCAAGTTCCATCGGAGGATAATGTGAATGGTTAGCGCTAAACGCAGAATCGATCCTTCATTGGCTGCAATGTTTGTGTGTTTCTTTCCATGAGTTGTTGTTCGAGTATGTTATTAGATGTCTTCTTTTCGCCATAGGATACTAGCGGGGAGGTGCTCACCATAAACTACATTGAATGGTGTTGTGTTGATTGAAACATGGAAGTTCGTGTTGTACTCCATCGATGCGATTCCGCCCTCCGGTGTTATCCATTTTTCCCATTTCACGTGAGGTCGCTCATTGTGGAAACAACGTAAGAAGGTTTCAAGACATCGAAGTTCCGCCGCTCCATAAAACTTTGGAGAGAGTTTTTGGCCATCCGTTCTGTGGATGGAAGGAAGTACTCTTCTTTAGTTGTGTACCCTGCACGAATCGAAAAGTTCCGCGAGTAAAAATTGCTCATAAAAATCACATCTCACCATAAACGAAATGATCGATTTTGGGAAGTTAGTGGAGACGCCCATAATCTCTCTAATGAATAAGTTTGGCGCCACTTCCTTTGCGGAATATTGGTGCTCTGAGAGTCAAGAAATGAGCGTGAATTTTACTCGAGCGTGCCTTTCGTCTATCCACTACGATCGAGATCGAGTCTACTCAGGTGTGATCGTGGTAATCCTCAATGAAATCAAGATCGATGTCCTCCCATATTCGTTCCGGGATGGGTAAGGGTTGGAGTAGACCGGCGGGAGCTAGAGCCTCAGTCTTGTTCCGTTGACAAACTGCACATTCCTCTACGTATTTTTGAACTTGACTTTTCATCCCTTTCCAGAATAGTTCGCCGGTGAGTCGCTTGTATGTTCTCGTAAAACCGGAGTGTCCCCATGACCGAATCATGAAAGAGTTGCGGGATAGATGGGATCAATGAGGAGGTGTGAGATAACACTAATCGATCCTTGTACCGAGTTGTCCTTGTATTAAGTCAGCATTTCTGGCCGAGACATGGGATCGGTCTTGAGATCTAAGATGATCCTCTGTAAGTCGAGATCTGCATCCACTTCCTCCATTATTTTGGTCACATCAATTATCCTAGGAGCGGAGAGAAGAGCATTCTCCCACATGTCTGAGTCGGGACAGAGCATCCGCCGCCTTATTCGGGATTCCCGCCTTGTACTTGATCTCAAAATCAGAACCGAGGAGCTTTGTCACCACTTACGTAATCCGGTTGCACCTCTCATTTGTTTCTAACAGTTTTTTAAAGCTCATTGATCTGTCAAGACAAGAAACCGCTGCCCCAAGAGATAATGGCGCCATTTACATGCACCAATACAATGGCCATCAATTCTCGCTCATATACCGATTTTAACCGTGCTTTACTTGTTAAGGATTGGCTAAAAAGGCAATGGGGTTTTGTCTTTGCATCGAATCGCCCCAATCCGGCCCCGATGCGCTGGCCTCGATGACAAATGGTATTGAAAAATCCGGAAGGGCCAACACTGGCGCAGGTCATCATGGCTGTTTTTAATCGTTGAAAGCCTCCACGGACTCGAGGACCAAAGCAGTAACGCGTTCTTCTTAAGCATTTGGTGTGGGGCGGCGATGGATCCATAGTTCAAGACAAAACGACGGTAGAAACCCGTGAGACCAAGGAATCCTCCGAGTTCCTTCAACGACATCGGTTTGGGCCAATCCAAAGATTGCCTTGATCTTTCCTCGTCGCCTTCTACCCCATCCCAGAGACCCAATGTCCGGGTATTCGACTCGGTGTTGGCAAGAAAATACATTTCTTTTCGTTCGTAACTAATCGATTCTCACTCAAAACATTGAAAACTAAACTCGGGTGCAACATGTGAGTTTCATGGTGCAGGCTATAAATTAGGATATCATCAAAAAAACTAACACGCACCTTCTCGAGAAAGGCCTAAAGATTTTGTTCATCAAGGATTGGAAAGTCGCCTGAGCGTTGGTCAACCCGAAAGGCATTACCGTAAATTGTAATGGCCTTCATGGGTGCGGACTGGAAAGTCGTCTTCTCGATATCTTCCTTTTCATCCGTATTTGGTGATAGCCCGATTTTAGGTCTAGCTTGGAGAATATCTTAGACCCATGTAGTTCGCCAGTAGTTCTTCTATCATAGGGATGGGGAATTTGTCAGGAATCGCCACTCGATTCAACGCGCGTGAGTCTCACACGTAACCTCCATCCACCATCTTTTTCTTAACTAAAAGGACAGGACTTGAGAAAGGGCTCGCGTGCTCTCGTTTGGATAATCCTCTGCATTCAACATTTCCGTTACTAATCTTTCGATCTCATTCTTCCGAGCATGGGCATACTTATACGTAGAACATTGACCTGGTCCCTTCCTTCTCGCGATAACTATGCCATGATCAATCCCTCTCGAGGAGGAGGAAGTTCCGTACTCTCTTTGAATAAGTGATTGAACTCGGTCTTGAGTTTTTCTAAGTCGCAGTGGTGTTCCTGGTCGTTTGTTTCAAGTGCCCTCTCCGGTCTCCCCTGTTCCCCTTCCGTCATGTTTCAGTAACTTTATAAGGTATCCTTGGTCACTCTCATTCCAGTCTTTCGCTAGCATTTTGAGAGTCACTTGGGCCTTCGTGAGTGAGGGATCTCCTCTGAGAGTGATTTGATCCTTTCCGGCCATGAAGGTCATCGTCAAATCCTTCCAATCTACTTCCATAATCCCTAGTGTCCATGACCAAATGATTCCCAAAATGACATCCACTCCACCTAGCTCGAGAGAGGTAAGAAGTCCTCTTCAATGGTGATTTCGACAACCAGTATCATCACCCCTAGACATATTCCCCTCCCTTCTGCGGACATTACGTTTCCCATCAAGACGCCGTAAGGTATCGTGTCCACACGTGGGAGTTCCAACTCATCGCCTAACTTTCTCGAGATGAAATTATGTGTCGCCCCACGATCAATGAGGACTATCAACTCACGCCCATCAATCTTGCCACGTAGCTTCATTGTTCAAAGCGTTGAAAATCCCACGATGGATTTTGAATCTAACTCAACCGTTGCAACGGTCAGTCCTCGAAACTCTGTGTCCGCCATGACCCACTCTTCTTCTTGCTCAGCCTCTTCTTGCTTTACTTCGATATCTCCTTGCTCGGTTTCCCACAACACGAAGTTCACTGAGTTTCGCTTTTTACAACGATGGTCCTTTGAATATTTCTCGTCGCAATGGAAGCCATTGTGCCCTTCTCTCGCTTTGCTCGAATTCGACGTCGGTGAGGCAGCGTTGAGGAGCTCACGGCGACTAGGGTTACTTTTTCGGCATCGTGACTTTAACGTAGGAATTCATTGGGCCTAGGGGTACTTTTTGGAATCGATGGCCCATTCCCATTTTTTCTTCCGAGTTCAACCCTACTTTTCGATTGCCTTCATTGGATCCGCCCATTTTTCCTTCCGGTCCGTTTCAACGATAATTCCCGATCCTCTATCAGTTGGGCTTGCCTCATTATTTCCTCTAGCCCGTTTGGTTCCCGGCTAATAACGGCCGCCCTAATCTCCGGCATCAAACCGTTGAGGAACGTGTTCTCAAGGACGTCTTCGGCCAACCCTGGTAAAGGACCTGAATACGATTCGAACTTCTTCCTGTATTCCCTCACAGTTCCTTCTTGCTTAATGGACAAAAATCGAGCACAAATACTTCCCTCCTGGGTGGTACGATAGCGGTTCAACAGCCGTTCCTTAGCATCGTCCCAGGAGCTTATCTTCTTTCTGTTGTTTGTCCATCGATACCAATCGATCACCTCTGGTTCGAAACTTACGATGGCAACATTCAGTTTTTCCAAATCGCTCAACTGGTGGACTTCAAAATATGTTTCTGCTCTCACCATCCACGCGTCTGGGTTATCACCTGTGAAAACCGGCATTTCAAGTTTTTTATATTTACTACGATCCGAAGGTACCTCTGTTTTGTGATGCTGGTGTGTTTCTGTTTCCCTTGGCTTATTAGTCTCCCCATCCGGTGGCCTACCCTTCACTTCTTTGGTTTCCGCTGGCGGAATATCTTTTCCGCTTGACTTTCTTGGCTAACATCGAACTAAAGCCTTACAGTTCTCTCTCATTTCACTCGCCATTTTTTCCCATCCTTTCTCAAAGCCTGATTCCATACTCTTGCTTTTTCCTTCATCTCAGATATTTCTTTTTGGTCTTTGGAGATTCTTTCCTCCATGGCCATTGATCGAGTCTTCCCCAGGTCGACGGGCTCTGATACCACTTGTAAGGTACCTGTATAGAAGTTCTATGCCTAACAATAATAACAAGTATAATAACACGAAAAATAGGGGAATGAGGACCCAACTCCTTTCGTGTTCGAGAGTTCTTCGACACTAAGGAGGGTTATTTCATTAAGAGGGTAAGAAGAACAAGAGCCAAAACAAACACACTCCCAAAGAATCCGAGAAGTCTGGTCCTCTCCTTCTCTCAAAAACATTCGTTTACCAAAATGAAAACATGACCCTCCCTAACAGACTCGTGACCTTTTACACAAAGACCCTCACTCCCACAACGTACTATCCTCATTCTCTCTGTGGTCCCCTGCTCACTAGAGACAATGACTCTCTTGCCCCTTCTAAAATACTTTTTAATGATCGGGGCCTAACAGTTGCAAGCAAGAAGCGCAGGAAGTCAGTGCGACATGTGCCAGTCAAGTGCCAAGTTGTGCAGATTGCAAGTCCATGTGGGTGGACGTTTTGGCTGAGTAGAGCCAGTTGAGTTGAGTGGGAAAGTGCCCGCGAAAATGGGTTGCTTGTCCCGTGAGAGTGCTCGTAAGTGAGAGCACGTGTGTCCCTTAAGTCATTCCACTGAACCTAGGTGGGTGACTTCACAGAGTTGTCGAACCGGTATTAGCTCATGTGTGAGCATCAGACCGGAGACAAGAGCAAGAAGAGAGAGAAGCTGCAGCAAGATCAGAGAAACATCTTTGCAGCGTTGCCACATGAGGGTGGCCAGTTGAGAGTTAGCTGAAGGGGATTGCCAACAGACAGAGGGCTATGTCAGTGCGCTTTCAGACTTTGCTACCGTGAGAATTGGTGCCACTATGAGTCTATTTCGTGCACTGTTATGTGCCGCTCAGAGAATATGTGAGGTGGTGGCCAGAGTGGCCAAGTGAGTTTGGGGCGCGCTCCCGTGGCTAGGTAAGAGAATACCTATGCCTTTTGCCATGTCCTGTCTGGTGATTCCTGGGTCGAGTCCTAAAGTTGGGCAAGGTAGGCCTCAGAGAGGGATAGCCCACAGGGTGGCAGTTGTTCATGCTTGTGATTCTGGTCGTCGGGCCAAGTCCTAGAGTTGGGCGCAATAGGTCCCTTGGGCAGTCCAGTTCATGAGTAGTTGACAGTTTCCATATTCGATCTGATGCACGATTATATTCAGCAAGTCCGTCAGTTGCAAGCCCGAGAACGGATCGTCATTGGGACGATGCCGAGTTTAAGTGGGGGAGAGTGTTACAATCCATTGTGTGATGATTTGGATTAAACCCTCGAGTATGTCATCGAGAACGATGACTAGTTTAAGTGGGGGAGAGTGTCACAACCACACTAGAAGAGAGTTGGTTGTGAACCCCACAGCAAAAGCGTAGACGGCGAAGGGAGGCTGCACGAGAGTGTCGCCGCGCGAGCCATGCGGCCGAGAGAAGACAAGTGCCATGATGCGACTGAGGAGGACGGTGCATCATCTAACACACCAAGAACAGTGGGCATGAATGCCAAGTTGTGAAACAAGCATTGCGGGAAGAAACTATGTCGTCAGTGGTGTCAGTGACACGTCTAGTGGGGGCCAGATGGGGCCCCGGGCCATAGCCTCGAAAGTTGGGGTTCCGCCGTGAGTTTTGACGAGCGGCTCTGGAGTGAAGTCCGTATATGGACAAGATGGAAGTTCGCGATTTCGTGTCAATGAGAGTCAGACGAGCGCTCTGTTGGCGTATGACTGACTCGCCAAAATGACGTGCATGGGTGTCAAAACTAAAATTTCACATAGTCTACTATAGGGGGAGGCATGGTGTTGGCTCTCCACCACCCCTGGGCCTCATGGCTTAAGTGAGCTACCCCATGGCACATGCAAGTGTGTCATGGCTGGGGCGAGGGTGTCAAGACGAGTGTCTTGGGGCGTCTTCCTATGGAATGGGTTTTCCAAGAATAGTGTTGGGTGGCACGGGTGTGCCGACATTGCGCCCTTCCCCATGAGCTAGAGGTTGCACCATAGGGCCTGGTAGCGGCACACGATACGAAAATGACTCGGCATGGATTTGGAAGGGTCCATGCCCCGATGACTCGGATGGATGGATGTCCGAGAGGCCCCGATCATGAAGTTAAGCCATGAGAAGGTTTCGATAGCATGTCCGAGCGAGTAGCTAAGTCTGATGTCCTCCCGATGCTCGGGATGACATCACTATTCATCTGTGGGACTCGATATTTGCCCGTTATGTCCCGGTAAGCGTTATAATGTCCCGAAAAGTTCCAGTTTGCTATGTTTGCTCCCGATAAGCGTTATAATGCCCCGGTAAGTCCCGAAATCACCCGACAAGCTCCGGTTGAGCGTTTTAAGGCCGTTTTGGCCCTATGAAGGATTCGAATGAGTCCCGGTGAAGTCTCGGATCGATGTGAGACCTTTACGGACATGTCTAAGAGATTGAAGATGATGTCTTGAGAAGCGACAAAGCTTTCTAATGACCTTGGCCTAGTGTAGGGGCGAGGTTGAGCCTTGAGACTTGGCCTAGAGTAGAGGCAAGTCGGCTAGAGTCGTGTTCGAGTGAAAATACACGTACGGGCGACGTGTATGACCAAGTGTTATTCCGATGCAAGTTGTAAAGAAGCTTGGTTGAGGGAAAGAACCTCGCCTAAGGACCGACGAAGCCACAAAAAGTTGCGATCAGAAGAGACTGGGTTTGAGTTCCCCATAAGGCTGGCCATGATTGAGCAAAAAAAATTATGGCGCCGCACGGTTGAAGATTAACGATCGTGACACCTATCGATGTTATGCGCCAACAGTTTCCAATGAACCTTGAGGATAAGGTTTCTTGGGCCAAGGGAGTGATGTTAGACCTCCAATTAAGGCCCAGTATTCTCGTAAGGGTAAAAGGGTCTCTCCTAGTGAAAGTTAGTTAAGATGTTTTTGTTTGTGGGACCTTTTGTGTGGGTGTGAGGGGAAGGATTACGTTTTGGGTATAATTAGTGGTTTCTGTTATTTTGGGGTCAACTTTTCATTTTCGGGAGGGAGGTAGTGTGTTTACCAGTCGAGTCGACTATGTCTTTGTTCTCTGCTTTTGCGATATCAATATAGAAAAGGGAGTAGAGCCCTAACATTCTCCTGCTACACTGAAGTCAAATGATTGGCCCTAATTGCTTTATGGCCTGACAGTAACGTCAAGCATGTCTCAGTCTTATGCCTTATTGCTATACTTGTTAATCAATGCCTATCTTTATATTGAAGAATGCTCGCATGTTTTCTTATAAGATAAATGCAATGGTTCATTCATGGTTCACACTTGAGTCAAATAAAAGAATTCATAATGCCTTATGGTAGTTTAATTAATCATGACGATTGGATGGGTGTGTTGTCTTCCCCTTTTATGATTTAGGAACTACCGGGGTTTCACAGTTTAGCATGATCTTCTCTTTGCTAAAGTAACGAGTTTCTCTCTTTAAAACAGTGGACATAGTCAAACCATCTTCTGCTGTGAAAGTTGGAAAGGACAAAGCCGTACCAAAGGTACGACCATCCTATGCAAATGTGGAGAAATTTGTGGAAGAGATCCTTGATAAGACATCGGCGATAGTGCTTTCAGAGGTTATGACGCTGATCTTTGCCTTAGTATCCATTTAGTTAAAACTGTTGTGAACTGACAGAATCAAGTTTGACAGCTCACTGAGGAGACTGTTAAAAAACATGGAGGACAGTTGGGAGCTGTGGTGTCAAACAGCATTAAGAGACATCTTAGCTCGGAATTGAACAATCTTTCTGTGAGTATTTTACCTAAAATAGTGCTTTTTTATTTGCTTCTTCGTGACTAACGAAAAACAACTTTGCTATTTCAAAGTTCAAAATTCCTCCCTTGCTTACAGATCTTCCAATTTTGGGTCAAGCAGTCATAATTATTGTGTTATTTAGCTCAGTTCAATGCTCTTAGCGTATGGCTTGTGATGCATTTATGATTGCAGATGATATTTAAGAACAATGCATACACAGAAGGGTTCCATGCTGGATCTTCCCATAAAGTGAAGCATGCATGCTGACATTTTTGTCTCCTTGTGCTTCCAATAGCAACTGAAGAAGAGAACTCTGACAAAAGGCGGGTAACGGCTCTAGTCATGTTCAAGATTCTTTTTAAATGATATGGTGCCGAACATTTGGCAAAAATTTTTATAACAATTTACAATCGTTATAAGATTTGGTTTCGTGATAATGCACCTTTAGCACCTCTAAAAGATTATTTTAATCTTCATTAACCTCTCTGACTAATATTTGCCGGTGATTAAATTCCTGCCATTTGGCCTTTGTTTTGTAAAAATGATGACCATCAGGTGATTTATTTAAGTTTAACGATCAGAATGATATTGCAAGGTACGAATGATGAATTTTGGTTTCATATCAGCATTTGTGCTCCTGAAATTAACGCCAACCTTTGATCTACCATCTAAGTAAAGACTAAGTTCATGCATTTAAATGCATTTATTGCATGAGTGGGTAGAAATTACATCCTGCCAGTTTAATATATGGGCATGTGCTTCAGGAAAATGTTTTAGTTTAGAACATGGAACATGCTTTGAGCTAACACAATCAGGTATAAGAAATGATGTATGTTGGAGACTGCGATCTTTGTGGACTATCTCAATCCTGCAGATCAAAAAGTTGAATCATCTGATTAGTGCTTTTGCTGAAACTGTAGAATATAATTAGAAGACATTTGAAAGAAGGCAGTGGAGTGGCATCATACCAAATGCACCGTGGTAAGGAATCTAATTATATGCTGTCTTTTCCACAGTGTCTTCACATTTGCATACGAATTCACATTCCTAACGAATACGTTCAAGTAAAATCCGTTGCATACGAATTCACATTCCTAACGAATACGTTCAAGTAAAATCCGAGTTATTTGCAGCATTAACATCGACAGTAGAAGGGCAAAGGGAAAGAGGTGGAATAAACCACCCCTTGAATTACTTTCTGGAAAATGGAATAAAATGTCTAAGTCAGAATCTATGATTGAAAGAATATGTTTTTTTACCAGAAGCGTTTTTTTTTTTAAAAAAAATCAACTTTTATGCTTTTATGTTCAATGTAGAAAAATTCATCAAATTTTTATTCTTATATTTGCAATATTATATCCTTATATTAAGTAATTCTGCATTTTAAATAATATTATATAATTTTACATACTATTATAATCAATGTTATTATAACTCATTTTTCAAACAACTTTAAAATGAGGTTATTTGAGCCTATGGTCCTTAAGAAAGTAGAGTTTTTTTTTAACCCTTTGTAGTGTTGATATTTGCTTTGATATGTAGTATTTTGTTAAATATTTGCTTTTTATGTAGTATTTTGTTAAATTTTATCTAACGTATTTTTTTGTCATAAAATGATTGTATTCATTTTTATTTTTCGAGAAGGTAATACTTCTATCGATTTCTTCCCGGAAGGGTTGGAATGATGAGAAGAATGACAATCCAATATATAAGCCTTATGAATTTCACGTAAATGAAAATAAGAAAAGTTTTAAACATGATTTTGTAGCCCATTATTCAGATAATGAATGTTAAAAATACACCACCATCGAGAGATCCCTAATTATTGTATGTGCATCTCTAGTTTATGCTCATACAAACTTTATTTAATTGAATACCTTATATTTATATCAATATTATCTAGAAACTTTCCAATATATCGAACATATATATATAAGAAATAAATTAGACATCACCTCGAGAAGAATTGTAGCGGTCTTGTGGAGGACTAAGCTGCCTATACCTATTCCGAAAAGGCCTAGACACCAACTGACCCCACCACCTGGCACATCTTCTCCCAATCCCTTCTCCATCTTCAGAACTTTCAGTTTCCGCCGCTTGATTCTCCGGCGGCGATGGCCGCATCTCTTGCCTGCAAACCGGACAAGAATTGTGAAGCCGAAGCCATGGCACTATGCACTCCGAATGGTATATATGCTTGCAGCTCAATTCCCTTGCTTCTCCCCCAACCTCAAACTCCTCCTTACAAACTGGACACATCGAGTCGTTCTTCAGATGCTCAGCCTCTATCTTCACCGTCGGTATGCCCTCTATCGCCGCCTCGTTCGCCGGTGGCGGCCCCGGCCGGTCGTTCTGCGTCAGTTCTTCGATTAGTTCGTCGAGTTGTGGTCCGGTGAAGTAGTCTCTTGGGTCTGCTCTCGTTGGTATTATGGGCTGAAGCGGCCGAGATGGGTCTGTGGGTCTGAGAATGATGACAGTCCGAGACCGGTTCGGATTAGGGGGTTGCAGGCCGGAATCGGCCCTCTCGTCCATGCTTCGGGTGCGCCGCCGTGTTCGCCCGTGGAACCACTCGTCGCCTTCGAGATCACTGAACGGCCGTCGGTCGACATCGTCGAACTGGTGCAGCGGTGGACGGCGGCGGTTCGAGTCGGGGAGTCTAAAGAGGCGAACCGGCGGGTCGAGCATTAGGGAGAGGGCTTCAAGTAAACGAGTCTCCGGCGAGGGATGGAGTTCGGGGCGGGTGAGATGGAGTTCTTCGAGGAACTGGCCGGAACAGCGCGGGCAGAAGAGCTCGGAGGGGTCTGCGGCGGCGAGGGTGACCATCCGGTGGCATTGGTAGCACCAGTAGAGGTGGAAGGTTGTGGTATGGCGGTTGTTGGTTCTTTGTCGAGGAGGGCTCAAAGACATGTTGGAAATTGGTGATTATTTTTTTTCTGATTTGGGAATTGGAATCTGAAGGAAAGATTTTATAAATTATGGGAGAATGATGGAGGGAGGGGAGGAGGAAGGAATGGCTTTCTTTCTGGGTTTGTTTTAAAGATTTTATAAAGCAATTCACATTGCCATCGCCCATTTCTCTATCTTGAGGTTTGTTTAGTTTCAGAGTGTTTCGTGGAGATGAAGAAAAGGATGAGTGGGAGATGGTGTAAACAATTGTCTTGTTGGTAGCCTTAATTTTGTGGTGTTTGAGTTTTGGAATGGGAAGATGCATTAACGGCTGCCTTCTCCGGGAAGAAGAAGATAGTTTTTTTTTTTTTTTGGTGAAAACAATGGAGAATTGTTCTTTTAAAACAACCATACCTTATCTTAGACTTCACGTTGAGATCGAGAGTACACTAAAACTCAAAGCGAGCGAGGGGCTATCTTCAACGAGCGAGAGTACGATAAAATTCCATGAAAGCAAGAGTCCATCTTCAACCTTCTTTACTGTACATAAAATTCAACTAGAGCAAGAGGTTATCTTCAACTCATTTTTAATAAAATTTGAAATTTTGATACCTAGATTTTGAGGAAGGTTGTCATCAACATGCATCAAGTGAAAGAAGGTTGAAATTGACATCCGTAGAAGAAGGCTGAAGATTTTATGGTACTATTGCTCTCCATAAAATAAAGATTGAATATAACTTTAGCTTTCATTGAGTTTTATAGTACTTTAGTTCTCATTGGGTTTTAGGGTACTTTTGCTCTCGATCATTGAGTTATACTCTTGCTCTCAGTGTGACATCAATAGAAGGTTGTTTATCTTTATTTGAGAGATTGACCACATAAAAGGTTATCCGTATAAAAACTCCAAGATTGTTTAGTTTGCAATCATTTTTTTGCCCTTCAATTCTCTCTTTTTATTATTATGGTTTTATTGTACTCTCGCTCTTAGTGTGACATCAATAGAAGATTATCTATCTTTATTTTTAAAGACTAGATCTTATATCGTTTAGGCTTAAAAAATGTTATCCGTACAAAAATTCAAAGATAGTTTTGGATGCTATCCTTTTTTGCTCTTTAATACTCTCTTCTGATGGAACACGAGACATACGCAGCGGAAAAAGGATCTAATGACACTCTAATTACATCTAACTTAATAGAAATTAACATGCAAACAAAACACAACCTTTGTAGCTTGATTTCTTCACGATCTCCTTGCCAAAGCACAAATTGAACACAACCGGACCACCACTAGACCTTCCTTGCTATTCTCTGGACTCGGAACCGAGTTGTGGGACCCGGTGAATGAAAGATTGAAAAAGAAGAATGGGAGGTTCAAAGTATTAAGTGAGGAAAAAGGAAAAAAAGAATTTTTTGTGACTCTCTTTGAAAAAACTCAAAAATTTCAGCAACCAACCTTTTGTTTTAAAAACAATCCTATTTATAAAACAATTACATGCATCAAATGCATGTCAAAGCTCACCAAAATGCAACACCTCACAAAACACTAACTAAAGTGGGTAATGTGTCATTCTATAATGTTTACACATAGTCCACTTAAGTTAGTGGATTGTCAAACAAAAACTTGAATAATTCCACTAACTCAAGTTAAGGGTAAAATAGTTTTTTCCATTTGGTCAAAGTCAAACTTTGACTTTTTTCTCGAGCCAAGCGTCAACCTTTTGACTTTTTACGATTTTGACCCTCTTGACTAATTTTGACCTCCGAACATGAATCGCATTCATATATTTTTAAATTCAAATCACATTTGAATATATTGTGTCATAAAAAATCGATAGTTATATCACATATACTTGTCGGTTTAAAATTCCTTACCTAATTTGAACAATTGAATTAATCCATCATATCTTGTTCTAAGTTTAATCCATATGAGATGAGATAGCAGGGGACCTAATGGACTTACGGATCATGGGCTCCAACAATCCAGAGATTAACTTAGGTCAAACTCTTTAACCTAATTAATTAACTTTTGTTAACTAACGGGTCATTTCACTAAAGTCACGTAGTTGCACTCCCCTCACTTTGTAGATATATTTGGTCCATCGATATAACCGTAACTTGATGAAGTCAATCCTTCATAGGTTGTTCATGGTCTCGGTTGGGTCAAAATACCGTTTTACCCCCGAGAACACTTATTATTCTTTAAAGTCCACTTAACCTCTATAGAACAATTGATTTGTGGTCCAACCAACAAATCTAGTCCTCTCGAACCTAGTGAGAGGGTGGGGCTCCCTGTTCTAAGTTCAGAAGTCAACATTAAAGGAAACAACCTATCTACTATCCCCAGAAAGTCGTGTAGGAGTGAATTTCGTCTTGCACCTATGTCCCCTGACTATCTACAGGTCTTACCCTTGAAATGGGAGGCTTATTGAGCCAACGTTGTTGAGTTGCTCTCACCCATGCAGATCTAAAGATAATCCCAAATAAACAAGAGTTCATAGTTAGCTTAGGATTGAGATCGAGTTACCTAAGTCATCAAATTTGAATTAGTTAGTTTTATCTGATGAAACGGTGTTATAAAGCAAAAGTGACTAAGTCGTGGTCGATCTTATACAAACTCATTGCATAGGATGCCCACACTTACATATCTTTATATGAGCGATTCGGGATCACATCGTTTGTACTAATCTACAAAGTAGGTCGCATCCATAGTGTCCCCAGAATAAGGCGCCCAACCTTATCCCTACACTATAGACCATTTCAGGCTATATACTCGAACTTGATCCATGTTTTATGTCATCACATCACATAAAGTTCAAGTCTACATTAAATAATTTCGGGATCTTAGTTTATTGGATTCAAGATTATAGTATACTAATTCAATAACAATTTTATCGAAAAACAAACACGAAAAATGTTTATCAATTACAAACTACGAGTTTTAGGACATAAAATCCAACAAACTCCCACTTGGACTAAAACCCTAGTGGAATATCCCAATGTTGAATTTAAGTGAGAAACATATGAGTACAATAAACATATGAATACAATAAACTAGGGCATATTGCCAAATGTTCTCCCACTTGTCATAGTTTACTAACCGTAAACCTAGAGATTATAGGTAACCTTCAAACACTTTAGCCGTGAGAGTCTTTGTAAAAGGATCAACAATGTTTTGGTCAGAAGATATGTGGGTCATTATAACGTCTCCACGATGTACAATCTCCCGGATGAGATGGTATTTGCGCTCAAATACTTGCCGCGCTTATGGCTTCTCGGTTCTCTTGAGTTTACACCATTGCATATAGGGTGATAGCGGATGCATATCAAACAATTCCTCAACCATCTGCGCTTCCTTCTTTATAGTGTGATCTTCCATTGGAGTGCGCAATATAGTTTTGCTTCACACTTCTCCGATTCATATCCGATCTCGATGTGGATTTGCATCTTTAAACCCCAGTAATGAGTTACTCGGGTTGATGAACAACCCTCCCAATGATCATATCCGAGGTGTTCTAAACTCTTGCAGTCGATGATGAACAACCACTGACGCCGAGGTATTCTCAACACTAGTTTTAGTTTTATTTACTACTTTAGTAGATGAACTAGCTTTATATGTAGCGTCTTTGGAAAACTCATTTAATACTAGTCTACTACGAGGTCGATAACTTACGATGTGGTCTTCCTCTAAGAATGTGGCATTTGTCGACACAAAACACCTTATTCTCTTGAGGATCGTAAAGCAGATCACCTTTTGTTTCTTTTGGATAACCTAAAAATAGGCATAACTTTGAGCAGCGTTCTAATTTTTTAGGATTTTGCACCAACACACATGTCTTTGGGCATCCTCGGATCCTAATGTGGCGTAAACTACCTTTACGCCATTTCCATAGCTCATAAGGTGTTTCTAAACACATTTTTAGAGGAACATTATTCAAAATATAGACATCGGTTTCTAATGCATGTCCGAAAAAAATCAAAAAAGAATCGAACCATGTCCAACAAAGTTCTTATTTCTTCTTTCGGATAAGCATTCATCATATTAGGTTGAGAGTTGTGACTTGATTCCATGTTCTATCATATACTTGGAATTTTAAGTCCATTACTTCCCACCTTTCGGATACGTTTTACCTAACTGGTTCTCAAAGGCATATTAGGTGTAGAGAGTTGTGACTTGATTCCATGTTCTATCATATAGTCTTGGAATCTTAAGTCCATGTACTCCCCATCTCGATCCGATCGAAAGTGTCTTAATCGTTTTACCTAATTGGTTCTCAACCTCGAGTCTTATATTCTTTGAACTTTTCAAAGAATCGGACTTGTGATGCATTAGGTAAATATGACCATACCTTGAATAATCATCAATGAAACCGATGGAATATTCATACCCACCTCGAACTTTGACATTCATTGGTCCACAGAGGTCCGAGATATACGAGCTTTAAGGGTATTGTTGCTCTGAGACCTTTTTCAGTAAAAGATCTCTTAGTCATTTTTCCCTCAAGACAAGACTCGCATGGAGGTAAAGAATTGTCTTCTAACTGATTTAGGAGTCAATTTTTAACCAATCTCCCAATCCTATTGAGATTTATGTGGCCAAGTCTTAAGTGCCATAAATGAGCATTGGAAGAAACTTTTTTGTCTTTTATTCTGAGTTTCAGTTGTTCTAAACATCTCAGTATTTAAGTCAAATTTTGCTTTAGTTGGTCTTAACTTATATAAGTTGTTTTATAGTATAGCAGAAGAAATTTGAATACCTTTTCTGAAAATGAACGCTTCATTGATTTCAAAGGATATTTTATACATTTGTTATAATATATATGTGATAGATATTAAATTTTGTTTCATTTTAGGAGCATACAAAACATCTTTAAGTATGATATATCTATCATCGAAATACAACTTCAAGTTTCCCACTGCATCGTCCGAGACAACCTCTCCTGTTCCAACCTTGAGGGTGGTCTCGCCTTCTTCTAGCTTTTTCCAAAAACTAGTTTCTTGAAAAGAGAATCAAATATGATTAGTGGCCCTGAATCCAATATCACGGAGAGGTATCATACTCCACTAAACATGTTTCAACAACTAGTTAATCATATTTGCCTTGTGCTTCTTTATCTGCTTTTTCTCGGTTGAAGGTACTTGGGCGAGTTCCTCTTCCGATTGCTCGTTTTGGTTCTGATGAAAACATTTTCCATTTTCTGCAACTTTCTTTCCCTTGTTTGTCATGGGAGTCTTCCCCCTTATCCTTCTTTTTCATTTGAACATTGTTGTTTTCTGAAAGTCCAACTTTAGTTTTAGAGGGCGATCCTCTTAAAACTTTTCTTGTGGTGACAACATTTGCCTCCACCTCTTCCCCTTAGCTTTTGTAAGGGTTTGAAAGCGTTGGAGCTCGTTAAGAAGGGTTGTCAGATTAAACTCTTTTTTATTTAGAGAAGCATTAATCGAAATGGTATGAAGCTCTTGGAAGAGACTTCATAATAAAGCTAACTTTGATTTGCCTTGTCGATGGCGCCACCATTTACTTTAGCAATATTGAAGTGGACCATTATGTCCATGACATGTTCTCTAACAGAGGTCCCTTCCTTCATACGCTTGTTGTAAAAATACTTAATAGCCTCGTGTCTTATAAGCGATGGCGGTTTGCCGAACATCTCTTTTTAGCGAATCCATGGTAGCCTTAGTATGCCTAAGGATTTCGTATTTCTTTGCCAATACATCAGTCATGCTGGCAAGAATATAGACACGAGCTTTATCGTTAGCCTTAACCCATCGATCATAAGGTTCCCGACTAGTTCGGTTAGCACTTGAGGCATGGGCCTGAGGACATTCCTTAGTTAAGACAAATCTCAAGTCATCTATTACTAGTATTGTATTCAGATTTGTTTTCCATGTTGTGTAGTTGTCGCCGTTAAGTTTTTCGGAAGCTAATAGTTGAACTAAAAAGCTAGTCATGCTGAAAAAAAAAAAACATATCATTTTTAGTAAAAAATATTAACTTTTACAATCCAATCAAGTTTAGCAAAACATAATGTACCCATCATTATTATGTTTGCAACGATATTTCAACGGTTTAGAATAATCTTCACCGAGGGGTGACCGACCATTCCTCCATTGAACCAAGACTATCTTGACTAAATACTATCACCAGAATAACTCTTATTTCTATAGTAACTTAGTTATTGCTCCTTTGGTCGAGAATTTGCTAACATTTAGTAATTCTTGTAAGTGTAACCTTCCATTTTCAACCTCAAAGATTAGGATCATTATGCTCAGAAATTGGAAAGACAAGAATGAAAACGGACCTGAGAGACCCTATCTATTTTTGGAGTTCGCGGTGTTCGAATCCTATAATACAACCCTCCTATTGGTATGGTCGCTCCGGAGGCGGACATGCAGGTGCATTATAGGAATCTCACGGTGCGACCTAATGGAAGAGACCGTAGGATGCGTTGACACACTTCCTTCTCCCATTTACTATGAAGCGACTTCCCTAGTCATCTTGATATTAACTCATGCAAACACTCTCCAGATGGAGTCCGCTCCTAGGTATGCCCAAAGCCAAGCATGAATCTCACGGTGTGAACTCTTAGGACGTTAGAGTTAAAAGTACATTACTTCTCTCCGGTGAAGTGTTCTGCGGTTAGGGTATAAATTACTTAGCAATATATTTTGGCTAACTAAAATATATCCTAAGTCTAGGAGAAACATCGAGTATAACATTTATACTGGATTTTAACCTACAATGTCTAAGTGATAAACAAATTTTATTACCTCAAACCGGTCACGCATGCTCATAAAATCGATTTAACCTAACTCAGACACTGACTCGATCTCCAGGTGAAGGTGTTAGTGAAGCAGTGAACTTAAAAACCTTTCAACCTTAGTTATCTTATCTGACTTTTTGCCAAGATCTTGTCGGGTGAGTTTTCTTGTAACTTCGATTTTACAAGATATCGACCAAATTTCTATGAAAAAAAGATTGTCGATGGTTAACATAAGTGAGCATGCATCTTATCTTTGTTATAGATTTAAGGAGTCTAATTGATTTTATAACACTTATAAAAAAATTTGACAAATCTATAACATACATTCCACATTCATTACATAACAATTATATAATGAAAATTTAATGTGGATTTAATTTACTATTTAATCAAATTAAATTAAACAAATTAAATTAATTAATTAAACATTTAATTAATCAATTACCATATTAAGTTACTTAGAGACATCATGAATTATATATAACTTTTACATTAATTCATGAAATCTAACATGCATATTATATATATCAGAACCATTATAACATACTTTCAATGTATGTGCATGTTAACCTATGGTGAGAATTTAAATCTACATGACATACTTTATGCATAATAAAGATTTAAACAATTAAACACATTGATAATGCATAAAGAAAACAAGACATAAAATTGGACCCGTTTTGGCATCTTAAACAAACAATTAACTAAATTATTACAATAATAATTTGAAAACAAGCTCCGAACCAATCTCGAACCCTTCGAACCGGCCCAAACCAACTTAAAAACAGCAGCAACATCACACGAACAACGGCTGAAAAATTGCTCCAAAAAACAGCACAATGCAGTTTTTTTTCAGCAGTACGCAACGTCGGTTGAAACTCCAATTACAACCTAATTTCAACTCTATTGACTCCCAAATTTTACAGACTCTTTGGGCACACATTAAGGCTCAAAACCCTTGAGCAAATTACAAATTATAACAAGAAATTAAAGCCTAAAAAATGCCAAAACAGTGAGTCAATTTTAGCTTCCAATAATTTGATCACATGAAAAATAACAACCCACCATATGCAATTGAGTGAAATTAAAGCATGCTCTGATATCACATGATGGAACACGAGACATACGCAACGAAAAAAAGATCTAATGACACTCTAATTGCATCTAACTTAATAGAATTTAACATGCAAACATACATAAAATAGTAAATTTAAAAAGGGAAGAAAGTACAACCTTTGTAGTTTGATTTTTTCACGATCTCCTTGCCAAAGCACAAACCGAATACAATAATAATTTGAAAACAAGCTCCGAACCAATCTCGAACCGACCCAAACCAGCTTGAAAACAACAACAACATCACAAGGACAACGGCTGGAAAATTGCTCCAAAAAAAGCGGCCTGGCGCTTTTTTTTTCATCGATCAATAGCGTCGGTTGAAACTCCAATTACAACCTAATTTCAACTCCATTGACTCCCAAATTTTATAGACTCTTTGGGCACACATTAAGGCTCAAAACCCTTGAGCAAATTACAAATTATAACAAGAAATTAAAGCCTAAAAGATGCCAAAACAGTGAGCCAATTTTAGCTTCCAACAATTTGATCACATGAAAAATAACAACCCACCATATGCAATTGAGTGAAATTAAAGCATGCTCTGATACCACATGATGGAACACGAGACATACGTAGCGGAAAAAAGATCTAATGACACTCTAATTGCATCTAACTTAATAGAAATTAACATGCAAACATACAAAGAATAGTAAATTAAAAAAGGGAAGAAAGTACAACCTTTGTAGCTTGATTTTTTCACGATCTCCTTGCCAAAGCACAAACCGAATACAACCACACCACCACCAGAGCTTCCCTGCTATCCTCTAGACTCAGAACCGGGTTGTGGGACTCGGTGAATGAAGGATTGAAAAGGAAGAATGAGAGGTTGAAAGTATTAAGTGAGGAAAAAGGAAAAAAAAGAATTTTTTGTGAGACTCTCTTTGAAAAAACTCAAAAATTTCAGCAACCAACCTTTTGTTTTAAAAACAATCCTATTTATAAAACAATTACATGCATCAAATGCATGTCAAAGCTCGCCAAAATGCAACACCTCACAAAACACTAACTAAAATGGGTTATGTGTCATTCTATAATATTTACACATAGTTCACTTAAGTTAGTGAGATTTTCCAACAAAAACTTGGATAATTTTACTAACTCTAGTCAAGGGTAAAATAGTCTTTTCCATTTGGTCAAAGTCTGTGACGACCGCCATCTCAGGTACTATTAGTTATTTTAATTAACACTACATTAGCCATTTGTATTTAGTCGTTTTGGTGTTCTAATCAAGTTCGGGAGAGTGAGACCTTAATTTTTGTTTAGTTTAAATGAATGGTTCCTATAAGATAAGATTATTTATGAAATTAAAGGAAAAGGAAATTTGCAAGGGCATTTTAGTTATTAACATCTAATTGAGGATGTAATTGGCAACTAAATTTTAACCTAATGCATGGTATTTAAATATCCCTAAGTCTCAAACCAAAGGAGAAAAGAATTAAACCCCAACCCTAGCAAAACCACAGCCCCCATCATCTCTCTCTCCTTGTATTTAACCCTAAACCTAACCCTAACCCCCTCCCTCCATAATCTTCAACCAGTAGATCACCTCTTCTCCATCATCTCCATGCCTGGCTGGCCGCGGCGAAAGAAGAACACGTCTGGCGCCTTCCGCCGACCGGACCCTGCGCGCGGACGCACACATTCCCGCCCGTCCGGGCGTCGTCCTCACCGTCTCTCCCACCGTCCTGCGGTGAAACGCGTCGAGTCGCCACCGCAAGCATTCGCCGGAGCTTCACACACGCGAAGCGGCGACACGTCTCGCGCGCCCGCCACACAGGTGATCGGGAGTTGCCTTCTCCGCTGTCGAGGCGCGCACGTCGGCGAGGAACCTCCACGAACCGTCCCTGGGCGCGCGCGCCTCCCTTACGAGTTCGTGAAGCCCTAGTCGCGGCGACTCTCGCCGTCCGATCGCCTTCCAACCGCGAGTCCTCATTGCACCTCCACGTTCGCGGCCGCTGACTCTTCCGAGCGAAGGTAAATCTGCGGCTGCGCCGAACTCCGATCTCCACGAGCTCGGCGTCAACGAGCCCTGCGGCTGCGGTGCCGTCGCCTTAGTGAAGCTCAAGCCGCAAGACGGACCGATCGGGAGTTTCCTCTCTCGCCCGCGGCTTCGCTTTGTTGAAGAAAGCGTGCCGTCGCCGTCGGATCAGTCCACGACCACCGGTGGCGGGCAACACGAATCGCTTGCGGCGGCGGTTTTCGACTTGGTGAGCGAATTTCTTTGTTACGATCCGAAATCGGAATGAGTTATACAATGACCCTTGAATTATTATAGCGTTTACGAGGAGGCGAAACTATTGTTCGAACACGAATTGTAGGAGCGAATGAAGCGTAGGATCAAGATTTCCAAGCTTTGGAACAACCAAACCCACGTTCGGATTATTATTCGGAGTCGAGGTAATTGGAGTAAGGTGAGAATGATGGACGCTTTCGTACCTAGATTCTTTATGTTGATGGAACTGTGCAGTAGGATAACGAATAGAAGAATCCTTGGTTTGAGGTTATTGGAGGAGCAGTTAAATTAAGAATTAGAAGGAAATAGTGAGATCAAAGCTCGAGGTAAGGGACCTTGTGCTTGGGACTTTTAATGGGAGTAAATGAAAATGATTTTCATGATTTTATGCGAAATAGTTTATATTTTTCATATGAAAATACACAGATATTATTGTGAGAATCGTGATATTTTATGTGCAAATACTTGATGTATCATATGAAAATGAACCATTATTTTATGTGAAAGTATTCTCGTATGTTATGTATAAGGATTCCATTATTTCATGTGAGAATAGGAATGATGTAGTTTGTATGAGAATGTTTCATGTTTCTTACAAAAGTATGATCTTAGTATCCATGAGAAAGTATGGTGATATCTTTGATGATGATGTTTGTGATATGTACTCTATTATTATGTGGTGATGGGACCTTATGCATGTTTTGTATGCCACGAAATGAATTAGCGAATAGTGTGGACATTGGTTATCACGAGATCGCTATGTGCATGGTCAAACATGCAATAGAGACCTATGGGTCAAAAATGTGAAGTGCGTGAGGACTCAAATGAAATGACTCGGGATGACCGATCGGCCTCACAATTAAATGAGCGACCATGGATTAAAGACACGGCAATCAAATAAGCGATCATGGATTAAAGACACGACAATTGAATGGCGACCATGGATTAAAGACGGCAAATGAATAGCGATCATGGATTAAAGGCGACAATTAAATATGCGACCATGGATTAAAGACACAGCAACTCTAGAAAGTTTTAGATCCCATCTATGTATGTTTACGAATGAGTTTAGAGATCATTATTGTATGTGTATGCATATCCCAAACCTCGGTAGCGAGGTTACTTACAGGTATTGTTTTGCAATACTCACCCTTTCTTTTAAAAAATGTTTTTCGGGTAAAGGGAAGGACGTGCAGGGCGGATGGCGAGGAGAGCGTTACTAAGACCATGGGAACCAGCACGATTTCCGCATATTCTTAATTTAAACTATTGTTGTCTCTATGTTTTTAATTGAAGTTAAACTTACTTACAGTTTTAATGGGCCAAGCTGATTTGATGTTTTAACTACTTTTAATGTTTTTGTTTTCTGTAGGATCACTGGAACTATTTACGTCAATTGGAAATTGCTTTTAAGTTTTTTTATCTCTCGGCCTATAAATGCATGCATGTGTAGTAATGTCCCTAGGAATTGGTCATAGAAAAGTAGGGGCGTTACAAAGTCAAACTTTGACTTTTTTCGAGCAAAAAAGTCAACCTCCCGAACATGAATCCTTTGACTTTTTACGATTTTGACCATCTTGACTAATTTTGACCTCCCGAACATGAATCCACATTCATATATTTGAAATTCAAATCACATTTGAATATACTGTGTCATAGAAAAACTGATGGCTATATCACATATACTGGTCGGTTTAAAACTCGTTTCCTAATTCGAACAATTCAAATTAATCCATCATACTCTTCTAAGTTTAATCCATATGAGCTAGCAGGGGGACCTAATGGACCTACAGATCATGGGCTCCAACAATCTGAGATTATCGGTCAAACTCTTTAACCTAATTAATCAACTTTTGTTAACTAACAGAGTCATTCCACTAAAGTCCAGTAGTTGCACTCCCTCATTTTGTAGATATATTTTTGTCCATACGATATAACCAGTAACTAGTAAGTCAATCCTTTACTGAGGTTGTTAGTGGTCTCGGTGTGGGTCAAAATACCGTTTTACCCTCGAGAACACTTCTTGTTCCTTAAGTCCCACTAAACCTCTATATAGAACAATTGATTTGTGGTCCAACCAACAAATCTAGTCTCTCTCAGCCTAGTGAGAGGGTGGGGCCCCTTGTTCTAGTTCCGAAGTCAGCATTAAAGGGAACAACCTATCTACTATCCCTAGAATCGGGTAGGAGTGAATTTAAATCTTGCACCTATGTCCCACTATATCTACTCAGGTCTTACCACTAAAATGAGAGGCTTATTGAGCAGTATTTGTTGAGTTGCTCTCATCCATGCAGATCTAAGGATAATCCCAAATAAACAGGAGTTCATAGTTAGCTCGGGATTGAGATCGAGTTACCTAAGTCATCAAATTTGAATTAGTCGATTTTATACGATAAGCGGTGTTATAAAGCAAAAGTAGCTAAGTGGTGGTTCAGTCTTATACAATCTCATTGCATAGGATGCCCCCACTTACATATCTCTATATGAATGATTCAGGATCACATTGTTTGTACTAACTACAAAGTAGGTCGCATACATAGTGTCCCCAGAATAAGGCGCCCAACCTTATCCCTATACTATAGACCATTTCAGGCTATATACTCGAACTCGATCCATGTTTTATGTCATCACATCACACAAAGTTCAAGTCTACATTAAATAGCCTCGGGACCTTAGTTTATTGGATTCAAGATTATAGTATACTAATTCAATAACAATTTTATCGAAAAAGAAACACGAAAGATGTTTATCAATTACAAACTACGAGTTTTAGGACATAAAATCCAACATCTTCTTCTCATTATTATTTTGAGTTAACAACTCAAGACCACAATACTATGAGAGTAGGAAAAAATTCTAGTACTATTGTACTACGTAGAATTCTTCATACTACCTCCCTTCCTTGTGATAATAGCAACATTTAAATAATAATAATAAGACTCATAAAATAAGTAAAAAATTTCCTTGAACTTTGTTTAAAAAGTACTCTTATTTTTTTCAAAATTAGTCTTTGGCCTTTTATAAATGTTTTCAAACTACTATTGAAGTAGAAATTTGTTAGAATGTTGGATGAAATGTGAACGTAATGGAATATTGTTCTTTAAAACTTAATCTAAGCAAACATCTCAATCATTTTACCCTACTATTTCAAGTCACTGTTATATTGACATTCCTCTAAAATTCTAATGAATTTTTATTCCAAGGGTAGTTTTGAAAATTTAATAAAAGGTCGAGGGTAATATTGCAACCTTTAAAAGAATAAAGATATTTTGAATCAGATGTCATGGCAAAGCTCATGATTTTTTTTAATAAAGAGAGTATAGTTCAATTGACATATAAAATGTGTTAATGACCATGAGGTGTGTGGTTTGAATCCCTCCAATCCCTATTGTACTCAAAAAATAAAAATTATGAAGGGAGGTGTAGCTACTATAGTAGTAAAAAAATATTTACAAAGGCAAAACTATAGTATCAATGATGGAAGTATGGTACTCTCGTAATATTATAATTTTTTCATAGGAATCTTTGACCTTCGAGTTGAGCTATGCTTTTGTTGCACATCTATATTTTCAAAAATCAAGCTAAGTTTTATTTTTTTTTTTAAAGAATTTAACTAAGAATCGAACAATTAGGAGTGGGGGATTCGAACCAGTCTTACTTGATGTCAGTTGATCTATGCTCTTGTTGGCAAATCAAATGTTTTGTTAGAAAGATGAAATGAAATTGATGAGAAAATGGGCACAATTTAATTTTAAAAATAAAAACTGAAATATGAATGGTATTATAAGGTTTAGTATTGTTTTCTTTTTGGAAAAATAGAAATTCAAATGTGGTTTTTGTGAAGAAACCTGAAAGCAATTGGTTGGAGGTTGGCTCTGTCAAATAAAGTGCCACGACCTCTTAACTTATAGTGGTTTTTGTGAAGAAACCTGAGAGTGGCTGACTATTTTTTTTCCTAGAATAAATTATAAAGCATTTCACTCCTAATAAGAATCCTAGTTTATTTATTGGTTAAAAATTAGTTTGGGTCCTAAACTTTTATGAAATAATAATTTAGTCTATAAATTGTGATTTGTAACAAATTATTCTCTGTATTTTTAAATTTTTAACAATTTAGTTATTGTAATTTAAATTTTATAAAAACTTAAGTCTATATTATAAAAAAATCAAAATTAAGGTTGTCCTAGCTTATAAACATATTGAGTTGTTAATTAGTTTAATGATTTAATTGTATAAGAAATTTCTTTGAATATTAACAATAATTTTCACTATAAGAAATAAAAAAACTAAAGCATGTGGACTAAATCGTTACAAAATTAAAAGTATAGAGACTAACTCGGTACTTGAAGTTTATGTTGGATTTTATGTCCTAAAACTCTTAGTTTGTAATTAATAAACATTTTTTCGTGTTTCTTTTTCGATAAAATTGTTATTGAATTAGTATATCATAATCTTGAATCCAATAAAACTAAGGTCAGAGGCTATTTAATCTAGACTTGAACTTTATGTGATGTGATGACATAAAACATGGATCAAGTTCGAGTATATAGCCTAAAATGGACTATAGTATATGGATAAGGTTGGCGCGCTTTATGCAGGGGACACTATGGATCGACCTACTTTGTAGTTAGTAAAAGCGATGTGATCTAAATCGTTCATATAGAGATATGTAAGTGGGGGCATTCTATGCAATGAGTTTGTATAAAGCTGGACCACGACTTTGTCACTTTTTGTTTTATAACATTGTTTCTTGTATAAAACCGACTAATTCAAATTTGATGACTTAGGTAACTCGATCTCAATCACACGAGCTAACTATGAACTCCTGTTTATTTGGGATTATCTTTAGATCTGCATGGGTGAGAGCAACTCAACAGCGTTGGCTCAATAAGCCTCCCATTTCGTGGGTAAAGCAGGGTAAATAGGTGAGGACATAAGGTGCAAGACGGAATTCACTCCTGCAGGCTCTAGGTATAGTAGATAGGTTGTTCCCTTTAGTGTTGACCAGAACTTAGAACAGGGCCCCACCCTCTCACTAGGTGAGAGGGACTAGATTTATTGGTTGGACCACAAATCAATTGTTCTATAGAGGTTTAGTGGGACTTAAGGAACAAGAAGTGTTCTCGGGGGTAAAATGGTATTTTGACCCAGCCGAGACCACGAACAACCTGTGAAGGATTGACTTACTCGTTACGGTTATATCGGATGGATTGAAATATATCTACAGTGAGGGGAGTGCAACTACGGGACTTTAGTAGAATGACCCGTTAGTTAACAAAAGTTGATTAATTAGGTTAAAGAGTTTGACCGATTAATCTCGGATTGTTGGAGCCCATGATCTGTAGGTCCATTAGGTCCCCTACTAGCTCATATGGATTAAACTTAGAACAATATGTTGGATTAATTCGAATTGTTCGAATTAGGAAAGGAGTTTTAAACCGACAAGTATATGTGATATAACTATTGGTTTTTTATGACACAATACATTCAAATGTGATTTGAATTTCAAAAATATGAATGTGGATTCATGTTCAGGAGGTCAAAATTAGTCAAGAGGGTCAAAATCGTAAAAAGTCAAAGGGTTGACTTTTTTGCTCGGGAAAAAGTCAAAGTTTTATTTTGACCAAATGGAAAACACTATTTTACCATTGACTAGAGTTAGTGAAATTATCAAACTTTTTGTTGGACAATCTCATAACCCATTTTAGTTAGTGTTTTGTGAGTTGTTGCATTTTGATGAGATTTGACATGCATTTGATGCATGTAATTGTTTTATAAATAGGATTGTTTTTAAAACAAAGGGTTTTTCTTGCTGAATTTTTAGTCTTTTCAAAAAGAAGTCTCACCAAAAAGTACTTGTTTTCCTTTCCTCACATAAACTTTCAACCTCCCATTCTTCCTTTTCAATCGTTCATTCACTGGGTCCCACAACCTGGTCCTGAGTCCAAAGGATAGTGGGAAAGCTCTAGTGGTGGTCCGGTTTGTGTTCGATTTGTGCTTTGGCAAGGAGATCGTGAAGAAATTGAGTTACAAATGTTGTATTTTCTTCCCTTTCTTAGTTCACTGTGTTTTGTATGTTTGCATGTTAATTTCTATTAAGTTAGATGCAATTAGAGTGTCATTAGATGCATGTTAATTTCTATTAAGTTAGATGCAATTAGAGTGTCATTAGATTCTTTTTAAGCTGCGTAGTCTCGTGTTCTTTCAGTTTGGAGACTAAATTTCATAAAAGTTAAGGGACTGTTTGGTAGGCAATCCGAAAACAGAAATTTGAAAACAATGGATTCAATGAGAACAGAGTTGTATTTCATGTTTTCATATATGTGTTTGGTAATAGATTTAGAAATTTGATTCTATTTTAAATAGTGGTTTAAAGTGTGTTCTATAACATATTTATATATTATAAAATTAGTTGTAGTTGCAAAATTAAATATTAGGTTAAATATAAGACATTATTACTTAATTTATTCATATGTTTTTTTTATAAATTTTATATAATTCATATTATATAATATAATATAATATTTTATAATTTATAATATATTATATTATACCTATTTTAATTTAATAAAAGTAAATTAAGTTTATAAACATGAAATACTATATTTATTAAAAAGAAAAAAGAGTGATTTTTAACATTTATCTCTTTTTAGAATTATTACGTAATGCTTATGTTATTAAGAAATCTGGGTTAAATGCCCGTTTTTGGGGAAAAAGGAAAAAAGAAAAGAAGTCTGAATTCGATCCGGATTCCGGTCGAATGGAAGTCCATTTTGAGAAACTATGGATTTCGTGAATTAGTGGGCCTTTCTTTGCATTACCACTTTCTGGGCTCAAAGTTGTTATATCCGGCCCAATCCTTTTATAGATATTCCCAAAGGTGAAATTATTCCAACAGGGTAGCGGACAGTTTCTCATCGTTAGATATAAAAAGTAAATTACTTCGAATTTACATCCAGTAGTTTTGAAAACTTAGGGGCTAAATAGAAACTATGTTGAAGTCTCTGGAATTTTACTCTTTTTTTTTTACTTTTTTTTAAAATAATTCAAACAGGTGTGGGCTCAAATATTAAACCTTTTAGTCAAAGATATATACCTTAACCAATTGAATATGTTTAGGTTGTACAATGTGTGATTTAATTGTATTTATAAGTTTATTCATGTAATGATAAATAGTTGACATAAATTGCTTATAATATGTTTGTTTGTACTTTGTTTGGAGTATTGTTTCAGAATCAGAACTCTTAGAATTGGAATCAAAGGGGTTTGAAACTTTGGATATCAAAAAACAGTTTATGATGTGCAGTGTTCTGAAGCCTGAAAATCATAAAAACAGTATTTGGAGTGTCATGTTCAAAACATGTGATTGTGTTTCAAACCCATTAGGTTTTGACACACATGACCCAAACAACTTTTTGAGTTTGGATTCTAAAATCCTCCAAACTCAACATAGTGCTCCAAATGTCCCTAAAATTTGGGTCCAAACTTATCAATAACATCCACTTTTTGGTTAACTATATATATAGAGAGAGTTTTGTGTGAGGTTTAGGCAGATGATTGATTTTTCTTTACCAAATCCTCACATGATGTTGAAGACCAAAATGGCAATGACTTTTGGTTGTTCACCTACATCTTCCCTTATGTTCATCTTTCAATTATTTGCATCCCCACTCATTTGACATTTTTCTCTCTTGTTTGATTTGGTTGAACATACTACTTTGTATCATTTAATTTTAGTTGCATTCCCAAAAAGTCTTTGCGTAGAAGTTAGTATAACATGTTTGACCAACTAGCTTATTTTTTCCAAGTATCTACGTTGTTGGATTCTAGCTAAGGACATAATCGATTGAATTGAAAAACGTACTTATAAGAGATAGTGTCATTTAAGAGGTAAACACGTACATATTTTAATCCATCGTGTTGTGATACATGATTTTATTAAAATATCGGTTGAAAAATTGAGTGAATGAAGAAAAACATGCTTTAAATTATAAATACATCCGACTTTGAACAAAGAATAATGAATGTACTTTGAAATTTTTCTATGGTCGGTTTTGAACTTTTACAAAGTCAAAATATTGATCTAATACATCGTTTAATAAAATTAAAGGAGAGAAAACCCTTGAATTTTCCTCTTCATTTTCTTGACAGACTTTTTTTCCCCTATTTTGAAATATACGAAATTGAACTTGGGACCTTTATTTTATATATATATTTGGAGACATTTATTCTCTCATGTGCGTTAGAATTATTACACACACCCTCATCTACTCGATAATGAAATAAAATGAATTATTTAGTGACTTTTATTAAGTGGCACTTTCAATATGTATTTAGGAATAATGAAGGGTAGAAACATGAGAAACAAGTGTGAAAAAATGACCAACAATAAGAAAAACTAACAATCTTAACTACAAAATTCTATTATTTTGTCAAAATTTGAAGAATCTTTTTGGTGTATTTGAGTGGACTAAGTTTAATAAGAAAAAAAAGCTACAAATTATTTTTAAAATTATACAACAAAATCTAATACTATTAACATTTTTTTTTTGGTAAAACGAGCATAACTCAACAATAATTATCATGTACTCTTACATTTGAGGTTGAGAAATTTGCATGGAAAACCCCTTTTCACGCACTTTAATGTCGCTTGACCCATGTTTTGAAATTAATGACATATGACCCTTTTTGTTCTTTACATTCTATCTAAATTATCGCGAGGGTAGCGTGCTTTAAGTTTCGTAGGCTCGCTCTCGATCCTCGCTCTCGCTTAGATAGTAATAATGATCGATGAGAGCGAGTTAAGTGAGCAAGTGATCATTTGGAAAGTTGTATATTGTGAGCGAGAGCGAACATACGACAGCGAGAGCGAGCCCATGAGAGCGAGAACAAGTCTACGAGTGATCAAGTGATCATTTGCATAAATCATATCGTGAGCGAGAATAGCGAGAGCGCGCCTACGAGAGCGAGAGTGTGAGATATGTGAGAGAGAGTCAACGTGAGCGAGAGCGAGTCCACGAGAGCGAGAGCGGGACCATGTGAGACGGGTTTAATATTGCCCTTCTGGGTAATTTGACACGCTCTGTCATGTCAGAATCGGTCAATTTTCATTATTTTGAAATGTCAGGTCATATGTCATTAATACGAAAAAATGGGTCATCCGTACAAAAACCCCTTTGAAGTTAGAGGTACAAATTCTTATACTCCACATTTATTGTACTAAATAAAATAATTAAACAATTTTTTTCCTCTATTAATTAGAGTAAACTATTTTATATTGATATTAATTTTTAGGTGTCGACTTGAATATGATCAAATATTACGTCTTCTTTTAATTGGAGATCCATATTATTTAAAACAATGATTCCAATCCAATAGTAATATAACATTAGCACAAGAGCCAAAAGAAAAAAAAAAAAAAGTTAAAAAAAACCTAGAAAGTTGACAAGTGCAGTAATCAAAAAAATAAAACAGTGAAGTTGGCACATTTCCTTTTCAAATACAAGCCCAAGTTTCTTTCAATCCTACCTGTGTTGCTATTTTCTTTTGTCATCAGATAAGGATGGGTAAAAAAAAATTAAAAAATAAAATACATAATAAACCCAAAACCAAAAACTCCCAAATTAAAGGACCTTTCTTACACCACTTTGCAAATGTACCCTTTTTTCTTAATTCATAAGTGAAAATGGAAATATGAGTGAGTAAAGAAAATGGTTGCATTATTGAGTCTTATTGGAATCTATAAATAGATAAAGTGACAAAGAAAAATACATTTTCTAGAGAAATTTTAAAGAATCATTATGTGTTTTTTTTCAATTTATATACATTGCCACTAAATTATGGTATATGAAAGGGTTTTCTTTTTTGGTTCAATGATGGAAATGGAGGGTTTTCTGTGATAGATACATAGGTTTTAAATTGCACACATGAAAAGTTGTTTCTTTTTGTTTGGTGGGTAACAGTTATATATATGCAATATCATATTTAATCCTTTTTAATTGGGATTTCTAACCAAAACTTTAACCATATTGTTATGGTTCAAATGCATACAACAAAAAAGTCTAAAGCCCTATATATTTATTAATAGATTATGAAAGATTATTTGAAATAGACCATATGATTCTCTCTCTTTTAGGTTCTTAAATGAAAATAATCAATATGGATATGGCCAATTATCATCTCAAAATCAATGATTTCCTACCTTCGTAATTTTTGAACTAAAAAAAAAGAACTTCTAATGAAAATAAATAAATAAATAAAAATTATGTGAAGGCATTAAGTGAAGGGAAATTTAGTAAAAAACATGTTTTTCCAATCTTTTATTAAAGTTTTTTCTATTAAAAGATAGAAAAATATAGAAAAAAGAATAAGAATTCAAACTTTCATGACAGTTAAATTTATTCTCATTGTCAACCTAGTATTAAAAATAAACTTTAAAAGTATTTTTTTTTTTTATATTAAGCCAGCTCTCATAAAATGCAATTAAATTATGGGTGTTTTTGTACGGATAGCCTATTTCCACGCATTTTAATGACTGAATAAGTTGCATTTTAAAAATAATGAAATATGACTTATTCTGACGTGACAATACGCACAAAATTACTCATAAGTGTAATATGAAATGGTGTTTCTTTTTCACTATCTCTACGCATAAACGCTCTCGCTCAAATGAGTGACTGAAAATATGGAGAAAAAAATGACAAGAAAAATTCAGAGAAGAGTTAGAGTAGTAGAAGTAGAGTAAGAGCGAGAATCACAGAAGAGTTAGAGCAACAGAGGTAGAGCGAGAGCGTGAGAGCGAGAACTATAGTACAATTTTTGTTGTTTTTTTTTCCTCCAGAATTTCAACACCTCTTTACTATCATAAGTGAGAATGAGAGAGCTAAAGATAGAGTACGATACCCTTACGATAATTTGGACGAAATGCACTGTACAAAAAAAAAGGTCATATATCATTAATTTCACATCAACACACGTGAAAAAGAGTATTCTATGTAAATTTCTCGAAATCATGTCTTAAACTATATGTTTTTAACTTTACATCTCAAGGAATAAACTTAATTATGAAAAAAAGAAGAAGAACCCAACAAAAATTTCAAAGCAAATATCATAGAATAGTAAGAGTATATAACTAGAAGACATAGGAGAAAGAGACAAGCATAATAATGCAAAAACACAAAACACACACTCACTATCTAACACAAAGTGCTTGTCTTCCTCCATGTGTGTTTGTTGTGTGTCAGAGACAGAGTGTGTTGATAGAGATTAAGCTTAAGCAAAACCCATGTTTGTTTTTGGCCATTCCCACAACCAACCTTTTAAGCCAAATGCCATTTCAAAACATTTGTCAAAAAACCCACACAAAAAAAAAAAAAAAATGCAACCATCATTTCATAACCACTAAAATCCAATTCTTAACCTTCTCTTTTTTAACAAGTTTTGGACTTGTCTTATTCCTTCCCTTCTTTTCTTTTTCTTTTTGTTGCACATCCTTTTGGCTCTTCATGTTGTTCAAATTGAATTTGTGTTGCTTGAAAAGTTGAATCTTTTGAATTTGTAATCACTGCATTCGGATTAGGTCTAAGAATTTGTGTCGCCTACAAATTAAAAATGGTAGCCTAAATTATTTTTAAAATACCCTAAACTTCGCCATCATTTCATAAACGTTTCAAAACTATTAAGAAATTCATTAGATTGTTGGATAGATAATCGACCTGATGGTGACTTGAAGCGGCGTGGTGGTAATTAAGACGCTTGCCTGGATTAAATTTGAAAGAATACCATTCAAACACGTCGACTTTTCATCAGACATTTTAATAATTTTTCTACTTCAAGAGCAGTTTTGAAACGTTTATAAAAGGCCGAGGATAATATTGTAACTTTCAAAAGAACGAGGGTATTTTTAAAATAAATAGCAAAGTTTGAGGTATTTTTTATAGTTTAGCCAAATTTATATAACATGTTATTTAAATTTCTAAAAGTAAAAGTAAATAGTTAGTGTAGAATATATTCTTATAGTCTAAAATTATATGTATCGCGTGACTTAAAGATGAGTAAATTTGTCCACCAAATTTTTTTTAACTCTTTTGTTTTGCAAAAAGTTTTAACTTTTCTTTTTGGAAATTGATTCTTGGGATTTAAATAAGAGATTTTGAACTGTCAAAGAGGTCCCCAAAGAAGCATTTAAACTAATGAGAATGGTAAGCAAAAGCAGTTGGAAAGTAAAATAAGTTGAAAGTCAAATAAAAGGTAAAAAGAGAAGAAATAAAAATAAAATTAAAAGGTTATACTCATGATGGATTTGAAGAGAGAGAGTTTTTATTGGTAGAAAAAGGAAGTAATCTCCACCATCATATACACATGATGGAGCCATGTGCTTTGTGTAAAATTTATGACCAAATTGCCCCTATGCTACCATTATCCCATTGGGACAGAATCATGGCACATGGCTTCCTTCTATTGGTATTTTAAATTATCCCAATTTCTTCCATTTTGTTCCCCACTCAAAAAACAAAAACAAAAAAAAGGTAATTCATTGTAATTCTCATTGAATATATTTATAATTTTTTATTACAAAATATGAGAATTCAAACAAGTCCTATTGTGTTTAGAACTTTAGATACAATTTTATTCATGATTATATCATATCAATCCATTTTAGTTTGGTTAAGTAACAAGTTTATTCATTAAACTGTTGAGTTTGTAATTGTTTTAAAAAATATATCTAATCATTCTCTAAACTTCGAAATTTACATAGAATGAATTTTCAATTTTTTTTTGTTGGATAGATTCTTGATATATTCCACATTTTCTTTTAAAATTAATGGATTGTTAACATAAAATTGAATGTTATATATGATAGTACTCTATACATTTTTAATTTTGTGTACATGGGTTTTAAAAAACATGAAAAATCTATTAAACACAAAATTAGAAATTTTAAAACTTTTTTTTATTTGAAAAAAATTAAAGACTTATTAGACATTAAATTGAAATTTTAATGACCTATTAGATGTTGGAAAAAACTCCCACCACTAAGAATAAAGCGAGAAATAAAGCGAGAAATTAAAAGAAACCAACAAAATAAGAGACAAGAATTTACGTGGAAAAACTCTAAACCAGGAGAAAAACCACGAGCAGAAAGAAATTACACTATGTGAAAAATTGTTACAATCACATAGAATTCTCTCCCAGACCCCAATTACAAAAACACTCTCCAAAAGCTTATACCACTCACACCCTTCTTCCCACTCTCGGACTGGAGAATATAAAGAGGAATTTAAGCAGGAAGCTAGACACAAGCTTAAAGTATTTATAATTGGGATCTTTTGAAACCAAAGTCATAGACTCGCTTTTATAGTGTCGGGTCACTTTCCTAAACCTTTTAGATGTAGGACAATTCATCACTTTCCTAAACCTTTCGGATGTAGGACAATTCATCACTTTCTTAAACCTTTCGGATGTAGGACAATTTTCCTTCTAATATATTGTCAAAAACCAACAATTTCCACCTTGACAAGATATTTGAAGAATCCACATCTCTTGTTGTATCATTGTCTTTCTGACAATCATAATCCTCAATCTGAGAGAATTATAACCTACTCCACCATAAAAGTAGACCACTTGGAATATCACCTTCCAAGACTTTTCTTTTTCGTCACATCTTAGATATACCCAATTTGAAATTTATGGTGCAACTTCCCACCTACTTGGCTCACCGGAAGTTCTTGACCATCGACATAACTTCCACCACACACCTTGCATATAGCCGCCAAGTCAATGCACGTGTGCAAACTTATGGAACAGCTAACATCACATCCTCTATCATGGCAAAGCGGACATACCATAAGGATGAATTTTGTCTTTCTTGAGAAGATGCCACCATCTCCCACAGCGAGAGAGACCATGTTAGCATCCGTCCGAGACCACACAGCGAACTTGCTCTGTTAGGACAATTCTTTTCATGTGTCCGGGCCACTTTTCGCCTTCCAAACCTTTCTTTTGCGCGATCTTTCTTCTTCTTCTTCCAATTCCAGATTGTCATGCTATACTTCTTAGAACGTTTGTTGGAACCACCACTGGACTCCGTTGGACCACCATCACCGCTTAACCTTTCAAGAACACCACCACTCGGTCTTCTCTTCAAATCCTTGTGTAACCCAGATTGTATCAACACATCTTTGACTTGCACTTGCCAAAAGCCAAAAAACATCTTTCCGTCAAATTTCTCCACATCAATCTTTACTGGACTCATAAACCTTGACATATCTGCTTCCCTCCTAGTGAACCTGCAAATAGTGAACAACTATAGCCCGTTTCAAGAAATCTTTTCTGACGTGGAAGCTCAGACAATGATGCAACCATAGAGCATACTCAAAAACTCAAGAAACTTCAAACCTAAAGCTCCGATACCACTTGTTGGGAAAAAAACCTCCCCCACTAGGAATAAGCAGAAATAAACTGAGTAATTCAAAGAAACCAACAAAATAAGAGACACAATAATTTACGTGAAAAAACTCCAAACCCGGAGAAAAAACCACGAACAGAAAGAAATTACACTATGTGAAAAAAATTGTTACAATCACATAGAATTCTCTCCCCGACCCCAATTACAAAAACACTCTCCCAAAGCTTATACCACTCACACCCTTCTTCCCATACTCAGACCAGAGAATATAAAGAGGGAATTTAACCATACACCAAGCTTAAAGTATTTCTAATTGGGATGCTTTGAAACTAAAGTCATGAACTCGCTTTTTATAGTGTCGGGAGCCCATCACTTTCCTAAACCTTTTAGATGTAGGACGATTCATCACTTTCCTAAACCTTTCGGATGTAGGATGATTCATCACTTTCCTAAACCTTTCGGATGTAGGATGATTTTTCCTTCAATATATTGTCAAAACCCAACATTAGATACTAAATTAAAAGCTTAAATTTATTAGCCACACAAGTGAAATTTTTAAAGCTAAGACATCTATGAAAATGAATGGTTATTTTTATCTAGTGGTGAGACCAACAATATCCAGATATTTCTTAGGTACCAAAGAAATAGTAGTTGAAATAAATGATATAGTTGAAATTTGAAGTATTTTCAAAGTCAAAAGATTAGAGCTACATTGGCTACAAATTTCCCCTTTTTGCGTCCACCTACCCAAAAAAATAAGGTTATTATGGTTTTTGGGTTTGAAATTGAGGCTATAGAATCCTTTAAATGAAATAATAAAAAAAATTATAGATAAAGATGGATTTTTTTTTTCATAGATAAAGATGGCTTGATAATACAGATATGTAGGTGGGAATTATGCTTATTTATTGAGACAATGTCTTTCCCCAGTCTTATACTTGAGAAATTGATTAGTTAGTTCAATAAATAAAAAGGGAGCAAAAAACTCGGAGAATTAAATAAGGTTAAATTTAAAAATTAATCCATAAACATTCATGTTTATATCTATTTAATTTTTAAATTTTAAAATTGTGTAATAGATCTTTTAAACTTTTTCATTTGTGTTTAATAGGTCATGGACTTTAAACATATAAATCTTTAAACTCACAATTTTGTGTTTTGTAAGAACTTTCAAAGGCCTATTAAACCAAAAAAAAAAAAAATCAAGACTTATTACACACAAATTAAGAGGTTGAAGACTTTAAACATTTTTTAAAAATCGACTGACATAATAGACATTTCTTTTAGAAGATCTACTAGACACTATATATATTGAGTATAACAACATTTGAGAGTAGGACATTCAAATTTATGAACTCTTGATCATAAATCTTATTAAGCTATGCTCTTGTTGACTACTATAAACTATTTAAAGTTTTGAGACAAGTAAGTAGACATAAATTTTAAAGTTCAAGATCTATATTTATAATTTAACTATTTAGTTTTTTATTTTTGAAAATTGTGTTTTACAATTTCTCTATCATGATTATCATTTTCTACAATGATTTTCAACATTTCAAAGTAACCTAACTCCAAAAACAAAAACAAGATTTTGAAAATTATTTTTTTTTAATTTTCAAAACTTAAAGTTGATAAGAAAATATGGACATCAAATTAGACTTTAATTTTCAAAAACAAAAATAGTTATGAAAGGGTCCTAAACAAAGCTGTATGTCTGATTCTCTAGGGACCATTGGGTGGGCAAGAGAGTTGAAATTTAGAGAGAGAGAGAGAGAAAGTGCTCTATTTCATTAATATACATTACATGGTATATACAAGTTGTAGAGTGTGATGATAAGAAACTTAAAAACACCTCCGGTGAGTTTTTAGCCACCAGGGTTTTTGTTTTTATGCCTGCCCTATAAAACTAACAACAAGCAAAGGCTAAGCTCACACATCTGAATCGCAAAATTTACCATCCATTCGATTTTGAACGGCTTTGATGGCGGCGACTCTGGCCGCAGTGGCCGCTCTATTAGCACCAACCACGGCTTTATTCACTTGTTCATCCAATCGGGGAAGATTTATGGCATTCCTTGCTGCCTTTCTAGATGCCTGCAATGCATTTTGTTACAAACATGATCAGAAAATCAGAATGACCTCAATTCACACTAATAGTTATGAACTCTCATAACAATGGTGACTACTACACTACAGATCAATGGATGGATTAAGATTAAGAACAAGATGAAAAGTTTAGGTACCTGCACGGCTTGGAGAACGGCGTCGCTTATCGGTGAGAGAGGATGCTTGAGGCTCCCTGCATCCCACTCGCCGCATTTGGCATCGCTGTTTCGAAAGGTATACTTGCCATAGCCTTGCCTTTGACCTTCATGCCATGATCCTTCATAACAATGGCCGTTTGCAAAATGGTAAATTCCGAAACCATGTACTTTGTCCCCAAAGTATTCTCCAGCGTATCTATCTCCATTTCTACAGCACAGGCAAATGCATTTTGGGATTCTAGTTAAATTTATGTACCCCCAACAGAAAACCAGCCAGCTAGTTTCTCAATAAACAAATGACATTTCAATTCTAGATGCGTAAAGAACAAGATAATTAATGAGATGGGTCATCAAGGAGGATCCTATATTGCAGCTTAAAATCAAATTCAGCTCACAATTTATTATTACATATTCTTATCTCTTGGTAGATTTGAAAATATTACGCACAGTGAAGAGAAAGCGAATTCCAAACAACCCAGATGTTCATAAAAGTAAAACAAATTAAGAAACAGCCTGGAACCAGATGGCTATAGTTACCAATTCTAGCAAGATTACGTTTATACTTAGATAATTTATACCAGTAAAATCAACCAGATTCCTACCAAAAATGCTACCAAATTGAACTTAGACATAGCACCCATGACATCTTACAACCAATTTATCGGGCTCGAATATTTCACTGTTGTATTAACTGTAAGCAATCCAAATCCAAATCCAAATGCAAATCCAAAAGGAGTAATCCGATGAAATTCAAGCACGAAAGCTTCAGAGAAACCGTTTAGAGCTCAAAAACAAGAAGAGACAAACCAAAACGATTGAAATGCCTCAATAATTGCAAAAGTTACCTGAAATAGTAACATCCAAGACCATGCTTAACGCCGCGCTTGAACTCGCCAACATAGCAGCTACCATCAGCGCAAGTCTGAAGCCCAACGCCATGGCTTTGGCCATTACACCACTCACCGGCGTAGGAATCCCCCGTGAAGAACTTATATACTCCAAATCCATGTCTAAGACCCTGTCGATACTGGCCCCTGTAACGACTCCCCTTCGCCCAGCTCTCGACGCCATAGCCATCGTACCTCCCATCGACCCAATCCCCTTCGTATCTTCCACTTAGGAAGTAGTTGTAAACCCCACTTCCATTACAACTCCCATTGTGAAACTCTCCCTCGTAGAAATCGCCATTGCTGTAGCACTCTACGCCCTCTCTGATGATTTTCCTCTGCTTTTCGGCGTCGTCTTCGGCTTCGTTCGAATCCCCAATGTACCACTGGATCGGAGTCGAATCCGTCCTGGAGAAACAGAATCTGTTCCCATTCTCGTGCCATGAATGCTTGATAAACGAAAGAATCTGCAAAATTAGCCCCTTATTCTTGCTCACAAACACAAGCGTAATAGCAACAAAAATCAGAGCCAACAACAAATTTTCCGACGGTAGTAGCCCATCCTTCCTCAGAAAGAAGAACGCGAAGAGCAACGAGAAGAAGGTAAAGCAAAGAAGCAAAGCCATAGCAAGAACACGGTTCGCAAATCGGTTCGATCCGGTTCTCGGCGACGAACCAGACCTACGAGGCTTCTTAGGCCTCTGCTTCTCTTCATCGTCATCCTCCTGATGACCGGCGACAAAGTCCCCCTCGGTGACGGACGATAAACTATGAATAGATGATCGGAAAGTCGGTGACGAACGGAGTAACGACGACTGAGTTCTCGTAAGCTTCAACTGACTTTTCTGGCCATCCATTACGAGTCCGATTAAGACCGAATCTGAATCCGAATCTTCAAGAATCTTCAATTCACCTTTTCTCCTTCAAAAAACACTCCTGTACCTCGAAATACATATCATAAAAGTACTTCCGTGCTCCGCCGGCAACATTCCACAGCAACTGCGCAGGATAAGCAGTATCACAGTGCGCAAATTCACAAAAAAAACAAACAAACAAATCAATCCGACAGAGAAAATTGAAGAAGACAACGAAGAAGAAATGCAAGTTTCTTTCGATTTCTCTCGATTGTAATGTAATTTAGAGATTATTGATAGAAAAAAAAAAGGATAAAAATGGTGGGAATCGGAGACGATGGACCAGGCTCATTTATTTATACTGAGAATCGTTGGGTGGGGCCCTGTGAGGAATAGCTTGTGATCTGGGCCGTTGATTAGTTTAATGGTCAGATTGAATTGTGCGACGTCCCGGTCTCCGCGGGATGTTTACGGTCGTCGGATTCAGATTCGGATAATAATGATTCCATGTTGGTGATGTTGGTTTAAGAAAGTTACGTCGTGGTCTAATCACGTTGAATTTGAAATCATGATTTGATCGGACGATTGGGACCACTGTAACCGTAGTTGGGTGGATTTTTATTGGGTCTACGCTCTCTTCGTTTGTTGAACGGGTAAGCCTAAACATTTTGGTAGCTTTTTAATCCATATATGTGAATTTGATATTTTAATTTAAGGATTTTTAAGTTAAATGTGTTTTAATGTTGTTTGAATTCTTAATTTCTTTTTCGTCTCTACTATTTTCAACATTTAAATGATTTATAATATTTTGTTTTGATTCTTGAATTTTGCATTCAAATTTTATTTTGGTGTTATAAAACAAAAGCAACACGAAGCAATTAAGTAAAGTATAGAAAAAGAAAAATGGACAGCAGATATATTCTGTTAAATTGTATATGTGCATATTTTAATGTTCCAATAGCCACTATTTATAGAACTTACAAGATCATCTTTTAAATTTCAATTCAAGAAAAATTAGAAAAAATAATTAGAGGAATAATTGAATCTCTCATAGAATGTTTAAATATAATTTAGAATATTCATAATTTATTTTAGTTTATTGTTTTTATTCTTGAATTTTGCATTCAAGTTTCATTTTAGTTTATTCTTTTTTTTAAAAAAATTAAATCTCATTAGATCTTTATGTCTATTTGTTCATACATGATTTCAGAGAACAAATAGAAATGAGACATGTGTAAATGAACGTTGTATTCTTATTAATTTTGATATAGTGGAATACAATCTCTAATGTTTCTCCTATGATTTTTTTTCTCTCTCAACTGTCATTTGTCTGACGGCTTTATAACTTGTTCTCGGACGTAGATTTGATTCGAGGGTTTCGCAACTTGTTTTCGAATGTAAATTGTATCGAGGGCTTTGCAGCTTATTCTCGAACGTAGATTTGTCTTAAGGGTTTTGTAGCTTGTTCTCGAACGTATGCTTTCGAGTTGTTCTCGAGTGTGGACTTGAAAGAGTATTTGGTCTTTGACTTGTAGCTTGTTGCTTGTTGAAGGTCTTCAGTTTGCTCCTTGTTGAAGCTCTTCAACTTGTAGTTTGTTGAAAGTCTTCGGCTTGCAACGTGTTGAAGTCCTTCGGCTTGTAGCTTGTTGAAGGTATTCGGCTTGCAACGTGTTGAAGATTTTTGGCTTGTAGCGTGCTGAAGGTCTTCGGCTTTGAAGCTTGTTGAAGGTATTCGGCTTGCCACTTATTAAAGTCCTTCAACTTGTAACTTGTAGGAGTTTTTCGTGAAACACTTGACAGCTAAGGACTTAAAGTGTTCAACATCTAACGACTTGTCTTACAGTGTTCAACATCTAACAGCATTCAACACCTAAAGACTCGTCTTGCAACGTTCAACTTAAAGACTCGTCTTGCAGTGTTCAACACTTAAAAACTTGTCTTTCAACGTTGACACTTAAAGACTCGTCTTGCAGCGTTCAACACTTAAAAGACTCAGCGTTCAACACTAAAGACTTCATAGAGCATTTAACAGTTACGACTTTGCTCTGAATTCTCTCTAGATTCTCTTGTAAAATTTCTGAACCTTTGGAATGGAGGAGAAGTTCTCTATTTATGGAGACATGTGGGTTTGGACTTTAGTGGTTTTTGGGCCCAACAACCTGAACTTGGACTTTGTTGGCTTTGGACTTAACCATTTGGATTTTGACTTTATTTAACTTTAACCCAAATTCCATATAACTCAATTTGACCAAATTAAACTTTTAATCTTTAAAATTGTCAATTTTTGTCTTCAAATTAAATTTGGGACACATGTCAATTCATAATTGATCCTAAATTTAATTATTTATAATTTCGTCATTAATTTAGAATAATGACGTGACAATTGGAGATTGGTCAAAATTTATATGTCAACACTATTTTATTATTAAACTCCTAAGAGATTTGTTGGTGTTTTAAACTTATGGGTTTATTTTATTTTGGTTCATAAATTTTTAAAATGTATCTAAACTTTATTTTACATATATAAACTATTTTGATTATTGTTAATGTGAATTATTTGGACATAGAGACTTACTAACTAAAATAGTTATTTTTTTTAATAGACTAAATTTGATATTTAAAATATTTGTGGACTAAAATAAAATGTACCTATAAGTTAAGAAACAAATCTCATGCGAATGAAAAATCATCATTCTAACATGGAGAATTTTTTCCCCTTAAATTTATTTTCTTCACTTTTTATCCTAACTTTGTCTCGCCATACATGAATTCTTAACACTTTTCTATTAAAAAAATTAAAAGTGGAAATGAAATGGATTATATATTGGAAAACTTGACTATTTATTAAATAATTTAGGTTAAATTTTGGTAATTTATACGGTAAATATCCAAATCTAGTCATTCTACTATCAATAAAGCTTAAGTTTGGTTCATATTATTTAATTTTCTAAAAAAAATAGTCTCAATTAGTTTGTCCTCTATAAATTTTTAAAAAATGTCCACATTGTATTTTTTTAAGAAAAATAATATTTTTATTTAACCCAATTCGATAAAAATTAACTTAGCACATGGACTAATTTTAAGATTTATTGAAAGTATAATGATTAAATTTGGACATTTAAAATTAGTATAAGAACCAAAATGGTGTTTTTAACTAATAATTTATCATGTTTTATTCATCAAACTGCATTTTTTTTTTGTAATCTTATTAAAAAAAAACATACATTGCGTATGATCCTTCATTTGCACATTTAAGACAATTAAACTAAAAAACATGAAAAATTTAATTCATGGAAATTCAACTTTAAGAACAACTTCGAATCTACTTTAAAACAAAGAAAACGATTCTACTCTGACTCTGTAACCAAAGAATGGGCAAATAAGATGACCAAAATTCCAACCTAATAAAGAAGGTCTACTTGTCAACAAATCGACCTCCACGATACATCTATGATTAATGTGAGTTAATGTGATGTGTTATCCAATTTGCAGCCAATCTCGGTATCTTCAACATAAAACGACTAACTTCAGTATAAATTTCTTCTTCGCAATTAAAAGATCTAATTGCAGTGAGGGAATTAGATTCAACTTTTTATGGAATCGATCAATAATGTGTCTCAAACCAATCGTAATTGCATGAATATCGAAAAGTAAAATTGACCAATGCCCATGGATACTGTTAGAATATCTTAGTATCTTAATCTTTATTTCATTAGTTCTTAGTCTTTATTGCATTAGATTAGATTTTATTTTATTTTATATTATCCTATAAATAGGACCTCTAGCCTTATATCTCAATAACATATCAATAGAACACAACATCTATTCACAATGTAAACCCTAGTCGCTTTAGTGTTCTCTCCCTTTTCCTCCTCCATCATCTAAAAACAACATGGTATCGTGAGCCCAAGTTAGGGTTTCACCATCATTATTGTCGCGCGCTACCATCCGTTAATTGTCGCCCGCCGGATATTTGTCTCCTCCAGGTTCAAACATCCTCGAGATCTCGTTGAGGTTTAGATCTCGCTCTCTCATCGAGCCTCGGATATCCATCTCCGGATACATGCTTGGATATCCATCTCGGATCCATGCCTCGGATCTCTGTCTCTCGGATCGCATCGCTTGGATCGAGGATTCATCAAATCTGGTGGAGATCTCGTCGTTTGACTCAGTTTTCTGTTTGCATCGATTCACCCGGCGCGCATCTCTCACCGTTTTGGTTGAGTCACTTTATTTTTGTTCATTTTGCTTTATTTGGTTTAGATTAGTTTGTCATCTGCATGTAATGTTTCAACATCGTCTGTTTGTTGTGCTTCGGCACTTGCCCGTCGCCTCTGTTGTGCTTCGGCACCTGCCCGCCGCCGCCTCTGTTGTGCTTCGACACCTGCCTGCCGCCTCTGTTGTGCTTAATGGCATGCTTGCCTCATCCTAGCAAACTCACATAGGATTGTGAGTTTGAGAGGAGATGTTAGAATATCTTAGTATCTTAGTCTTTATTCCATTAGTTCTTAGTCTTTATTGCATTAGATTAGATTTTATTTTATTTTATATTATCCTAAAATAGGACCTCTAGCCTTATATCTCAATAACATATCAATAGAACACAACATCTATTCACAATGTAAACCCTAGTCGCTTTAGTGTTCTCTCCCTTTTCCTCCTCCATCATCTAAAAACAACAGATACGATGATGCCCAATACAGATAAAAACGTCTTTCTCAGTTTTTCTCTATTCAATCAGGCTATCTTATCCAAGCAAAGTTGGCACCTGTTAGGACAATCTTCTTTATCGGATCCTTTGGGGCCGCTACTTTCAGACTGGAGATTTTCTAAATGCTAATCTGGATTCTTACCCGTCCTTTTCTTGGCGAAGTATTCTATGGGGACGAGATCTTTTTAAGAAAGAATATAAGTGAAAATTTGGAAATGGATACCAGGTTAGTATCATGAATGATTCTTGGTTTATTTGTGAAAATCAGGCACATCCCATGGAGGTTGCCCTTAAAATTGCACAAGACTTAGTTCACTCTATTCTTAAGGATGACGGTTTCTGGGATGTAGACAAAATCCAGGGAAACTTCCAGGTGGAGGATGCAAGACGTATTCTGCAGATTCCCCGGACAGGACCACAGTTGAATGATGAAGTAGTCTGGAAGTATAATAGAAGAGGTATTTTCACAGTCAGAAGTGCATATAGGCTAGGGATGAGACACTGTTACCATGAGAATGCTTCAAGTTCTAATGCTGAGAAAATGAAGCAGTTCTGGAAGAAGTTGTGGGGTGTCCAAATTCCAAGTAAGGTTAAAATTTGTTTATGGAGAATTACTAAAAACGCTCTCCCAACAAGGATCAACCTACTCTGTAGGGACATGGACGTTTCCCCCTGGTGCCCAATGTGCAACTCACACCCAGAGACTATCTGCCACCTGTTTTGGGGATGTAAGGTAACACGTTAGTTTTGGCATTTTTTCTTACCTTCTAATGGAGATATTTTTTATGATTTCAGGTTATCGTGGGATGTGCTCGACTATTTTGGTTGGGTATTGGATTGTGGCAACACTGGAATGCTTGATACCTTCATGATTATCCTGTGGAAAATCTAGAGTTTTAAGAATGACATCATGCAAAATGGCGAATGAGCGGACTAAAACAAGTGGAGAAGAACTACCCAATTGGCCGTAGATGAGTTCTCCCACCATACTAATCGACTGGACCAATCTATGTAAGAAAGGCAAAATCATGACCATAACGGGCGCCCTCCAACTCAGGGTTGGTGGAGTCTTTGCACGGATGCATCATGGAGCTCAAAGACGGAAAGCGGAGGCATTGGCTGGATAGTACGGGATTGGGGAAAGTCATCTGATCTGTGCAGGCCATAGGCACATCGGCTCACAATGGCCTATTTTGGTGATGGAACTGGAGGGAATAGTCAAGGGTTTGAGTTCGATTCAAAATCATGATTTCCCACTGTTGGTCGAATCGAATTTCCTTGAAGCAATTCTCCTGATCGAAGGTAAAATTGAAGATTGTACGAAGGCGCGAAATTTGACAAATTCAATTCTTCGTTTGAAAGAGGAATGACCTAATATAAAATTCCGACATATTCCTCAGTCATCTAATCAAGAGGCGCACAAGCTAGCCCAAAGAGCCTCGTCTACGACAAGATGAGTGTTGGTCGGAGGGGTCGATGGACTTCTCTCTTTTCTTTTCTAGTGTCTTCCCCTCGTTGTTCTTAAAAAACAGAAAAAAAAAAAAAAAAACAAAAAAAAAAACAATCTAGCCAATTTCCGTTCGTCCCGTCGAATCACAATACATCAATATTTGATTTCCACCAACTCTTTGGCATCTATATATACTTATATATTTCAAGTAATTCTAACTATGGTATTAAATTTCCGTCAACATGTCGATATTTCCATCGATATTTCCAAATGTCCATGGGTTCGACATCGACACTAGTGGTGAATCAACATTTCTATTATATCGTACAAAATTGATTAAATATTTAAAAAAATATAACATAATGTGAATATAATATTATGACAAGTATTTTAACTTATTTGAAAAGGGTTGAAGGTTTATTTTCTAATTTAAAATTTTTTATTTTTAAAATTTTTCCAGAAATATTCATCGAAATCGACATTTCCATCGACATCGGCATTTTAAACTTTGATTCCAACCATATTTTTCATCACTTATATAACTTAACACCAAATTTTTAACTGCTCAAGTTTGATGATAATATAATATAGTGAACTAAAACATATCAAATAATACTTGGGTAGAAATGAAACGGTTAAAAAATGATTTCGTAAATAATTAGGGTTTTGAATTTATTTTAAATGAATAAACAATAATAACTATATGGTTGAAAAATCGTAGTCACACAGAAGACGGGGTTGAGAGAAAGAGGAAGCAAAGGATGAAAAAAAAAAATTATTGGTAAAAAGAGTGATTATTGGGAAGCGTGAACCGGGAACGTAGGGGCGCTTATTTATTTATTATTTTTTTTATTTTTTGGGGAATTATGAGACTTTCGAGGGCAGTTAATACCCTTTTCGGAATTTTATTTTTTCTGCAAAGGTCCTTTTCGGAAATTTCCATCAGTACTTTAAATTGCGTGATCTTCAAGAAATTGTTTTTTTTTCTTTTAAGAAATAATATTTTTTCAAATTCTTTTGTTGATATGATTTTCCTTTTCAAATTCATTTTTAATGATCGAATGATTTTGAAAATTTTATAAAAGTCTACCGATTTCAAATTTGATTTGATTAGCCAACATGAAATATTATTATTATTATTTTATGATGAAGTGGAGAAATGGTTAAAAATATGGACGTAGTTAAGAATTATGTAATAAATCTAATGATTATTGATATAATAATTTAATAATAAGATAGATTAGTTAATTAATAATTTATGATTATTTAACTGAAATCTACGTCACATAAATCAATATTTATCATGGTTAACGCTAATAACCAATTTATTGCATTAAAATATATCATATGCTTTAAGCTTTAACAAGATTTGATATTTATATGACAAGTTACTAATTTTTTTTACATTTTACATTTGACTTCCCTTCTTATTCTATTAACTCCGTTTAAATTAATTTAATTTTTTTAGACCTTTTCTCTAAACAAAGGATTGACATGTTTAAAGGGAAATTTATTTGTTAATTGATAAAAATAGCAACCGATGTGCTAGAAATGTTGTTTTATGTTCTTTTAGCCAAGAAGCAAAAATTTTAAAATTATTTCAGAGCTGAAATGATAACAAAAGAAGAAAGGAGATGGAGTAAAAGTATAACCAATCTAATTCTTTTTGAAAGTTAGTAAAAGAGATAACTAAATGACGTGAAAGATTGGACTTTTAATATTTTATTTGATGTATTAATTCGAGATCAATTGAATTGAGTCAGTTTGGTTAGTTTAAATTGTCTTTATTGCTTGATTTGAATTCGTTTAGAGTGTTTGTTTAGAGTGTTTGGAGCACATGTGAATACTCTGCACTTCAAACACAGACTATTATATCTTCAAGTTATATTGTTCTGCATTTTAAATAATATCAAACAGTCCCTTAGAAATCATAACGATCAAAACCAACACGCTCACACCACTGTATTCTAAAAATTCTACTTGCATTCAGTCCCAAGTTCATAACAATTTAACCAACAAATGCATTTATATTGAATCTGAGATTGCTTATTTTTACTAGCTACAAACAAACAAAGCAACTACAAATGATTATCCAACTAGATTTATCCCTTCATTGATGCAATAAATTGAACTCCAAAGTACCAGGAGAAAGAGCTATCTCATATATTATTCAAATGGAAGCATTGCATATGAAATAAAATTTATTCTTCGACGAAACTAGGCTCAAAAACTAGATTTATCTAATTAGCTTCTCCTTCATCCTCTCGACTGCAGCCCTCAGAGTGTTCTCGTCTTTGCAGAATGTAAATCTAACTAGATTTTTACCGTCTTCTGGGTTTAGATAGAACACACTGGTTGGAATAGCAACAACTCCAACTTCTTTAATCAGATACTCGCAAAAATCGACGTCGTTCTTAAACCCAAAAGGAGTGTGATCAACAATAATAAAGTAGGTTCCGCTTGATGGAAAGACCTTGAAACCAACTGCCTTCAACCCTTCGACTAAAATGGCTTTCTTTGCCAGGTAATCCTTCTTCAGCTCCTCATAGTACGATTCGGGTGCTCGGAGTGCTGTGGCACCAGCCGACTGCATTGGGGTGGAAGTAGCAAACGTAAGAAAAGCGTGTGCCTGTCGCACTCCCCATGTCAAATGAGGCGGGGCGATCGCCCACCCGATCTTCCAACCAGTGAGGGAGAATGTTTTCCCTAACGAATTCATGGTAACGGTACGCTCGTACATTCCAGGAAGAGAGGCTATGGAAATGTGGTCCATTTCAAAAGACAATTTGTCATAAACTTCATCAGCAAAAACTAACACATCATTTTCAATGCAGAGAGAAGCAATCTCATTCAATTCCTCCCTGGTGAACATTTTTCCAGTTGGGTTGTGTGGCGTGTTAATAAGAACTGCTCGAGTATCCTTCGATATTGCAGACCTGAGCTCATTTATAGGGAGAGCAAAATCTGGAGGGCGTAATGTGATGCATTTGATTTTGGCACCAGCCATTGATAGAGTGGCTTCATAAGAATCATAAAAAGGAGCAAACAGGATCACCTCATCGCCAGGATTTATTAAGCCAAGCATGGTTGCAGCTATTGCTTCGGTGCACCCAGAGGTAACCGTAACTTCCTTCTCGGGATCAACCACAAGTCCAGCATCTTTCTTGAATCTCTCAGCAATGGCCAAGTTCAGATCTGGCACTCCATATCCACGAGCGTACTGATTTTTCCCATCCTTGATGGCTTGAATTGCTGCTTCCTTTACGAATTCAGGACCGTCAAAGTTGGGGAAGCCTTGGCCAAGGTTTATTCCCCCATATTGGATGGCTAAATTACTCATTCTAGTGAAAATGGTCGTTTTGAACTTTTCCAGCCGATTGGAAACCTACCAAACAGGGCAGCTCATATCAAAAGCAATATCGAAAAAGCTAATGTTAAAAATTATCCAACTTTTGAAGTTCTGATGAATAACTATCCTTCCATTCCATTCAAGCATAGTCCTTAATAATGTTTTCCTTGCTATGAAAAAATATATCGGTTCCTATTTTAAATGAAATATTTGAAACTTCTTTAGCCAATAAGGAATCCAAATCTAAGCATCAGACAATGAGAGTATCCATAATCCAAGCATTCCAAAGCATAGATAATCATCATTTATATTCACTGACATTGAAGAAAAGAAGAAGAAATTACTAGCCTTTGAATGCAAAATAGAAGAACGGTAATACGAACAGGAAAGTGTGTGGTTGATTGAAGTGATGCATATGCAAAAATACTGCTCATACTCGGTGCTTTAGCTTCACCAGAAAATCCAACTAAAGGCTAGTTAAGTAGATTCAAACTTCCGGTTTATTCATCTAAATATTGGTAATACGAACAACTCTTTACCTAATAAAAAAGATACATTCTGTAACATACAAATCCAATGACATGACTGAACGATGAGAGGTAGAAAATAAACCCACAACTTTTTCGTTTGATAGGGAATGGAACTTATAGAAGAACAGAAGACAGCAATGAGGGATCCCCTAAAATCCGATGGGATTTACAAAAAAAGGATGCAGTGTTGGAGTACTTCATAAAACATCGTAGTTACAAAATTCTTTGGATAAGGGGACAGTTGGTTTGGTAAGATGCAAGAGCAATGCAAAAGCTTGACAAAAAAGTGTAAGGGTGAGTTTGAGATGGATTTTTTAAAAGATGAAATGTCTTTTTTAGCTCAGTAAATCTAAGTAGCCACCATGGCCTGAACTCAATTCCCTTTCAACACTATTATTTACAAGGTCCTTCTTGACCACTAGGCCAACCCATGATTGTTAAAAATTAATTTTCAAATGTTTAGATAATCAAAAGTAATATTAAAAATTCTAAACAATATTTAAAATGCATTTTGGAGAAAGACTCGACTAGTATTTCTTCCGAAAATGCTTACAGAAAGTGTTTTCACTCTACAACATTTTTTAGATAGTCATTCCAAACTCACCCTATATCTTAAACGTGCAGCTCTCAGCTCTTCAGTTCTTTCAATAGGCATGAGTAAATTTAAGGGCATGTTGGGGGTGCATGTTATAATAACCTGTGTTATTATAGTCTATGGAATATTTTGCACCCCAAATACAGTTTATTAGAATCCAAACTAAATAACTCAAACACAGATTATATAACTCCACAAATTATTATAACCCATAGACTATTATAACTCATGTTATTATAACTCACTCAATGCCTCAAACAACCCCTAAAAGTGATAAATGGATCCATGAACATAAAAGAACTTGAAGCATGCAGACTTGGGAGCAGTAAATAGGTCATACTCCCAAGCAAGCACATGCACAAGCCACAAAACAAATCCTTCCACAAGCAAGCACTCTCAACTGGATACAAATCCATTTCCAAAAACACCAAGTGGTTGTTTGAGGGTGCTGAGTGGGTATAATAGTTTGAGTTATAATAGTTTGTATAGTTATATAATCTGTGTTTATGATGCAAAATTATTTAGTCTGAGTTATAATAATTTGTGTTTGGGGTACAGAGTTATTCATAGACTATTATAACACAAGTTATTATAACATGCACCCCACAGTAGCCCCAAAAGATTATACACTACAAAGGGCTGAAGCTGAAATCAATCAATCAAAGGGCTGAAGCTGAAATCAATCAATCAATCATAACCCAGCTATTGCTGTATTAACACAGTCCAAAATCCATCTCCAAGTTCACCCAACAAATCAAAACTCCTCAATTTACACAAAATGCTCTCATTAAGAAAAATCTCAATAAATTGAGAAGGCTCCATAAACTGTATCTCTCGATAATAAGCTAGCATATGGGAGTGCAAGAAAGGAAAACAAAATCGACAATCCAAGCATCACCAATCAATAAAAGGGGGCATTCAATCAAGAACACGAGTAGGCCAAAACCAATTCCACAGAAAGGCGATAGGATTAAATAATTTTGTAATCCCCCGTCGGAATCAAACAGAACCCCACCATAAAAATCCATCAAACGAACCGGAAAAAGAGATTACAGAGCTAGGGTTTACCTGCAATGGCTTCTCTGAGTTATGGGTCGATGCATTCTGGTCGGAACCAGCGCTCTTTTCAGTCGAAACGGTGGACATGGTGGCCAGAACAGATGAGCTAAAAGGGCTTCTTCTTGGGTTGATATTAATACACCTGAACAAAACGGAAGGCCTCAGTCGAACGCGATGGAGAGTCCAAGTGCATTGGATCTGCATTAGAAATTCTGCATAATGGAATAATATTTCTAGTTTAAGCTGCACAAAAGAGAAAATGTAAAAAGTATTGAAGGAATTTAAGAAGTTTTACTTTGAATTTGGTTTTGCTAGAATTGCTATTCGGATTGAGTTCAGCACCTCGTCACGGCTGCGCCAATCGCCTGGCAAGAAAATGGACTCCTCGACTGGGGCACACATGTGATACATGCTTCATTTGACTAAAATATGTTGAAAATAAAGGCAACTTGTAAGCATAATAAAAAGACTTTACTTCAATCGTAGCCTAGCCGTATCTATCCTTCATTTAATTTGTAAAAATAGCAAAACAAGCTCTGTCCGAATGGACAATGTAACAAGTAAAAAATATTCATATATTTGTTGAAACTATATCAATACTATTGATATACTTAATATAAAATATATAGTTGATAAACTACTAATATGCTTATATGAAGTTTATCAATAGTATATAAGTATGTTATATATGATATATACATATAGAGTATATCACTGATACACTATTCATATATTTTATTTTTCACATGTTGTCAATATGAGTTTGTCACTAGTCTATCAGTGATATATCGTTGATATAGTAATGATATCCCTAATATAAAGTATATAACCGATATATTGCTAATATACTTATATGAAATTTATCAATAGTATATCAGTAATTCACATATGAGATATACATAATATAGAGTCTATGCTAGTAATATATAAAAAGTTCATATTTAATACATCAGATATATCTAAATGAAGTATATCATTAATATATTATTATTATATTCAATGTTAGGTATATCATTGAAATAAATAATACTAGTGATATACCAATTATGTAAAATATCCATGATATACTATGAAGATATATAAAGTACAACATTTAACTGATGTACTTAAAAATAAGTGTATCAATATTTGGTAGTTTAAGTGTATATTAGTTGACTGATATCAAATATAAAGTATATCAGATATTACTACTGATACACCAGATATTAAGTATATTAGATATCCTATTGATACGCCAACAAGAGCATAACTCAACTGGCATTAAGTAAGACTCCATTTGTCCCACATCGAAAAAATTGTGTTTTGGACAACCATCTTCTCCTATAAATGTCTCACCATCCTCTATTTTAGCATTAACTTAACATGAGCTTCTTATTGGGCTTATTTAGCTTACGTAATTTTTTTTTTGTTAGCAACTACAAACTATAATAGAAAGCAAATACTTGACACAAGAATATTGTAATTAACATTTAAAAATTGTCGTTAATATATATGTCTTAAATACATTTTTTTACAACTATTATTTGTCACAAAATAGTTAATTATGACATATTTTTTTTGTATGTATCATGCATAAAGTTTTCTCGATGGTAGCTTCTAAGACTAGAAAAAAAAGGTCATAAAATGTGTTTATGACAATTATTCAATGTCATAAAATCTCGAAATTGTACTCGTGATTCTTATAATAAGTTTGAAAAATTCAATAATTTTATAAAAACTTTCAAAATCCACCATAATAATAAAATCTGGATAAAAGATGTTTGAAAACAAAAAAATATATATAGATGAGAATAAATTGTTTTTGTATTATATGAGAAGGATGTCGAATTTTTAAGGGAAAAACAAATAAACTTTGACCCTAAACTTGGTATCAATTTTAACCCTCTTTCAATTTCATCAATTTAAACCTCAAATTTAGATCAATATCCCTAAAATTTGTACTATGTTTCAAAAATATCCTCGGACTTTCAAAAGTTTCATTGATACCTTTAAACTAAAAAAAAAATAAAAAATAAAAAATACATTTGTCATTAGTGTATAGACAAAAATCGTTAGTATATTGTTTTAAAATATCTCTGAACTTTCAAGAGTTGCATTAATACTTTTATCCTTAAAAAAATGTTAAAAAATGCTCTTGATGTTATTATATGGACGAAAGATATTTAACTACACCCTATGACCTCTTTCTTCCATTTTTCTCTCTTCAATCTATGACTTAACACTCCTCTATTTTTTCATTTCTTTTTCAATACCTTTTTTACTCTCTTTTTCCATTTTTTAATCTTTAAAACTATTCAATCAAGTTATATAGAATATAGCAAGAAAAAAAAAAGAATAATGGAATCACCCAAGGACTTTAGGACCTTGGGCTTAACAAAAGTTGTATAAGAGAGACGTGTTGAGAATTTGGGTCATAATTTGAGGACATCTAGTGGAAGGGAAAAGAAAAAAAACATATGCATTACTAAGTTGGTTGCGAATGAAGATTTTATTAATCCTTTTTTGCAGTTTAATCAATTTGTTTGTGGTCGGCTAAAAAGTTATCCATGATTGAGAATTGGATAAATTGAGGGAAAATGAAAGTATCGATATTAGTTTGTTTTCAAATTGATTATTTTCTAACTCAAGATAATTTTAAAGACATTAATGTTGAAATTTCTTACATTTATGTTTGGAATTGCTTAGAAACAAGAGAGAGCTCATTCCTTATTGTTTAAAGTCATAATATTCAAGAAGATATGGGAAATGAAAAAAGTTCAAGAATTTGAAAAATGAAAAAAATAGAGTAAGAGCGTATCGAAAAAGATATGGAAAAAAGATTAAAAAAATAATAATAATAAATAAAGATAAGGACGTTTTTTAGATTTGTTTGAAAGTTTTAGGGTATTAATGAAAATTTTGAAAGTTCAAGAGTATTTTTGAATAAAGTACTAATGGTTTCTATTTAAAACTAACCGCACGGGTATTTATTTTTTTTATGTTAAAGGATATAAATGAAACTTTTGAAAATCCAGTGTTGTTTTTTAAACAAAGTACAAAGTTCATAGGTATTTTTTATAATCTATTCAAAATAAAAGTATGAGAATATGGGGCTCGAGAATTAAAGAATATTGTGGATAAAGAGATGTTTGAAAAAAAGGGATGAGAATAAATTATTTTTTGGTATTATATGGGAGTGGTTATTGGATTTTTTTAGGGAAAAAATCAATTTTGACCAAAAACTTTGTATTTTATATCAATTTTAACCCTGAATTTCAATTTCATCATTTTAAACATTAAAATTGACCAATTATCTTAATTTTAACCATGAACTTCCAATTTCATCAATTTAAACCTTAAACTGAGATTGTATCTTAAATTTCCATTTTTAACCTAAAACTTGAATAAGTGTATCAATTTACACATCGGTTAAATTTTCGTTTCAATCACCGTTAGAAACGTTTCTCACACCTGCCCGAATTAGCTACGTGTTGTTTTATGATATGAACTTATTTGTTATTCTTTAAAAGATTACCAAAACATAATTAAATCATTCCAAATTGGGTCGTCACTATCATGAAAATATGAACTTAACTCTTGAGAGTGGGACTCACACGAAAACAAATGGACTCTTGTGTTTCCCTCGCCTTTGGTGTCGATACTAGCGACGATGAGTTTGAAGAAGATGCAAGCGGTGACATCCTTGAAGATGACAATGACCATGACGACTTCGTTGACTTCAGTGGTGAGAGGTTTGAGTTCGACTAAAATGTGTGAGAGAGAACATAAAAAACAGTGGTGGGAAATAAATTATTTGGTGAGGCTGCCACAATGTGGCCGGTAGTTTTTTACCGTTGGATGAAGAGAGAGAAATATTTCAACTTTATATCCCACGGTAATTATGAGGTATGAAAATTATTGGATTGGCATCTAACGGTCATTATGAGGCAGCCACATTGTGGCGGCTTCATTGAATAATTTCTCGTGGTGGACAGAGTGACACCATGAACACAACAGACTGGTCATAGCCGACCTTGTCGGTCTCATCAAAAGTCTTACAAATGATTAAAGTGACATCAATGTTGGAGAAAGTGGACAAAGATTTTAATGAGGGCGATTTCGAAATCCCTACATCTATTGTTGCGGATGGAAGCTTGAGGCCGACAATAAATTTAAAAAAAAAATCGATATTACCGACCGAGAATGAGAGTACTCAATTGAGAAAAAATATATGGTGTAAATAAGTTTTATTTCTACTAAAAGTTGATAGATCGAGTAGAATCATGCCTTTAAATTTGAAAATTTTCTTAATTAATGAAATGAAAAAAAAAATTAGAAAAGATAAGAAACGAAAAACTAAACGATACTCTGGGATTGAAAAACATTATGACTAGTCTACCCCACTTTTATTAAGCAAATTTATTATTTTTTAGTAACAAATACGTATACGTTATACAACAATATGTGGCTTTTGGACATGTGTGAGAAACCTTTCTAATGAAAATTGAAACGAAAACTTAACCGATTGTGTAAAATGATTTACTTATTCAAGTTTGAGATTTAAATTGATGAAATTAAAATTTTAGAATTAAAATTGATACAATATGCTAAGTTTGAGGTTTAAATTGACAAAATTAAAAATTCATAATTAAAATTAATACGATATGTCGAGTTCAGGGTAAAAACAATTCTTTCCTTTTTTTTACAAAATAAATAATATTTATATTTTTTTGTGAAATTAATGGTAGAAACGTAACTTTAATTAAAGGAAAAATATTAATTAAACTAATTAATCAAAATTTAAATTGCCAAAACATAGTTCAACTAACATCAAGTAAGATTTATGACCAAGGGGTCATGGGTTCGAATCCCTCTACCTCAAATGTTATTAGTTAATTATTTTTAAAATTCTATTTTTTTGAGCTGGCTTCTTTGATTTACGGAACGTTTCTAAACATTTCTTTATTGCCTAGTTGGTAGTATGTGATTGGTTACTCACGATGATGTCTTCATTAGTGGTATATTTTTGTTTCAATTGTTTGCTTACTTTGCTCGACTTCTATAAAATTTGAAGACTGTATCCATCTTTGTGCATCCCACCCCAGCACAACATAAAGACAATTTGGAACACAACTTTTTTCTATTAAAAATTAATAAAAATATTTTCTTATGATTTAGAAGATGTTTGAGAAATGGTAAATTTTGATATGATTTTGACCTAAAAAGTATATTAGTTTGTATTTGGATTGCAAAATATAAACTATTACAATCCATACCATTATAACCCTACTCTAAACCAAGGTTTAATTTAAAATATTGATATCGATGGAAATATCGAGGTCTCAATTTTATGGAAATGTCGATGAAAATATCGATAAAATGTCGATATTGATGAATATTTCAGGAAAAATTATAAAAATAAAGAATTTTTTGTTGGATTTTATATAATAAAAAGTGTGAAAGAAAGTGTTGATTTGAAACATCAAATTCAATTGATGTTCATGTTACTTAACTTTAAATTCAAAAGTTTCAAAATGGTTTGAAACATTCAAATGTGTTGATGTTTCTTATACAAATTTAACTTAAAAAGCTAAGTTTGTGAGTTTTGTTTGAATTTCAATAAGTAACTACACAATTGAGTTACTTTTGATTTATGTTTCATTTTATTCATATTAATTTGATTTTAGAAAGTTACAAAGTTGCTAGCCTATAAATAGCAACTTGTTTCTTCATTTGGAGTCATCTCATTCCATTTTGGAGTATCTCATTCCAAGTGAATAATTTTCTCTCATTTCTTTCTTCTCTTTAATCTTGAGTCAAATTGAGAGCAAGTGTCCAAGAGTTCTGCCAGATCGGAGTAGTTCAAGGTTGTTGAAGAGTTCTGCCAGATCGGAGTAGTTCAAGGTTGTTGTTCTATCGGAGTTAGTCGTTGTATCCTGCTGAGGCGATCGTTGTAGTCTGCTTGCAACCCGTGCAGAGCGAATAATTGTCTTAAGGACAACGCTTAGTAAGCATGCCTCGACTATTTACAATTCTTTATTCTTGAGTTTTGAGTTGTTATATACAATACATTGTAATTGTTTGTTGGCAGTTAAGTTGTAATCTATTTGCTAGTGTTACTCAGTTTATACACAACAAAGTAGCATCATTTTTTCAACATTTTTAAAATATATTTAAATTAGAAAATAAACTTTCTAAACTTTTTAAATGAGTCAAAATTCTTGTTACATATTATATTACATTTTGTTGTAATTTTCTTTAATATTTCATCAATTTTGTAGGATATAATGGAAATGTCGATTCGCTCATGGTGTCGATGTCGAACTCATGAACGTGTAAAAATATCGATAGAAATGTCGACATGTTGACGAAGATTCAATACCATGCTAAACAATCCCGAAGAAATAAATATATATAATATCTATATTTATTTTTATTTATTTATCTCATGTAGTGGGTATAAATTTATAGTGATGGAAATTATAAAAGAAGAATAAAACAAAGAAGGAAATGAATATACATATATAGGTATTGCGGACGACATGTCGATCCTGTCGACATTTAACACTAGACTAGGGCTCTGGATTCCAACGGGAACCATAAAATCGACCGTCCGAGTTCCTAAGTCTGTAAGGTCCTCGCCGGAGAAACGCTATCCCCACCGTTTAACCAGTGTTCAGGTGTGTGAAATCTTCATTTTCTTCTTTATCCATAATCCTTCTCCTTCTCTCTTCACTTCCTCTCTGTATCCGATAAATGTAATTTTGCTTAATTCATTCCACCTGATTTCTTCGATCACTCGACTTCCTTCTTTCTGAAAATAGGAGCGACTAGCTCGCATTGTGTTGTTAGTTCTAATTACTCATCAAATTTGATCATTAGGACTTTGCTCGTTCTGTTGTTGAGGATAATTAAGGTGATGCGAGTGGGGGAACGAATGTAAACAGAAATGTAGGTCATGATAGGGTTTTAGAGCCTTCACTCTTGATAATTGGTTGAGGATGGAAGTTGACCTAGAAGAGAATACTAATTCTGCGTTCATTTCTGTGTTTTGTTTATGAAGAGATGGAACTAGTGTTTTACTGCATCTGCACCATTGATGAATTGAATTCCATGGATACCTCTTTCTGATGGTAAACTGTTCTGGAGATTTTTTTTTTTTTTTGAAATCTCATGAATTATTTCGAAGTTGAGATAGTTTGTGTGCTGATTTTTAATCACTTGCTTTTCATTTTCCATTTTGTTCTTCCCCTCTTGTCCATTGGTAACTTGCTGGAGAAAGTACTCTGTAATTCTTGATACGGTGTGTTTTATGTATAGAATACTGGGTCTTGTTGTCCATATTCCTTGAACAATCAATATTGGACTATTTTGGATAATGTTGTGTAAAATTATATTGCAATACTGCAGTGTATGGGTCAAGTTTTAATATAGTGATTTGAGTATAGAGTATCGTCTTCCGGAATGGTTTTCTAGATTAATCAATTACTAAGATACTAACCCTTTAATTTTATCTAAAGCAAAATAAATTTGATAAATGGGTAAAATAAAGAAAGAAAATAATTGTACAAGTGGAGACACGAATATGATAGAATTGTTAGGGGAATTGATTTCACTAGTTAATTTCTTATTTCAACACATGCAAATGACTATGGTCGTAAGATTATAAACAAGAAGTTAAAAACATTCAAAAGACTCTCTCGAGCTCTAATGATTCTCTTGCATAACGACAAATCCTAAAGTCTCCTTATGAATTTTAAAAGCATGCAAGACATTAAGCAACTTCTTAAAAACGTTTCCCAAAGAACCCTTCACTCTCGTGTAAGGATTTACTAAGGGTTTTGGTAACTTTGATCTAATCTAAGTATATTCTTTCGAAATCAACTTAAATCAACAAAATCATGCTAAACTTGACCAAAGAAAAGCAAGCATTAAGTGAGAATTACCAAAAATAAAACAACACAACCAAAAGTCCAAAACAATAACTAAAACAAGTTCATAACGAGCTACATCAATCCCCTAACTATGGAAATTAGCTACATCAATCCCCTAACTATGAGAAATAGCTACACAACCAACATGTTTTTGTGTGCTATCAGATAACTATATGTATATTCCACTAGAACTTCATGGGGTGATTCTTTTCAAGAGTTCTAATCGTGAAATTTTTATGCTTGACTTTTGATATTCGGATGGTTGAAACCTGTTAGATTACAAATTTACATTAGATTTCATCCCATAACCTATTGACAAGGAGAGAAGTAGCCTATGTATCTTATAAATTGTGAGGTCACTCTACATTTTTCCCAATGTGGTATCTTCAACAAAGTCCATGTGATAATCATTTGTTTTTTTATTTTTTATTTTGAAAATTAAGCTTATAAACACTACTTCCAAGTTCCACTTTTTAGGAGTGTTTTCAAAATCCAAACAAAGTTTTGAAAACTATAGAAGTGTTTTTAAAATTTTGTTTTTGTTTTAAGAATTTGGCTACGAATTCAAATGTTACCTCAAGAAAGATGACAACCATAGTATGAAATTGTGAGAAAACATGCACAATTTTCAAAAACCAAAAATTAAGTCGCGTTTGATAATCATTTTATTTTCGAAAATTAAATCTATAAATACTACTTTTACCTATGGGTTTTACGTTTTTTTATCTACTTTTTACCTATGTTTTCAAAAATCAATCATATGTGTTGAAAACTAAAAAAAAAAAAAAGTAGTTTTCAAAAACTCATTTTTGTTCTTGGAATTTGGCTCAAAACTCAAATGCTTTCTTAAGAAGGATGGAAACCATTGTAGAGAAGATGAAAATCATTGTAGAGAAACTGTGGGAAAACAAATACAATTTTCAAAAACCAAATGGTTATTAAACGGGACCTAAATAGTTATCAAACAGAATCGGAATGTTTTCATGTTGTACGCTAACATCCCTTCTCTCTCTCAGCTAATATTGGAGTTGAATTCTGCTGCTGTATCTCATAAGTAATTGAGTTCATTTAATCGAGGGAGAGATATGGGAAGCCAAGAAAATGTTAAACATCTTGAAGAGTGCTCCGTTTCAAAGTAAGCTCTCTCCTCCCACCTTCTGTTTTCTTCTATACTGTTATCATCTATGTTCCTCTTTCTGATGCCTTTCTCCTTTCTCAATGTTAAAAGTTGGAGTGTATACTTGAAAATGAAAAATTCCTTTAGAATCTTTATATGAGAACACCATCCTGTCATGCATATCTCGAATTACTTATCAAAAAATTTGGCCAGTTTTTTCCATGAGAAATTAGGAACTTGTACATGTCTTGTTGTCGAAATTTAAGTCTAATATAATGTAACTTCCGCCAAGTTGGGTCATTCACTCCAAATACTTATACTTTATTTATCCTTGAATCCCGTTGCTTGTTGTTTGGTGCATCGAATGTAAGTACAAATTTTTTTCAAAATGTTATGTTATATATTTTAACTCTGCGGTAGCCATGGCTTAAACTTTGGTAAATATCAACCTAATTGTTTCTCGGATTTATTTTAGCTATTTTTAAGGTAGTTTGGATAAGATGACAAAAAGAATCTTATGAAGCTTTACAGTTTGTAATCTAAACTAGATCATTTTGCTATGGTAGGAGTAGGACATGTTTGAGGTGATTTTAAAATAGTTAAAATCATTTTTGTCATATTCTAAATCACTCCGAAATATACTTTTAATTAATCAAAATCAATTTTTATGGTCATTTAAAAGTGTAAAATAAAACATTATGTTGATTTGGAATTATTGAAGACATGCTTTGGTGTAATTTTGAAATGACGAAAGTGATTTTAAGCATTTCAAAATTACTCTCAAACATGTTCATAATATTGCATTCTCCTGCTCATTCGAGCACGGTGCTATGGTAATCCTATAAGGTTTTTTTTTTTTTTTTTTGGTTCTTTCAACTGGATTTTTTCTTGAGATTTTACTGATCGTTTGACATTCACAGTGCGTTGGGAACTTGGGTATTCTCAGTAGCAGGAGCTTTGCTAGCAATTCCAGTGGGAATAAAGAGGAAATCTCTGGCACCCCTTGTGTTTTTTGGCACAACTGGTACAATGCTTGACATTATAATGGGAATTAGTGCCTGTGAAAGAGAACATGCTGAGCGTCAAATGAAGCTATTAGAAGCCCAAAACTCTGCAGCTGAAGCTTCAGTTAACGAATCCGAATCCCATTCTTGATATCGTGCTTACACGGTTGTATCACTCGCTCGTAGTCGTGCCGAACAACCTTTTCTCCCCCAGCTGTGTTAGATGATGAATACCTTTGTGGCATGGCATGGCCCTTGGCTCATTTGTATAGCCTTCTTTCAAAACACAGTGACATTGCATGAGATATGGTTTCACAAGATGAACTGCCTTACTTTATTGTTTTGCAATAAAATTATACTTGAAACCAAAATCCTTCGTGCATTAAGCTTTTTATAAAGGACTGTCAATTCAGTCTCGTTGTTCCCTTAAAAGAAGTCAATCACATAAACGAAGAGAGGACTGTATAAATGTACACTCACTTGAAAATTTATATATTTAGGGTGGGGTGTACTTTTTCGAAGAACTTACAGTTTCAGAAGAAAATTGGTTTGAAACTCGAATAAATTTTTAAAAACTAGAAACTAAAAACAAAATGATTATCAAACGGGACCTTAACAACTTTTTAAAATTAGTTCTAATGAATGAGTAATATTATTGTTTACGCTATCTTTTTAGTTGACTTCTTTGATTTAGTGAACATTTCTAAACATTTATTTATTACCTAGTTGGTAGTATGTGATCAACTCACGAGGAATGTCTTTATTGTCGGTATATTTCTATTAGATTGCATCTATCTTTGTACAACTCACCCCAATACAACATAAACAAATTTTGGAACACAAAATTTTTCAATTAAAAAATTAATAAAAATATTTTCTTATGAAGTTATAATTTAGAAGATGTTTGAGAAATTGTAAATTTTGATATGACTTTGATGAGAAAAGTATATTAGTTTGTATTTGGACTGTAAAATACAAATTATTATAATAAAAAATCGGAAGAAAAATATATATGTCTATGTCTATATCTATTTATTTATCTCACTAGGTATAAATTTATAGTGATGGAAATTATAAAAGAAGAAGAAAATAAAGAAAGAAACGAATATACATACATATATAAATATAGGACGCGCCTGTTATTTATTTTTTCGGAAAAAAAATTGAACTACATTACGGACGACATGTCGATCCTGTCGACATTTAACACTAGACTAGGGCTCTGGATTCCAACGGGAACCATAAAATCGATCGTCCGAGTTCCTAAGTCTGTAAGGTCCTCGCCGGAGAAGCGCCATCCCCACCGTTTAACCAGTGTTCAGGTGTGTGAAATCCTCATTTTCTTCTTTATCCATAATCCTTCTCCTTCTCTCTTTGTCTGCGATAAATTTAATTTTGCTTAATTCACTCCACCTGATTTCTTCGATCACTCGGCTTCGTTCTTTCTGCAAATAGGAGCGATTAGCTCGCATTGTGTTGCTAGTTCTAATTACTCATTGAATTTGATCATTAGGACTTTGCTCATTCTGTTGTTGATGACAGTTAAAGTGATGCGAGCTGAGGAATGAATGTAAACAGGAATGTAGGTTTATGATAGGGTTTTAGAGCCTTCACTCTTGATAATTGGTTGAGGATAGAAGTTGACCTAGAAGAGACTACTAATTCTGCGTTGATCTCTGTGTTTTGTTTATGAAGAGATGGAACTAGTGTTTTACTGCATCTGCACCATTGATGAATAGTTTGTGTGCTGATTTTTAATCTCTTGCTTTTACTTTCCTTTTTGTTCCTTCCTCTCGTGTCCATTGGTAAGTTGCTGGAGAAAGCACTCTGTAATTCTTGATACGGTGTGTTTTTTTAATAGATTACTGGGTCATGTTGTCCAATTCCTTGAACAATCAATATTGGACTATTTTGGATAACTATATGTATATTCCACTAGAACTTCATGGGGTGATTCTTTTCAAGAGTTCTAATCGTGAATTTTTTATGCTTGATTTTTGCTATTCAGATTGTTGAAACCTATTAGATTACATGAGATTGCATTCCAAAACCATTTGACAATGAGAGAAGCAGCTAATGTATATTATAAATTGTGAGGTCACTCTACATTTTTCCAATGTGGTATCCTCAACAAAGTCAGTGGGATAACCATTTGTTTTTGATTTTTATTTTGAAAATTAAGCTTATAAACACTACTTCCACTTTGAAGCAAAGTTTTGAAAACTATAGAAGTGTTTTTAAAATTTTGTTTTTTGTTTTAAGAATTTGGTTACGAATTCAAATGATTCTCAAGAAAGATGACAACCATGGTGTGAAATTGTGAGAAAATAGTTTTCAGTTAAACCGGCTTGCCCACCCGGGAAACTGAAAACCCTTCTCCCTTGTCTTGACATTGATTCAAAATCTCAAGCTTTCTGCATTCAATTGAGATCCTTCTTTCGTTTTCATAGCCCAATTTCTTTGTTGTTGAACTATTTCCTTCCAGGTACCTTTAATTGAAGCTCTCATGGCATCGAAGAAGAAAGAATCCGAAGGTATTGCTTTGCTCTCGATGTACAATGATGAGGACGATGAGATGGAAGACGTTGAAGAGCTAAAAGATGAAGAAGGAGAAGAAGAAGATAGTGAACTGCACCAGCAACAAAGGCAAGAAGAGGGAGGAGAGGAAGATTATGGAGTTAGGGTTGCAGAAGAAGAGTCAGTTGCGAATAGTGATAGAATGATTATCAGTGATAATGTTAATGATTCAACACCGCCTGTTGCTGATGAAAATTTGACTCCAGATAAGCTCAATTTCGGGTCGTCCACACTGCAGCAGCTCCATGTTGCGGTTTCATCGTCGCCAATGCTATTACAAGCTGCGCAACTAGATAATTCTGCTAGGAGAAGGGGGACACTTGCGATAGTTGATTACGGTCACGATGAAGCCGCAATGTCTCCTGAGGCCGAGGATGGAGAAATTGAAGAATCTGGTCGCGTCACATTTGGCGATGAGCTCTTGGGCACTAATGGTGATTTTGATAGAACATCTCCCGGAACTGTAAGAGTTTCAACTCCAAACAATTTATCCACTCCTCAAATTTCTGAATCACCACATTCTGGTTCAATGAACAACATGATACTGGAATCTGAAACTGCAAAAGTTGAGGAAACTGTTGAAGAGGAGAAAAAAGATATTGATCCCTTGGACAAGTTTCTTCCTCCACCACCAAACGAAAAATGCTCAGAGGAGCTGCAAAGGAAAATTAATAAGTTTCTTGAGTATAAGAAAGCTGGAAAAAGCTTCAATGCAGAAGTCCGTAATAGGAAGGACTACCGGAATCCAGATTTCTTATTACATGCTGTGAGGTATCAAGATATTGACCAGATTGGGTCTTGCTTCAGTAAGGATGTGTTTGACCCGCATGGATATGATAAAAGTGACTACTATACTGAAATAGAGGCTGACATGAAACGTGAGATGGAGAGAAAGGAGCTGGAAAGGAAGAAAAGTCCGAAGATGGAGTTTGTTTCAGGAGGAACACAACCCGGTGCTACAGTTGTGTCTGCTCCTAAAATAAATATACCTTTTACAGGTGTTTCAGCCATTGCTGGTAGTGGACTGCATTCAGCAGCTCCTGCATCTGATGCCATTCCTAGGGATGGAAGACAAAACAAAAAATCAAAATGGGATAAGGTAGATGGTGATAGAAGAAATCCAGTAATTTCAGGTGGGTCAGATGCAGCTTTACTATCTGCTGCTGCCAATGTTGGCTCTGGATACATGGCTTTTGCGCAACAGAGAAGGCGAGAGGCTGAAGAAAAAAGTTCCACTGAGAGAAAGTTAGATAGAAGATCCTAAGACCAATGAATTCTGTTCCATACAGTATTTAAGTATCGAACCATTTTGAAATGCAAGGGAAATGGCCACATTGTAGCCTTTGTATCTGTGACTAACCATGTATACGGTCAGAATGAAAATGCAAATACATCAGTTACGTTAGTTTCCTCTTTTGAAAATGTAATATTGCTTGTAACTCACCTTTTCAAAAAAAAAAAAAAAATTGTGAGAAAACATGCACAATTTTTGAAAAACCAAAAATTAAGGTCACGTTTGATAACGATTTGATTTTTTGAAAATGAAGCCTATAAATATTACTTTGAATGTTTTCATGTTGTACGCTAACATCCCTTCTCTCTCTCAGCTAATATTGGAGTTGAATTCTGCTGCTGTATCTCACAAGTAATTGAGTTCATTTAATCCTTCTGTTTTCTTCTATACTGTTATCATCTATGTTCCTCTTTCTGATGCCTTTCTCCTTTCTCAATGTTAAAAACTGGAGTGTATACTTGAAAATGAAAAATTCCTTTAGAATCTTTATATGAGAACACCATCCTGTCGTGCATATCTCAAATTACTTATCAAAAAATTTGGCCAGTTTTTTCCATGAGAAATTAGGAACTTGTACATGTCTTGTTGTCGAAATTTAAGTCTAATATAATGTAACTTCCGCCAAGTTGGGTCATTCACTCCAAATACTTATACTTTATTTATCCTTGAATCCCGTTGCTTGTTGTTTGGTGCATCGAATGTAAGTACAAATTTTTTTCAAAATGTTATGTTATATATTTTAACTCTGCGGTAGCCATGGCTTAAACTTTGGTAAATATCAACCTAATTGTTTCTCGGATTTATTTTAGCTATTTTTAAGGTAGTTTAGATAAGATGACAAAAAGAATCTTATGAAGCCTTACAGTTTGTAATCTAAACTAGACCATTTTGCTATGAGTAGGACATGTTTGAGGTGATTTTGAAATGGTTAAAATTATTTTTGTCATATTCAAAATCACTCCTAAATATGCTTTTAATTATTCAAAATCAATTTTTATGGTCATTTAAAAGTATAAAATAAAACATTATGTTGATTTGGAATTATTGAAGACATGCTTTTGTGTAATTTTGAAATGACGAAAGTGATTTTAAGCATTTTAAAATTACTCTCAAACATGTTCATAATATTGCATTCTCCTGCTCATTCGAGCACGGTGCTATGGTAATCCTATAAAGGTTTTTTTTTTTTTTGGTTCTTTCAACGGGATTTTTTCTTGAGATTTTACTGATCGTTTGACATTCGCAGTGCGTTGGGAACTTGGGTATTCTCAGTAGCAGGAGCTTTGCTAGCAATTCCAGTGGGAATAAAGAGGAAATCTCTGGCACCCCTTGTGTTTTTTGGCACAACTGGTACAATGCTTGACATTATAATGGGAATTAGTGCCTGTGAAAGAGAACATGCTGAGCGTCAAATGAAGCTATTAGAAGCCCAAAACTCTGCAGCTGAAGCTTCAGTTAACGAATCCGAATCCCATTCTTGATATCGTGCTTACACGGTTGTATCACTCGCTCGTAGTCGTGCCGAACAACCTTTTCTCCCCCAGCTGTGTTAGATGATGAATACCTTTGTGGCATGGCATGGCCCTTGGCTCATTTGTATAGCCTTCTTTCAAAACACAGTGACATTGCATGAGATATGGTTTCACAAGATGAACTGCCTTGACTCTATTGTTTTGCAATAAAATTATACTTGAAACCAAAACCCTTCGTGCATTAAGCTTTTATGAAGGACTCTCCGAATTCGGTCTCATTGTTCCCTTCTAATGACCTGTGTTATTATAACTTGTAGAATACTCTACACCTCAAAATAGACTATTATAATCTCAGACTATACTACTCTGCATTTTAAACAATATTATATGATTCCACATACTATTATAACTTCATGTTATTATAACTCATTCAACGCTCCAAACAATCCTTAAGGGTCTGTTTGGCCCACGGATTATTATAACCTGTGTCATAATAACCTCTGAAATACTATGCACCCCAAATACAGACTGTTATAACCCCAGACTATACTACTCTGCATTTTAAATAATATTATATGTTTTACAGACTATAATAATCTACAAACTATTATAACCACTAGTTATTATAACCCACTCAGCGCCCCAAACAACCCCTAAGAAGTCAATCACATATTAAGAAATTCCCCCTCTTCTAAGCAAAAGAAGATAGGATTGTATAAATGTACACTCGTAAAAATTTATATATTTATGATGGGGTGGACTTTTTTGAAGAACTCAGTTTCAGAAGAAAATTGGTTTGAAACTCAAATAAATTTTTATACACAAAGTTCTTCACTTTCCTCATCCAAACTTTAATATCTCCCTAAGATAAAATGTCTTTTTTTTTTTTTTTTGTTATTCGTAGGTGTCTGGGCTAGCTTGTGTCTTCTTTGACTATTAAAAAAAATAAAATTTTCATCTTCATCTATCAGAATTTTGGATGTCTATCCATAATTTCCTGTTATGAATTGTACACTTGGCCATTGTTCTTTCTCTCAGTCGCATGTAGAATATGCTCAATCCAAAGACCGATTGGTTAAGAAGCATGGGAATGTCAAAGAAACCATCTCATATCTCCCATTCTCCTTGTCCATGCTGGTATTTACCGCAACTTCAAATTTAAGAGGGCTATTTTTTCCTTGTTGCAGCAACATTTTCAGAAAGATCAACCAGATGAGATATACATTTCTAGAGGGTCTCTCTCCTTTCCCGATAGCACGAGGGGAGTTAGCAATCGGAGCACCGGAGTGGTTCGATTCGGTAACAGCTTTCAAATCAGGATGGGGATTGGATTTATGCCAACTGTAATGGGAGTAAATCTTTTCAGCTTTGATGTTACCAAACAAGACTTCTGCCGCCTGATTCTTAACAAGCAGAGGAATGCATTCTGATTCATCCCACACGTATAACTGCAGTAGAATAATATAGTAGATTCAGAATGCAGCTAATACAAACTATCTAAATAGGTGAGATTGATGAAGAAAAATGATGATAGTTTTAATTGCTGGACCTGAACAGCAAATCTGGCACAGATTTTTGGGATGTCAGGCAATGTTTGGCTTGGTTATTTTGTATACAATCGAGAGTGAAAAATGTGCTAGATAACATACTTGTAAGTTTGTGACTGAACACTATGGAAAATTCATCAGCATTCGAAGCTTTAGGGACATCATAGATTCATTCAAGCCATTGATAAAAGGTGGTCTAAAGAAAGGAAAGACGAATTCCCAAAGTGCGACTAAAAAGACAGACAGAAAATTGAGTGATACCAATAGGCAATTTCAGGTATCAAAACTATGCAAAAGTTCGACATAATACAGGTAAATGTAGGATATATATGTGTGTGTGTGTGTTAAAAATAGCAGGATGGTTAGTTGATGTGTTCTATTCATTTGTTTATACATTGAAACTAGAAGGCTCATAACACAACTTCAAGGCAATCAAAAAGATGGTTGCAATCATGGTGTTTGTAAAGGAGATGTTTCGTAGAGAATTTATTTGTCAGAGTTCAAAGAAGGATAAGCTAGCAATACTCCAAGTACTTAATACTGGATTATTTAATGCCTGTCGTAACCAGACTAATAATGTTTTCGATTTATAGTCATGCAACTAATGTCAAAGGTGAAATAGAGTCTAGAACATGAAGAAAGTGCAAGAATAGTCCATACCATGAAAGGCCTATAGATGATGCTCACTACATGAAGGCGATTCAAGCTTTTTGGACAATAAAGTGGAACAGAATTCTGATCAACCACGGACCTGAAGGCAATTGAAGGGCAAGCAGTATTCAGAAATCAGAATTAAAACCATCTCCAGTGAAAATGATACAAAATGCTGCAACCTTTCGTACCCACTTTCCAGACCTAAAGGTGAACCACATAACTGACAACCAGTGCAAATGAGATCTTCTGCCAGACCAAAATCTTCATCATTGTACAATCGCCTGCTGACAAACATCTTTTCTTTTCGTGGTTCATCAAGATCCGTCCAGGGGGATAACAAAAAGATTTCACCAATTGATGCATCAAATATGGCCTTGCATGATTCAGTTAGACATAATACTTCGGATAGCGAGAAACAGTCTCTGGACATTCTTTTTTCTGGCAATTTCCAGTTGCGGAAGAAATTGTTCTTTTTCTGACCAGGTTGTCCAACATGATAAATACATCAAAGATTTAGGACTTGGGTCTAATATGGAGTTAGGTAATCAGATAATGATAGATATGCCTTGAATGATTGTTCGTTCAAAAAGTTTGATCTGCTACAGCAATACGTTTGATAGTAATCAACGTTATATATGAAAAATTGTAATAAAACTATTATCTTTAAGTAAGGGAAAAAACCTTACAGTCAATGGTACAGGATTACATGCTCAGATTTTCACCTATGCTCAAACAATTTGTATCTATCGACCATGAAAAATGTGGTTTGGAGTAAGCGTAATCCTATCATATTCACAAAATTACATTCGATAGTTTTAATAAGGTATTGTCAGTTGTGATTTCATTCGAAGAGTAGCAAATTGTAAGTTCTCCACCTCTCTATCTGCCATGCCTCCGCCCTATTAAGGGAGGTTTTCTTCTAGTGTTTGTCCTTAGAATTCATAATCCAAATCAACCTCACAAGTGAAATGAATCCCGACTAAAGTGTCTAAGGTAATATAAGAAAAGAGAATCAACAAAACATCTTCATATGCACAAGGCATCAGAAAGATATTTGATCGTAAAAGAGCCTGAAAACAATTGACTTTAAGAACCAGAAAAGATCGATCACAAGTGTTATTTTCCAGCCATCTGACAATGTCACATCGCAAAAATGTTTAAGTGCACGTTTGGGAATGATTTTAGAAATATTGATTTTAGTGTAATTGATTTGTCTATAATTGATTTATTAAAAGTAATTTTCATGTTTGGTTCTATATTTTTAAGAGTGATTTTGGTTTTGAAAAAAATCACTTTTTTATGGAAATTTATAAATTTTAACAAAAGATTACGATTTTTACTCGTCATTAAAAGTATACTATTTTCAAAAATGAATAATAGTCATTTTAAATTACAACCACTTGACAAAAATCACTTGGGAATCACCTCCCAAGTGATTGAAAGGGAATCACTTCAAATGATTTTGGATTCTTCCAAAATCACTTGTTTAATATTGTCAAACATCACACTTTGGTAGGAAAGTGATTTTATACATGTCAAAAGTGATTTCACTCCCAAACATGCCCTAAATTAGACACAACCTACATTTCCACAGATTAAACTAGTCAGACAAAACATAAATAGATAGATGTTAAGCTTTAATCCTCAATATGACACACAGGTAAAAGAGAATGGAGAGACTGCATGAATTATGAAAATGATAACAAATATATTGGTGGGCCAAAAATTAAATACTTGGTCACTCCGCCATTTTATGTTGCGGAAGGTAGATCCAGCCCCCTTCACCCATTCTACAACCTTCCTGAGCTTTTCTTTAGCTGCTAAACCAGCTCGATCATTGGCCGTTAATTCATCTACACCTATATATATAAAGACTGCATCTTAGATTTCATTTCCCCCGTCTATCCAAATTATAGTCGATTAATAGGGAAGAAAGCTTTCTATAACTGATATAAGGCCATATGAATTTCGTTAAAGCTATGCGTTAACAATTAAAATATTTATAAACAGTGCTTCATCTACAATTTAACTAATCCCTAAACCCAGTAAACTAAATTACAATCCTACCGTGTTTAGTAACTGATTAACAATACATTGCTAAGCTGAAAATTATAACTCAAAGAGCCACAAATATAAATATGCACCATTTCTTCAGCTATTAGAGAACTATGCGACAAATTGCAGCAATTACTTCAAAGTTAAAGCAACAACAATAAGATATAAAATAGTGGAGTCTAATACCTTCAGAGACAAGTGTTTCGTAAGGGTGGATTATACACACTAGGGAAGAACAATGGACAGTTGTTGCCTCAACTGAATCTCCGAATTTCCTTAGTTTCACATCTGAATCGTCCCGAATGAAGAACCAAGAAAGACAAAATAAACAGCCATGGAAATCATAACATAAAACTGTAACGGAATAATAATTACGCGACGGAGCTTACTCTGCAACAATACAACATCGCCGGGAATCGCTGTGGCTGCCATTTTCTTCTGCCATAGTGATACAGAGAAAAACGACCGCGTATCGTCAGCTACCTTGATGTCCGTCCTTAATACCTCTCCGCCATTGGACAATTTGTACTATATACAAAGAAATAACAGTTTCCCCGAGAATGATCGAAAGTTCAGTGCGAAAGATTGTGAACATAAATAAAGAGAGAGAGGAACCTCGACAGGAGTGGATCGATGAATGAAGACGAGGAGTTGAACAAAATCGCCAACGTGAAGAGCAGCTTCAGAGAGATCAATCAGAGGTCCATACCATCCGATTACAGACATCTCCGGTGGTCACCGGCTTATCGCTACAGTCGCTCTGTACTGAAGCCTCGAGCAAGAAGAATGGTTCATTTTGGCGCGTCCAAATTTGCGCAGGTTCATGAACGTTCACCCTCAAAATATAGGTTAAATTAATTAACCGAAATTTCAAAATCGCTTGAACTTTGGAATTTTTTTAAATTTACAGAGTCCAGTAGCACAAAATATAAGCAACCATTTGGTTGAATCCAAAAAAGAAAAATGAAAACAATGATTCAATGAAACGAGTTGTATTTCATATTTTTGGATATATGTGTTTAGAATAGATTTAGAAATTTGATTTCATTTTAAATAAATAGTTTAAAGTGTGTTTATAATATATTTATATATCATAAAATTAGTTGTAATTCCAAAACTAAATATTAGGTTGAATATAAGCACATTATTAATTAATTTATGAACATGTTATTTTTTATAAATTTTATATTATTATTATTTTATAATATAATATAATATTTTATATTTTATAATATATTATATATTATATTATAGCTATTTTAATTTAAAAAAATTAAATTAAGTTTATAAACATGAAATACTATATTTACTAAGATATTTATCTTTGTTTAATATAATTTCGCATTTTAAAATTTCAAATTCGGATCCTGGATACAATGAAAACATAAAAATGTTGTTTTAATTTCTACTATTTGGATCACGAGAATCCAAAAGCTTTTAAAACACGCTCACTAAACGCGTATTCATTGAATTCGGTGAATCAAAACATAAAATGCAGAATTTGGATTACTTAACCAAATATAAATTTTAGAGTTATATCAAACATAACATTAATTTACATCTAACAATTTAATTAACTTTTAAAAATTTAAATCTAACCATGACTTTTTTTTACATAAAATTGAAAGTCTATAGGCTATTTAAATACTTTTAAAAGTTTGAAACCATATAGACATAAATTTTGGGATTAAACTGTAATTGAACTAAAAATGATGACTGCAATTGTAATAGCTGGTAAACGACGGTGTATCTGCTTTAATTGATTTGCAGCCCAGTCCAACATCTACAATATTGGGCTTGATGGCCCAACAAGTTTAATATTGGGCTTATTCTTAAACGACACATATAGAGACATCATACTCTAAGTCGATATGAATTTTTAGTTCAGATTTGACTGAATTATGCTCAGATTGATAATCTTTAGAATAGAGCTAGACGGTTTCTCTAATAATATTTATCAACACGTTTGAAGTTTTAAAATCTTATAAAATGTCCTTAATATACCTACTGCTTCTCTTCTCGGACTTAGTCGAGGTCAAGATGGTTCGGGGTTCAGGCGCATCGAGCTCAAACTCTTTCCCTCTGTGGGGCATTGATCTCGATCTGCCTCCATAGGAGGAAGTAAAAGTTTTCGTTGAGGAGGCTTCCGAACCCGATATGGATGTGTACAGGGAAAGGGATCCAACCCGCATTATGGCGATTGTAGAGGCCCAACTGAAAGAAAGGGTCGCTCAAAAAGAGAGCGTCAGGACGAGGGGTCCTTGAAGAACTGGTCCAGGCCGAAATCCTCTTCCACAAAAGCTGCTAGCAAGGGTTCCAAACCTTAAGTGACATAGTCGTGAAGTCCATTCGCTCGGTATGTCTTTGAAGCAAGAAAGCGGTAGAAAGACAAAGAGCTAATGATGACTAGCCTTAACATGCGCGAGAGAGTCCCAAGGTCGTTCATTAGTAAGTTGTCAAAAGGTATTTCGTAGCCTTTCATTTTCTTTAATCGAATTGGTAAGTTGGGTCAAGCAATTTTTCTATTACCGGTGATAGCCTGTTTAGATTTATCTCAGTTAAGATTGGTAAAGTGAAAAACTCTTTCGGGTGTAAGACCTAGCCTTGTGAGTCGAAATAGAAAACAACTTCTTTTCGGGAAGCGCTAGTGAAAATGAAGGAAGAAATACTTGTTGGGAGAGAAATATGTTATATAAAATGTGTTTTTCAAGCCTGATTTTGTTGAATTGAAGAGGCCACCTCACCTTTCCCCTTCCCCACTAACTCCTGCTGGAATGATTGGGCCTCGAACGATTGATTTCTACGCTTTTCGAAAAAAAACTCTATAATCATCAGAAAGAAAATAAAAGTCTATTTTGGTATGCAATCCAGGATCCTGTTTTATGTTTTTGATTCACCGAATCAAAGTGAATATGTGTTTAGCGAGATGTGTTTTCGAAAATTGTTTTGGATTCAGGATCCAAATAGTAGAAATTCGAAAACAACATTTTTATGTTTTCATTGTATCAGATTCGAATTTAAAATTTTAAAATGCGAATTATATTAAACAAAGATAAAAATAATAAATACAATATTTCATGTTATGAATTCAATTTACTTTTGTTAAATTAAAATATGTAGAATGTAATATATTATAAATTATAGAATATTATATTATAAAAAGATAATTCTATAAAATTTGCAAAATCATTTCCTAAATTAATTAATAATGACTTATATTCAATATAATAATTAGTTTTGCATCTACAACTAATTTCATGATCTATAAATATGTTATAGAAGCACGATTTAAACAATCATTTAGAATGAAATCAAATTTGTAAATCTGCTACCAAACACATATCTCGAAAACATGAAATACAACTTTGTTTTCATTGAATCCCTTGTTTTCAAATTTCTGCTTTTGATTGCGTGCCAAATAGGCCCTAAGCTTCCACAATGGAACTAACGTGGAAGATGTGGGTCCTTTCTCTTTGAGATCTTGGATCATAAAGTTGCATTATTCCATTTCCCTTTTGTCGATCATGAGGCATCTTTTTAGGTCGGGTTATCGCCGCGTGCCTAAAGGACTTCTCAATGTATTTTGTTTGGTCATTAAAAAAAAAAAAAGAAAAATGGTTTCTTGGTGTCGATACAATTCTTTATTATATCCGGATGGCGAGATAATTTCATCTTGAAAAGAGAAGCGAGCTTGGTCCCTGAGTTCTCTGGAGTGAAGATCCTCGATTCAAACTCCAGGTTGTCTAAAAGTTCTTGTGTTACATGCGATTGCAAATTTCTTAGCATGTAGTGCCAATAGTCCCCTTTTTGTCCCCATTTGAATAAAGATTTCATCCATTGTCTTCGGCAGTTTTTACCTGGTGAGTAAGCGAAAACTCTTTTTCTTGAAACCGGAGGGACGAGCAAGCGGTACAGGGGTGATGAGCTTGAGGATCAAGCTTCTCGGGGGCAAAGGAGTCTCGACGAGGTGTCGGGGGACTTGCTTGTGCGCTTCTAGCGAAGATACCTCAACGAGATCCTGAGCATTGTTTGGGAAAGTCAAGAGAGCTTTAATTGTGTCCGAGGATTTGTCAATTGATCTGGATACACTCCAAATTCGAAAGGATAAGGCACCAACCCAAGCTGGAACTTAAGTCGACGCAAAGAAGCCAACGAGATCGATGATAGAGTATATATATTGGAATAAGTGAAAGAAGTGGAAAACTCTTTTCTGACTTTGATTTGCAGATCAAACAAAATAGATGAAAAATCAAGCCCAAATAAAGAAAATCTTTTTTTTGGTTACATTCATTTTATTTTTTTTGTGACCAGACAACAAAAATCCAGACAATGACAGAACAACCAATTAAAGGGAGAGCACTGAGTTACTTACGTTACAACACTTTCAGGCACCATTAGCTCACGAGCTCTTTTGAATTTGCATTTATTTCTTCACCGGGCTTGGACCATGTCTCCCGAACAATCTCAGTACATATGGCGCAAGATGATTCCACATATCGAGGTCAGAATGGGATCGGGTGTTTTCACGTCTCACCGTAGTGCCCGATTTGTCTTGATTTCCGATTGATGAATAAGAAGGAAAAGAGAACTATTTGATTTTTTTACTCGCCTCTGGCTACCTGTCCTTTGGACCCTTCGCCCGCCACCAGTGGAAGCAAGCTAGCCCCCTATGTTGGTTGCCTCTTTCCCCTTCTTCTAATAATAAGGTCAGCATTCAAGCCCAACAAGAAGAGGCCCATTAAGATAGTTTCTTCTATTATCTCATTCGAAAAACAACCTTTCGCGCATTTGACTTACTAAGCAAACGTAGGCTTGGGCTCGAAAGCAACAAGCAAGGGATGTTGCAACTTGCGTGAAAGCCACGAGAATACACCTTCCTCTTTCATTTGCATTTCCAAATCGAAAGTCGACGACGTTAGCGCTTTAGAAAGATTGCAGGGCGTTGAGGCTTGACTAAGAATCTCGAAAGGGCTCAACCTAGGTTAGGGGCATGAGCGTCTTGACTTATTAGTCAAGGTTTGATTTATTTGAACTGAAAAACAGATGCGTGCTAGTAGCACGACTCACTTCGCTTTTGTTAGGAGTAGGTGTTTCCCCTTAGTTGGGTTGGGGGAAGGAAGAAGGCATTTCCATCACGAAGGATTCAATCCAGCCACAGGTTCCCCTACGACTACCTTGTTACGACTTCACCCCAGTCGAATACCCCATCGTGGTATGCGCCAATAAGACCACCAAAAGCCTTTGTGGTACTAGTGGTACACGGAAGTCATGGGTGATCATTGGTTCGATGCTTCAGGCGAAACCCATTCCCAGGGTGTGACGGGCGGTGTGTACATGGCCCGGGTACATATATCAGTAAATGGACAAAATACTTGTACTCGACGGAAAAAAGAACAAGATATTTTTCTTCAACAAAAATAAAAAATATTTTCTACTGTAAAATAAGGATGTTATATAAACATTAAGTTAAAATATTATATGAATCATTAAGTAAATAATGAGTTAAAATATTACTTTAAACCATGTACTTTGAATTTTATTATGTTTTAGTCTATGTCTAAATTTAGTATTTATACTTTGGTTCAGGGCTGCTATTTCGGACTACCGTCGCAAAATGCAAAAAAAATAAATCATTAATATTCAGGACCATCAAAGAAAGAATTTAGAAGTCCCTCCAAGGGTGGGAGTCAAAACTTTTCTTGTCGGGTGGAAATGAAGTCCTTATCAAAATTGTTGCACAGGTTATACCTATTTATACAATGTGTTGTTTTCAGCTTCCAAAGAAGTTGTGCAACGAAATTAATGTTGTGTGCCAAGTTCTGGTGGGGTCCACTGATAGTGAGCGGAAAATTCATTGGATGAGATAGGGACGCTTTGTAAAAGTAAGGTCGAGGGTGGTTTGGGTTTCCGAGATATCACCTTGTTTAATCAGGCAATGTTGGCTAAAAAAAGTTGGATTTTACTACAGAATCCAGGATAGCATTTTATTTTGAGTCCTAAGAGGAAGGTATTTTAAAAATTGAAAGAGCATCCTCTGGGGGCGTCAATTATTTGTGAAAGGGTACCGATGGAAAGTCGGATGTGGGTTCCAAATCTCTATTAAGAATGATACGCAGTTTGCCAGTAAGGATAAGGATAAATCTTTGTGGGTAGGGCAGGGATGTGTAGACAATAAGGTGGGTGCTTTGATAGAGAAAGAAAAAAAATTTGAAATATGGAGATTCTCAAGGATAACTTCTTATCGAGGGCGTTGAATATATTAGATCAATACCACTTGCTAGACTCCGATCAAATGATGAGATTGTTTGGAGATTAACACCCAACGAACATTTTCAGTTAGTAGTGTATATAAGTTAGGAATGGGTTTGCGAGATACGACCCTTCCCTCAAGTTCTAACACATATAACAAAGTGCATTTTTGGAAGCAACTGTGGTAACCTCATATTCCGATAAAATGAAAATGTGTTGTTGGTGAGCTATAAATAACATCTTGCCAACAAGATGTGCCTTTATACAAAAAGGACTCGTAATTTCTCCCATGTGCCCTATTGCAAGAAACGTCTTGAGACGATCATACATACCTTTTGGGGTTGCCACGTAACTTTCAAATTTTAACATTATTTTTTACCAACTTATGTTGGTTTGTTTTATTTGGGCAGGAATAAAGTGGCAGTCACATATTATATCTGGATAATAGGAATAGATGATATGGACCTGATGGGCAAGATGGTGTTTCTTGTTTGGAAGATATGGACGTATCGAACGATGTGGTGCATGGAGCTAAGGATGCAAGCGACACATCGTGGGAAACGGTTAGGCTCTATGGAGGTGTGTACATAATTATATCATTATATAAGTCATGAAGGGCAACGTATATCGAGGAGTTTGCATCATGACGTGCGACAGTGGCAGAGACCTCAACAAGAATGGTGGAAATTAAACACATATGTTGTGTGGGATTAAAAAAAGGCAAAGGGAGGGTTGATATGGATTCTACGGAACTGTAATGGATGCATCATTCCTGCAGGATACAAGCTTAGTGACTATGCATGGTTAATACTTATTTATGAGCTAGAGGTGATTCACTTTGGTTTGTCGTCTATTAGTGATTATACAGTCTCACTGGAGGTCGAATCTGATTCAATCAATGCAATTGCTATGATTAACATTGATCGACAGGATCTCACAAAAGTGATGGACTATGTTAAAGATGTGCAAGTTATGACTCGGAGATGGAATTAAATATGTTTTATTTGCAACCATCGGGATACAAATAAATCTGCCCATGGGTTGGCAAAGAAAACGCAATTTCCGAGGTCTACCCACACGTGAACAAGGATAGAGTGTCATTTTTCTTGAAGATCTATTGTTAAAATCCTGTACTTGTTTTGTTCTCTAAAAAAAAAATATATATTTATACTTTCAACAAAAATTGAAATTGATCTCAATTAGTTTATTGTTAACTTTTCTAAGAAAAATAAGTCTCTATTAGTCTCTCCTCCATAAATTTAAAAACATATACGCATTATTATTTCTTGCAGGAACATTGTTATTAGTATCATTATTTAACCAATTTTGATAAAAAAATAATTTCAAACTAATCATATGAACTAAGTTTAAGGTTTACCGAAAGTATAGAGACTATATTTATAGATTTAATAGTGCAAAACTAAAATATATTGAAATCACAAAAACCAAAATGATATTTTAACTTAGATGTTATTAATAGTGGAAAACAAAAATAATTAAATAAAGGGGAGTTCATAATTAGCAAAAGAATAAAGCCTAATGTGGGCGTATCATCTTTTCTTTGAAAATTGCTGGCATGTCAGTGGTTTGGCAAAATATCCAAAATAATATTCATGTTTAATTATGTGTTTGCAATATGACGTTTATCAATAGTCTATCATTGATATATCATTAGTGATAAATTGTTGAGATATCCTTGATATACATGATATAAAATGTATCAGTTATATACTATTGGCGTACATTATTTAAGTATATTATTTAAATGTATTGATGAAGTTGAATTCCCAATACTCAATTTGTCATTATATTAAAAATAGTTAATATGAAGTATATCAAGAGTATGCCAACAATTTATATTATGTATATCATGTACATTTAATATGAAGTATATTATCGATAAACTATGGATATACTTTACTTAAAATGAGATATCAGTAAAATGAGATATACTACTGGTATATTTTATTTTAATTTTTTACTTTATTAATAATTTTTTTCACTATTTTTTTTATTGATACACTATATTAGCAATGAATGAATGATACAATATTCATCACTTAGTAAACGACAATTATTAAAAAAAAAAATAATAATGAATCATATTCCTGATATACTACTGATATACTAAATGTCAGATATAATAATAATATACCAACTATGCAAAATATTTATATATAAGTTGATTTATATATTAAAAGTAAAGTATATTAGATATATTATTGATATACCAAATATACTATTGATATATCTGCTATACACTAATAATGGCAAAAATTGAATAATAAAAATGAAAAAAATAGTTTTAAAATTTTTATTATATTTGTAAATCTCGAAAAATCATAATTTTCTATCCATTATAATTTCCCTTAAATAAAAGTTAGAGATCTCTACTAAACAAATATCAAAAGAAAGAGGTTGAAAGCAACACTCAAATTTAAAAAGTATAAAAATAAAACAACTTAAACATAATCATAATCTAGTTAATAATAAATTAACAGTTGTAAAGTTTAAAATTAAATAAGTGTTGTCGTGCAAATGTGCGTCAGCTGTAGGTTTCAGTTTCACTTTCAACATGTTGTTGAATGATCACGACGTGAAGGTGGACGGAAAATATGGGCTCGGCGCTGGGCCCATTTCCCAGTTCCATCGGAGGGTGGACAACGAACGGCGGCGCGGAGAACTTTACTGGCCGTTGGATTGAATTCAAAGCTTCGTTGGCTAGGGACACGTCATCAGCTGCCGTTTTCGGTCAATAAATTACTTGTTATTTATTTATTTTGTATTGTTTTAATGTTAGAATGTTTTGCCCCTTCCAAAAAAAATTAAAAAAAAAAAGGTTATTGAGGTCCATGTCTCCTGGTGATGGATAATGTGAATGATGCGTAATGGGATTGACAGAAATCGCATCTGTTTATTTATATTATCTCTAGTTTCATATTTTATTTAAGTACTGCTGGTCTCAAAATATAAAATAAAATAAAAAATTAAGTAGTGTTATTATTAAAAATTATTTCCTCCACGTTGCAATAATAAAAGGACACAATATAACTATTGTTATGCAAATAGTTGGTAATAGTTTGATTATTATAATTACAATTAGAGGCTGCACCAAGTATTTTTCTTAGAATTATTAGGTTTGCGAGGATTTTTTTTAATATTCGGTGAAGGCTTATTTATTTTTCGTTAAATTGTCAAAAATATCTCTAAATTATGTTTGGTTTTAATTATACTTATAAACTTTGAAAAGTTTCATTTTAATTTTTGAACTCCGAAGTTTATTTCAAAATAACTGTTCAAGATTTTTTTCGTTAAATTTATGGATGAAAAATAACGTATTACATTTTTTTTTAAGTATATGTTCAAATATATTCACATAAACAACAACAAAAATGCAAACATAACATTTTTTGTCTAAGAATTTAACGAAAAAAGTCCCCAAGTGTTGTTTTGAAGTAAACTTCAAAGTTCAAAGTTAAAATGAAACTTTTCTAAGTATATAGGTATTTTTATATATATAATTTAACCTTTGTGTTTTTTTTTTCTCCCAAATTATACTATGCATTAACATGTTAAGTTAAATTTGTCAAAGTAAGTCTAAGTAAAACTCTATTTGATAACTATTTGATTTTTTGATTTCCCGTTTTTTAAAATTGTACTTGTTTTCTCATTATTTCTATATAATGGTTTTCATCTCATCTACAATAATTTTCATTTTTCTTAAGAAAACATATGAGTTTTTAACCACGTTCCAAACACATAAAAAAAGTTTTGAAAACTATTTTTTGTAGTTTCCAAAATTTAGCTTGATTTTTAAAAACATGTAGAGAAAATATATAAGAAAACAATGAAACCCATGAGTGAAATGAGAATTTATAGGCTTAGTTTTTAAAAACATTAAAACCAAAAACTACAACCTAAAAGGTTTATTTAAGTAGAGTTGTTAAAAAATATTTAAGATGACATTTAGTGCATCACCCTTAGTTGTTGACAATAGTGAGAGAGAAATGTGGACAATATTTTTTCCCTCCTTGTCAATAATTGAATGGTGGTCGAACAAAAAGATTACTCCATATCGATATACAACTAAATATTATCCAATTATTTATTTCATAATTCTACAATAAATGATGGGTATATTGAAACACAAATTAAAACAATATTTGAGTAAACTATCAAGTTGTTTGAGGCACATGTTATAATAACACGTATTATTATAACATGTTGAATAATCTGCACCCCAAACACAAACTATTATAAACTTATAATACATTACTCTACATTTTAAATAATATTATATGATTTCACAAATTATAATAACCACAAAAAAAACTATTATAACTCCATGTAATTATAACTCACTCAACGCTCCAAACAATCCCTTACACCTTGCAAATAGTTTGAAATATTTTGTTGGTCGGAATCGTAGATTTTGTTTCATGATTATGACTTTTTCCCATAAATATGTGATAGTGGAGATTTGATGTTATTTTTTCAAAACTATAATGTATCAATAGGTTTTTTCTTTCTCGATGTTGACAAAATAAGCTATATTCACATTGGAAACGTAGTTAGTTCATAAAATCTTAAGTTGAGTTGCCTTTTACTTTTGAATCAATAAATGTTTATTTTAGTTGTGGGCTATTAGATTAATTGGTGAATGATTATTTTTTTGTTTTTTGTTTTTTAAGTACAACAAACGTGTAGTATGAGGATTTGAATATTCGACTTTAAATAACTGAGTGCTTTAGCTAGTGAAATATTATTTAGCATATAATATATGACATGAGCAAATAAAGCAACCACATGAAAAAAAAAGGAGTGAATATGTTGATATTAAGAGTGAGGCATATTGATAAGAAAGAAAAAAAAGAGAGAGAGTTTGAGTATGTAATTAAGACATTGTTTGATGTCTCTAAAAAAAAGAAAAAGACACTGTTTGATGACCATTTTGGTTTTTAAAAAATGTATTTGTTTTCTCATTATTTCTCTCCAATGAATTTCATATTTCTTAATAAAATATTTGAAATTTTAGCTCATTTTTAAAAATAGAAACAAGTTTTTTGAAAACTATTTTTTTAGTTTTCAAATTTTGACTTGGTTTTTAAAATATAGGTAAAAAATAAATAACAATATAAGAAAATTCATGGATAGAAATAGTATACAGGCTTAATATTCAAAAATAAAAAATCAAATTGTAAAGAAAAAAGTGTATCTCCATACTAAAAAAGTTTTGGAAGTTCATGTCCAATAGATGCATTTTAGTAAGAATAATATCTCTCCTTCATCGGTTTAGTATGAATTTTATGCAGACCACGGTTAAAAATGTGACAATTACTTACTCTTAAGATTAATAACAAAATTTAGCATGAAATTGGCAACATGTATGAATCTTTGCCCAACTTTCAATTTCATCGAGTTAGTCTTAAATTTCCTTAAAAATAAAAATCTCTAACTTTTACTTTAAACTTAAATAGATGTTATGATTTATAGCATTTGATATATTTTAGCTTGGTAATTAGTCAATGAAAATATTATCATGTGGATTTAAACTTTAAATAATTTTTTTTTGTTAGATCATCAATCAATCAAAGATGTTAAGTTGAATCCAATAAGCGGAAATCAATATTAATTGAAGAGAAAATGGCATTACGGTGACAAATACAAGATCTTTAATCGATACCATGTTAATCACCAATTAATCTAAAAGACTAAGCTAATCAGTTATGATAAATTTAATTATATCAACACTCTAACAAATATCACTATTTTTTTTCCTTTTAAATTTGTGAGTTTTATAACATTTATTCAAATGGGCGACATTGAGTATTAATCAAATTTATTTCGAGCAAAAATTGATTTTTGTTGAGATTAGTGTATTTTAAAAGATGGAATCAGTTTTTGTTAAAAATCAGTGAGTGTATTTAAATGAAGCACATGATAAATTTTGCTACAGACCTCCATTCAAATCTATTAAACTCCTCGTTAAAAAAAAAACCAAATTTACTCATAAGCTTATTGTAGTGTATGAATTTTTAACACAAATTTTTAGGGGGCGTTTGGATTGAGAAGTTGGGGAGAGTAGGAGTTGGGAGGAGTTAATAATTCCCCCAACTCTTTGTTTGGCCCAAGGAATTATTAAAATTTTCTTGTAGGTCCCACAACTTTATTAACTTTTTATTCAACTTTTTTATGAGCTCCACAGATTTGTAACTTCTTTTGGTGGGTCCCACACACTTCTTTACTCCTATTCCCTACAACTCCTACTCCTCCCAACTCTTCAATCTAAACGCTCCCTCAAAATTATCACATTAAACCTTAGTAGATGTCGAATTTCTACCCTCCACTCAATTTTTATTCATTTATCCAATAATTTTTTCTAAAAAAACATAATGTAAGAATCTTCCTAAACTCACTAATCTCAATACTATTAAGTTTTTGTACAAATTTAAGTTTGACTAATGCATAAATTAAGCATTGACTAACTTTGTCAAAACTCACGAATTTTAACCAAAATTTAACTATAATGTCGTTTTTCTTTAATTTTTTTTTTAATATTTCACTGTACATATGTTTTACAATGCATTGAAATCATATGATAATATTTTTTTAACGGATTTTCAAAGAAAAGATTATCCGAATGTAAAAATTGTAAATTTTGAAGTTTATAGTTAAGATTGCTTGGTATATGTATACTCTAAGGATAAAAATTTATTTTTCTAAAAGAAAAAAAAAGGCAAGTATTTTCCTTTTAGAAGTTGGAAAACAAAAATAAATAAAATAAAGATCAATTCAAATCTCTGAATTTGGCGGTGTTTCGAAGTGCCGGCGGAGTCTCCCGCCAAAGCTCCCATGGATCGGAACTCTGCAGCCGCCCCTCTCATTTCGAATCAGAGCTAGTATTCTCTCTCGCCGTACTGTTTCTCCGATTTCTCATCTCGGAAGCTAGAGTGGAGATTCATCATTTGATTCGCTAGAAGCCATTGTTGCTTTCGAGCATAATCAGTTCTTTCTGCACCACGGGATCGACTCAGTTGAACGTGGCCGAGCCATACTGTCGTTTTCGGCCTTGGACGGTGGCAGCACGATCAAGTACCGGGTAAACGCTCACATTTCATTATGCTCTCCAATTGTCTGTCGATATGACTTTCGCTTTACCAGAATTGGAAATTGTTCTTTGTTGAAATTTGTTAGTGTGTTTGTTAATCTACGCTGAAATTTTTGGCAATATCATGTATTGATCTCATTGAAAGTAGAATTTTATATGCCAAGTCTTGCATATTTTACTAGAAGGAAAGGGTGTTTTGTTTGTCGACCTCTAAGGTTTGAACATCTTAGAGAAGTGAAGTTAGGTCAAATTTGCCTAAATTATTTAAATATGTGTCTGACGTGAGTTGTGACCTTTCATGAATATTTTAAATCTTGCACCCCCATCTGATGGAGGCACTAACTAAATAATTGCCTACCTTAGCCTATCAACTGAGAGAGAGAGAGAGAGGGAGTTTCAGAAGTCAACTAGCCAAGAAACAAGTTTGCAAATTGCAATGGAGACAAACAAAGCTACTTAGTTTCACTCAGACCATTGAAGAATCTCCTGTCCTGTGTCTGTTTTCTCTAATTTCCTTGATGGGATCCCCATTGTTCATCTCTGTAATATTCCTTTTTCTGCCTTTTGTTTCCAGTATATCCTACACCGAATTCATATACCCAAATCTTTTGGCTTCCAACATCAAATTTGCTGATAATGGTGGTGCCTTCTTGTACTCTGGCAATAAAACTTACAAGGCTGCTATTGTCAATCCTCTGGCTCAAGAATCCAGCTTCTACTTGTGTGTTATTCATGTGGCCTCTAACACAATTATTTGGTCTGCTAACCGTAATGCTCCCATATCAAGCACTGGTAATGTTAATATTTCCATTAAGGGAATTTCCATTACTGATCGGGACGATAATCTCAGATGGTCTACTCCACAATTAGAGTCAGCTGTATATGCGTTGAGGCTAACTGAAATAGGTAATCTTGTTTTACTTGATCGATCAAATGTTTCCCTTTGGGAGAGTTTCCGTTATCCAACTGACACCATCGTAGTTGGACAATATTTGCCTGTTGGTACTGTGCTGCTCAGCTCAATCTCAAGTTCAGACTTGTCGAGCAGTAACTATAGCTTTTCGGTTGCTGATTCTGATGCTGTGCTACAATGGTATGGACAAATTTATTGGAAATTGTCCATGGATCCAAATGCTTTTATAAACTCAAATGCTTTAGTGGAACATATGATTGTAAATGCAACTGGCCTCTACCTGCTGGCTCGTAACAGTTCTGTTGTTGTAATTGAAGTCATCTTACCCCATTCCGACTTTCGGATTGCCAAATTGGAGTCAACTGGCCAATTTATTGTCAAGAGCTTTTCTAGTGCTGGTTGGACACAAGAATTCGTAGGTCCAGTTGACAATTGTCGAATTCCATTCTTTTGTGGTCAAGTTGGTCTTTGCAATGAGGACAGTGTATCCAACACCCCTAGCTGTTCCTGTCCATCAAGTTTTCACACAGTTCCACCAAGCTTGGGTGGCTGGGGCTGTAAACCAATCGATAATTCCATTGTTTTGGCTTCTTCTTGCAACTCCTCTAGTGGTGGAGATAAGATCAAGTCACCAGTATTTTCGTATTTGAGTTTGGGATACGGTATAGGATATTTTGCAATTGATTTCTCTGAGCCGGATAGATATGGAGTGAACATCTCGTCCTGTCAAGCTCTCTGTTTAAGGGAATGCTCATGTTTCGGCATATTCTATGGAAATACATCAGGTTCTTGCTACATGATCAAAGACAGGTTAGGCACAATCAGACAGAGTAGTACATTCGTAAACGATCTGCTAGGCTATATTAAAGTTCAAGTTGGATCTCCTCCCCCAAACTTCATTGCTGAAGATAAACAGAATTTTCCAGTAGCCGCTCTCATTCTCTTGCCAATTTCTGGGTTTCTCCTGTTGTTAACTTTGTATTTCCTCTGGTGGAGGAGACGATTAATCTCAAATAGAATGCAGATGAAATTAGGGAATGTTAGCTCACGTGCGTCAGTAGAATTGGATGGCTTTTTCATTCCAGGTTTGCCTAGAAGGTTTTCTTTGGAAGAGATGGAGGTTGCGACAGATAATTTTAAAGTCCAAATAGGATCTGGTGGTTTTGGTTCAGTTTTCAAAGGTATACTGCCTGACAAAACTATTGTGGCGGTGAAGAAAATAACAAATTTAGGTGTTGAAGGGAAAAAAGAATTCTGCACTGAGATTGCAGTCATTGGGAATATACACCATACAAATTTGGTCAAGTTGAAAGGGTTTTGTGCCCAAGGAAGAGAGCGCCTTCTTGTCTATGAGTATATGAATCGTGGTTCATTAGACCGTACCCTTTTTGGCAGTGGACCAGTTCTAGAATGGCAAGAAAGATATGATATAGCACTTGGAACTGCGCGTGGGCTTTCATATTTGCATAGGGGCTGTGAGCATAAAATCATACATTGTGATGTCAAACCAGAAAATATTTTATTGCAAGACTCCTTTCAGGCAAAAATATCTGATTTTGGTCTCTCAAAGCTTCTAGCACCTGAACAGTCAGGTCTATTTACCACAATGAGAGGTACGCGTGGTTATCTTGCACCTGAATGGCTCACAAATTCAGCAATTTCAGAAAAAACAGATGTCTATAGTTATGGCATGGTGCTATTGGAAGTTGTAAGTGGGAGGAAAAATTGCACAACTCGATCCCATGACCATAGCTTGGCTGGCAGTGACAGTTCGGGTTTCCATTCATCATCTTCAACAGGATCAGGACTGGTTTATTTTCCTTTATTTGCATTGGAGATGCATGAGCAAGGAAGGTACTTGGAGCTTGCTGATCCACGGCTAGAGGGGCGTGTGTCATATGAAGAAGTGAAGAAATTAGTTTGCATTGCTCTGTGTTGTGTTCAAGAGGAACCTGCACTGAGGCCTAGTATGGATATGGTAGTCAGCATGCTGGAAGGTGGGATTCCTTTAAGTCAGCCAAGAAATGAGTCGTTGAATTTCTTGCGCTTTTATGGGCGTAGGTTCACCGAGGCTTCAACAATAGAGGAGGGAGTGAACCAAAACGGGTCAATAATGTATTCACCAACAAATGCACTCCCTAGCTGTACGAGTGGTTCAAACTATTTTTTTTCTTACATATCTTCGCAACAGGTCTCGGGCCCAAGATAGCTTGCCTGATCATGTTCTTTGCACTTTCCATAAACAACTATCAAAGTTATGTAATGTAGAATTCCATCTGTTGGCTAAAGATGCTGTGTAAGTTTACCTCTTGTGAGTGCAAGTAATCTGTTTTCACTCAACAGTTCGTGTAAAGACTTCTTGTCTTTTCAAGTAAATAAAACACATACTTTTGGCTGGTCATAATTGAGCTTCTTCACATGCATCATCCTCATCATAGTCTGCAAAACTCGAGAGGCTGTCCTTTGGGTCATAATTGGCTCAATTTATTTCGATTGCAGGTTTGTCATGAAGTGTTTGTTTGCTCAATTTCTACTTTCGACTATTCTTTTACGGTCTTGCAACATTTCAAATGTCTCTGTTGTTATGTGATTTTTCTGCTCTATATGTGGTTTGTTTGCTCAATTTCTACTTTCCATTTGGCTAACTGGACAAACTGTGTTGGAATTCTTTTTAGGCTAATTTTTATGTAGTTTATATGCTCAATTCCATTGTATAAAACTATAGAAAGGATCCAATTTCAAAGCACTTAATAAGGTTGTGTTAAAAATCAGGGATATTTTGCAATGAAAACCACAGAACCAGTAACATTTATTGGAGTGTTGGTATAACTAAATTTGTCATAACCTATCAGTTTAAGCTTTTGGGTTGATTGGTGATTTAACATGGTATCAACCTCCTATAAAGTCGTTCAAATTTCCAAGGCTGATATAATTAAATTTGCCATAGCAAGCTTTGTGATGATTGTTTTGTTTAAGCTTTTTTAGTTTCATTTGTTCTTAAGTATTAATCCCGTCGTTGTAGTATAGTGGTAAGTATTCCCGCCTGTCATGCGGGTGACCCGGGTTCGATCCCCGGCAACGGCGTTGTAAATGTTTTTTATTTTTTAATTAAATTGTTAGTTAGTTTCATTTGTTCAATTATGCTACGGGTTCGATCCCTAACAATGGTGTTGTTTCTTGTCACGCGAGTGATCGTGTTTGATCCATGACACGATGTTCATGGATGACCCAGGTTTGATCCCCGACACGATGTTGTTTTTATTTTTTTTTAATTAAATTGTTAGTTAGTTTCATTTGTTCCATCATCAAGTTGGTTGTTCTACAAGTATTCTCGCCTGTCACTCGCGTGACCTGGGCTCGATCCACGGTGACAATGTCGTAAATTCTATATCTGTCATCCAGGTGACTTGGATTCGATTCTCGATGAGACATTTATTTATTTTTCAATTACACTGTTAGTTATTTTCATTTATTTAATTATCAAGTTGGTCGTTGTAGTATAGTGGTAAGTATTCCCGCCTGTCACGCGGGTGACCCGGGTTCGATCCGCGCCAACGGCGTTGTTTTTTTTCTCTATATTTTAATTAAATCATTAGTTGGTTTCATTTGTTTAATTATCAACTTGGTTGTTGTAGTATGTCCCAAGTTTGATCCATGCGGACAACAATTTAATTTTATAGTTGTTGTAATTTTTATAGTTGTTGTAGTATAAGTAAGTATTCTTGAAGAAGAATGTCCAGCCTTGATTTTCAGGTTTGGGTTTCAAATTCCATTTCTTGGAGTTTAGTTTGTTGTTGGTTGATGAGTTTGTGGAGCCTTACTGACCCGAGTTTGATCCTCCATAGCTATTTCTATTTTTCATTTCTTAGTTAAATTGTTATTTAACTTCATTTGTTCAATTATTAATGTGGTCGTTGTAGCATAATTGGTAAGTACTCCCTGGGTTTGATCCCTAGCAACTTCCCTGTTTTTATTTTTATTTTTTTTCCTTTTTTTAAATTGAATTATTATTTAGTTTCTTTTGTTTTGGGAGGTCTTCAGATCTTATTTGATAAACCACCACCACTCTTGTGGCCATCAACTTTTCAGGTCCTTTCTCTTCTCCTATCTAGTTTTTATAGTTGTATTTATGCCTCTCCAATTTTTATTTGCCTTTGACGAGGTTTTAAATTTATTTTTGGTAGTTCATAATCCCTTCTAAGAAATATCCTCGATTCTCTTTATTGATGGCCTTTATTGTTTTTAGGAGGTTGTAAAAGTTATTAGAAACTAGCAGAACTAACCTGAAATTGAAGCATGGGTAATTGTTGTTGTTACCATGACGTTGAGAGGTTTTTGCTCAATGCATTCTTGGTTTGCTTGTTTGACAATGAAACTCTTCAATCTACTTGGATTGTTCAAATGTTCAAACAATTTCTTTGTTTCATAAAATATGAAGTGTGCTATTTGAATGTTTTTTTTCCAACTTTTTATATGATTTAAAATGTTATGCTCTAGTTTAGAACCTTACAAGTCCAAAGTTTTGTAGTCTAGATACAACCTATTTGCTTTATTAGGGTTACTATGAGTTTTTTTTTTCCTAATACCGAAGATTATGTAGTGGTGTTGCCAAATTTGGATAGGAAAAATCTCACTTAATTTAGATGGTTAGAATGAGTTTACCTCGCTCTCTCCCCAAGAGAGCTTAAACTAATTGTTTTTATTGTATTTAACAAAAGGAGAGTCTATGGGCAATAACAACCTATAGTGGGTGCCATGTGTGGCCTTGTCGGATTAGTGAATTTTCATCATGCGAGGTCGTGTAAGATTGAACCTTGAATTTTATATGGTTTAAAATGATTTGTTTTGCTTTAAGTCTTTTAAAAAAAGAACATACATATATAAATAAATAAACCCTTTACAATCTCTCTCTCTCCAAAAAGGTCCCCCCTCCTGCCACGCCACCAACAGCATCACTATCCCACTAACCCACTCACCGAATAACTAACTTTCTTTTCCCATTGTACCTCTCCTTTGATAAAGATTTCACTACATCGGAGGTCTCACATTACGCGTCGCGGGTTCCCAAAGAACCTTGTCCTCAAGGTTGAAACCGAGGAATGAAGTCTTCGACTTGTTTCCAAGTAGCTTCATGTTCTGGGAGGCCCTTCCAAAGATATCAAGGCTTCAATGGTCATGTCATTCGTTATGCTCGCATGACGCAAATACTTCCTTCTTGGTTCAACCTTCCATTCGAATTCATTACGATAGTTGTTGGGTCCCTTCACAGGCTAGTTTGGCGCTCTCCCAACGCCTTCTTCAATTGTGAGACATGGAAGGCAGGTGGATGGTTGACTATGAAGTCTCGGTTGTAAGCCACAACTCCCAACTTTTCAATGATACAAGATGCCCAAAGTACTTAGCCGTTAGCTTCTCGTTTCTTTTCTTAGCTAGAGTGATGGTATGGTCTTACCTTTAGAAATACCCGATCCCTACTTCAAAATGGACTTCCTTTCGCTTTCTATGAGTCTTCATTTCATTACTTGTTGACGATCTTCAAGTGAGATTTCACCTATCAATTATGATGTCTCGTTCAATCAATTGCCCAGGAGTGGAGATGTGCTCCTCCTCCATATGAGATCGGAGGAGGGGTGGTGTCCATACGGCTTGGAACTGGGTCATAAATCAATGGAGATGTGAAATGTGGTGTTATACCAAAATTCGCCCAACAGAGCCACCTCTTCCTTCGCTCGCTTCTCATTGCAAAACACACGAGGTAAGTCTCTATACATTTGTCCACCACTTACATGACCGTCGGTTTGAGGATGGTAGGCGTAAACTTCTAAGCAATTTAGTGTCATTTCCCGAAAGAGTTCTATCCAAAAGTTGCTTAGAAATATTTTATCTCGATCGAAAACAATGGATTTTGGAAAACCATGGAGCTTCACGATTTCAGATACGAAAATTGCAGCCGGTGAAGGGGTGTTTTAGAGGCGGCAAATGAGTCATCTTGCTCAGTCTATCAACAATCACCATGATCGCATTAAAACCTTCGGACATTGGTAGGCCCTCGATGAAATCCATGGTCACATCTTCCCAGATTCGTTGAGGAATTTCCAGAGAACTGAGTAGGCCAGCCGGAGAAGTAGCTAGGTGTTTGTTCCTTTGGCAAACCCCACACTCTTCCACATATTTCTTCACATCGCTTTTCATGCCTTCCCAATACAACTCTCCTGTTAGTCTCTTATAAGTCCGCAAGAACCCTGAATGGCCCCCCACCACTGAGTCGTGATAGGTCTGCATAATCGAAGGGATCAATTTAGATGTCTTGGATAGTACCAAACGACCTTTATAAAGTAAATTCCCTTGTCCCATGGAATACTTTGATACTTCTTCTCTGCCCTCATTCAGTTTGCACACAATTTCTTGTAATTTAGGGTCCTCTGCAACCTCTCCTTTTACCACCTCGACATCCAAAATCATGGAAATTTGCAATCTGATTGAGGTGGACTTTGATAGGCGATCGTGATAAGGCATCAATCGCTTTGTTTTCCATACCAGTCGATCATGAACCTCAAGTCGTAGCCCATAAGCTTTGCAATCCACCTTTGGAAACGTGGTTGGATGACCCGTTGCTCTAGTAAGAATTTCAAGGCTCGCCGTCGGTCGATGCACTTTGAATTTCTGTCCCAACAAGTAGGGTCTCCAACGTTGAATAGCAAAAACAATGGCCATAAGCTCCCTTTCATAAATGGATTTCAATTGAGCCCGTGGGGATAACGTGTGGCTATAGAAAGCAATTGGTCTGTTCATCGCCTGCGACAACACGACTCCCAATCCCTTGCCCGAAGCATCTGTTTTACTACAAACGTTTGGTTGAAATCGGGAGAGCCGGGGATCTGTAACGTGACCATTGCCTTCTCGACTTATCGAAAGCTTCGGTTGCTTCCTCATTCCACACAAACCCTCCTTTCTTCATCAGTTGCGTTAGAGGGGCTGCAATGGTCCCATAATTTTGCACAAACCTCCTGTAGTATCCGGTGAGTCCCAAAAAGCTACGCAACTCACTGATGTTTTGGGTTACGGCCAAGACCATACGGCTCTCACCTTCTCCTTTGTCTCGCTTCCACCCCTTCTTTCGATATCCAGTGGCCAAGATATTCAATTCTTGCCTTCGCAAAGTGACACTTCTTTTTATTAGCAAACATCTCATGTTCCCTCATAACATCAAAGACAACCGTTAGATGTTTAATGTGTTGTTCCATAGAAGGACTATACACTAAAATGTCATCAAAGAAGACAAGTATGAACTTACGCAGGTAAGGTCTGAAGATGTTGTTCATCAATGACTGAAATGTCGATGGTGCATTGGTTAATCCGAAGGGCATGACAACGAATTCATAGTGTCCCTCATGCGTTCTAAAGGTTGTTTTCTCTATGTCTTGCTCCTCCATTCTAATCTGGTGGTATCCGGATTTCAAGTCTAGCTTGGAGTATATCACTGACCCATGTAATTCATCAAGAAGCTCTTCCACCACTGGTATAGGGAACTTATCAGGGATGGTGGCTGCATTTAGGGCTCTGTAGTCTACACAAAAACGCCATCCTCCATCCTTCTTTTTAACTAATATCACAGGGCTGGAGTAAGGGCTTTTACTAGGTTTAATCACTTGGTTCTTCAGCATTTCTCCTACCATTCTTTCAATCTCGGTCTTCTGGGCTTGAGCGTATCTATAAGGCCTTACATTAATAGGGTTTGTTCCTTCTTTCAAGTGTATGTGATGCTCAATCTCTCTTCTTGGTGGTAAACCCTTCGGATCTTGGAATACTGCTTGATGAGTTCGCAATATCTCAGTAATCTCCAGAGGCAATTCTTCTTCTGGTCTTTCATTCCTTATTTCCCCTGTTTCCCCTACAGCTTCTAGAGCCTTATACTCCACCAAGTATCCTTGGTCTCCTTCCTCCCACATTTTTCTCATCTTCTTCGGGGATACTTTGGTCTTAGTGAGGCTAGGATCTCCTTTCAAGGTTATCATTCTACCCCCCATCTCCACCTTTATAGTGCGAGTTGGCGGTGGATATGAGTTTCTACCAAGGAGTTCAACCATGTCATCCCCAAGAGACCACATCTACTCCTCCTAGTTCAAGGGTAGAAGTTCTCCACAATCGTTAACTCTCCCAAAATCAGTACTACGTTTTTACAGACTCCCTTGCCCTTGATGGCCATATTACCCCCCAATATGATCCCATAATTGGCTGTCTCAGAAATGGTTAGCTGCAACGCCTCCACTATTTGATTAGATATAAAGTTGTGAGTTGCCCCACAGTCAATAAGGACTATTACCTCTTTTTGTTCAATTTTTCCTCTCATTTTGATGGTTCCTGGAGGGGTCAATCCGATTACAGAGTTCAAGGACAACTCTGCGGCCTGCATTTCCACTTCTTGGGCGGTTCATTTTCCTCTGTTTCTTCTATCTCTTCTTCCACGATTTCCATTTCCTCTCCAATCGGCTTGCAACACCATCGCCCTTAATTCTTTTGCCTTACAACGGTGTCCTACTATATATTTCTCATCACATCGAAATCTGATCCGGAGCTCGTCGATTCTGGAATTCAATGTCTGATAACCTTCGTTTGGGTCCCTCTCTTCTCAGGTCATTAGCAGAACTACCGTTAACGCGTGATTGTTACGGTAGCCATAGTTTCTCCGCTTTTTGTTGACTCTTTAGCTCCTCCACGCGGTTTTGGAGTGAATGACTGCGGAGTTACAGTTCTTTCCTCTTGGGCTCCCGGATCATTTTCTTCCCACCTTGCCTCCTCGCATTCCTCTGCTAACAGAGCCATTTCCATCATTTCATCCAACCCCTTCGGCCGTGTCCTTAGGACTTCGGCGCGAATGACCGGTTTCAACCCATTCATAAAGGTGTTCTCTAATACTTCCTTATCCACCTTCGGTAAGGGGGCCATTAATCGCTCAAACTCTTGACAAAAGGTCATCACGGTGGTCTCTTGTTTTGTTTGGTCTTGCTAGTAGTCGACAGAACACTCCCAGACTTTCCTTTTCGAAATCGATTCAAGAGTCTGATTTTCAAGTCCTCCCAATTCACGAACGGCTCCCTTTCCTCTTTGGCCCGGAACCAGTTCAATGCTACTCCTTCAAAACTGATTGTCGTCACTATCATCTTCTCAACATCCGTCAATCTGTGTATTTGGAAGTATCGATCCGCCCTGAACAACCACGAATCCGGTTCGCTCCCATCAAACACAGGCATCTCCACTTTCTTGAATTTGCTCCTTTCTCCTCCCCCTTCGGACGCCGTGGTGCTCCTCCGCCTTGAGGTCTCCTCATTTGTTCTCTCGGCCTCTTTTGCTCCCGTCGACACCCATAATTCTTTCGCAACTACTTGTCGTGGTTCCGAACTCTCCCCTTCAGTCCGGTTGGAGTGACTTTTCACTACGGCCAATTCGTTAACTAACTTCAACATGGTTTTCGAAATCGAAGCTAGGCTTTCCTCCATCGCCGGTAATTTTTCTAGCTTCTCTTGGATGCTCAACTTCAACCTTGACCTTCAGCTCTTCTCTTCTTGCTTGCGGCCGGTTCAATCGTTCTTCTAACCTCCGTTGCGCCATTCTTCTGTAATCGGTCGCCCAAGAAAGTTGCTCTGATACCAATTTGTAAGGGTTCTCCTTACCTTTCGATATTATAAGAACTCAAAGATGTATGACCTATTCAAAGGTTGAAAGGCCGATTCGACAAAAACCTCCTCCCTTCGAGCTTGGGCTTTGGCCAAAGCTCGTTTCTTCATCTCTTCTCCTCCTTCCCAGGGCAAAGTAATACCCTTACAATTCTCTCTCTCTCCAAAAAGGTCCCCCCACTCCTCTGCCACCATCGCAACACGATTTAGGTTTGTATGATTTCTCCACGTTTTAATGGTTCTCTCCCACTTAATTTTTAACCCAAATCTTACAAAGAATTTACACTTGGATGACATGCGTAGCTTATTGCTTTGGAAATAGTAGAGGAGATAGTAGTATAGTAAATTTGAAATTGCATTGCTGTTTGAATTATTGCCAACTCGAGAAGCTAGATAAGTTTGGGTAGATTATATCGAAACATTTGAACGATAGTCTAATGACTTTATTTGTCTAGTTAAAACCAACTTTATTTATTTTATTTGCAAAGTTGAAATTTGGTTCTTAGTTTATTTTTAGTGTGTACTAGCTGCCATTATGATCTCTTAGCTGAACTCAATTTGCTAGGGATTCCAAATTCATAAGGTCGTTTGAAGAGTGATGAATTCTGTCTGTATATAGAAGCCTAATAGAATTGTATGAAGAATGGACTGCCATATACAAGTACCTACGCTATAGATGAGGCCCACGACGGGTAAGTTTCGACTATTCTTTTACGATCTTGCAACATTTTGAATGTCTCTGTTGTTATGTGATTTTTCTGCTCTATATGTATTATGTGGTTTGTTTGCTCAATTTCTACTTTCCATTTGGCTAACTAGACAAACTGTGTTGGAATTCTTTTTAGGCTAATTTTTTGTAGTTTATATGCTCAATTCCATTGTATAAAACTATAGAAAGGATCCAATTTCAAAGCACTTAGTAAGTTTGTGTTAAAAATCAGGGATATTTTGCCATGAAAACCACATAACTAGTAATATTTGTTGGAATGTTGATATAATTAATTTTGCCATAACCTATCAACTTAAACTTTTGGATTGATTGGTGATTTAACATGGTATCAGAGCATGATGTCCTCTTATAAAGTCGTTCAAATTTCCAAGCTTGATATAATTAAATTTTCCCTAACTAGCTTTGTGATGATTGTTTTGTTTAAGCTTTTTCAGTTTCATTTGTTCTTTAGTATTCATCTTGTCGTTGTAGTATAGTGGTAAGTATTCCCGCCTGTCACGCGGGTGACCCGGGTTCGATCCCCGGCAACGGCGTTGTAATTTTTTTTTTTTTAAATTACATTGTTAGTTAGTTTCATTTATTTAATTATCAAATTGGTCGTTGTAGTATAGTGATAAGTATTCTCGTCTGTCACGCGAGTGACCTGGGTTTGATCCTTGGCAACGTTGTTGTTTTTATTTTCTATATTTTAATTAAATCATTAGTTAGTTTCATTTGTTTAATTAGTTAGTTTCATTTGTTTAATTATCAACTTGGTTGTTGTAGTATAGTGGTAAGTATTCACACCTGTCATCCGGGTTTGATCCCCCACAACGATATAATTTTTATGTTTCATTTGTTCGATTAGAGTTTGTGGAGCCTTACTGACCTGAGTTTGATCCTCCATAGCTATTTCTATTTTTCATTTCTTAGTTAAATTGTTATTTAACTTCATTTGTTCAATTATTAATGTGGTCGTTGTAGCATATTGGTAAGTACTCCCTGGGTTTGATCCCTAGCAACTTCCCTGTTTTATTTTTATTTTTTTTAATTGAATTATTATTTAGTTTCATTTGTTTTGGGAGGTCTTGCTTCTTCCAAGATCAGATCTTATTCGGTAAACCACCACCACTCTTGTGGCCATCAACTTTTCAGGTCCTTTCTCTGCTCCTATCTAGTTTTTATAGTTGTATTTATGCCTCTCCAATTTTTATTTGCCTTTGACGAGGTTCTAAATTTATTTTTGGTAGTTCATAATCCCTTCTAAGAAATCTCTTTGATTCTCTTTATTGATGGCCTTTATTGCTTTTAGAAGGTTGTAAAAGTTCATAGAAACTAGCAGAACTAACCTGAAGTTGAAGCATGGGTAATTGTTGTTACCAGATTTTGAGAGGTTTTTGCTCAAAGCATTCTTGTTGTGCATGTTTGACAATGAAACTCTTCAATCTACTTGGATTGTTCAAATGTTCGAACAATTTCTTTGGTTCATAAAATACGAATTGTGCTATTTGAATGTTTTTTCCCCGACTTTTTTTTCTGATTTAAAATGCTATGTTACTTCTAGTTTGGAATATGTAGAATGCCCTGCCTTGAGGAAAAAAATTTGGTGTCGAATTTCACCCCGTGACACATACCATGGAACCCAATCTAAAGTATCAAGATTCTGTGGTTTAACGACTTTCTTGGCAGGTGAAAATATGTTTTGATGATATTTGGAAGAGATTTTAAAATAAAGAAAAATTACACAAACCATCCCAAAACTATGAAGTTTATTACAATCATACACTTGAACATCTAATTTAATCAATCAAGCATTGTACTTTGTTTAAGTGTTACAATCACTACTATAAATTTTAAATTTGATCAATTAGTCCTCTATAATGTTGCAATTACTCCTCACAAAATTTCCTTTCTAATCTTGGGTTAAAAAAACATCAAATGTCCAAAACATGAGTCTTACGCTTAGTCCCTCTTTAAGAGCCCTCCATCTTCCTCTCTTTTTTAAAAAATCTTCATGTTTCTTCCTACTACACCAATGATTTCTCCAACTGTTTCTCGAGTAGTAAAAAGTTGCTAGACACAAAATTAAACTTAGGGTTTAATTAGACGTAAAATTCAATTTTGTATCTAATAGACCAATTAATTTTTAAAAATTTTGAATATGCCAAGCACTTAATAGACGAAATTGAAAGTTTAGAAATCTATTAGAAAATTTTTAAATTTATTAACTTACTAGACAAAAATGAAAATTCATACATCTATTAGACATTTTTGAAAATAAAGGTACAAAATAAGGACCAAATAGTCACAAACTTTAAAGTTTAAGTCCCATTTGACAACCATTTGATTTTCGATTTTTAGTTTTCAAAAATTATGCTTGTTGTCTTTCAATTTCTCTACAATGAGTTTCATCATTCCTAAGAAAATATTTGAATTCTTAGTCAAATTTCAAAAACAAGTTTTTAAAAACTATTTTTAGTTTTTAAAACTTGGCTTGATTTTTTAAAACATAAGTACAAAGTAGATAGCAAAACAAGAAAATCAAAAAACCATAGGTAGAAGTCAAAAAGTAGTATTTATAGAGTCAATTTTCAAAAACAAAAAAAAAACAAAATACCAAATGGAGCCTTAGAGACAAAATTTATAATTTAACAAAAAAATAATAAGAATAATAATAATAAAATACTGAATAAGAGCTTTTTTTAATCACACGATTGAGTGCTTCATACCTGATAGCTATTCGGTGATATGCTTCTTGCAGGAAGAGAACAATTCCAATAGTAAAATTGAAGGCATATGTTGAGCACATTGAGACTGTTTTATTATAGCTCAAGTTCTTTTCCAGTCACAACTTCGTTCATGACACTTATTAGTGGGAGTAAGTGTCATGAACAATTCATCTTATTAGTGCAAGTAAAAACTGAAAAATAATGGGTAACTAACTGGACTTACAATAAGATTCCCATCGATCAAAATGGTGGTAAAACCCTAACTGCCCCTTCCAAAGCACTCAACCTGTACATGGAAATAAACTTGAAATAGCATAATCAAACATTCTAAACAACAAAAATAAAATATAAAATGTTAAGGCCCCGTTTCATAACCATTTGGTTTTTTGACAATTAAGTTGGTTTTTTCACAATTTCTCTTCATCTTCTCACAATGATTTCCATCTTTCTTGAGGTACCATTTTAAGTTTCGAGTCAAATTTCAAAAACCAAAATAAGTTATTGAAAACTGTTTTTTTAGTTTTCAAAACTTAGCTTGGTTTTTGAAAATATAAGTATAAAGTAGATAAGAAAACATATAAACCTATTGGTAGAAGTAGAATTTTTAGGCTTATTTTTCAAAAACTAAAAACAAAATGGGTATCAAACGAGGCATAAATTACAAGTTTAGTTCTTGAACTTTCAGGTTTGTGTTTATTTAGTCCTTGAACTTTCGGTTTCTGAATTTTCAATGTTGTGTGTCCATGACATATTCAAAAAATTTTAAAATTAACTGATTTATTAGACAACAAATTGATAATTCAAGGACCTAATAAACATTTTCTAAATTTCAGGAACCTATTGGACACAACTTAAAGTTCAATGACCTAATAGACACAAACATAAACCTAAATTTAGGACTAAACTTATAATTTAACTAAAAATAAATGAACAAACCATAATAATGGTAGATCTCATCATCAAACCATTGATGCTTACATGAAATATCAATAAGACATTATTTAGTTTGGCCATGTGCATATTCAGAGGAATGGTTTCAATATAACAGAGCACGAGAGTTCAGGGCAAGTCATGGGAGAACTAGGGGGATGTGTCATGGACTCATGGTTAATTTATTCTCTGGCATTTGGTAGATAAAATTTTAACACCAAGGATAGGGAAGTAACGGGGAGGCGGAAAAAGGAGAAATACGATAAGGTAAGATGACAGCCAGAATTATTTATCCTAGGCTAATAAAAGTCAGTATTTACCACATGAGTATAGCTTAACAGTAATTGACATTTAATCCTTTTGAGGTCGGAGGTTCAAATTCTCATATTCTATATTGGTTGTAAAAAAAAAAAAAAAAAAAACTAGAATCTAAAACGAATCCATCAAAACACAAACTGAAAGATCAAGCACATACTTGAAAATATCAAAAGATCAAAATGGATTTACGTTTCCAAACTCTATGCTAGCTAACTTCCCAGGGTAGTTCCAGCAATGTTACAAATGTGACACATTTGATACCGATAAACATTAAATGTGCTTGGCTTCTTAGGTTCAAAGTTAAAATATAGCCAAGGGATGCGTTATGGGAGCTCTTTACAGTAACCATTGACATGAAAAGGAAAATAGAAACATACTATAGAAAATGTAAGAGCTTACCATATGTTTAGAGTTCATCCTTCACATCTGAATCTTTAGCAGCAGTTTTAGACCTATTCTTTTCAATGAAATCTCTCAAGTCTTCCTTGGTTGCATACCCAGAGTATTCAGTTATGTTCCCATCAGCTGATTTAAAGTAAGCAGCCGGGAGTGCCCAGATCTCGAAGTCATGTACTAAGTCATTTTCGAAAATATCCTGAAGGCATTATAGAAATAAATTGCATCATCATAGACATCCCAAAAGAAGTAACCATCACTCTGTACATTAATGTTAAAAGGTTAAATTACAAGTTTAGTCTCTAAACTTACAAATTTGTCTAATGTCTAAGGGTTTGTTTAGAGTACAGGTTATTATAACCCACCCAGCGCCCCAAACAACTCCTAATAAGTTTTTGAACTTTATAAAATATTTAGTAGATCTTTAAATTAAAAGTATATGATAAAGACAACAGAACATCCACCTATCTCCACAATGGTATGATACTGTGAACTTTGGACATAACTCTCATGGTTTGTTTTTGGTTTATTGGTTTACTCCAATGGAGATATTTGTTTTTGTTTTTGGTTTATTAGTTTATCATATCAATAGAGATAATTCTCCTCACTTGAGATTTATATACCACGGATCTCTTTCTTCCCTAATCAATATAAGACTTTATTATAACTCCTAACCGTATACTTAATTAAAATATGACACAAAAAGTTGCCGTGCACAAATTAACAACGGTTGCCGGACAATAGATATATTGTGAATGCAATTATACAGATTATCAAAACTTTTAGCAACCTAAAGTATAGATCATGTTGAAGTATTCTTCACCCGAATAATAGTTTTACAAAGATTTAATTTAGGTTAAATATAAGATTAGTTACTAAATTTTTAGATTTGTGTCTACGATTTGGTCTCTCTAAACTTCAAAAATATATGACAAGTTCCTAAAGGCCGATTTAGTTGGCAATTTCTATTTTATGGTTTCAGATTCACTAAGTTCAGCAAATGTACATTTGATAGGTGTGTTTTTTAAAACTATTTTCAAACTTTGTGATCCAAATAGTAGAAATTTTGAAAACATTTTTATCTTTTCAATATATCCCAATTTTGAATTTGAAAGTTTAATAAACTCAATTCATTGTTTTAAAAAAATCAAAATATGTATAAAATAATAATTATGCAAATTTATAACATAAAACAAATTCATAAATTAGTTAATTATAATTTAATTCAACTCAATATTTAGTTGGTAACTACACAACTAGTTTTATGATTTATAAATATATTATCACACACAATTTGAGCAATCATTTAAATTGGAATCCAATTTTTAAAACTACTGTCATACACAATTGAAAATATGAAATACTAATATGCTTTTAATAATCATAAAATTAAAAGTTCAATGTCCTATTAAACACTTGTTAAAGTTCAACGACCAAATAAACACAAACCTGAAAGTTTAGACCTCGTTTGATAACAATTTGGTTTTCAATTTTTAAAAATTGTACTTATTCTCTCATCATTTCTCTACAATAGTTTTCATCTTCTCTACCGCGGTTCCCATCTTTTTTAACAAAACACTTGAATTCTTAGATAAATTCCAAAAACAAAAACAAGTTTTTTGGAAACTAATTATTTTAGTTTCTAAAACTTGGCTTGATTTTAAAACGCATCTAAAAAATAGATAAGAAAATATGGAAAGTCGTGAAAGTAGTATTTATAAGCTTAATTTTGAAAAACCAAAAACCAAAAACAATAGTTATCAAACGGGGTCTTAGTTTTTGGTTTTTTGTTTTTAAAAATTAAGCCTAAAAAAATCTACTACCAATGAAGTTTTATGTTTTCTTATCTACTTTGTATCTATGTTTTCAAAAACCAAGCAAAGTCTTGAAAAACTAAAAAAAAATAGTTTTCAAAAACTTGTTTTGTTTTTAAAATTTGGCTAGAAACTTAAATGAAACTTTAAAAAATATGAAAATCATTGTAGAGAAGATGAAGAGAAATTGCGAAAAAAAATAAGTATAAATTTCAAAAACCAAAAACTAAAAACCAAATGGTTAGATGAATGCCTCAACCAAATTTCCAATTTAACCTTTATTTTATCATGGGTAGTCAAATGCACCATATTGATGAATGCCTCAACGTGCATAAATCTCAAAGAGGTTTGTTTAAGATGTAGAGGAGGTTTATAATTATTCAATCAACATTAAGCATGATTAGCTAACCACCAATGCATCAAACAAACAGATCTTTTTATTTGTTAAAAAAAAAAAAATCAGAACAAAATTATCATTTTTTTTTTTTAAAAAGTCATCTCTTCTTTTACCGAGGTAGCAAAACCAAAATAAATGAACCTGACCATAGTTCAATCTCGTATCCAAAGTCATTAAAACTGAAAAACGGTCACTCCGAAGTCAATCCATTCTTTAGCATATGGAGCTAGCACTTGAAAGATAGAACTAAATGGAGCAGAGAAATAATAATTAGTAGTAGTAGTAGTAGTTAATAAAAATTTAAAATACATAATACTTACGAATTTAGCAATTATGACATCAGGATCGCTTTGATATGAGATGGCAAGATCCTCAAAGACTGGAGCCAGCGCTTTGCAGGCTTTATGCGAAGGAGAATATAACTCGAGCAAAACTGCAGCGAAGCACGTATCAGCCAAATACTATTGCAGTGGAGTCATGCACTAAGAAATACCAACTGAAATACGGAAAAACAAAGATAGTTTCCATATTCGAAATTTCATGGTCATCTCAGCGCCCATTTCATTGGTTCAATTACGTCTAATTCACATCACAACAGTCCTTATTTTCACTCCATTAACAACTTTAAGTGTATACTGGTCCACAGAGCCAAAAAGTGGTCGATTCAATTTCCAGAGAAGTCAAGTTTCCAATTTAAGAGTGTTGAGGATTGCACATTGAAAAAATGAGGAAAGACCTCACAATTTATAAGAGACATGGACAACTTCTCTCATTGCCAAATGATTTTGAGATATAACTCATGTAATCTAATAAAGAGCAATGTAAATACTGAGACTAAAATCGAAAACAGCATTGAATAGCCTTTTAATTCACGTATGAGCCAACGAATGTGCTTAATACATACCATTCTTCCCTGAGTTGAAAACTATGTCGTGAAATGTGTGAGCTACCACTACTTTCACAGGCTCGTCATTATGCTCTGGTATAGGTTCAGATTTTATGTATGGTTCCAATTCTCCGTTCTGCAGTAATGGAATTCAGTCACCAGAAAATCCCAGAGCAATCAGTATGAATTAATTAACCTTCGAAAAACTGAGGTTGAGAATGAAAAAACACCCAGCAAATTTTGAAAAATGACACACTTAAACTGAGGGAGAGGGATATATCACCTTAAATTGTTTCAACCAAGGAGAAATTTCATCAGGCTCCACATTGGTCTTCAGATGCTTCTTTTTATCGGTTAGTAGGGTAATAAAGGGTATTTGATTATCCTTAACTCCAAATTGCTGTAATTTACAAGAAGATTTGAACAAAGAACATTAAAGTTATTGAAAATATATGTTAAGTGGGAGTAACCAAACAACTGGAACCAACACAAACAAATTAAAAAACTTCAAGGTTACAATGATAATAAAGGGAAATTGAAGAATTATGGACGGACATCAATCGCATGAGAACTGGTATCAAGATCTGCCATCAGAAAGCTGAGGCTATCTCCTTTGTATAGCTCAGCAATTTCTCGATACTTGTATTTAAAGGAAGCAGCAATCTCGCTACTAAAATTTATATACAACATGACCTACAAATTTGCACAGGAATGTTGATTAGATAATCCTTGAAAAGAATAAATTTAGAATATTCTCCAAACGATGATGAACATTTTAAAAAATAAATGTTCTTTTTTATAAAAAAATCGAGCTCTCATTAAGAAAAAATGAAAGAATACAAAAGGCATCCAAAAAAAACTAAGCCCACAAATGAAATGTTAGAATGTTCACTTGTCTAAGCAAAATTTCCATCTCTTTCTACTTGTACTAAATCATTAACATAAACCAAGAAATAGTTAATAGTTTCCTTCTAACCTTCGAATTTGAATTAAGCAAGAAATTGTCAACTAGACGTTGATTGGTTGGGTCGACATCAAAGATAGTTACTGTAGGTACAATTGATCTTTCAACAAATTTCTCGAGAGCATCCACGTCAAAATCCTGAAAGTGTAGCTTCCATAAGAATATCCCAGTTTGCAGCATATTGTGAAATTTCAGGATAATTGCCTCACAAGAAAACAGAAACATGGAGAATTCTCCATTACCTGAGTATCAACAAAGAGCTCATCGAATGGCTTAAACAGCCTAATTAAGGGACCAGTGACAGATGATTCACCACGAGGAAGAAGTCTGGCATCTGAAGTATGAAAAAATTCCTCAGTAGGACGCAATTTCTTGGCTAGGATGGTATAGTTTTCAAACTCCTCCCCGGAAAATTGAGGGAATATGCCAACCTGCAAATAAAAAAAAAAATATGAAATTCCAGCTGCCTCACCAAGTAGGAATGAAACCAGAGGATGAAAATAGAGTACTCACAATAGCAATCTTATTGTCAGATATGAAATTTTGGGCATCCTCCAGAGTGTTTATTTCAACAGAGGGAGGTCCATACTGTCTCTTCACATATTTTACAATACCATCTGCATCCTGAGGGCCCTCGTACTCTTGAACATTCTTACCTCCCTCTCTCACAATCTTAATAGAAATGGTGCCATCGGATCCGGCAAGTCCGTCGTTTGCTTCATTTAGAATGTTGACTTTTGCTAAAGTCAAAGGAGGATTATGCTTACTCAGGATATTTGCAGCCTTCTCATACTACAAAATGTTTTAACAAGTTAGTCAGCTACGGTACCTTAATTCTCGAGAGTCAAAATCAGTCCAATAGCACTCCGAAAATCATATTACAAATTACTGATATTAGGAACAAAAATTTACTACCTCTGGTGCCAGCTTCTTACAACCTCCACATCTGAAAGGAAAGAAGGATATAATTATCAACAACAAAATCGCTGTAAGTTGTAATTAAACGCCACAACTAATAGCCAAGTAAGGAAACTTGACAATTGTACAGGTTGACCTAAATACAAGAAAAAGTGAACAATCTACGAAGAAAATTGAGATAATCAGTGGATGAACTAAATTACGCAGTCAAGGTCGAGAAAAGAGCCAAAAATTGAGATGATAATAAATCAGTATCCTTAGAATTGTAGAAGACGACGAAAGAAACGTAATGACTAATGGCAACCTCTATTTCACCTACTTCAATTTAAGACAGAAAGAAGTATAAATAAAACAACAAAAGCAATAAGCAAAAATCGGAAGATCACATCAGTGAATGAACTATATTAAATTAAACAGATAAAAATGAGTGTACCTAGGAGTGTAGAAGGAGACGATAAGGAAGTCGAGGTTGCTTACGAAGTCGGTGAAGTTGGAATGGTCTAACTCGACGACGAACTCCTCGGAATCGGAGGTTCCGGCGACTGAGTGCGCGAAGAAAGAGGAATGTAAAGCGAAAAGAGTGAAGAAACAGAGAGAAATGGCGGACGTCATGGCCATTGCCATTGATCAGAGCTCTCACTCACAGTTACAGTTACAGTTATAGCTACAGCATTGATTGAAGGGAGAATGAGAGAGCATGGAGGTATCTGTTTCGGATTTTTCGCTTCCCTGTTTATCGAGGGAGAGGGCATATGTTATGTGGATATTGTAATTTACAACCACGTGCTTCGCATGTGCTTGGCTCTTGGTTAAGAGTCTAAGACAAACACGGATGGCCCATTCTGGCCTCTTTCGTATTTTTAAAGAACGTTTATAATGTGAGTTTATTATTATTATTATTATTGGAAAATTGTAAAAAAAAAAAAAAAAGACTCTAGGGTTTTTTAATTGTAGAAAATGAACTTATTTGAAAAATAGTTATCTCCACATGCTTCCTCGTGTATATCATCTTCTCCACTTTTATAAATGTGTTATCTGGCTCATCCAATTCATTGTTTTATAATCTTTTTCAATCACTCAATCATCATCATTTGCTTCTTTTGTGATATCATATGTTGTCTTCTTCCATTGATAATCTCTCATCCCATTTTCATTTCCTTTCATGGGTGGATCATATCTTTCATTTGTCAAATTATAATCCCTCAATCATTGAAATCACAATATTGTGTAGCATATTCTACATCATCCCAAGCATAGATGTAAATGACAGGAATGCAGATGAAGATGACATATATAGGAAGGTAATGAAACAACTTCTGAACCTTCATTATCTGGAAAGGTTAATGGAGCAACATATTCACCTATATCATGTGGAAAGGATATGGATGACGATGGAATATCTTATCCTTTGTGATTTGGGATGTATGTGGATGAAATGTGTTTCTTTTCATTATATGCAATTTCTTGACATACGTTAGGTGAGAAGTATATGGATGTAGATGAAACATTTTGAAATTTTTGAATTCCTACAAATGGATCGTGTATATAATAAGATATGGTTGAAAGACGTGGTGACTAGAAAACTTCGGCTTAGTGGATAGGATTGAGGACACTTCTTTTCACATTAGGAAACTTTTTAAGTTTACATCGTTTCTAATAACAAAACCATGAGCTTTCCACCTCAATTGGAGTAAACATTCTATGATAGAGTTGAACCCATTTGGATCTATACTGCTAAGGTATAAAATTTACCTATAAACTCCTCAAATGTATATCAAGGACTCCATCCAACCCCCTCACTTATCCACCATCATAATTTTTTTCTCTATTGATCCACACACCACCTTAACACGAGACATGATTGCAAGAGAAACAATAAACATAATTGAGCAATTAAAAGCAAGTTTAATATGAAATAAGCATTTTTTTTTAAAAAGGGTTGAAATCCCGATTTTTATCATGGGAATCCCGCTGAACTTAAATCCCGACCAGTTTTCATGCGATCTCGGTCGAGATTTAAGTTCGGCCGAGATTTCCTAGACAAAGGCATGGATTTTAGCGAGAAAAATCCTTTTTCACTCAACAAAAAGACATTCCAACATAAAAAAAATATAACTAATTTTCCACTTCAAATCCCAATATATGAAATTCAAACAAATACTTACTTTTGTTTGTTTTTTTTTTGTAGGACCAATGATTATGTTGAAGAAGAAAATATTTAGATTAGTGATTTTGAGATTAGTGGGTTTGTGAAAGAGATTGGTTGATTGTTTGTTGAGGAGTTAATATTTAGGTGGTTAGTTGAGGTAGTTGATTGGTATTTAATGAGATAAAAATGTACAATAAGGGTGTGTTTGGCCCATGGGTTTGGATTTGGATGGGTTTCATCCAAATCCAAACCCATGTTTGGAGCAAGGTGTTCCAAATCCTTGGTTTTGAAACTCATTCCCATGGGTTACAACAATACAACCCCATGGGTTACAATAGTGTAATCTCATGGAATTTGTTCCATGTTTTTCTCATCCATTTGTCGACTACTTCGACAACTCCGATAAAAACTCCGGCGACCACCGACGACCATCGATAACGACAACTCCGGTAAAAACTTGGCGACCACCGACAAGCGACAACTCCGATAAAAACTCCGAGCGACCGCGCGGCGACCACTTTGGCAACAACTCGGTGATAACTCCGACAACCACTCAACAACCACCGACAATGACAACTCCGACGACCGTACCAGCGACCACTTTGACAACAACTCCGGCGACCACCCGACACCATCGACAACGACAACTCCGGCGACCACACCACGACTACTGCGCGATCATGAGCGCCTCGAAAAACACTTGATTTTCCATTTCCTCTTCAACAACTCGGCGACTAGCCACCACCGATGGTTGCCTCAACGACCTTTTCAACAACAACTCCGACGACCGATGACCACCAACAACCAAAAATTCAACGACCACCTCGACAATCCCACCACCTCATCAACTTGACCACTCCAACAATCCGACAATCTAGTCAATTTTTTAAAATGTTAAAATAAAACTAAAAAATGGCTAATAAACATTTTTTTATGTTATTCTCAACACGTTTGAATTTTGTGAAATTTTTATTTAAAAAAAATAAAAACAACTTGATATTTTTTTTAATGTACACTCAAATGGCTCAATTTTGTAATTTCTTTTTTAAAAGTTAGAAAAAATGAAATAATTTTTTTTTCTTTTGCACAAAAGCGCTTTATGTTCTTTTGTTTCGTGTTAGTTGCAACACTTTTGGACAATGTATTTGTATGTGTAAACTCGTGGTAAGGGTGTTCAAAAAACTACCTAAATTGAAAGCTTCATGGAAAAGTTACTTAAAAAATTGATCCATGTTAGACATTAACTTCTACAATTCACATAAGATCAATTACAAAAATTTGAAAGGAATAAAATAGCTAAAAGAAAAAAGGTGAAACAAAACTGTACCAAACCTAGAGTTGTAAAAGCGCACCCAAGACACATGACTCTCACGATTCCCGGGCTTGTAACACCGCACCCCAAACACAAGTTTACGATTCTCATGCTTGAACACTTTGCACCCCAAACACAGTTTTCTGATTCTCAGGCTTCAGAACCCCTCAGGACAAACCCTCCAGGCTTCTGATTCTCAGGATTCTGATTCCGAACCTGCACCCCAAATAGCCCCTAAGAGTACAATAATAATTACACATCCTTTATTTTTTTTCTTTCTTACTAAGTTTTTATCAATTGGTGTCTCAAATCCAAAATGAAACTTGTAGGGGTCCAATTTTTTACAATTTTTTATTATTATTAGATTAAATTATAAGTTTAGTCCCTATAATTTCATGTTTGTGTCTAATAGGTATTTGAACTTTAAAAAGTATTCAATAGGTCCCAGAACTTTCAATTTTATGTCTAATAGATCTCTAAACTTTAAAAATATAAAATATGTCCTCAAACTTTTAATTTTGTACCTAATAGATTCTTGACATATTCAATTTTTAAAAAAATCAACAAGTCTATTAGACAAAAAAATTATTTTGTATCTAATAGTATATTAAACTTTCAATTTCGTATCCAACATGTTCATGAATTTTAAAAAATATCGAATAGGTCGGATTTATTAGATATATAAGATCTAAAGTTGAAGGAAAGTTTAAGTATTTATTAGACATTTTTTAAAGTTAAGGACTCATTAGATGAAAATCAAAAGTTTAGTGGATTCTTTAAACATCATATTTGTGATAAAATATTATAAAAAAAGATAAACTTATCTAACTGATTTAGTATTGCTCAGCATGATGAAATTAAGTTTGCAAATTTTACCTTTTAGGATCAGGTTGGATTTCCTTATAGTTAAAACACATGAAAAAAATTGTTATTATATTTTATATTTTTCAAAAGCATTTTAAATAACAAACAAATATATTTACTATATTCAAAAGGTGTTCTATTAATTATAAATTTATTTTTATTTTTTATTACATATTTTAATAAATTTTATATTAATTAATCACAATAAAATTATTTTTGGATCATTCATCTATCACGTATTTATTAAAAAAAATCTTAAATTATTCTAATTTTTAAGCACTTTTATTTATAAAGATTTTTTTTTAAAAAAAATACTTTTAATCACATAGAGTCATTCAATAAACTATTATTAATTTTTCTAAAAATGCTTATAGAAATTAATATCGATTTTGTTAATAATAATCTTCACGGTGATTCCGAATACACTATTATGTCCTTTACCATGTTGTGTTTTCTTGCAAAGATTTACCATGTTGGAAAAGTATTTTTTTTTAATGGCTCGTTAATAAAATGAAAATACTTTGTTGTGCTCTCCACGTGCTAGCCACATTTTTTTTTTTTTGAAAAAAGAAAAAACTAGTGGTTAGAAAAGGGTTGGCAGCGCCCAAGTTGTACTCTTAATGAAACTCTTTACCGACAGTAACTATGATGACATGGAAAGGAAAATAGAAACATACTATAGAAAATGTGCGAGCTTACCATATCTTTAGAGTTCATCATTTACAACTGAATCTTTATCAACAGCTTTAGACCCATTCTTTTCAAATACAATCTCTTAAGTCTTCCTTGCTTGCGAGAAATTATTCAAAGAAGTCGTCAAAATGAGGTGGAGAATTTTGCATCGTTGGATATATAAAAAAGAAAATTGTAAGAGTACCTCGTTTTTGTATCCAATATTATTAAGGGCAAATAAACTTTTAATATCTAAATCCGACGATTTTAAAAGGACAACCTCATTGTAATGGTTTTATTGAATAATTTATCCTTAACTACGTACCTAACGAATTGAGATATGTTCTCATAAGCTGATTTGAAGTAAGCAAATTTCAAAGTAATGTAGCAAGTCATTTGGAAAAATAACCTTGAAGGCATTAATAGAAATATATTGCATCATCCTAAATCATAGACATCCCAAAAGAATAATTCATGATCATCACTTCCAACATTAGTGTTAAAAAAATTTAAACGGTACACTTAGATAAAATATGACGCAAAAAGTTGCAGTGCACGAATTTACAGGAGTTAGTAGACAATAGATATATAGGTACGCTAAAATTAACCTAGTTTAACAGTAATTGACATATATCATCGACTAAATAGTAAGAGGTTCAAATCTTTCCAACTCTCTATTATTGTTGAACTCAAATATATATGTCTATATATTCAAAGATTTTTTTTATATAGATTTAATTTAAGTTAAATGGTAAATCTACTTTCTAAACTTTTATCTTTGTGTCTATTTGGTGTCAAAACTTTCCTTTTAGAAATAGGTTTATGACATATTAAAAATTTTAAAAATTAATTAATCTATTAGATTAAAAAAAAGAAAGAAAGAAAGAGCGAAGAAAAAAAAGACTAAATTATAAATTAAAAAATACCTTTGAATTTTTCTATTTGTTTAAAAAATACCTCCAATCTTTTAAAGTTGCAATACTATCTTTGACGTTTCAGGAGTGTTTCAAAACTATCATTGAAGTATAGATCTATTAGAATTTTGGACGAAAATTCGTCACGACAAAACATCGTTCAAACCTAAGCTAGAAAAGTGTTACAACTATCGTCACGTCATTTCAGGTCACTACCATGTTGACTTTCCATCCAAAATGTTAGCGAACTTTCTATTTCAACAGTAATTCTGAAACATTTATGAAATGTGGATTGAAGATAATATTGCAACCTTTGAAAGATTAAAGGTATTTTTTAAACAAATGTTAAAGTTTGAGGTATTTTTTATAAGGTTAAATTATTAAAAATATCTCATAACTATGGGGTTTGTTTCAATTATACTCTTATCTTGAAAAGTTTCATTTTAATCATTGAAGTTTGTTTCAAAACGACCATTGAAGGTTTTTTTTGTGTGTGTGTTAAATTTATGGACAAAAATTGATGTGTTTGCATCTAGATTGTTGCTTATATAAACAAATTTGAAAATAGGTGGAATAAATAAATAAATACACATGTAAACACATCATTTTTAGTCCATGGATTTAACAGAGAAAGGTCTTCAAGGGTCGTTTTGAAACAAATTTCAAATGTTAAGTGTTAAATAAAACCTTTTAAAATTTGGGATATAATTGAAACCAATCTTCTAATTTAATGGTATTTTTAATAATTTTACATATAATTCGTTTATGTCATATTGTTAAAGAACATTTATAATTAGAAATATTCATTTTACCTGCAAGTAATCTCCGTGAGGGAGGTTCCTTAGCTAAACTCTTCCTCCATCTTGCCATGATTTCTTTATATTTTAATATATAATAATAATAATAATAATAACAAAAAAAACCCTAAAGATAAATTTTTATGAAATACTATTTCGTTTTTCTAAAAAAAAATAAAAAATATCTTTAAATAAAAAAAATTCATTAGAAATTAACAATTTAAATAAAAAAATTAAAAAAAACTGTATTTTATTTAATAAAAAAAACATAAACGAGTATTAATTCTCTACAAGACAATCCCCACAAAAGGGCAGTGATGGAAGAGCCATCTCCAACCACATCCGGCTTCTGTGGACATTTCTATTTATTATGTAAATTTGGTTTATGTTGTGAAAATAGGATGAAAACCGGGTATAATTTTACCAATATTAAAATACTAATATAATAATATATTTATAATAATAATATAATAAGAATAATATAATAATAATAATAATATTAAAATAAGTGTTTGGAAAGTGGAGGCAATATATATAATATAAATAAAGAGATAGTGGAAATTTATGGAAAATTAAATAAAGACTAAAAAGAGAAAGTGGGAGAGAATGAAGAGAATTGGAGAGAATTTCACCAATAGATGCATTTTATTTTTCTACCAAAAGCCACTATTTATAGGCAATTTGGCAAGGGATGAGTTGGTACATTTGGACACTAAGCATTGGTAAAAATTTGACACTTGGAGGACACTATGGCTATGAAAAATTTTTGCCACTTGGCATAGGTAATATATGGCATGTGGATGGGCATTTATACTACATATTTTACAATACTCCCCTTAAATGCCCATTTATATAATATATGTCTCATTAAAACCTTACTAGGGAAAAACCCAATGGGATAAAAACCCTAGTGAAGGAAAAAGAGTACATATTTTATATAATACATTTACTCCCCCTCATGACGACATCACTTGAGATCTCTGAGTCTTCGCATTCCAATACTGTGAACCAATTTCTCAAATGTTGTAGTTGGTAATGCTTTTGTAAATATGTCCGCCAAGTTATCCTTCGAACAAATCTGTTGTACTGAGATCTCGCCATTTTCTTCAAGGTCATGAGTGTAGAAAAGGTTCGGAGAGATATGCTTTGTTCTATCTCCTTTGATTTGAGCTATACATGCTGTGTTGTCTTCGTATAATATTGTTGGAGGATGTTTACATGAAGACCATCCACATGTCTCACGAATGTGTTGTGTCATCGATCTTAGCCATACACATTCTCGACTTGCCTCGTGAATTGCGAGAATTTCAGCATGATTCGAAGAAGTGGCCGTGATGTTCTGTTTCACTGATCGCCATGATATAGTGGTTCCTCCACATGTAAATAGATAGCCTGTCTGAGATCTTGCTTTGTGTGGATCAGATAGATAACCAGAATCTGCATAACCAACTAGATCAAAGCTAGATTTGTTAGAATAAAATAAACCCATATCAATCGTCCCTCGAAGATATCGGAGTACATGCTTAACTCCGTTCCAATGTCTTTTTGTAGGACATGAACTATATCTATCTAATAAATTTCTTGAAAATGCAATATACGGTCTTGTGTTATTATTTAGATACATAAGTGCACCAATTGCACTAAGATATGGTACTTGAGGACCAAGAAGTTCTTCATTATCATCTCGAGGTGAAATATATCTTTCTTTACATCCAGGTGAACGAACTTCCATTGGAATGTTCAATGGATGTGTTTTATCCATATAAAATCTTTTTAAGATTTTTCTGTATAAGTTGATTGATGAACAAATATCCCATCTGCTAAATGTTCAATTTGCAAACCAAGGCAAAATTTTATTTTTCCAAGATCTTTCATCTCGAATTCTTTCTTAAGATATTCTATTGCCTTGGATAACTCTTCAGAAGTTCCAATTATATTTAAGTCATCAACATATACTGATTATAATAGCAAATCTCGATCGAGATTTCTTTATAAAAACACACGGACATATTGGATTGTTTTGATATCCTTCTTTCAATGAGATATTCACTCAAAGCGATTATACCACATTTGTCACGATTGTTTTAATCCATATAATGATCTCTGTAACTTTATCGAATACAATTCCGAGAACTTGATTCATATGTTTTCGGTATTTTAAATCCTTCCAGGATTTTCATATAAATGTTCATTATCCAGAGATCCATATAAATACGTCGTGACTATATCCATTAGATGCATATCAAGTTTTTCATATCTGATCAAAGCCAATCAAATATCTTAATGTTATTGCATCCACCACAGGAGAATATGTCTCCTCATAATCTATATCAGGTCTTTGCGAGAATCCTTGTGCAACAAGTCTCGCTTTATATCTTGTGACTTCATTATTTTCATTTCTTTTCCTTACAAATACCCATTTGTATCTCATGAGTTTAACACCTTACGGTGTTAAGACTATTAGTCCAAAACCTCACGTTTTGAAAGTGAGCTAACTCGCTTGGATTGCTTCTTTCCATTTTTTGCCAATCCTTTCTACGTTTACATTCATCGATAGATTTTGGATCAAAATCGTCACTTTCATGAATAATATCGTGAGCAACATTATAAGCAAAAATGTTGTCAACAATAATATCATTTTGGTTCCATCTCTTTCTGTTGTAACATAGTTTATAGAAATTTCATTATTATCCTCAAGCGTTTGATTTTCATCAATACTCTTTTTGAGTAGTTGTATCTTGGATTTCTTTCGGAACATTCATACCTTTTATTGAATCATTTTGATTCTCAACTACTTTTCTTTTGAAGATTTTTATCTTTGGAACCTATTGGTCTACCACGCTTCCGGCGTGCTCGGACTCATTATTGATAACTTGTTCTGTGGAATATCAATTTTGATGGAGCATTTTTTCTTTAGTATATATGATTTAGTCACCCTTTTAGCATCTATGAATGCATCGGAAATTGATTTGCTATATTTTGCAAATGAATTATCTTTTGAACTTCAAGTTCACATTGTTCTCTTCGAGGATCTAAATGAGATAATAATGATGCATTCCACGTAATTTCTTTTTCCAACTTCTTAATTCCTCCCACAATGTTGGAAAATTTGTTTCATTAAAATGACAATCAAAGAAATCGTGCAATAAATACATCACCGTCGAGGTTCAAGATATTTAATAATTGATGGGAATCATATTCAACATATATTCCTAACCTCCTTTGAGGACCCATCTTAAATACGTTGTGGTGGAGCAATTGGAACATATCACGCACATCCAAAAATTCTCGGATGGGATACATTTGTTTCTTTGGTCATAAGCTAATTGCATGGGGAATATTTATTATAGGCTCACCGCCTAATACGTAATAATGATGCGTGTAAAGCGGCATGACCCCGCACCGATGTAGGGAGTTTAGCTCTCATAAGTAATGGTCTTGCAATTAATGTGCGGGCGTTTTATAAATGATTACGCTAGGCCGTTTTGTGTATGAACATGAGCTACAGGATGTTCAACATTTATCCTAATTGACATACAATAATTATTAAAAGTTTGGGATGTAAATTCACGGCATTATCAAGTCGAATTGTCTTAATTGTATAATCAGGAAATTGTGCTCTTAACTTAATTATTTGAGCAAGCAATCTTGCAAATGCAAGATTTCGACTTGATAATAAGCATACGTGTGACCATCTGCTGGATGCGTCAATTAATATCATAAAATATCTGAATGGACCACTTGGTGGGTTAATAGGTCCACAAATATCACCTTAAATTCGCTCTAAAAATGCAGGCGATTCAATCTCTACTTTAGCTGGTGATGGTCTAATAATTAATTTCCCTTGAGAGCAAGCATCACATGACAACTCATTTGATTGAAGAATCTTACGGTTCTTTAAAGGATGTCCATGTGAATTTTCAATAATTTTCCTCATCATTATCGATTCGGATGACCCGATCGATCATGCCAAACATTTGAATATTTACGGATTCATGAACTTACGGTTCATTGTTGCATAACTTTCGATTACTCGTATATGAGTATAATATAATCCCGAAGAAGAAAAGGTGGCGGTGTTTCTAATATACGTTTTTCATGTGAAACAATAGATGTGATATAGAGATACTCTATATTATTTTTACGATCAATTTCAACATGATAACCATTATTACGTATATCTTTAAAACTCAATAGATTTCTCTTTGATTTGCTAGAGAACAAAGCATTATTAATTGAAAATTTTGTTCCTTTAGGCAAGATAAAACTTGTTTTTCCAAAACCTTCAATCAGTCTGAGAACTGATATAGTATTGATTTTTGCTTCCGGCATTGTCAATTTAGAAAAATATTTTCATTTATGAGTATCATTAATGCGTAGTTGCGCGATCTGCTAGACATAAATCCTCATTGCTCATTTTCGGGTTACTCAACATATTGAAATTGTCCATATTTCTTCATTGATAAGAAAGGAAAAACGATTACAAAAAGTCCTAAATATATATATACAAAAACAAGAAAAGGGAAAAAAAATACTATAATTACAAGCAGTACTTAATTATATATCTTCATACAAAACATCCTCTACTTGTTTGATTGCATCAATTTTCTCTCCGGGAGATTCAAAATAATCACCATACATCAAGATGCACCATATTGGAGGATCAAACACATCATCTTCTTGAATGACAAGATTCACCTCCACATTCTTCCCTTTTCCCTTTTCCCTTGAGGAAGCTCGAGAGATCAACAAGGTGTTTTGATGTACGGCAGTGCGTGACGGGCCCAGTCATTCCATGACGGAAACATTTATGTTCATCACCTTTTGAACTTTTATCTTGTGGAGTTTTTCCTTTACGATCATCAACGTGTGGGTTTCTTAAAATTATAATGCCCACTACGAAAATAGGTATTTCTTCCTCATCTGCGGTCCGACCACGACCTCGACCACGATTATTAAAATTCACGACATTCACTTTGAGTGGAATGGTGTTGCTCGATTGGTCGAGATTCATGATTTTTCATTAATAGCTCGTTATTTTGTTCGACCACGAGAAGACATGAAATTAGTTTGGAATATTTTTAAAGCCTTTCTCTCGATATTATGCTGCTGTGAGAGCATATTCGAGACATGAAAAGTGGAGAATGTCTTCTCTAACATATCAACATCGGTAATTTTTTCTCCGCATAATTTTAATTTTGAACTAATTCGAATAGTGCGGAATTATATTCACTTCATCGATTTGAAATCTTGCAACCTCAGTGCATCCAATCATAACGAGTTTTTGGAAGAATAAGCATTTTTTTTGATGATCATACCTTTCTTTCAAGCCTTGCCATATAGAATGTGAGGATCTTTTATTGTAAGATACTCCATTTTCAATCCTCGTGAAGATGATGGCGAAGGAAGATCATAGCTTTGGCTTTTTCTTGATTTGATGCATCATTTCCTTCTTTAATTTGTTTCTCCAAGATTCATGGAGTCTAAATGGATCTCAAAGATCGAGGACCCATGACAAGTAGTTATTTCCATTAATATCAGGGCATGAAATTCTAATTTTGCAAGATTTGCCATAGTAATACTATATACAAAGAAATTGCATTTACATTAGGAAATCAATTAGACATGCAAAATAACATTTTATTATTAAAAAAATGGTCATTTGACCAGGACTTACCTTGATGGAAAAAAATGCAGAGTTTCATGCGATAACGTGTTGTGAAAATAGGATGAAAACGGGTATAATTTTACCAATATTAAAATACTAATATAATAATATATTTATAATAATAATATAATAAGAATAATATAATAATAATAATATTAAAATAAGTGTTTGGAAAGTGGAGGCAATATATATAATATAAATAAAGAGATAGTGGAAATTTATGGAAAATTAAATAAAGACTGAAAAGAGAAAGTGGGAGAGAATGAAGAGAATTGGAGACCAATAGATGCATTTTATTTTTCCACCAAAAGCCACTATTTATAGGCAATTTGGGAAGGGATGAGTTGGTACATTTGGACACTAAGCATTGGAAAAAATTTGACACTTGGAGGACACTATGGCTATGGAAATTTTGCCACTTGGCATAGGTAATATATGACATGTGGATGGGCATTTATACTACATATTTTACAATAGTTTAGTATTTTATTATTATTGTTGTTTTTTAGCTATAAAATCGTCTTCTTTAGTGGTGGTTATTTATGATTGAGACATTGTTATAAAGTTAAATATTTCCATTCTCATTCATTATACAATTATAATGTTACATTTCAAATTCAAAACATTTTTTAAAAAAATCAAATTAAAAAAGAATTGCAATGTTACATTTCTGAAAAGAAATCAACTATAATAATGATACAAAAATAGTTTTAGCATAACTAAGTAGTAAAGAAATTTTACAATTTAGTTTAAAAAATAAGAATTTTAAATTTTCACCATTGTATTTCAGTATTTGTGATAAAATACTATAGAAGATAAAGTCATCTAGATTCAAACGATTAACATTGTTAAACACAATGAAAACCAATCATAATATGAGCTTGAACACTCTAAGATAGATTCTAGAGTAAAAATCAATTTACCCTTAAACTTGTCTATCACAACCCTACGAACATTTGATATCTTTTCTTTCTAGGTTGGGATTTCTTCTTTAGGCAAGGATTGAGGTTAAGTACAAAATATGAAAGGGAAGTACCATGATTTTGGAGGTGGAAAATTTAGGTAGGCCAAAATCGTGGGTTTGTTAATAATTATAAAATGATTAAGTGGACAGCTTTAGGTAGGCCAGAATCGTGGGTTAGTTAATAATTATAAAATGATTAGGTGGACAGCTTTAGGTAGACCAGAATCGTGGGTTAGTTAATAATTATAAAATGATGAGGTGGACATCTTTAGGTAGGCCAGAATGGTGGGTTAGTTAATAATTATAAAAAGATTAGGTGGACAACTTTAGGTAGGTCGGTGGGTTAATTAATAATTGTAGAATGATTAGGTGAACCTTGGAAATCTTAGTATTCATCACAAGGAAAACAAAAACCAAGATTTGCTTAATTTTAATTTTATCAAATTGCTCCTCAAACATAAATACATGGTACAATCTTAACCTTGAACTTTTAAAAATATTGCAATTGAACCCTCTTTTAAGTTTTCAGTTGAAATAGATAAGAATTTTGAGAAAAACAACCAATTTTATTAAAATTTGTTCTATTCCATGATATGATTAATTTGTGTAGTGATAAAACTTAATTTTACTCAAATAAGTGAGTAGATGAAAGCTTTTGTTTTGCTTCTAGTTAAAATTAGTATGTAAATTAGCAGAATTTAACAAAAGTAAAAAAGTGTAATAGTTATGTTGAAATTAAAAATTTATGGTGAAGATTGATATAAAATGACAAGTTTAAGGGGAAAAAATCTTCCCTAATTCTAAAACCATTGCGAATTTCACCCTCTTATATCATTTAACCAAGTTGGAAAGTAATTTTTCTAAGGGCTTATTAATGTCACTGAGGAAGAGATTAAGCCTAATTTAGCCTGAGTAACATCTATCTTAATGAAGTTTCTACTTAGGGAAAAAAATGAGCATAACACTAATTAACTAACCAATTATGGGTTTAAAATTGTAATACAAAGAAAATTTTTCTTGATTTTCTTTAATCTCGTTCATTTATCAATATTTTTTTTATTGAATGAACAGTTTAAATGCATTTCAATACATAATACATAATAAACAAACATTTTAAAAGAATAAACAACATTGTAGATTTCTTCTTGGTTGTAATTTTTTTTCCTTTTTTTTTCCTCTCATTCAAGTCAATGATGGAAAAAAAAATATTTTACAAATAGTGGCGGATCCAGAACTTTAAGTTAGGGGGGCTTGAGTTCGCCACTGGACTAAGATAAAATTATAAAATTAATGTAGCATTTTATATATACAAACTAAGCTTTACAAAAAGTTGAGGGGAGCTCAAGCCCCCTCTGAGCCCTTCCTAAATTTGCCTCTGTTTACAAACAAACTAAATAACATAAAATATTTTTAATGAACTAAAATACATGTTTCATCCTTGTAAAAACCAACTCCAACTAACGAGAATGCTAAATTATTTAAGTTGTTATGCAAATTGCATGAAATAGTGGTCGCAATTGACTAAATTAATTTAAAATTTTGGTTCAATGTTCGAGTCCCTACTAACACTTATATCTCGTATGACGAAAAAAAAAATATCTATTCATCTCTAAAACATAGATTATCAAAATTTGGGTTAGTTCTTCCATCTAGGGATTCTAGGACCTAATGTAGCTTACAACAAATGCACCAATAAATGAATTTCTATACAGCATTCCTGTTCCTATCCATCCAAATGAAGGTGCTAATACTAAGCAAGCAAACCAAATTTAAAAAACCTGCACCATCTCGACCGCTCTTCTTAAAACTCGAGGATACCGTTATACAACCTAAAGAACAGATCTTGTTTAGGTAAAGTCGTCATCTCAACAACTCTCCAAATCACATCACTAACCACCATCAATACCGCAGACCTCTATAATCTGCTTGAGCCCTTGAAAGATCCCTCTCCTCTTCAAAATTATAATCCAACTTCTTATTCCAAAAATCTCACTTCCAAGTTCTAGCTTTTCTTCTTCATTTTTTTTCATTTATCTCAGTTTTTAATCCTTTTCCATGGCTTCCTTTTGCTAGCCTAATAATTTACATACACCAGGTGATCTCATTGGCTGATATATGTACATGAAAGGGAAGGGATTCTTAAATAAATACCTACCAGGATTTGCAAGTGCCAGTATGTCGTAGTTTATCTCCCGATCCACCGATCGCACGCTACCTCCATAATACAATCCTGTGCAATCCAATGCAGTGTGACAATATCATATGGTAGGCCATGTACCGTATAATACAAACCTGAATGGTACTCGGAGCCGAATTGTATCAGGTATTAGCCTCTAAGATACTTAAAGCCTGACTTGCTCGTGAGCTTTCATGACCTCAGAACTGAATTTTTCCAAAGCCTCAAAGATTGGAACCAAGCCAGCCTGTATGCTATTTGAAGCAGCATTGTGGACCAGCTTAATGGCATCCTTGTGTTTTGCTCTCTCGTCGTATAACTTCTTTCTCAGTGAATCCAAGTTAACTTTCAGATCATCCGGTGGTAAAACTCCACTTTCAGAAGGAAATTTTGAGAGCACAGTTCTTCCTGATGCCTCATCTTGGTCAGGTTTTAACATTGCCCTCTCCATTTTTAAGGTTCTAAGGTGTTCTTCAAAATCCTTGTAAAGGAAATTAGCTTTGATTCTCTGACGTTGTTCCTCATCTTGCCTTTCCCATAACTCATGCAAGTTCAAAGCAAAACCATGAATGGCACCTACCACCTTATCTTCTGAAATTTCAAGCATAGCTTGGTGCCAATCGTTGCAAATGATAAAAATCGGTGGAGCTCCCATCCTACCGGGTGAAAAAGGAGCAACTCCATCAGCAGTTTCTTCAGGCTCGTTGTTAAGGCATCGTAGGAGCCATCCATTTAATGATTCAACATAAGCTTTTTGGGTGCGAATCCAATTGTTAAATCTGGCGCACCAATTGACAAGTTCCATTTCAAGATCCACAGTAGCTTTCAAACTCTCATCTCTTCTAGATCCAGTTCTAGCTTTTAATGAGCGAATCTTGCTCTCCATAACTGCTTGAAATTGTTTCTGGTGGCATTTGAGAATAGAGCTCCACATTTTTATCCACCTGCATGTAACAAAGAGGTTTTAATAATGAAGACCATGTCAAGCTATAATGATGCGAACATAACGTGCAAAATTCATTACTTGTTTGTGTCAAGCTACTTGTTAACAAAGATGCCTTAGTAACAGCCAACGCTAATAGGCAGATTTTATTTATATGTTGTTCACGGAGATTTAATGCAAGCAATTTAAAAAATACCATGCGAAATCCCTTGATAAAATAACTTGTGTACATTGCATATCCACTATTTCATCTTTAGCAGAAGAGAAAATCCCATACAGTAAACATTTAACTATGGATATAAAATTAATTTTCACAAATCATTGCAACGATAGACTATAAAAGAATTGACTAATCAAGAACTGAAGTGTTTGAATACCCATGAATCAGCTCAGTTAACTGAGGCTGCAATTCTTCATCCCGTAACTTATGTATCCTGCTTGATATAGCATCAGCCGCTTTGATACATATGTCGATCTTGGTCAACAATTTTCTAATAGAGGCATGAGTAGCATCAATTTTAGTGGAATCAGCTCCATGGTCATCTAACCTTTTCAACTTCTTGCACAGTTTTTCATAAATAACACGCAACCTTTCTTCATCCTAGCAAAAAGCACAAAACAGTAGAGTCAGGAAAGTTATTTCTATCCGAACACCTGACTAAAAGCAGCGAAGCTAACATGCCCTAATCCTAGAACATCACTTTCGAGATTTGTAATGAATAGGACGACAGTTTTCACGCCAACTGCACAACATCACTCAGAGCCATTTTCTATTATACCAAAAAAATCATAGCTATCTTCACCCCATTAGTTCATAATGTGCAGCCATCATTTAAGGGTCATTCGTATACTTCGGAAGCTAGAACTACAGAAATAAAATTAATACTCAAGCAGTTACCGATGACATGTTACTAACAAAATATTAGATACAGTTTCGTTGAGAATTTTTTTAATTTCATTCTCCCACACTATTTACTTCTATAATTTCAATGAAGACAGTAAAATGAATGCTCAGCACATACAATTAGATGTAGCATCTTGCACATGTCATGTCTAAAAAGGTCCCTTCAGCTTGATCCTAGACAACTTGAAGAATCAATAATTCTTGTGCAGGGCCACGCTCATCTTCTCTCTATCGTTCCAATTTTATCAAATGTCCCCGACGGGACAAGAATCATAAAATAATTAACACAACATAATTATTCTAATGTCAGTTGAATTTTTTGGGTTTAAAACACATCTGCCACCTAAACTAGAAAAGCTCTTTCTGCAGCAGCTGAAGCTTTCCAGCAAAACAAAAGTCAATGGGCAAGGATCACTAAAACAACTGCCTTAATAACAGAAGACCAAAAGAGAGTTGCAATGAGAATGAGCATGGGTTGTCTCAGCAAAAGTGAGTAAATCAGATTCATTGAATCAAAAACCGCAAGCATGTCTCCTTGCTTGATAACAATTCCTTTCTTTTTCATTAGAGTGTATAATTGTCTGTGTACACAAGTTCTCTCTATCTTAAAAAGCATTCACCAAATTGACGACGTTCACATTGAAAGGGACGACAAACATTCTCTATCATGGAATGTAGCAAAAGGGTTGGGGGGGCATATGAACCAAGGAGAAGAAAGGACAGTACACATGTCAATATTCAAACAATTAGTTTGCCAAGACTCTTTACAAATTCACATTTGAAAGCATTTATTAAGGAATGCCTCTGGAATCGAATCAACTCCATAATCGAGAAGCAAAAAAAAATTAGCATAAAGCTTATACGCATCAATACCTTAACTTCTTTATACAGTTTCTTCTCCCATACATAAAGCTTCTCCAGCGTTGATGAAAGGCTTCCAGATTTCAAGTCAAACTCATTGCCAGGACTGCCAACCCCGGAGTATGCTTTTGCCATTTTCACTGTCTTAGGGTCCAACAAAATCAATGGCGGCTGAGATGATGCTGAGGAAGGGGCCACCAAGTACTGGATCCGAGAAAGAATAACTGCACAATAACAGCAATTTTTGTAACACCACAAACTAATTTGTTTGCTCTTTATATACCATGTTTTAAAACCACTAGCAAATGGGAAACTGGAAACAAATATTCACCAATATGAGAGCAGTTGGAAATGAATAGGATCCAATCCATAAGTATTTAGAAAACCTTAATATAAGGAATATTTTAAAGATGTGTCTGGCAGCCTCCTGAAGTTCAGTCACAAGGTTACTTCGGGATCAAACTTTTCAAATTCCAATAAAACCCAAAGCAAGCAAGGAGATTCAAACTTACAGTTTTTAACTTGTCGTAAACCCAAAGAACTAGATTAGAACACAGAAGGCCATAAACAACAAGACTTACTGTCATACCATCATACCATGTATTGCCACAAAAGTGCAGTTAACAGATTAATTAAGAAAAGAGTTCGTTTAAGAGAGAGTGCAAGAGAGATGTTTTAAGTATATAACCAGAAGAAGAAAGGGTTAAGGACCAGTTCTGGACTCTTGAGTACCAACCTTTAAGTACAGTGATCTTAGACCGATAAGGCAATTTCCCCACTTCAAGCAACATTGCGACCTCTTTCCCATAGCTAGAAGCAGCTTCAAATTCATCCTTAATTTCATTTACAACTTCCTGAAGGTCCCTTGTACCATAGGCAGTGAATGTGGCTAAATTACTTTTCTTGGAGGATTCAACATCTAATGTTGAAGTCTCCTCAATCTCAAAACTCACCTCTTTCTTCTCCTCTGGCTCCTCCTGTTCTGATTTTTTCGACACAATTGTATCAGGACTGTTAATCATTCCCTTTTCCTTTGATACCGTGGAGCTACCACTATTTGGCAATGGCACTGATTTTGAATTGTCCTCACTACTCTGAGGCGGAACAAACTTTGAGGTCCCCTCCCCTGAATTCATATTCTTATTCATAGTCTCCACATTCAATTTCTTCCTCTCTTTAATTTCTTTCAGAGCTTCGGGCTCTGTTTCATATTCCAACTCAGGTATCCCTTCTCTCTCCCTCACTTCATTGGAATCAGGACTGCTCTGAATGGAACCATACCCATATCTATTCCCCGAATTATAATCCTGGTAACCATTATCATAGCCATCAAAAACATTCATAAAATCCCAAGCAGAAACCTGCGGCGGAGAAGGTGGAGGTGGTGGAGTAGCGGGCCGCCTCGGTTGCTGATTATACTGGTTATAATCCGGTTGGGAACTCATTGAAAACCCATAGAACCCTCCATTTCCATACTGCGGATATGGAGGATAACTGTACGAGGGTTCAGGCCACTGCCCATCTGAAGCTGTATGTGTTTCCGGCCCATCATACATTACTGTTGTCGCCGGAGTGGTTGACCTCTGCATATAATAGGCGTATGTATTCGTTGGAGAACTCCAATCTGGCGGATATGCATAAGGAGGAGGATGGCTATAGCCTCCATCTGCTACTGGACTATCTTCAATGTGAATATGGCCCGAAGAGTTGTGTTCAGAATCAGAATCCGATCCAGATGATAAATGCAAGTGAGAGCCATCGATCTCGTCCTCGTCAGGAGAGGGTTCATGTGAAATCGAAACAGAATGCAAAATCGAGGACGACGAAGACGAGTGTATGTGTTTCTCACCCGATTTTGACTTCCTCCTCTTCCCTTTCCCTTCATCAGATGGCAGTGTAAGAACAGGAGAGCCATGGGAGGATGAAGAATCAGCACCAGAGATCACAATCTCTTCGTCAACAAATTTGCGTATAGCTTCGCCAATGTCTTTGAGAGACTGAAAATACGTAACGTGAGCTGCAGCAAGAGCGTAACGATGGCGAGAGGCGGCTTTGATTAACTCCTTCCTCTCTCTGCAAAGAGTCACCAATTGAAGCTCGTCCACCTTGGATCCTCCACAGCCCATGGTAACAAAAACCACAGAAAAACCCCAGAGCAAAACCCTAGGCCAATACCACCACAGAACACCAGCATAACCCTCGTAATCATGGCCGCCATATCCGTCCGATTCCAAATCGATGGTGATGAAAAACAGGTAGAAGCATCATGAGCAACATCGACCACTCCAGATCCAGAAATAATCTACTGGACAATAAAAGCAAATTTCAGAACAAACACGCACAACAAATCAAAGAACCCAACCAACAAACCGAAGAAAAACAGAATGCCAATAATGAATCAAACAGATCGCGTAGCAGATCATATAAAAACACGACACCAACAGTAAATCCCGAGCTCCGATTCACACACATTACAGCAAATCTCCAAATACAAACCCAGCAGTTAAAAGAAACCCCATAGAAAGAGAGGGAAAACGCGCACAAGTCAAGAAGGAAGAACCACTGACCGTTGAGATCGATGAGAACGCGTGATAGCCGTCCATGCGAGGAGCACAGAATCAGAGACAGAGAGAGAAACAGAAGGAATAGTTCGAATTAATTACAGAATCCCAATTTCTGAAAATAAAAACAAGAACCCCAATTCACAAATTGCAGTGATTTGGACAATTAAAAAAAATAAGCAAGAGAAATTGAATAATAGAAAAAAGAAAAGGGAAGAAAAACCAGACATGGGAATGCGTGAAGGTGGAGATCTGAGCAAAATTTGTCCAGTGGGTCTTCTTCTTTCTCGGTCTACTCGCCTGGTTGTTTGTCTGTGTGTTTCAGAGAAATTGAATTGAAATTCAGAGTCGAAAAGAAGAAGAAGAAGAAGAGCAGAAACGGAGGAACACGAGGCTCGTGGAACCCGCCATTGTAACCGATTTGTTTTTGTCATTATTTCATTGCCGCTTTCAGCCCTTTTTTTTCCTTTTTTTTTCCTTTCTTTTTTCTTTTTTCTTTTTTCCTTTCCCTTTTCTCTTTTTTTCCCCTTTTTAAATAAAACTTCATTTTTTTGCCGCCTGTTTTTTCCTACAATGATTTCGTTTGTGTGAAAAGTAGGGCGTGGACCTTTCGTTGTAATTAAATACTTTTTTATACTCTTTTTTTTTTTTTGAAAGAGTAATTAAATACCATGTTCGGTTTACGGGGTCTATGGAGTTAATTTCCAAATAATATTTTGCTCATTTAATAGGACTTTTGTTTTTTTTATAAACATTTAATAGGACTTTAACCTTCTTTTAGCTTTTTAGCTTATTATATTTTTTTATGTGTTCGAGGTTTTTTTTTATCTTAACTTAATTCATCCCTTCATAAGAGATTGTTTGGCTCATAGTTTTGGGTTAGGATAAGTTTTGGTTTCAAACCCAAAACGATATTTGGTACCAGGAATTTTGAAACACAATTTTATGGGTTACTATAGTACAATCCTATGAATTTTGTATCATGTTTTTTCCACTTTCATTTGTCGTTTTCTATTTTCGATAACCACTTCGACAACAACTCTGATGACAATTTCGATGACCCGACCAATTCTGATAACAACTCCGACGACTACCAACAACGACAACTCCGACGATTACACCGACAATCCGACTAAGTTTGATGACAATTTCGACGACCCGACCAACTCCGATGACAATTTCGACAACCACGCGGCAACCCGACCAACTTCGATGACAATTCTGACGACCACACCGACGACCCGACCAACTTTAATGACAACTCCGATGATTGCTTGATCACTAACGATAACAAAAACTTCGACGACCACACTAGTGACCCGACCACCGCGACGATTACCTCCATCGATAACTACGATGAAAACTCTATAAATTAATTTAACGATCACCCTACGACTCGACCACCCAAACAACTTTGATACTTTAATGCCCCAACCATCGCAACCCTGACTAGTCCGAAGCACCGGCAACAACCACCTGACAACCAGTTCGACTACTAAACAACCCATAAGGTCATAATCATAGTTGAAGACCACTCCGATGACCTAACAACCATAGTTGACAACCATCGCAAAAATTTGACCACCAAGCAACCACTGTCAATGACCCGACCACCCTAGCTAGCAACCCGATCACCTCGATAACTACTTCGATGATCATCCCAACCGTACCCAACCACCCAAAATTATTGTTGACAACCACTTAGTGACCACTTTAGTAACCACCCAACCATCATATTTACGGCAACAACTCAGCGACTCGACCACTTGACAACTACTGTCATAACCACCAAACGACCACTTGGACGATATAATCACCCAACGACCCACGACGACCTAACAATTGTGCAATCATCATCGGCGGCCACCAACAACCAACCATCCAACCACCCTAAAAAGTTAAAAATTAAATAAACATTGTTACTAACAAATTTTTTTAATCAATTATATGTTTGAATTAGGTTTCAAAATACTATACAAAACATAGTTTCTAATTTTTTTAATTTCTAAAAATTGCATCTTATTGGATCATGTTTTGTTCAATTCACGTTGGAAAGGAGAATTAGAATTTTATAACTCATTTATCTTTGAAATATGTTTTAAAATATCGTGAACAATTTTATTTAAATTCCATAATTTTTTAAATAAACCTCTAATATTTTAGTTGGTAAAATAGAGTTCAAAAAATAGGTCTATGAATATTTTGTAAAATAGAGTTTTCTCTAATATCTTAGATAGACTTCTAATTTTTTTTAATCTCTAAAATAGAGTTTAAAAAATAGGTTTTTGAATACTTTATAAAATAGAGTTTTAGATTATCTAATTTATTAAATAGACTTCAAATTTTTTAATTTCTAAAATAGTTTTCTGAGTATTTTGTGAAATAGAGTATTAATCATACAAATTACACATCACATTTAACTATTATTGAAACAATTGATCCACATAATTGGTTAAAATATTTATATGTACTTCAACAAACAATTATCAAGTAAAAAAATTGGATCTAGAAAAAGAATATACTAAAAACACTGTTATAAAAATACAACCTAAATAAACACAACCCAACCCAACCCTACATCCCAAACACAGGTTTCAGCAAACCAACCCAACACAATTTAACACCCAAACACTGGAAGGGTTTCTGATTCCAACCAAGAAATCCCAGAGTTCCAGAACCATAGAGTTTCTGATTCAAAAACAGTGCGCCAAACAACTCCTTAGAGTGCAGCTTTAGCTAAACTCGAGTATTGTATAATCCAAACCTAAAAAAAAAAAATATATATATTGTATAATCCATTTTTACCAGAAAAATTATTTCTATTCTTTTTTATTTAAAAAAAAACGTGTGGTTATATCAAGTACACTGCAAAATAGATAGGTACCTCACGCAACACTCAAGTATTTTTTTTATGAAGGATCAATTTGAACTTGGCTCTGCTAGTTAAGATATAATCAATATTCAAATCTCTGAGCTAGCTTTTTTTGTGTCCTATTTTTATTTTATCTATACATATTATATAAAGTAAAACAATTTGAGAGGAGGCTCGAGTTCCGGCCTTAACTAAATTCGCCTTTGGTTTGATATAAAACTCTTATAAATAGTCTATAACTAATTCTAATATTTAAAATTATAGTGACTAAATTATAACTTCTTCTAAATGCCAACAAAAATATAACTCAGTTGTCATTAAATATGACTCATGACTAAGAGATCATGAGTTTGAATCCACCACCTCTAATTGTTGATGTACTAAAAAAAACCCTATAAATCATAGAGATCAAATTTAGAACATAAGTTATGGATTATGCTTAGGTTAGTTGTTTAAGGTACTTTTACATCAAATACTTTTTAAATAAAAAAAATCGTTACTTAAAAATGTGTCTGAACTTTGAAGTGTTTTTTAATAAACACTTTGCACCTAACTGCTGAAGTTTTTTCAAAAGCACTCTAATAAACATTACGAGTTTGAAAGAGAGTTGCTTTTTAATGACAAAAGTGGTTTGAATATATCCCTTTTTTTCCATACAGAATACTCTGGTAAGTGGTAACATTTCACTTGCATGATTTTGTTTGTAATAATTTAATTATTGTATATTTTATAAATAGATGTTCAACAATAATTTGAGAAAACAGTACATATGAGATATAGATAGGTAAAATGAAGTTGACAAACCGTACAATTTAATTTTTAAAGATAAAAATCAGTTTTTTATTCAATTACAAAAATGTTTGTTAAATTGTATAAATAAAACTTATATTTGAGGTATGAGTTATATAACTATTTATTTTGTTCTTTTTTTTATTCCCATAACATGGAATATATATAAATCTATATAGTGTGATATGAGGTTAAATAAATCTAATGAAAGTGACGTGGTAAATATTTATAATGAATGATGGGTTAAGAATGAGGAATGATGTATTGAATTATTTTATTATTATTGTTGTTGTTATTTTTTTTAGTCGATACATTGAAAATGTAACTTGTTTTCTTGTTTGGTTGGGCAGAATGTCGTTGTTCGTGGTTGCCATTTAAGCCTATCTTTTTTTTAATGACTTTTTTGTGTATGTCAGAAGAGTAAAGCACAATTAAAGCAGAACTCCAAAATAAAAAAATAAAAATAAAAATAAAAATTCCATAGCATTTTAATTACGTGCTCTTTCCTCAAATGTATTTAAGGTTTTGCAATGGGCAACAACTATTTGTAGATATAGCAAGATCTATAAATACTTGCAAATATGGTAAATTGTTTAAAAATTGTTTGCTAATTCTAATTTGACGCTTAGTGCATATTTTCTCCTCTTTCTTTTGATAGAGCTTTCCTGATTTTCAAAGTTTCTGGTTTTAACAAATCATAAGTAAGTTTCCAATTTCATCCATTGCAATTAAATCACAACGAAATCGTAAAACAAAATCGAGGAAATTTTGCGACAAATCTCCTGGATTGTCGCAAAAATTATGTGATTTTTCATCGATCCCCTTGGTTTCACCTCCTTCACAATCAAACTTCAAGTAAATTATTTCTCTTGTTTTACATTTGATAATTGCAATTTACAATTCGTGCATATTTCCTCTTATTTCTTTTTCGATTAGAGTTTCTCTGGTTTTCGAAGTTTCTGGTTTTCACAATTTGCAACCAAGTTTCTGATTCTATCGATTGCAATCAAATCACAAAGAAATCACAAAACAATTAAAAAAAAATCTCAAAACAAAACATCGAAAAGAAAAAAAAACGCAAGCAAATCCTTTGAATTTTTGCAAAAATATCCGCCATGGATGGCCACAAACCCACCTCCAAATTCCGTAAAAAATCATCATACGGTACCTCAAGGAGGTCGATTATGAATAAAACTTTCAATCCGGAGCAGACCTTTACTTCTGCTCTCTCCGATGACCCTCTTGTCTCCATTATTAGCGGTGGCATGGCGGGGATAATGTGTGCCCTGAGTTTGGAGAAAATGGGTGTTTGTTCCACTGTCTTTGATACGGTTGGTTATTACTTTTTAGTTTTTACTATCGGTGACTTTGATCACTAGCATGTGGTGATCCATTTCTATCAGTGATAGACTTTGATATCCTAATTGACTGTCGGTTCCTAATTGATTATTTGTGGTGATTGGTATCTATCAGTGATAGACTTTAATCACTAGCATGTGATGATCGGTTTTATCAGTGATAGATTTTGATATCCTAAACGATTGTTTGTGGTGATCGGTTCCTAATTGATTGTCTGTGGTGATCATAATCTATCAGTGATAGACTTTGATAACTAGTATGTGGTGATCAATATCTATCAGTGATAGACTTTGATATCCTAATTAATTGTATGTGGTGATTAGTATCTATCAGTGATCGATTTTGATTACTGGCATGTAGTAATCGGTTTCTATCAGTGATAGACTTTGATATCCTAATTGATTGTCTGTGGTGATCGGTTCTTAATTGATTGTTTGTGGTGATCGATATCTATCAGTTATACACTTTGATCACTAGCATGTGGTGATCGGTTTCTATCAGTGATAGACTTTGATATCCTAATTGATTGTCTGGTGATCAGTATCTATCAATGATAGACTTTGATCACTAGCATGTGGTGATCGATTTCTTTCAGCGATAGACTTTGATATCCTAATTGATTGTCTGTGGTGATCGGTATCTATCAGTGATAGACTTTGATCACTAGCATGTGGTGATCGGTTTCTATGAGTGATAGACTTTGACATCCTAATTGATTTTTTGTGGTGATCGGTTGATAATTGATTGTATGTGGTGATCGGTATCTATCAGTGATAGACTTTGATCACCACATACTATTTTGTACGGTGGGTTGCGGTTCAGTACCGACGGGAGAGAGAGATGGACGAGATTGAGAGAGAAAGGGTTTTTTAAAAAAAAAAAAAATAGGTTGGGCAACAAATTTTGCTATTTTGCAATTCTTTTTTATATTTTGCTAGATGTGTAATTTTTTTACCACCATTTTGTCATATACCCAATTGTCCCTATTTTTTAAGTGTATTTGTACGTATTTTTTGGTATAAAGAAAAACAGGGTGTTCGAGATGTAGGGTATATCTAGGAGTGATCATCGGTCGGTCAAAATCGACCAAATTTGGTCGGTCACTTTTTTTTTCCACTTTAAACGGACAAAAACTCGACCAATCAATTCAATCCATCGATTTATTTCCTTTTTTAATTTTTCATTAATTAATTTTTTATTATTTCCAACTTTTTATTATTTAATTATTTACTTAATAAAAGATATATAAACTTTCTATTGTTTCTTATGTTTTAATATTATTATACTTCTCAAAATTTTGGTCGATTCAGTCGATTTGGGGTAATTAGTTTTGCCAAGAGCTAAACCGATCGATTGAACTCCGAGGTCGGTTCGATTGGTCGATTCGATTTTCGGTTCTCTTTTGCTCACCCCTAGGTATAACAGTTTGTTCAATACTTTACATCTCAAACACATACTATTATATAATTCATGCTAAATAATTCTACATTACATAATTCTACATACTATTATAACACAAGTTATTATAACTGATTAGCATCCCAAACACCTCTTTAAAAAATGGTATAACATCTTTGTTAAGTTGTGGCTCTGAATCTTTTTTTTTAATTGATTTTCATTGCATTTGTTTATACGGCTAACAGGGATCTATAAATGTCAAATTATTTAAAGTGTTTTTTGTCCTAAAAATCATTTAAGAAATTATGCCAACCACAATATAAAAAGTGTGTTTTTTTTTTTGGTGGAACACAAAAACAAAAGCAATTTAAAAATATTTATTTTTTCTTTTTAAGATCATAACACATTTTTTAGTACTTCTAACTCCGTCGAAAAATAAATAAATCTGGCGGAGATGGGGAATATATTCCCGTCTCCGTTACCGTTTAGCCAATAGAAAAAAAATAGTTCTCGCTCCCTCCCCCGTTTCCTTCTTCGTTAGGGGTCGGTCCACGCGAGAAAAACGGACATCCTAAATACGATTCCAAGTTTTCAATTTTGTGTTTAGTAAGTTCATTTTTAAAAAATGTCAAAGTTGGATGATCTTTTAGATGCAAAATAGAAAATTCATATACCTATTAGACACAAAATTGAAATTTTAAAAATTTATTAGGTACATATTCAATAAATATATATATATATATTAAGCACTTTTAAAATTTCAAATACCCACTCAATAAAAAGTTTAATAATTTATCCAAACGCTTTTTAGAGTTTAAATGTCAAATATCTAAAAGCTAAACGATAAAACTAATAATTTAACATATTTTTAATAAGGGGTCGTTATAGTTTTTTCTTTATATAACATGTTTATCCAGACTCTCAACTAGGGGCAGATTTACTATAGGTCCAACCTCCCTTCTCCCTCCAAATTTTATACCTTAATAATATGTGTAGAAAAAGTCATCAAATAATAAAAAAGTTTTATCTCATAATGGTAAATATGTCATTAATCTTTCTTAAGTCCTAAGTTCAAGTTTTGGTTTGTACAATGTTAAATATTTTTTTCAATGTCATATTTAAGCCCACTCGATATAAATTATGGATCTGTCACTGCTCTCAACAATACCATACTTAATATTTCTTAAAAAATATTATCATATTTTTATAGTAAATAGTGATTATTGTGCTTAGTCTTGTGTATGTGTGTGATGAAGATTTTGCAAACAATACAAACATTAAAATAATAATAATAAAAGTATTTGAACTCAAATAAATGTTAATTTTATAATTATTACTCATTCGCTAAAATGCACCAAGTTAAATATTTTTAAAACATAAAGTTAGTAGAAGTATATCTCTAGTTTAAGAAAAAAAATAGAAGCATATCTTAAGACATTTATCAATTTTTCATTAAGATTAGAAGTTCAAATTCTCACCTCCATGTTTGTTGTACTATATTTTAAAAAAATAATTTAAATATTGTTTAACTATTTAAGATGTTATGTGATTCATCAAAATGTAAGATATTCTAATACTATCGGTGGTTAAATTGAAAATATAGGCATGAAAATGCACATTTGGAAAATAATTTCGTGAATTAACTTTTTTTTTTTTTTTTTTTTTTGCCTTTTTCCCTCAAAACGGCTTCGCTTTGGAATACGTTGTGGGGACTGGGGAGGGCGGAGACGGCGTGCAGACAAGAGCATTTAATTACGGTGGTCCCCAGTCGTGCATGTTGCCACGTGGCACCTGATGCGCTGAACACGTGATAGAGCATCCGATGTATGGCCCTGATTTGTCAAACGCGATCAGAACTCACAACTCAGATGTATTTTTTGTTTTTTTTTTTTGAGTACACAACTCAGATGTATTTGTTTCCTTTCTTACTTGTCTTTTTCTTTTTTGGGCCCGTTGAGAATAAATTTTCTCCTATTGATTTATTTATTTAAATATCATTTTGGTCACTATATTTTAAATATTGTTCCATTTTACTATATGTATTTTCAAATATATAATTTTAGTCTCTATTTTTTCAATAAAACTTAAAATTAGTTTCTATTATTAATTTTTCTTAAAAAAAAATAGTCTTTATTAGTTTTTCTCTACAAACTTTAAAAATATGTCCACATTGTATCTTTTTTGTATTAAAATTATTATTATTATTATGTAACACATTTTGATAAAAATTAACTTCAAACTTATCAAATAGGCCAATTTTAAGTTTTATTTAAAGTACATAAAATAAAATTAAGCATTTGAAAGTATAATAACTGAAATAGAACAAAGCTCAAAGTATAAATACCAAAATGGTATTTTAACTATTTTTTTTAATATCAACTTAAATTAAACTAAATAAATAAATATGTGTTGAGGATTAAGATACAAATTTGATCATTATGACTTTAAAAATATTAAAATTTAGTCTTTATAGTTTTAAATATTAAAATTAGTCTTATGAACTATTTATAAAGTTTTATTAAATTATAAAAGCAAAATTTTAAGTTTTAAATTTATAAAGACTAATTATAAATTCTTCAAATTATAGAGGTCAAATTTATACTTTAGTCTTTCGATAGATATAATAAATAAAGCATGATTTTTTTTTCAAGGTTGATTCAACTATTGTAGGTCAAGTTTTGGAGTGATGATTCAAATAGTGACCTTCATTTTTTCTTTTCAAAGACCGTGTTTTTTAATTTTTTTTTTGGTTCGGCTTATTTTAGATTTAATAGATTCAAAGATCTAACATCTAGATCGAAAGTATAGCAATTATTGTTGAGTCTCATTTAACATCATGTTTTAAAGTTAACTACTCCGTTATATTTAAGTTGATTTTTTAATATATTTATTATACACAAAAGGAGTGAAAAATAGGAAAAGCAAAATTTAAATGAAACAAACGAAGAGAGCATATGTTAATTGACATCTCAAATGTATTAACGACCATGAATTTAGAATATCCATCTTAAAATTAATATAAATAAATATTTTTTAAAACACGTGAATTACGATTGGTTGCAATTAGAGATGTCCACGAGGTGGGGTCGGACTGGGGATGGCTTCCCGCCCCATCTCCACCCCCATTTCATTCCCTGTTCTCGCGAAATTTATCCATTTAATTTCACAGGGAACACAGGGAGGGGAATTCGCGGGGATCGGGTTCTCTGCGGAGAATAATTTTCCGTTTATTATTTTATTTTTTAAAATTTTATTAACTAATTTCTTATTTTTTTGTTTGAAAAATTGTATTTAAATGGTTAATTCTTCATTAGAGATTTCTAGTTACGTGACATTTTTTTAATTTTATTAGAAAAATAAATCGGAGCAGGAACGGAGACAGGGAATGTATTTCTCGTCCCAACGGGAAAAAATGAGTCCTTGTTCCCTCTTCGTTTTCCGACTAAACGGAAAATGGACATCTCTATCAACAGGTTACTGAAGGAGGCTATAGACACTTCTATTACTTGTTGACAATTAAATAGTTTAATATCAATACAGTAAAAGTGGCCAGTAAGGGCATGTTTGATAACACTCTCGTTTCTTGTTTCCGTCTCTTAAAAATTAAAAACAGAAACATGTTTGATAATTATTTATGTTTCTTGTTTCTTTAAAAAAAAAAAGAAACAGACATGTGGTTGGTAACTATTTCTTGTTTTTTGTTTATTTATTAAAAATAAAATTAGTACATAGAATATAATAAAATATATAACTTACGTTAAAATAAATATAAAAATAATCCTAAAGAGTTGTAGTATTTTATTCAAACCCAACACAAAATTAATAATAATAATAATAATAAATTTTATCTTGTTCAAATTTGATTTGTAATGTCATTTCTCACTTCAATCAATTCACCTTATTGGCTTATACGAGTTAGTTCAATTAGACTAATTTATGAATGGTAAGGTTGGACAATCGAGCATGCCCATATTTCTTTAATTGAATTATAAACTTTTTTTTTTATTTTTCTTTAAAAATGCATCAACCCTACACACAAAGTAAAATCATAAAAAGAGGGTGAATACATATATTTTTTTTTTACATTTAATCGTAACAAAATAAAAAATAATTGATATTTAAATAAATAATAATAATGAAAAGAAAAAAGAGAAAAACATAAAAGAAATGAGAAAATTGAAAAAAAAATTAACTATTAAAAAAAAAAAAAGATGGAAGAGAGAGAACCCAAAGAGAACAGATAAAATGAAAAACTTAAAAAAAAAGTATTAAAAGAAAAAAATTATAATGGAAGAGGGAAAAATAAGAGAGGAGAGATGAATGTAGAAAGTATGGACACATGCATAAAACATGGAAAAATAAACAGAAACAGAATTTGAGAAACTACTTTTTGTAGTTTCTCAAAATCTACATCTTTTTATAAACTTTTCTAAAAAAGTTAGAAACAAAAAACATGAAGGGCCTGTTTGGCCCACGGGTTATTATAACCCGTGTTATAATAACCTCTAAAATATTATGCACGCCAAACACAGACTATTATAACCTCAGACTATATTACTCTGCATTTTTTAAATAATATTATATGTTTCACAAACTATAATAACCCACAGACTATTATAACTCATTCAACGCCCCAAACAGCCCCGAACATTTATCAAACAAGTATGTTTCTTGAAAATGAGAAACATGAACAAAATAGGAAACTATAATGCTATCAAACGAGCCCTGATTTGTTTGTGTTTAAAAAAATGTTTGGTATAATTAAATAACGAGTCACAAATTAAGAATTAACCCTACTTAAAATAAACCAAGCAATACAAGTGATGGTGAACAAAATAAAATAAAAAATAATAATTCTTGGTTTGTATTTGGTCCCAAATTTGGATTTGTGTTTTTAAATAGAGTACGGTTGTATCTAAGGAGGGGAAATCTCTTCCACGATGAGAGAGATATATCTGAAATATAATTACTAATTAAAAATTATACTTAAAAAATATACAGACAAACACAAAGCAAGTTGGTTGGGTTGAATTGTAACCCAAATCATATTGTCCGAACAAATTAAATCAAATGTTGAAGAAGAAAATTTGACACGATAAAGTCAATAGATCTAAGATCTATATCAACTAATTATGATGACAATAATTATAAATTTGATCCCTATATGATTTAGAAAAAGTTATAATTTAGTTTTTATCATTTCAAAATTTTAGATTTTTCTTTATGATCTGATAAAACTCTCACAAATAGTCTATATGATAGAAAAGATAAGAGTAAATATAACAAATTTGTAATTTTATTTTAGTAAAAAATAAGATTTGGAGTGGGAGGATTGGAACTCATGACCTGTTAGTCATAGATCTTACTTTATGTTAGTTGAGTTACGCAATTGTTAACAACAAATTTGCAATTTAACATCACAATAATAATAATAATTTTTTTTTTTTTTTTTTGTTGTTGTTAAACAAATGTAACTAGAAAAGACAACCTTCAATATCATAAAAAGTAAGGTAGTTCTTTAATTGATAATATATGTTTTTAACCAATTGAAATATTCAACTTTATTTTAAAGGTATGTTTGGTAGACAATTTGAATTATCTGATGAATTATCAATAAATATGATTTTTATGTATTTTTAGATTCAAATAATAGTGAAAATGCGAAAACAACATTTTGATATTTTTTTAGACATATTTTGAATTTAAAATTTTAAAATGCATAACTAGTTAAAAATATATATATATATATATATATAACTTTAATAAATATTTGATTGGTGTCATAAACTCAATTCATCTATTTTTGTTAAATTAAAATATATATAATATAATATAATACAAATTATACAATATTGTAAAATAAAAATTATATATATAACAAAAATATACTAATTATAATATATATATATATATATATATACAATAATTTTAATAAATATATACATTTTGAATAATTAATTGACTTAGAATATAATTTCTAAATATTCTAAATCATATTTTGAAATAAATTATTAAATCTATATATCAAAATTATATAATTGGCGAAATAAAATAAATTATTCGTTGAATTATTTGACAATAATATTGTAAAATGCAAAAATTTTGTTTTATACAACATTTATATGAATATGTGATTGATATATGTGTTTTCAAAAACTGTTATCAGATTATGTGATACAATTAATAGAAATTATGAAAACAACATTTTTGTGTTTTGATTGTATCTCGATTATGAATTTTAAATTTTAAAATGTATAATTATAATAAACAAAGATAAAAATCTTAACAAATACAATAATTCATGTTATAAACTCAATTTACTTTTGTTAAATTAAAATATGTATAATATAATATATTATAAATTATATTATAAGATGATAATTCTATAAAATGTATACAAATGATGTTATAAATTAATTAATTATAATAATGACTTATATTCCATCTAATAATTATGTTTTACAACTACTATTAATTTCATGATCTATAAAAATACTATAGGACACATTTTAAACAACTCTTTAGAATGAAATTAAATTTAGAAATTTGCTACCAAACACATTTTTAAAAACATGAAATACAATTTTATTTTTATTGAACCACTTATTTTAAAAATTTATGTTTTTAGATTACCTACCTAATAAGTATCTATGTTTAAGCTTTAATCGACCTGCACATACAAGCCTCAAAAGGATAGAAGGTTATGAGAGGCTGCTTCCTGATTGGAAGCAAAATTTTTCAACGTTCCTTTTAATGTGGAGGGCAATAAAGTAAACTTGCTTTTCTGAATTTCAAAAGTCACTGCCTTGGCCCCACTCTTCTCTTTGAAATTCAAATCCCAAGTGCCCCACAAACTCAATATCTATAGTTAGTCAAAACCTATTCTTTGGTTTTCAAATCTATCTCAGCTTCATAAATGTGTACATCTTTTTCTTTTTCAAATAATAATAATAAGTGTACAGCTTTTTTCAAATTAAATATTGATTTTTTTAAAAAGATTTGATACCCTAAAGAATTGTCATTGGAAGAAAGATTCCAAATCCATTGAATTGCATCATATATTAAAAAGACATGCATTTGAATATAGAGTTAAGTACTTAAATAATCAATAACTTTTTCTAAAAATCTAATGTTTGAATCTCACCCTCTAAAATTACAATGTTATTTTCTAAACAAATATTACAACAATACTTAACTTAAGCATAGTTCGAGTAATTGAATATTTAACTAAGAAGAACATAGTTCAACTAGTATAAAGTATGTACTTATTACTAAGAAGTCATGAGTACGAATACCCTCATTCTAAATGGTGTTGAATTACAAAAAAAAATAAAAATAGTTAGATATTTATATCTTCCCGTGATAAATATCAAATTCATATATTTATATATTCATTTGTAATTGTAGTATTAAGAAAAAAAAAAGTAAGTTAAACATAACTCAACGGTATATATGTTTGATCAATAAGTTAGAGGTTCAACTTTTTGTCCAAACTTAAAAAAGGTGTTAAAAAAGAAAACTAAAATAAAAGTCGCTGGATGCTTGAAAATATTACATTGAATTAGATATTTGATATTAAATTGATTGTTTATATTTTAGCTCCATACAGTTTTTTCATTAAATTCCTTTAAACGCAATAGAGCCGTTGGCGGCCCGAAGCTCAGTCACTGGGCCAGCATTTATGGGCTCCAACGGTCAGATTAATTTTTGGGCCGCCCAACCATACAGAAACTGTAATTTCTGGAAAAGTTGGGCTCACCCAAACGTCTCAACATATGGATCGTTGCACTTTTTTAATTTAATTTAATTTTTATAATAAAATTAAATGTCAGCTTCTAAGTTCTAACGACATTATATTATTAACGTTAATGATGTAGACTATGTATAAATCCAATTTAAAGTACCTGGAAGAATTCGATTCCAATTAAAAGTGCGAGCAAGCCTATGAAGCCGTGGAATCAAGTGGAAGATCGAGATGATTATCCAAGCTGGTGAAATTCTCCAAGTTAATTACGTGTTGATGTACAAATCTAGACGATGAGATCACACTTGATTTGTACGTACTCCATTGATAAACTTGTTAATATGAGGAAAGAAGTGACAAGTAAAATAAGAAAAATTGCACACCGTTACGGTGTTTGTCATACGTACATTCTCCAATGCTTAAATTAAAGTAAATGTGTAGCATTCTTAAAGTAAGAGGACTCTATTTAAGCCTATTAGAGTCACAACGATGTAGTTATGCGTCTTTGATTTAAGGCTTTCATGTTTCCTTTTTTAACCGTTTTCAACAGGAGAAATGAATAAAGTTAACGTCCTGTGAGGCACGACGAATTGAGTTTGAGGTCCATTTATGCTTCAAACATTTTCATTCTCATTCTCCTTTAATTTGATGACATTTAGTTAAGTTTAATTTTACTTATAACAATATGAATGTTGCGGATTTTTAAGAAGAAAAAGATTGATCAATAATTGGTATTCTTCTTATAAATGACTCGGAGAAAATCAAAGCTAACAATCCTACAAGACCTTTGTGTAGGAAGAAATTATTCAACCAGTCTGTCACAATTTGGCTAATAGATATCCACCAGTTATTAGAAAACATGAAAATTATTAGATTTACATTTAACGATTAATATAAGATAACTACGTTATGACAATTTCATTTAATAATTTGTCCTTGTTAGGCTAATAAAGTTGGTCCAAAAGTTATTTTAATTAGCCCACGTGGCGTGATTTCTTTTTTCTTTTTGAAAAGGTGTTATTTTCTCCGATTAATGAAGTTTGATTTAAAAAAAAAAAAATCAAAGACATAATAATATAATATTACCTACTTCTAAAAGAAGAAATAAGGAATCTCAACGCCACACCTGTCTGAACTTACCCGAAAAAAAAAAAAGCTACACAAGTCTCCCTTTATAAAATAATAATTAAAAAAAAGTAGAAAATAAGACAAGGATAAAGATTTAAAAAATCTCTATTGGACGTTGGGTTGCGTCAGCATGAAAAATTATACGAGAAGTGATAATTTCAACGCGATCCATATCACTTCCATTATCCACGTGTGAATCTTTTTCATATATTCCATAATTGAAATTTGAATAATGCATTTTTGGAATTACTCATCCAATAATTAAGAAAGACCAAACGGCCACTTCTAATAATTTATCCTCTGTCATTCTAAATTTTTAAGTGAGAATTTTAATACACACACACACAAAAAAAAAGGGCAAGAATAATATGGCTTGAGCATTGCAATTGCAACAAGGAACAAGAGATTGATAGAAATTTGGTCATGACATTATATTTATGGGTAGAGTTTGTTACACCAGCTTTAGTTTGGTGTTGCCCTAAATTCATCCATTTCTTTTTCAAACATAAACTTGTTTGTTTTTTTTTTTTCATTCAAATTTATGTTCTCTTGGTCGATGATATATGCTTTGACGAGTTAAACTATGCATGGATTTTTTGAAATTATTTGACTCAATCGATACTAAGTCTAGGTGGGTTTATTGATTTTTGTTAGGTTTTAGATTTGTTTTAGTTATTTTCTTTAGGTTAAATCATCAAAATACTGGGTTGGTTTCAATTATACCTAAAATTTTGAAAAGTTTAATTTTAACCCTTAAACTTTAAAGTTTGTTTCAAAATAAACATTGAAGGTATTTTCCATTAAAGTTATGGACGAAAAATGACATGTTTTGATTTTTTTTTTCTTTCAACATATATGCTTAAATATGTTCATATAAGCAACAATACAAATATAAATAACATCATTTTTCGTCAATGAATTAACGAAAAAAAAACCTCTAAGTGTTGTTTTGAAACAAACCTTGATTAAAATCAAACTTTTCAAATTTTGAGTATAATTAACGTAATTTTAGTTACTTAATTAAGTTGTTAGGTGGATTCCTATAATAATTGAATTTAGAGTTGTGACTTAGTTTTAAGAAATTTTAGACATTGAGTTATTTAATTAAATTTAGGAATGCAGATAGAAAGAGGCATGCAAAACTTTTACGTTCAACTCTTGAGAGTTAATTGAGAGGTTGGGACTTCTTCAAAATCGTAAATGGAGGTTTAGGCTTCTTCGAATTAGTGTATTATCTTTTTAATTTTCAAAATTTTTCTTTTATTTTTTTTTAAAGTTGGGTCACTACCATTTTTTTTTAGTACGGTCACTAACATTTAGTATATATCAAAGCCATTTGAGAGCTAATTAATGGAAGAGATGATCACAATCTCTAATGTTTATGCTTCTATGAATTAACGTTTGATGGAAAAGATGATCACAATCTTTAATGCATATTTAAGCTCTTTATGAGTTAACGTGCTATCATACCTATTTATCATGGTTGGTCAAACAATTCACGAGCTTTAATAAAAGGGTTTAATTAATCTCTAACTTTGATTGATTTAATTTTTAATCTTTAGTTGGCATAGCTAACAACATTTGACAAAATGTTTGACTAGAGGTTGTGTGATATGATAGCTTGGTTGACAAGTTACACAAATGAATGGTCACAAATAATTAGGAATAAAGTTATACACTATGGATGGGGGCTAATAGTTAGGTCTAAGTAGTTTGGGTTGGTGGACTAAAATTCTTTCAAAATTGGTAACCTTCTTCTTTATTTCCGTGTGTGTATATATATATATATATATATATATATATGTATTTTAATTTTTGAGTACTTCTTTATTTCGTTTCCGTATTCTCAAAAAGAAAAACGGTCAACTAAAAACAATAAAACTTATTTTAAGGACAAATTGTTGGTCTACCATATTTTTCATTATTTTTTATATCTACAATTTAAAAATCAGCCTGTCAAAAGCATTTTAAATTGTTTTCGAAAGATTTTTCTATTTTTCATAAATTATTATGAAAATACATTTTTTTCCCATATAATCGAAGTACTTATATGTTTAAATTATTAGTCTGTTAAATTACAAGTTCGATCTTTAAATTTGAAAGTTTGTGACTAATAGATTTTGTAACATAAAAAAATTCTAATACATTTCTAAGTTTTCAATTTTGTGTTAATAGATTATTGAGTTTTAAAAGTGTACACTAAGATCTTAAACGGTCGACTTTGAGAATTTTAAAATGAATTGATGATTTAGATATAAAATTGAATTTTGTACTTAATAAAACACTAAGCTTTCAATTTTACGTTCAACAAATCCACGATTTTAAAAAGTGTGCAATAAGTCAACATCCTATTAGACACAAAATTGAAAATTGAGAACCTATTCGATATTTTTAAAATTAACGAATTTTGTGTCTATGGGATATCAAACTACAAAATTAAAAGCTCAAAAACTTAGTGGACACAAAATAAAAAATTTAAGAATTTATTAGATACTTTTTAAAACTCGAAGATTTATTAAACACAAAAAAAAAAGTTCATGAATCTATTTGACACATAAAATTTATAATTTGATCTATTATTTATTAATTTTTTATTTAAAGATTAAAGATTCAATCTCTCCAATACAAACAAATTAAAAAAAAAAATCTCAAATGTGTGATTCAAATAGTCCCACGATGATTTTTGATTGGATAGCTAGACTTTTTTAGCTTGCGTGCAAAATGACTAAGATAATTAATGGGTTTGTTTTTATTTCTTTGAGATAAGTGTTCCATTTTCTTTTGATTAATCAACGTGATCACTCGATTATCTAAAAATGGCTAGACTATACTCAAAAGGTTTGCCAATTGGTACAACTATTTTTGAAAATGATTGATCATTACATTGCCTTAAAATGTTTCTTCTTCTATCAATTTTTTAAATAACTTGTCCCTCTTGCTCTCTTGCTTTCATGAATACAGTATCTTTAATTAACGATAAAATCATAATTAATTGATAGGGAACATACACAATTTAACTTTGATAGTATTTCTTGTGGAGGTAGTTTTTTAAATTGGACTAAAATTTCAAAAGCATTGTTAAAATGTGAAAAATTAAAATGAAATTAGATAGAGGAATAGCCTTTTGTAAACTTATTCTCTCCTGAGGGGTTGTTTGTGACGTGAATTATAATAGTCATTAAGGATGTTTATCGATATGTTGGAGGTAAGTTTAGGGCCGAAAAATCGACCGATCGTCGAGAGATTTTGTGATTTTTTTTTTAGGACAAGAGGAGGAGGACGTGGTGTTGCTCGTCGGTGAAATTTGAGGCAACAACGGTGAGCGACAAAGAGAGAAAAAACTGAATAAGAAGACGCAACGAAATGGCAGATGGAGAAGAAGAAAGGCGTGAGATTAAGGGTGAAATTTTGAATCTCTAAAAAAAATTGGAGTATATTGGTTGATATTATTATTATTATTATTTTTGGTAAATGCCTAAAGCCTAAGCCCCTAAGGGCATATTTGACCCACTGGTTATTATAACCCGTGTTATAATAACCTGTGAAATACTTTTCACCCAAAACACAGACTATTATAATCTCTAGACTATACTACTCTGCATTTTAAATGATATTATATATTTCACAGATTATAATAACCCACATACTATTATAATCCTTTGTTATTATAACTCACTCAGGACCCAAACAACCCCTAAGTGGTTGTCTGGGACTCTGGTTGATATTATTAAAAAATAAATCAAATTGATATATTTTCAGTCGATCGATCGAGTTTTTCATAACCAAACCGCTAACCGACCAACCAACTATTTTAATTTCAAGAATTTGACTCTGATTGAATTTATAGGAAAAATCGACCAACTGGATCGAATCGATTTTAGTATCTCAGTGAACACCCCAAAATAGTTTGTGAAGTACTCTACACCTCAAATACATACTATTATAACTCAAATAAATAATATGCATCCTAAACACATATTATGTAACTTTACTTAATATTATAACCCACCTAACGTCCCAAACAACCTTTAAATCATTATAAAATATATTTTTTATTGTTTCGTTTTCCTCTATTATGAACGAGACTACAAACCTAAAACTAAAATTAAGAAGTTGTTTGTTACATGAGAATGAACAAGAGTTTGTGATATGATACCTTTGTTCAGTATAAAATTTATGGGTCGTACATGAGAATAATGTATTCATAGACATCATTTATTTTCATGGACCAAGTATTCTATACCCTTTAAAAGTTTGATGAATGCAATAACTTATTTACTTAAATTATTAATTAATTAGTTAACAACATATCTAGTAAGTTTATTAGGATTAGTTGAATTAAGTAAGTAAAATTTGATTTTTTAATAATTATAATTAATTACGTATTGATTATTTATTCTTGAGATTGATTTTGCATGAGTTCATTCGCCATTGATCATCATAATTATAAAACATTTTTTAAATATTTCTTATTAGCATTTCTCTCTCTCTCTCTCTCTGTTTTAATATTGTTTGCTAAAGTATATTTCTTTTATATTATTTAATTAAAACTAATTATTTAATTATTAATTATACATTCAATTTAAATTGAAATTATAAATCATAATGCCTTATTATAATTAATTAGATATTCAATTAATAAATAAACAATCGGATATTTATTTATTATAATATTTTATTTAATTCATCTATATGGCAATTATATTAAATTAACGTAATTAAGGATATTAATTAGTCATTTAAATTAAATTTATAATCTATATCTATTATTCTATAAATAGTGAGGAGGTTAGAAAATTTTTTTGGACATTTTTATCTCGTCTTTAATGTACTAATTTAACAAAATATGCCATTATTGACTAACTATAAATAGTAAATTAACTAGTTGATAATTAATTCATTAATTATTAATAATAAATGTATAGAATTTAAAAGGTTGGAATGAAGAAAGTTTTTCTACCACTTAAATATTTTTTTCTTTAATTATACTACATAATAAAATTTTAAAAATTTTGTCTCATTTATTAATTTTTAAAATATGTCATTATTGACTAATTATAAATAATAAATTAATTAGTTGATAATTAATTTATTAATTATTAATAATAAATGTATAGAATTTAAAATGTTGGAATGGAGAAAGTATTTCATACCACTTAAATATTTTTTTCTTTAATTACAATACATAATAAAATTTTGAAAGCTCAAGAATTAAAAAAACTTTGTAACTTCTCATCATGTACTATTATAGATAATTAGTTTTTTCACCATTTTTTCATCAATCTTAGAGTTTCATTCTTATTTTTTTTATTTTTTGTTATCTTCATCATTGCTCTCAAATTCTCTCCAATCTCTAAGACTTTTCAATCCTTGAAGCATCTAAATCTGATATGAAGATGTTGGTAGAACATTCAAGTTGCTGATGATGCATGTGTCGAGTCGATGTCTCTGATCTAGGCTTACAATTTTGCAACTCCACTCAAATGAAGTCCAATAATAGTGTTTGTTTAGCAATATTATAATTATTTTTTTTATCAAGTATACAAATCTATTTTAGGGAATGTGTATGCAGAGTCTTGTATTTTTTGTTTTGTTACTGTTCATTCTTTTATTGTTATCTCATAAATAATGTGTGTTGGGTTTTTGACAATATATTAAAAGTGAAATTGTCCCACATCGAAAGGTGCAGGGAAGTGATGAGCTCCTGACACTAAAAAATGAGCCTATGACTTTGGTTTCAAACCATCCTAGTTTGAAAAACTTTAAGTTTTGTATACTAGCTATAGTTAAATTCCCTATTTGTATTCTCTTGTTTGAGAGTGGGAAAAAGGGTGTGAGTGGTATAAAGGTTTGGAATAGTATTTTTGTAATTGGGGTGGGGAAGAAAATTTTGTGTGATTGTAACAATTTTCACATAGTGAAATTTCTTTCTGTTCGTAGTTTTTTTCTTGGGTTTGGAGTTTTTTCACGTAAATTCTTATGTTTCTTATTTTGTTGCTTTCTTTTAATTTCTCAGATATTTCTGCTTATTCTTACGGTAGAAGTGAGTGTTTTTTCCAACAAGTGGTATCAAATGTTTATGTTTATAGTTTCTTGAGTTTCTGAGTATGTTTTATGGTTGCAACATTGTGTGAGCTTCCATATTAGGAAGGATTTCTTGAAACGGGTTATAATTGATATTGTAAATAGTGTGAGTTCTTCACAATTTGCAGATTTGCTAGGAGTGAATAAGATATGTCAAGCTTTATGAGTCCAGTAAAGATTGATGTGGAGAAATTTGACAGAAGGACGAACTTTGACTTGTGGCAAGTGCAAGTTAAAGATGTTGATACAATCGGCTTTGAAGGGTCCAACAGAGTCTAGTGGTGGTTCCAACAGAGGTTCTAAGAAATCCAACATGACAATTTGGAATTGGAAGAAGACAATCTGGACACATGAAAAATAGTTGTCCTAACATATCAAGTTTGTCAAAAGGCTCTGGGTCGGATGCTAACGTGGTCTCTCTCATCAGGGGAGATGGTGACATTTTCTGAAAAAAGACAGAATTCATCCTCATGGTATGTTTGTTTTGCCATGATAGAGGATGTGATGCTACCAGTTCCACAAGTTTGCGCACGAGCATTGACTTGGTGGTTATGCAAGGTGTGTGGTGGAAGTTATGTCGATGGCTAAAGAACTTTCGGGTGAGCCAAGTAGGTGGAAGTTGCACCATAAATTTTAGCATGGTATATCGACATGTGATGAAAAAAAAAAGTCTTGGAAGATGACATTTCAAGTTGTCTACTTTTATGGTGGAGTAGGTTATAATTCTCTGAGTTGAAGATTATGATTGTCGGTAAAGACAATGATGTAGCAAGAGTTGTAGATTCTTCAAATATATTGCCATGGTGGAATTTGTTGGGTTTTTGGCAATATATCATAAGTGAAATTGTCCCACATCGAAAATGTGTAAGGAAGTGATGGGCTCCTGACACTATAGAATGAGCCTATGACTTTGGTTTCAAAACATCTCAATTAAAAACACTTTAAACTCGATATATTAGCTCCAGTGAAATTCTCTTTTTGTATTCTCTTTTCTGATAGTGGGAAAAAGGGTGTGAATGGTATAAAGTTTTGGAAGAGTGTTTTTGTAATTGGGGTTAGGGAGAGAATTCTGTATGATTATAACAATTTTTCACATAATGGAATTTCTTCCTGATCGTGTTTTTTCTTCGGGTTTGGAATTTTTTCACGTAAATTCTTGTGTTACTTATTTTTGTTGTTTTCTTTTAATTTTTTAGTTATTTCTCCTTATTTCTGCAGTAGTAGTGAATTTTTTTTCCAACAACGTGTTGTTATGTTTTTTAAAATGTTCGTTAACAAAAATAAAAGTATAGATTGTTGTGAAATTGGGATAGAAAACCGGGCACCAAAACTTTACCAAACAACAACAACAACAACAACAACAACAACAACAACAACAACAACAACAACAACAACAACAACAACAATAATAATGTTGAGTCTTTCTTTTAAAGATATTTCATTGAAAAATCTATTAAATAATATGCTATAGTCTTTTAGTTAAAAGTTCCCAAAACTATTTGTATATTAAAATAAAAGGTCAAAAACCAATTACATATTGTTATGGGTAAATTTTGATAACCGAGTTAAACCCAACAACAGAAGATAATTGGGTCAAATGCAGGTCAAATCCCAGATCCATAACATAATCGGACTGAAAGAGTCTCTAGAAGGCAAACGAAATGGGTCAGACGATCGACTCAATTCGAGACGGTCAAGCCGAGCCGAACCAGTTGAACTGGTTTGATTATGTTCCTCTCCTCTCGCACGCACCACCGATGGATCCACACACTATCCCTAAAACTCTAATCCAATTAGGGTTAGGAAAATGCTCCTCATATAAATACATCATTATAACACCATTAAAGGTAACTTGATTCATCCCAAGTCTTATGACACTATCAAATCTCATTGACTTAAGCATCGAAGACTTTGTGGCAAGCACCACACCAGTGTTAAGTTTTCTTTATTTTGTAGGCCACCTCTTCACTGTTGACCTCACATCCAAATCAGGTACGTCTCTCTGCTCGGATTTGTGCATCAACCCATTAAAATTTATACTTCCTAATTCATTACATCGGTAATTGTATGAGAACTATAAAATAATTATACAAATATAGTACAGACGGGACATCCAACATTATAATCAATTATTAATAACAATTCATTGTTAATTTGTGCCTTGACATAAAATTCTAAATCCATGGTTAATGTTACATAGGTAGTAAACAAATTGATTTTTTTAGAATAAGAAAGTAATTTGTCTTGAAAAAGTTAAAAGAGAAAATAATTAAACTAAAAAAAGTTAGTAGTATATATATATATATAAAGAAGGTTATTAATACAATGAATTACCCATTTTTTAAATTAATGCATATATTTGAGTTCTCTTCAAATTGATTTATATTATTTTTTTTAACATGCTTATATGATATTTTTTTATTCTTTCTTTGTCTTTTTATTTTATTTTCTTTTGTTTTTTAACCAGGCTTATATGATGTTTTATTTTATCAAATCATAAATCTAATAATTTCTGGTTCCTAAGTGAGATACTAACTTCAGCTACTTTATGTTAAAAAAAAAAAAATTATAATCACCTACATATAAATAACATGCTATAATACATAACTATCATCATATGTAGATTTAATATACATAATTTTTTCAAATTTAAATGAGTTGCATATCTCAGATAAATATGTGCTATTATAAACCAAATATATATAAAACTATTATTAATTAAGTTAAAAAACAACTATATTTTATCATTTTACTCAAATGGTTAATAACTATAATTAAAAAATACACGTGCAAAGACACTAGTTAATATAAATGTTCATTCTTTGAAACATATAATTAATCATTCAATTAATATTAATATTTTATTACTAATTAATTAATTTTTATTAATACTTTTAATTGACTTTGATTGCTTTATTAATTAATGTACCAGAATAATATAAGTTTAACATGATTAATTCCAAAAAAAAATATAAATACGAATTGTTCCCAAAAAAATATAAACACAAATTGTTCCCAATTATATATAAGAACGGAAAGGATCCAAAGAATTATATTTAAATTGAATTATTAACAATCAAGAATTATTTAACGATTTTTTCGGAAATTGAATAGTTTGATCAAATTCAACAACAAGATTTAAATCATATTTAAATTTGATAGCAATTTGATTCAAACTTATAAATTACGCCATTTTCAACTATCCTTTGTTTTGTTATTTTTTTTCCATGTCTAAAAAAAAAAAAAAATACTTGTTTGATAGTTTTTTTTTTAAAGCAATTGTTTGATATCTATCTTGTTTTAAGTTTTCTCTTTTTTGAAATCTATACTTGCTTCCCCTTTTTTTAAAGTTCTTTCACCTAATTTAAAAAACATATTTAATTCTAAATTAAATTTAAAAAATAAAATCAAAATGTTCAAGGTTTATAAGCTTACCAAAAATTATTTAGGTAAAAAAGGGACAAAATTATTAATATAGCAAGTTTTCAAATTTATTAAGAAAATATAGCAGTTTTCAAATTTATTAGAAAAATAATGTTGTTTTAATTATGTTGGCAAACATCGTCTCTTGAGACTATCTCATGTGTGTAGATGTAGGTCGCAATGTATACGTGTTAGTGAAGGTCGTCTCTTCAAGAGACAACCTTCTCAATTTTTTTTTTGTTATTTTAAATCATTTTGTTTTTTACTAAATATGTTTTATAAAATATTTGCAACAAAATCCAACCAAATATTCACAAAATTCAATTCAACAAATCAAATTCAACTAAATATTTTTTAAATTCAACCAACTTTTTTTTAATATTCAATCTAACAAATCTTATAAAAAAAATATTTCCACCTATTTTCACAATTCAATGATGAATGATAAAATATTTAATTACATTTCTATCATATCAATGTGAGGTAAAGGGAAAAAAATAATTGACCATGATAAATGAATAATTTAAAGGCAGAATAATTCAAATTGGAGAGAAAAAATCTCATGTCTGCTATATTCACCTGAGATTAATTTGTGTTATTGAAACTCCAAAAGGATGCAATTATTCTTTTTTGGATGTTGACCAAGAACAAATGTTTTAAAATTTTAATAAAATTTAAAAAATCAAATTATCAAATACTAAAATTGATTAAATAAGGTTTTTTTATTTATTTCAGTATTTGATAATTTTAGGGTTTATAGTTAAATTAGGTTTTTATTTATTTCAATATTTAATAATTTTGTTTTTTTAATTTGCTAAATTTTTAAAACGTTTGTTCTAAATTATGAAACTAGTTGAAAATATTTTTTATAATTCTTGTTAGATTGAATATTAAAAAAAATTGGTTAAATTTTGGTCGAATTTAAAAAATATTTAGTTAGATTTGATTTGTTGGATTGAATTTTGCAAATATTTGTTTGGATTTGATTGCAAATATTTTATAAAACATATTTATTAAAAAACAGATTGATTTAAAATAATAATAAAAAAATAATTGAGAAGGACCAACACATATACATTGGCCAAAGAGACAACCTACATCCACGCACACAAGGTCGTCTTTTCAAGAGACGACATTCACCAACACGTATAAATTGGTCGTAATAAGTTTGAAAACTGCTATATTTCCTTAATAAGTTTGAAAACTTGCTATATTAATAAAATTTGTCCCGTACAAAAGTTGGGTTTAAAAAATTGTTTTTGTTTTTTTATTTTAACTAAAAATTAAAATGTTTACTTAAAAAAATATAAATTATTGTAGAGAAACTATGAAAAAACAAACATAATTTTTAAAAATCAAATAGTTATTAAATGAGCTACTTTTATTTTTAATATTTAAATGTTTAAAAGGTTATAATTTAGGCTTTATCTGATAATCATTTAATTTTTGAAAATTATGCTTTTCATAATTTTTGTACAATAATTTTCATAGTTCTAAATGAAACATTTGAGTTTCTACCCACATTCTAAAAACAATTTTTTTTGAAAATATATGCAAAATGTAATAAGAAAACATAGAACACATAAGTGGAAATAGTATTTTATATGCTTAATTTTCAAGAACCAAAAACTAAGGCCTCATTTGATAACTATTTGGTTTTTTGTTTTTGATTTTTGAAAATTAAGTCTAAAAATTCTAATTTTACCAATGAGATTATATATTTTCTTATCTACTTTGTACCTATATTTTAAAAAACCAAACTACGTTTTGAAAACTAAAAAAAAGTAGTTTTCAAAAACTTGTATTTATTTAAAAATTTTGGCTAAAAACTTAAATGATATCTAAAAACGATGAAAACCATGGTAGAGATGATGAAGATAAATTGTGGAAAAATAAGCATAATTTATAAAAACAAAAATTAAAAAACAAATGATTATCAAACGGGAATAAAATATAAAACTAAACATTAATTATTTGGTTATAAACATTTTATTTTAAATTCCAAAATTTATATAGAAAAAAAGATTTTGTCATTATCATTAAATTTTCACCAATCCTTACTTTGGAATTTTTTGATACGAAATCTAAAACTCGTAGTTTTTTTTTCCTTTAAAACTATATGTATAGTATATACACGTCAAACATTTACTAAATAATTTATAAAAAATAATTTTACTTAAAATTTAGAAAACTTTAAAAATCAGAGAATTAAGATATAATAAATATACAAATTTAAGCACAACACGAGAACGAATAATTGTTTTTGTTTGGAAATGGAAAATACAATAAAGGAAATTTGAAGAAAGTAAATTATGGGCCAAAGTTTTAGCGATAAGATGGATAACTTTTTATTTTTGCCGTTTTCCTATTTTGTCTTGGCTTTTTCTCTCCAGTCTCATCGTTATAATCTCCACTACTTTTCAGCCTCTCTCTCTTTTTTCTCTGTCTCTGATCTTATCGGTTCCGGCGATGGCGGAGGAGAAAACGGTGTTCGACGGAGAGGCGGCGGAGAGAGTGGTGGCGGAGCTGAGGGAGAGCTATAATTCCGGCAAGACGAGAAGCTACGAATGGAGACTGAAGCAACTGAAAAATCTGTTGAAATTAGTCGATGAAAACGAGCAACCGATGGTCGATACCGTCCATTCCGATCTTTTCAAACCCGAATTCGAAGCCTTCGCTCATGAGGTTTGTCACTTTTTTTTTTTTTTTAAAAAAATTATTATTATTCTTTTTTTCTTTCTTCAGTTTCTCCCATTTTCTTTGGCAGGGTTAATCTATTTAAGTTAAATTATAAATCTAGTCGTCAGATTTGTTTTTGATATATTCATAAATTTTAAAAAGTTTATAACATATTCTTGGACTTTTGATTTTGTATCAAGTCTTTCAACTTTATATTTTATGTTTAATAGATTCTGACATTTTTCAAATTCATGATTATGTTAGATACGAAATTAAAAGTTTAATACAACACTACTAGATACAAAATTCAATATACACATCAAAATAAATAAAAGATTCGTTTTGACATTAAATGGGTATATCCATATATATGTTACTTTGATTTATGAGATGATAAAATATGTCTAATACATTTATTAATTTTTAAAAATTTAAATATGTCAAATACTAGTTTGATGACTTATTTGATATTTCTAAAGTTGAGAAAAACACAACATTGAAAGTTGGAAGAAGATATTAAATTGAGGGGCATGTTAGACACAAAATTGAAAGTTTAAAATTTATTAGACATGGACTAGACTTTTAATTTAACCATCTATTTATATCCTCAGATTCGAGAGTATAATAAAAATTTCAAACTAATAATTGTATCAATTTAAATCTCAGTCTTATGTAACAATTATTAAAGTGTGTCGAAAGTGGTTTGTTTTATTTTATTTTTATAATTTTTTAAATTAAACTTCATTATGAGTGAATCGATTTATATATTTAATTTCAAATAGTATATTATTATTTTTTTAAAATTTCAACGATTATAGGGTAGTTCAAATAATCGACTTTTGAAATCGTCATTGATGGTTTTTCTACTCAACTATATTTTTATGAACAAGTTTATAGGGCTATTAAAGTCTTTTAGACACATATACCATATGATAAATATAGAAATGTGAATATGAAAAAAAAAGTATATAGCTAATATCCAAACTATGCTTGTGTACACTAAATTTAAAAGTTTGAGACTAAATTTATAACCTAATCTAAGATTTCAATCAACAATAAAATATAAATTAAAGAAATGCAATAGTGGCCAACAAGAGTACAATTCAATTGACATGAAATATGACTCATGACCAAGAAATTCCTACCCCCAATTTTTGATGTACTAAAAAAAGAAATGAAGAGTGATAAAACGAGAATAACTCAACAATAAATTCGACGATAGTTATAATATTCGAATATTCAATTAAAAAAGTAAAAGAGTTTTGTAGGAAAGAAAAATTATTTGGGAGAACCCACTACCACATATTTGACAATTTTCTTATTACTAGATAAAAAGAAAGAAAAAAACTCGAATTTAATAATTAATATTTATCAAGTAGTATGAAAATTATTGAATGCTCAATAATTTTCTTATCCCAATAACCTTTGACAAAAATTTGAGATAATTTTTATTAGGAAAGAAAAAATTTCTTTTGTCAAATATTTTTAAAAATTACCTATAATTCATGATAAATGATGTATGGTCCACTAATATTAAAGCATAATATGAACTGTGAACTGCATCGTAATACTAGAAAGCGCCAGTTTAGCGGCAAGTCTGAGAATAAAATACCAAACGCTCCATATCTAAGCGCGTGAAGTACACGCGGCTTCTTGGTGGGATCGCTAATGGAGAATGATCGATGAGCTGTAACTCCGAATTGCGGAGATATGCAGGAAATGAGATGACGATACCTCTATCTTAACGATTCGTCTGCTCCCTGAAATCCCCTCCGATACTTCATCCTCTCACTCAAGGATCATTCGAATCTCCATTCCTTTTCTACAAATCCCATCTCTCTTTATTGTATACACTGATACTTTTCGGCGGCGGCGGCGATTTGCGATGTCGGAGACGGAGACGGAGACGGAGGTGTTCGACGCGGCGGAGTTGGTGAAGGGGCTGAGAGGGAGTTTTGCCTCCGGCAAGACTCGGAGCTATGAGTGGAGAGTGTCGCAGCTCGAGTGTCTCTTGAAGCTCAGCGTTGACCACGAGGAAGATATCTGCGATGCGCTTCGCTCTGACCTCTCCAAGCCTGTGGTGGAAGCCATCATTCATGAGGTCTTCGTTCTTAAACTCAACTCCTTCACTGTTCTGATACTCTGTCGGTTCTCGTGTTTGACCTGTTCTTTTGTTCATTTTTTTTAAGCGTTTGCTCGTTATCGTTAATGATTTTTGCGATCAGAGTCTCGTCAGATTTATGAATCTTGCGTTGGATTTTGTTCATAAATGTTCTGTTCTGTTCTGTTATCTGTGGTGCTTTCTGGTCGTTGAATTAACGAACGGCACCTGTTTGTCTAAATGTCCAATCCTTCGTATTCCTTTTGCCTTTCTCCTCCTCTCAGTCTCCCTCACATCCACCAAATACAGGTAGTGTCTCGCAGTTGCAGTTCGTGTGCGGGACCACTGATCATTGAAGTTTACTTACTGCTGCCATTAATGGAAGACATTTATTGATGCTCATTCTATGCTTCAACCACATTTCAAAGTTAGAATTTCTCATTTATTAGGCTCGACGTCCTTCATTGTTAGTAGTCAATCACGTAGAACTTTTTCCTCCGAAAAAGAAAAAAAGAAGTAGAACTCTCTATTTATGTCCATTGGAATTATTTGGTATTTAATTCCACATTTCTACCTTTGTGCTTGTCTTCTCTATTTCCCTTCGCTCCTCCCGCAGAAAGTACTAGTACTCCAAAATCGTCGAGCAAAGGAAATGAAAGAGAGAAATACTTTTTGTTTGACTACAAAGTTGACTGAAAATTTTCTTCCCTGGAATATTGATACATGGGTGGTAACAATTAAAGTGTTTCAAGGTATATTTATAATGGAAAGGGTTTTTTTTTTCCAGATGACAAGCTTACTTCAAATCCTACGTACACTTTTAGCTGTTTGGACACGAGAGTTGTTATCATTTGGCAAACAGTTTTTTGTTTCTCATAAAAAAAGGGAAAAAAGGGCAATCAGCTTTATCTTGAAATTTTGTTTTTGCAACATTTAGAAGCTATGGGGGCAGTTGGTAGATGACAGATGTTTTATGAACAAGAAAAGTCTTGACTGCCTTGAAGGAAACGCAAAGAGATTTGTTTTACTTATTATGCATAGCTAGGAGGGTTATGCTTTATTCAAGGAGAGTTTCTACAAAGGATGGAATACTGTTTTGGAAGTGTATTTCTATGCCAGTGTTTGACAATGATCTGTTATATAAAAGAAATATGACCATCATGCATCTTCTAAATTAACACTACTACTTCTGGTCGAGTTGTTTCGATTCTCCACACAATATCAAGAATTTTATATACAGTTTATTTTTGGGGTATTTCATATTTGTCATTTTGGTCATGATGGGTCTGTGGCTAGATGCTGATTGATTTAAGCTAAGACCCTGAACTTCTTTAATCTGCAGGCTCTACTCAAAATAAAATAATTTATTCTGATATTTTTAGTTGTCGTTGCAAAATATTGGTGCCAAAAAATGAAATGAAATTTACATAATACAACAGTTTGTCAGTTACTTTTTATATTGGAAGATCATGGAGTTTAGCTAACTTTAAGATATTGGAAGCCTACCACCTTTATATTACATTTTGAAATCGTTTTTTTAATCCATTCCTGTCATATGGAACTTCCAATAGTTTCAGTTTTCTCTATTTTTATAGAGCTTAAAGGGTCATAAATTATTGAGTTGAAACTATTCAAGAGGAAGATCCACCCATTTCTCCTGTTACAGTTAATTATTTCACGAAGGTCCTTTCAGCTCGTTTTTTCTTAGATCACTCTAAGTTCTCTTCCCATTTAAACTGATGCGTGACTTGTTATGCAGATAGCTTTATTAAGAAGTTCATGTAAATTGGCACTTAAAGAACTAAAGCGTTGGATGGCGCCAGAAAAGGTATTTGTTATTGCAAACTTTTTGTTGATGAGATATCCATTTTTGATATATATTTTTTGTTTCCATTCCATTCCTTGGCTGTGAATAATATTATGCTCTATTGTTGCAGGTTAAAACTTCAATTACTACATTTCCTTCGTCTGCTGCAATTGTACCAGAACCTTTCGGTGTTGTCCTGATCATTTCTGCTTGGAATTATCCATTCTGTACGTCAGTGTCAATATGTGTTTTGTTCATATTTTATTGAAAATCATTTGCAGCCTTAAAACTACCTTAACAATTGATATTATAGACACTAACCACTGTTGTCCACATTTCCCAGTATTATCTCTTGATCCAGTTGTTGGAGCAATAGCAGCTGGTAATGCTGTGGTTCTAAAGCCATCAGAAATTGCCCCAGCAACATCATCTTTATTGGCAAAACTTTTAGGGAAATATTTGGATACGTCTGCTGTAAAAGTTGTTGAGGGTGCTGTTTCCGAAACTTCTGCTTTGCTGGAGCAGAAGTGGGACAAAATATTTTACACAGGTTTGTTCCCTTTAGCTTGAAAATAAAAGGGCATGTTTGTTTAACATCGGGTATATGATCATATTGTCTGCAGTCAATTTTATACGCAAATTTCTTTTGGATTCATCTCATTTATAGTTATCCATATTGAACCAAGGAAGGTATGATAAATTCAGTGACTTCAAGAGAAAAATGAAAAAAATGTACAAAGACAAAAAAAAAAGGGCCCACAAAAGGAGTCCTAACACTAACTACAAGAACAGAAAGATTGATAGGTAGATAGGTAGGATGAGTGACTTTAATAGTAAGATGAAGAAAGATAGATAGGTCCAGTTGATAGGGATGAACTTGTTGTTCCTTTATTCAGATAATTGCCTGTAATAAGTTTTTCAGATTTGGCTTCCAGGTATTGAAATTAACTTGCCTGTCACATCGATCTTTAGGAATTTCTAGTAAAATGTGGTGATAGTAGGCAATGTTTATAAAAATAACCTCTGACAAATACGGAAGGGTGTCTGGTAGCTTTTCTCTCATTTCCTTTTGCTCAAATCAGCTCTTTCTCAAACGAGTGGCTTCTAAACTTGCAGGCAATGGAAGAGTGGGGCGTATAGTGATGGCAGCTGCTGCCAAGCATCTCACACCAGTTGTTTTAGAGCTTGGAGGAAAATCTCCCGTAGTAGTTGATTCAGAAATCAATTTACAAGTACTTTCTCCCCCTCCCCTCTGTAGCATCATTATGTTCCATTCGAGTTCAATTAGCTACTAATGCTTCCATGTATTAGTTGCTAGCATCTTATACAAATTCAAATATATCTGTTTGTTAAAGGTTGCGTCTAGGCGGATTATTGTTGGGAAGTGGGGTTGTAACAATGGACAAGCATGCATTGCTCCTGATTATATCATAACTACGAAAGAATTTGCTCCAAAATTGGTAAGTTCCCTTTCTTACACAAAATAAGTTTGGTTTGTTGCACTTTCTCGATTTGGTTATCTTCAAATTCATGTTCATGTTTCTAGGTGGAGTCTCTGAAACAAGAACTGGAGAGATTTTACGGAAAGAATCCGTTCGAAACTAAAGATTTATCTCGCATTGTGAATGCTAACCACTTTGCTCGCTTGTCAAAGCTCTTAGATGATGATAAAGTTTCCGGCAAGATTGTGCATGGAGGTGAAAGGGACAAAACCAAATTGTATGTTACATTACATTACTGATCTGTTCTTTCGTTCGTATATCAGTTTATATTTTTACTGCTAAGGAGCGGTACTGTTTCCATGATGCAGACAGATTACTCCAACTCTCTTATTGGATGTTCCTCGAGACTCTCTGATTATGACGGAGGAGATCTTTGGTCCCTTACTTCCCATTCTCACGGTAAACCTAATAGATTTAATTGTAGGGGTCTCTTCTTCTTTTAATATTTTTGTTTTGATAAGGTAAAATAAGGAAACATCGTAAACTTCTGTTGCACATGACCAAATTCATCGACTATATTAACCTCTTAAGTGTAAAATCTATTCTGGAGCCCCTTTTTGTAGTTGAGTGTGGATTTCTTCTTTTTGTATGCCCACGAATTCTTCCATTTTTTTCACTGAAAGTTCATTTTTCATTATAAAAAAAAAAACCAAAATCTATTCTTTAACAATAAATAGTAAAGTTTTAGGTCAAGCTCCGGGAATTTATTACCTTAACTACTGACATCGATAATAGTACACAAAATGAATTAATTATATAGGTGTCCGGGACAGTCCCTAGGGATCTACCCCTAATGGGGATTTGTGGGGACGGGGACGGGAAATATATCCCCGTCCCTACCTCGTTCCCCACCCCGATTTATTTATTTTTTCTTTATATAATATTAAAAAAAACCATAATTCTAAACTTTTATTAAATATCATATTATTTTTCTAAAAAAATAGAAGAAAAAAAAGTCTCTTATAGAGAAATCTCTTAATAAGAATTAACTATTTAAATAGAAATTTTTTTAAAAAATATTTTTATTTAATAAAAAATTATAAAAATAAATATCATAAACGGAGAATTATTTCTTGCGAAGATGTCTGCCCCGATTTTGCGGGGTAGGGGAATGAAATGGGGGTGGGGCTTTCCGTCTCCGTTCTACCCCCATGGACATAACTGCTAATATTTGGAAGTTGCTCTTTTTTTGAATGAAGAACTATAATGGACGTTAAATAATACAATTTTTTTTTTTTTTAAATTTTTTTGCTGGAGCAGGTTGACAAAGTGGAGGACAGCTTCGAAATAGTGAACTCGGGCACAAAGCCACTTGCAGCATATTTATTTACCAACAACAAGAAGCTCAAGGAACAGTTCGTGGCTTCTATTTCTGCCGGAGGTGTGGCCATCAATGACACCACCTTACATGTAAGAATTTTTTCTTCGTTTCATAATCCATACTAGAACTTGATTGGTAAAAATTCTTTGCATAGAGACATATGCCCAAAGGATAATATCTCGACTATTCTCACGAAACAACCACTCGACTTTGATAACTTCTAGGATGTTAAATCTTAAGTAAGTGGCCACCATGACTTGAACCCATTTTCTCTTAGTCCTTTATTATTTAACTCCTAACCCATGGGGTTGGTATTGACAATGTGTTAGGAACCCAAATACTAACAACACAAGAATGAAAATATATTGCAATGAAAAGGATAAAAACTACAAGATAAACCAAGTATAAGACACTTGGAACCTCCCTCTTGAGTATGCTTACCCAAGCCCTAAAACCACTCAACAATTGCTTTCCTTCCCTCAATCTCACTCCCTCTATTTATAACCAAAAGCACTAACTAACTCCCTAACTAATTACTCTTATGCCCTTACTAGACCCATCTTACTCTTTCCCATAAACTCCTATTAGTACCCTAACATTACCGGGCCCTTCAAAAACCTTGTCCTCAAGGTGTGCTTACAAGATTCAAACCAAAATTAGGTAATGATCTTTTTTTTTTTTTTGCAAAGTCCTACCCACGGAAAGAAAGCCCAAGCAACCCACTTTATTGTTGCTTCTAGTGTTGAAAAGAAAGGCATTCTGGCCCAAAATTCATATATTCCTACGGTACAATAATGAGCCTCAATTATTGTCTTCAGACAAAGCCCACCCCACACCATCTGGCCCATATAATTAGGGTTAATCCTTTTTTCCTTGTTTCTTCTTTCGTGACTGCCTCCCACTTTTGCCGCCCTATCACCATAATACAATCGACACTCCCATGTTTTCATCTCCAATCTTATCGATACTTGCCGCCAAGAATAGCTCCCGTTGACGGTCGCTTTCCTTCGGTTCTCAACAAACCGGTTGTTTTCTTTTCTTCCTCTACTAGAACTCTTTTGTTGTTGACGCCGCCCCCGATCTTTTGGCTCCAATAGTGTTCTCCGGCGACTTCTTCCTTGAGACTCCGATTCCGTTTCCCCGAGTACTATTCCAACCCCCTTGTGCGCGTTCTTCGAACTCTGGAAAAACATATATCGGCCTCCCCTCCATCGCTTCTCGTCATATTTCTTGCAGATTCTTCGTTGTCGGAGTCGCTCCTTCTTCCACCCTCCCCGCTCTCTTCTCTTTGGCCACTCTCCTTTTGAATATTGATAGTCTTTGTTCATGCTCATGGTTTTCTTGCACGAATTCACTTCTAGAATTCGAGCTTTCGGAGGTGCCCTAGCATAAGATCGTCGCCTTCCCGCCACCCTTCGACTACGGAAATTTCGATTGATTTTGCTGCCTAACCTTGATCTACTCGATTTTTCTTGCTCTTCTTCTTCTTCTTTTTTTCACGCTTTCTTCGACTACTCCCATTTGGCCATCTGTCTTCATTCTCCTTTTCCATTTTTTGTTCTCTCTCCATCTTTTGTTTTTGTTCTCTCATCATCTTTTGGCGGTCACTGACTTCAAACTGTTTTTGCATTCTTTTCAATGTTTGTTGCATTTCCTCAAGGATTCCCTGTATCTTCAACACACGATCTTGATCCAGATCCATTACTAAAAACTAAAAACGATGCCCAAGATGAACGTGCTCTGATACCAATTGTTAGGAACCCAAATACTAAGAACACAAGAATGAAAATATATTGCAATGAAAAGGATAAAAACTACAAGATAAACCAAGTATAAGGCACTTGGAACCTCCCTCTTGAGTATGCTTACCCAAGCCCTAAAACCACTCAACAATTGCTTTCCTTCCCTCAATTCCACTCCCTCTATTTATAACCAAAAGCACTAACTCACTCCCTAACTAATTACTCGTATACCTTTACTAGACCCATCTTACTCTTTCCCATAAACTCCTATTAGTACCCTAACATAATGTTGTTAACTAGAAGTTTTGAGTTCTTATATGGGACGTTCTTTTTATGATTACTTTTGTTGTCATGGGTGAAATTATTCATGTTAGCTTGAAACCAAAGATTTGAAGTAGATCCATTATTAACCATAAAGCATCTCACATCAATCTCCACTCATGTTGCTTCCATATCAATATGTTACTCGACATGCATAAAAAATATCACGTTTCAAATCATATCATCCCTACCTATTACTTATCTTCTGAACAGTGACAAGGAATCAATTGAGATCCATAAAAATTTAACATACATAATCAATCTTTTTAAAAAACTTTAATTCTATGATGTTCGAATATGATAATATATGTATGCAAGATATATTAGAGTTGCATTTCATTTGCAACGATATAGAAATGCAAACGTTGAAGAGACTGCAAATTTGTTTGATCATATGTGCAGCTGGCAGTTAGTACACTACCATTTGGAGGAGTTGGGGAGAGTGGAATGGGAGCTTACCATGGGAAGTTCTCTTTTGATGCATTTAGCCATAAGAAAGCTGTTCTTTATCGAAGTTTTGCAGGCGATGCGCCGATGAGGTACCCGCCATATACAAAGGGAAAGCTGAGAATTCTCAAGGCTCTTCTTGGAGGTGACATATGGGGAATCATTCGTGCACTTTTGGGATGGTCATAGGTATCTTATTTGCTCTTTAACTTTTTTTTCTTTATTTATGTCTTCTTCCCATGGGTTGCCTTGTGATTTTCTCTCTTCATTCTCAAAATTGTGCCATATTTACATAGTTTGTGATTAGAATGGTATAATTCGCAAGATACTTTACAAATACATTCAACAAATCATTCTATAATTCTTCGAAAAGATTGATGGTTGTGAAAGTTATGTTGAAAAAATTAATCAAAATGAATACGAAGTAAAAAGTACTTACGGAGGTACATGCCAATTATGTTGAGTTATGCTCACTTTGGCAAATGGTGTTAATTAGAATTCTTAGAAATATATCATTGATAAAAATGAGTGGGACAAAATTTCTTGCCCGATTTCACTTAACTATACATTTTTTTTTTTCTTTTGAGTTCCACATTTTGGAGTGTGAGATTCGAGCATCTGATCTCGTAGTTGAAGGTATATGTCAATTGTCGTTGAATTAAGCTAACTTTGGTGACTTTAATACATTTGGGAATCTTACCTCTAGAATTATTAGAAAAATATCGTTGATAAAAATCAATGGGACAAAATTTCTTGCATGACCAATGCAGTTAAGAATCTTACCTTGTTTCGAGTATATCATTCTCATTTTTAAAAAGTAGTTCAACATGTACGGTGGGGATAATTAGATATGGGCGAGAATCTCTAATTCAATTAAATTAGCGAACCTGTACCTAATGTTGAAGGGTATATTATCACGATCAATAAAAGTTAAGAGATGAAATTGAAACAAGGTTAGGATGAGGCCACAAAGTTTATTGAGAAATTTGCATGAAAAACTCCTTTTCACGCGAATTAATGTGATTTGGCCCATGTTCTGAAATTAATGACATTTGACTCTTTTTATACTGTGCATTCCGTCCAAATTACCGCAAGGGCATCATACTCTAACTCTAGCTCTCTCGCTCTTGCTCAAGTCACGTTCTCGCTCTCGCTTATGATAGTAATTAAGTTGTCAAAATTCTGGAGAAAAGAAAAAAAAAAAAAGCGCACTATAGTTGACTCACTCTCTTATTCGTAGTAACGCTCACGCTGACTCACTGACTCGCTCTCGCTCTATCTCTGCTACTCCAACTCTTCTCTGTTTTTTTTTTGTCATTTTTTCTTTATATTTTTTTCCATTCATTTGAGCGAGAGGGAGACAACGAGAGCGAGACAGCGGGAGCGAGAGCATGAACAGCGTGCGAGAGCGTGAACAAGAAAGACCGCTTCATATTACCCTTATGAGTCATTTTGAAAGACCGCTTCATATTATCCTTATGAGTCATTTTGCGCGCATTGTCACGTCAGAATGAGTCATATTTCATTATTTTGAAATGTCAGGTCAAATGTCATTAATGCATGGAAAAATGGGTTATCCGTACGAATACCCCAAGTTTATTCTTTATCCCAACTCTAAAAACACTTGGGAAAAGAAAATTCTTCTTCATTTGGGTCTCAAGTATTTTTGTTATTCCAAAATTCTGCTATTATCCTGCCCTTTGCCCCGATTCATTTTAGTATATATCAATTATAGTATTGTTTCTTGTTCATTAATAAAAATTGCAATATATTTATTTTCTGTATTTTGATTTTTAATCTAGTAAGATTAAGTTTTTTTCCATATATATTTTTTTAAATTTTTTCATAGAATAAATTTAAATTTTAACAAACATTTTTAATTCAATGTAAATGGATTCATGAAATATAACCTCTAAAATTTTCACCACAAATTAAAAAAAAAAAAGCAACTTTACCCTAGGACCTACATTTTAAATAATTGCTCGTTAATTTGATTATCATTCCATTTTTAGCTTTTTTAGTTTTAAAAAAATGTCTACTTCTCATCAATTTTTTCTGTAATATATGTTCTCACTTTCTATAATATATCTTCTCACTATTTTGCACATGTATAAATTTTTAGTCAAATTTAAAAAACAAAAACGAGATTGTAAAACTTGATTTTTTTTAAAAAAAACATTGACCGATTTTGAAAACATTTTAAAAGTAGAAGACAAGCACAATAGTGTTTATAAACAAAAATGCAGAAAATGCAGAAAATAGAAAAAAGTCCAGTGAATACCAATTTCACTTTTGTTTTTTGTTTTGAAAATTAAACTTATTTTCTTATGATTTCTCTCTAACGATTTTTATCTTTTTAAAGTAAACATTTGAATTCTTAGTCATTTTTTAAAAATAGAAAACAAGTTTTAAACTTTTTTTCTTTAATTTATTATTATTGTTGTTGTTTTAGTTTTCAAAACTTCTTGATTTTTGAAAATATTGGTAGAAAGTAGATGACAAAAGAACTTTAAAAGTGAGATTAATAAGCTTAATTTTTAAAAACAAAAAACTAAAGACCATTAAATGGTTCATTTATCAAACAAGGGATGAATTTCCATACACATAATTTGGAGTTTGTTTGAGTTCAACTGATGTAATTTGAACCAGGTCTAAATTATAGAAAATACTCCGAAACTTTATATTTTGTTTAAAAAATATCCATAAACTTTCAAAAGTTTCATCAATACCCCTAAACTTTAAAAGAAGTTCAAAAATATCTTTACAATCAGTTTTAGATGAAAACCATTAGTATTTTGTTTAAAAAATATTCTTCAACTTTTAAAAGTTTCATCAATATTCTTAAACTTTCAAAGATACCTTTACCATTAATATATAAACAAAATTTGTTAGTCGGGAAAATTGTTTATCTACACTCCATGACCTCCCTTTTCTATTTCCTCTCTTCTAATTTGCTTCAATCTATGTCCTAACACTTTTCTATTTTTCATTTTTTCTTTCCTTTTCAATACTCTTATTCTCTTCTTCCATTTGTCAGAACCTCTTAGATTTGCTTCAATCTATGGGTTTTTTTTTTTTTTTAAAGTTTAAGGGTATTAATGATACTTTTGAAAGTTCAAAGGATATTTTTGAAATAAAGAACCGAATTTAGGGGTATTTTCTATAAATTAGCCTCCAAAAAATTACCAACCCTAGATAGCCTCTAAACTATAAAAGTTCTGATGGGAATCATAAAGAAAGTCCTTCAAACTAGTGAGTTAGGGTTGGGGGGATGAGCATTCCAACCAAAAGCCCAAATGAGGCAAAGTTAAATGAATAGTCATTTTGATGTTTCTCAACCAAGATCAGTGGTTCCATTTATTCTTTTTTTTTTTTAAAAAAAAAATCTTCTTCTATCTAAACAAAAATCAAATAAAATAAAATCAAATGATGGAGCTGTCTCAAGTAAACACAAAGAATAAATTACAAACAAACCAAAACAAAACATAAATTACAAACAAATCAACAAAACATACATATGCATATAACTTGAATTCCTAAATCCAATAATTCCTGAACTAAGAATAGTCAGAAGCCTCTAAAATTCGACAAACATCAGATCTTTGTTGGTGAGTTAATTCAGTTGGAAACTCAACCAGAAACTTAACTTTCAAGTTGCCTCTCTTTTCATCGTCTTTAGGTTTAGGCATACCTTGTCCTTCAATGATCTTCTCGTAGCCAGGCCAAACGACGTCGTCTATCTCCAAGCTCATTGCTTCTCCTCCCAATAAAGGTACTGAAATGGTGCAACCACTCACAGCTTTCACCAATGGAATCTCCACTGTTAGCTCCAAATCATCTCCTTCTCTTTTGAAATATGAGTGTCGTTTCTCAGCTATCACGAACGACATGTCGGCTGGGTAACCTCCACTTCCTGCCCTCTCGTTCCCCATTCCTTCGAATGTTATCTTTGTTCCCTTCTTCCACCCTGGTTTTACTTTTATTGTCAGTGTTTCCTCTTCCTCTATTGCTTGCCTGTCAATCAACAATAATATGGAATCAAGTTAGAATTTCGTTCCCTATAGTTTGATAAAACCTGATAAATTATAGATTTGATTCATATGGATCGAAGAAAGTTAATAAAACCTCATAAATAGTCTTTACCATTAGAAACTATTAATGAATTGAATAGATGACCGTTAGAACCTACTAATAGATTGAGTACGTGACATGATAGCTAAGTGTCATGTATTGTTAGCGGCTTTTAAGGGTAGGGATTATTTATAAGAGTTTATCAAATTGTAGAGATAAAATTATGACTTTCAAAACTATAAGATTAAATTCCAACTTTCTCTAAACTAGAGAGACCAAATTTTTAATTTAACCGGAAAAGAATTAGGTTAGGTTATAAATTTGGTGGATATGCTTGTTTTTATTTAGTTCATCTACTTTAAAAAGTTTGAATGGTTTTCAATAAGTTGTTTCACTCTCATTTTTATATTAGGTTGGTTCACTATACCAAAAATCAACACGTCATATCGTAAATAATATAGTTTGTGGCCTATGTTCTTTAAGTAAGTGACAAAGAAATCAAGAACAATGACAATAACTACATCCAAAATTATGACATTATACTTTTATCTTTTAAGATATTTAAATGTCTACTCATATATTTTGTTTTTTTAGTTCCACCATGTGGGATGGAGATTTAAATCTCTTATTATTATTATTTTTTTTATTAGAATGACAATGTATGAGCTTCCCTTCTACCTCTACATCGTCTAACTAAAAAAAATGATATTAAAAGTCGTATCACGTGTTAAAATTTTGGAATTGTTTGGACGAAATTTACAAACCAATTTTATAATTTAATTTTTAAAAAATCCTCTAATTTGTCCCTTAAATATTCGGAATGGAAAGATTATGTATTAATAACCTGAAGAAATTAAAATGCAATGTGTCGAAAGGGAAAGGGCAATAGAGAGAGGACGAACCCTGTGTTCGAGAGGACGTCTCTTGTGACCTTGATTTTCTTCATGCATCCAAAGCAGAGCTCCTCCAGAGTACATTCCAGCTGCTTCTCGATCGGCGCCGGCTTCAGCACGCCGGAGGAATTCGAGAACATGATCGGCGTCGTGCTCCTCCGACTACTGCTTTTCGACAGCAATGGAGACGACGAAATCGAATCGATGCTTCTCCGCCCGCTGCTCACCCGAGACGACGTCGATTCCGTGCTCCTCCTGCTCATGCTCCGAAACAGAGACGACGACGACGACGACGGCGGATTTTGACCTCTCCGACTCGCGTTCCTGGACAGAGAACTGTCATAGCTTCGAGGCCTGAAACTTGTCGAATCATTCTCTCTCATGCTCCGGCTCCCATATCTCAAGCTCTGGCCGCCTTTCATCGTCGTCGGTCCCGGTCCTTCCTTTTTAACTTCTTTACGATCCTGAAAGCAATGATGATCATCGATTAAACGCCTAAATTTCTTTAAATTAGGGCTTCTTCATCCTTTTATGCGTTCGATCAAATTCAGCCGCAGATCAAATCAACAATCCAGAATCGGAACAAAAAGAACAAAAAAAAAAAAAGAAAGAACGACGAAATTACACAATCAATTCGAATTTGAGATCTCATATGCACACTCAATCATGAAAACCTTTTAAAGGCTGATTAAAATGGAAACGTAATGGAGGAATCGACGTACCTTAGAAGGTCCATTATTGTTATCAGTAGTGGCGTCGGAGGAGCCGTCGTGTTTAGGATCAACGACATCGGAATCCTTCTTGGAATTCTTAACCTTAGAATGCCATTTTTTGAAGAAGGATTTGTAGGATTTGAAGAAGCTTCGAAAGGAGATGCCAAGAGCCTGGGGAAGATCCACCATGAATGAGAGAGGGAGAGAGAGAGAGAGAAAGGAAGCGTGAAAAAGAAAGAAAATAGAATTTTTTGACTGTGTCCACAAAAAAATTGAAAGGTTAACCAAATAACCAAGTTTTTCAAACTGCATTTTATTTGGGGATTCTGTTAATCTGATTACGTGGCACCTTTTCTCTCTAATCTATCAAATTGGATTTGTCCAAATATACATATGTATATATATATATACCTTTAATTATTTGATATTAATTGATTTTACTTATCTTTATACTATAAAGTTTAAAAGATCATTTTAGTTTATGTATGTTAAATTCATCCGATTTTATTCAAATGTTTAAATTTGGTCTTGTACTTTCAAGTAGAAAAGACAATGTGGTCAAATAAAGTATAGTTCAATTGACATATATCAAATGTGTTAATGACCATAAAGTTTGTAGTTCGAATCTTCCCAAACCCTCAATGTACTCAAAAAAGAAAATAAGATGTGAATATATTTCCAAATCTTCGTTCAACAACATATAGAAATGGAAACATTCGAACCTCTAACCTCTTATTCTAATGTATATGTCAATTAGTTATCCTCAATTTGGTTGGGACCAATTTTAGTTTTATTGAAAATAGAAAGATTAAATTTGAATATTTAAAAATATAATATACACTAAAATGAAATGAAATTCAAACTACAAAAACTAAAATAGTATTTTAACCTAATATAAATTTGTCTTTGTGCGCTAACTTCTATATGTAATAATAATTGTTTAATTAATATTTTAGTTATTTAATATTTATTTGTTTTAGAACTTTTTTTAAGACATTTGTTTTAGAACATTACAATGCAAATAAGGTTATATTGTTCAAATATTTACTCTTCACTTTTCTCTTCCATTCCTATCTCAAAAAAAATTCTGCACTCCAATTTTCTCGGCATTCAAACAAATATCTTGGGTTAAAAAAATCTTAAAGTATATAAATCAAATTTATGAGTCCAATACAATACAATGTTTGGACTCAAATCCAAGAACAATGGTATATTAAAAATCCGCTCAACCACTATGTCAAAAGTTTATTTTCTTTAAAATTTTGAGGTCGTCATCGATCATCTGTCCTCCGTTTTTTTGACCATGTGCCAACCGTAAAAAAACAACAATATTAATATATATATAGTTTTAAAACTACAATATTTTTATAATAAGTTTTAATATTAATAAAAATGACCCTTGTTTTATATCCAATAATAATTATTAAAAAAAAAAAGCGTCTTAAACCCATTTTTTTCAAATATTATTTAAATAATTTCTTCTTCATCACCCTACCTTCCAGAAATTTCCCAAATTCCCTAAACGAAAATTTCTGAGAATAAAAAACAAGATTCAACTTTCCCGAATGGTATTGACTATAAACGATCTTCAAAATTTTCGAAAATCTTCCATCTTTCGTTTCAGAAACATGTTATAGTTTTCAGAAACACGCTCTACTTTCTCTTTAAGGGGGTGTTTGGTTTATGGGGTTGGGTTGAGTTGAGTTGGGTTAACAACCCAACTCCTTGTTTGTTTCACCAACAATTATAACCGGTAACTTAATAACCCAACCCCATGGAGTTGAGTTATTAACTCAATCGTACTCCGACAACTTTTCGACGACGGTGCGGCAAGTCTCCGACGACGATCCGAGCGAGTCTCCGATGACGGTTCCCAACGATCTGGCGACTCTCAAACGACTTCCCCAACGATCGCCCAAGTGAGATGAAGAAAGTGGAGAAAAGAAGAAGATGATGAGAGTTTTGAAAGTGTGTCTTTAAGTTGCTAATACTTAAACTCTAAACTACATTTGAACAATAACAAAGAAGTCAAAAGAATAGCATAACAAGTGTCAACACACAAGCAACTCAAATAACTTTAACTAGAATTCCTGCGAGAGGCTATAAGGATCGTTGCCTACGATGTAGGCAAGTATGCAGAATCTAAGACCCATGCTCTGATACCAACTGTAACAATCATAATTTTTCAAACTCAAAATTTTCTAGGAACGTTACTAAGCAACATTGCCTACACCGAAAATTTCGGTAGCATAACGACGCTACTAAGACCTTGATGACATATCTAATATTTTGTAGATATGCAACTTCAATATGACATAAAATATTTAAGTATGTTGACATATTTTTAACATCTTCACAAGGTAAATTATTTATTCCATTCTAAAGATGTCCACAGACGACACATGTGTTTAGACAAATTTAAATAAACACTCTTCATTAGGGGCGTACATAAGCCGGGTTGGGGCGGGTTATGCTAGTTTTTTGGACCAACCTTTCCAACCCAAATAACCCTATTCATGAGGGTAACCCAACCCAACCCAACCCAACATTTTTTGGGTTGAGTTGGGTTGTTAGTTATTAGTTTTTTTTTTTTTTTTTTTTTTTAATTTAAAATTTATAGAAAAATCAAAATTAATATAAATATAAAAAATTCAAGAATTAAAAAACTCCAAATGTCTTTATACTAAATAAAAATCACAAAACTTAAATATTCTATTACAAATTTACAATTATCCCAAGAAACTTCTAAATAAATCGTCCACATTTAAAACAAAAACTTTTTGTTTTTCAAAGATTGAATTAAAATTAGCCACTTAGTTTTAATTTATATTATGAAAAATTACACCCTACGACTTAAAAAATATATTTTAAGAGTTATTAAATAATAAATAATTACGAAATTAAATAAAAATAAATTACATACATGTATATATAGTTGTATGGTAGGTAAAAAATAATTTTTAAAATTAATAATAAGTTCGGGCATGGGTCAACCCAAATAAATTTTAGGTGAACCCACTAACCAACCCAACCCATACATTTTAATTTATTTGAACCCAACCCAATCCAAATAATTTATAACCAACCCAACCCGCCGAGTTGGGTTGGGTTGGTCGGGTTGTTCGGGTTATCGAGTTTTTTGAACACTCATACTCTTTATATGAAAAGTATTAATACTAAATTAAGATCTACCTAAATTAAAATAAAAAAGTAGTGGTGAACATGTGCATAAAAAAAGGAATAAAGTTCATATTGAAGAGTAAAAGTTCTAAATAATGAATTTTATTGAAAAATAAATATTGATATCAAACCCAATATCCATTACTTTTGCAAATACCCCTAACATACATTTGACAAATGGTAATATATATTGTAATTTTATAATTGATCACATAATTGAGTTTTGAAATTGTAGACAAATGTGTTTGTATTTGATTTGTTATTGTGAAAACAAAGTAAGGAAAAAAGCCACAAAAAAATCGGACCTTTCACTTTACATAAGATAAAAATGATTTTTAGGGGAGAAGAAAAATTGATATCAATCTCAATATTCAGTATTGTTCTAAATATCCCATATATCTTGCAAATAATAATATATATTGTAAATTTGTAATTGATCTCATAATGAAGTTTTGAAATTGTAGACAAATATGTTTGCAATTGATTTGGTGGAAAAAAAAAAGTAAAGAAAAAGTCACAAAAATCGATTTATTCACTTTATAAAAATCGCATCGAGATACACCTCGACATAATAACTCAACTCTGCAAACCAAACACCGAATTCTCGACTCAACTCAACTCAACTCGCAAACCAAACACCGATTTCCAAAACTCATCGACAAAACAACTCTGCACAACTCAACCAAACTCTGCGATCCAAACGCCCCTACAAAAAACCAGTTTTCTTTTTCGATAATGGAAATTTGTACGACATTTATTATATAATATATATAACAATATTTGTGTGTGAGATAAAGAATATATGGATATATAATAATATATATATATTATATATATATGGGAGTGCGATCAAAGTCCTCACGTCGATGCAGATCGTGGGTATATAAGTGAGAGATAGTATCTCCATTGGTATGAGGCATTTTGGGTGAAACCAAAAGTAAAATCACGAGAGTTTAGGCCAATAATTAAAATAAATACTAGCAAATGAAAAAAATTAATATCATGCAACTTTTAAACCTATTTCTTAAAAATCAACGACTAAAATGGTATATTTTAAAACTTTATAGACTAAATGCACCTATTCTTAAAATCTTAGATATAAAAAATAATTTCTTTTTTTAATTGAACAAAATGTGGTTGTAGAGAGATTTGAATATCAAATCTGTATATATCTGGACAAATTAAACTATGTTGAGGTTGAAACAAATTTTTTTACCAATTAAACAATGCTCAATATAACATAAAATGTGATTGGTCTTAATCTTTGAATTTGTACCCAAATACTACTTTAGTCATTTGTTAATTTTTTTTTTTATTTTTTTAAATAAAAATTTATGTTAAAAAATACTTTCATCACAGTAACAATTTCGTTTGTCTTTTATTTTTTTTTTTAATAAAAATTTATATTTCTTCTCATGTGAACTTTGAGATGAAGTTAAAGAGATAAAAGTGGACTTTTTGTTACAAAGTTGTCAATTTTGAAGAGTTAGTTGGATTGCTTTCTTCAACCCATCATTTCAAAATTCTCCTAAAAATTGTAGGGTCTGTTTGGTAAGCAATCTAAAAACAGAAATTTGGAAACAAGAGATTTAATCAAAATAGAGTTATATTTTATGTTTTCAGATATGTGTTTGGCAGTAGATTTAGAAATTTGATTTCATGTTAAACAATTGTTTAAAGTGTGCTCTATAACATATTTATAGATCATGAAATTAGTTATAGTTGCAAAACTAATTATTAAATTGAATATAAGTCATTGTTAATTAATTTATGAAATGATTTTGTAATTTTTTTATAAAATTATCATTTTATAATATATTATATTATACATATTTTAAGTTAACAAACATGAAATATTGTTTATTAAGATTCTTATATTTATTTAATATAATTCTACATTTTAAAATTTTAAATTCACAATCTAGATACAATGAAAACATAAAAATATTGTTTTCAGAATTTCTACTATTTTGATTCCAGAATCCGAACACAGTTTTCGAAAACACATCTGTCAAACACATATTCACTGAATTAAGTGAATCGAAAACATAAAACAAAATTCGGATTGACATACCAAACAGGCCCAACTTTTTATTGTAGAAGGCATATGACAACTCAATCTCAAGACATTGTGAATTTACTAAAATAGGGTTCTTTTAAAATATCTTCAATTATCTAAAAAGAGAGAAAAAAAACCAATTTTATGAGTTGGGGTTGAAATAAAAGTATGTTTGGATTATGTTTTTTTTTTTTTTTGAGAAAAATGTTTGGATTATCTTTAAATGTGTTAAATTGGTTTATAGGTTAATTATTAGAGAAATCAATTTTTTTTTATTAATCATATACATATAATAAAACGACTTGATATAGACGAGAGGAGAAATCCTATTAATATAAGTTTAGTCTCTAAACTTTAAGTTTGCGTTTAATATTTATGAATTTTAAAATTTTTTAATAGATCTTAAAATTTTAATTTTGTGTCTGATAGGTCTCTAACATAAATAATTTTTTTAAAATTAATATATCTAAATCTAAGAGTGTATTAGAAATCGATGCTTGAAAAATTCGGAATTGTGTTTGTTGTGTCGTGAAACCAGCGTTGAAAGCAAATTCGACACGACCTTGGTGTGAATCGTCAACATCCACCTCGAACGTGCACTCGTTAAAGGAGAATTTGGAATCAATAATCTCCTTTGCTCATAATCGAAGAAGAAGAATCAAAGAAAAACAATCAGATCTGTCCAACAAAACAAAAAATTTCCCCGAACTCGTCCGCCCAAATGGCAACAACGCGTGTGGAGAGAGATCTTATTACCACTTCCATGAACACTTTGTAAACCCTTCAATATGCTCACATATATAAACCACCTTTCCACTTCAAAATCTTTCCATGTGGGGCAATTGGTTGAACATTTCTTTTAAAATTGTAATGAGTCAATGGGCCCATAGTCATTCCCAACAATCTCCCACAAATGACTACCAAGATAAAAGAAAAGAAGAGAAAGAAATTCTGAGCAAAAAAAAAAGAATGAACTTAAGCATCAATATCTTACGATTTGAATTGATGCATAGTGAAGTAAGGCAACAACCTAATTAAAGAAAGTGAGTTACCTCTTGAACTTTCAATAGTTATAGTTGAGACCCCACAACACGTTTCAGTCCTTATGATTAATTTGATTTCGCGATAAGTATAACTCAAGTGTTATTGATGGTCATGCACATAAAACCTTGGATCATCGTGAGAGCTCTAGAAAATGGCCCTTTTAAACTCTTTCATAGAAGGTGACCACACCTTCACACTCACGTTCCTTGTTTCATCAAGTCTACCGTAGACAAACCACTCAAAGCTAAACTATGAAGACTTTAGAGTTATCCATGAAATCTATATTTAAACTAGTCAAATAACTGGGTCATGAAAACTTTCCAATTGTCCACTAAGTCCATATTTGGACCACCTAAATAAAGGGCTATGGAATCACTATAATGATTTGAGTCTCACACTTGTCGAATACTCTAGAATTCAAAGTCCTTTTTGTATAATTTGACATTGATAATTTGACTTAAAATGATTAATAAAAATTAATAAAAACAATTTTTTAAAAAATTTAATAAAAAACGTTGATCAAATTTTTTAGTTCACACACACACTAAAAGTAGTAGTTTTTTTTAGTTCAACAATATTTTAGGGATGAGGGTTTCAAATCTATGACATTCTCATCATAAGTCATTATTTCATGTTAGTTAACTATGCTTTTGTTGGCATTAAAAGTAATTTTAAAAATATAATTTTCTTAAAAATCTTAATAAAAATGTAAGACATATTTGGTAGGCAATTCAAATTTTGTTTTATGTTTTCGAATTCATGAATTCATTGAATATGTATTTAACATATGTGTTTTCGAATACTTTTTTCGTATTCTGTGATCCAAATAGTAGAAATTCTAAAAACAATATTTTTTATGTTTTCATTGTATCTAAATACTGAAATTGAAATTTTAAAATGGAAATTATATTACGATAAAAATCTTAATAAATATAATATTTTATGTTATATACTCAATTTCATTTGGTTAAATTAATAATTCTACAAAATTTATTAAAACCATGTTCATAAATTGATTTATAATAACTTATATTCAACTTAATATTTAGTTTTGCAACTACAACTAATTTCATCATCTATAAATATATTATAAAAAATAACTACAACTAATTTTATTATCCATAAATATATTATAAAAAATAATTTAAACCGTTTAAAATGAAATCAAATTTCTAAATTTACTACCAAATGAAATACAACTCTATTCTAATTTCTTATTTTTTAAACTTTTATTTTCTGATTGCTTACCAAACAAGGAATATGATTTAGAATTCATGTGGCCCCATTTAGATTTAAAGGAAGTTTAGAATTTATCAAAAAAAAAAAAAGACTACTTTTTTAGGATAGAAAAAAAAAAGACTACAACGAACTCTTGCCAAAAAAATCTTATTTCAACTGATACTTTAATAATAATATTAATTTTCCTATTTACTATAATAAATAATTATCATGGAGTTTTATTAGCATCTTCACTTTTCCAATCTAATACATTTGTTATTGATATATATTAATGATTGTTTTATCACATCAATTCGATTTTTTTTTTAAAAAAAACAACATTAAAATTGTGAGTGAAAATTTTCAAATTTTGACTAACATGTATATATTTTTCCCAAACTAAGTTATATTGAAATTAACCTTTTCGTCATAAAATTAAATAAAGTGATCCATGTTGAGTTAGGTTTTTTCAACTTAAGCATTTATTACTTCAATCATATACAATTTATTTATATATGTGAATAAATGACCAATTTAAAGTAAGTAGAACAATAATAAATTAGAGGGATAACTTTGACCTTTTAAACTTTAAATCTTATTAAAGTAACATTTTTAAAATAATATTAATTTTTTAATTATTATAATAAATATCTCATAAGGGTTAAATTAGCGTCCCTACTTTGATAATCTAAAATATTTATTATATGATACATGTAACAATATTTGTTTTAGTTTAAAAAAAAACACATTAAAATTGTGGTTAAAACTTTTTTACTTTAAACTTATACGAATAATTTTTCATGTTTTAACAAGTTAAGTTAAATTAATTTATCTCAACTGAAGTGATAATTTACATAAAATTTCTTTCTATACGTTAACAAACAACCTATTTAAAATTCATGTAATAAATTTACCAAAAATTATAGTAAATTAAGAGGGGTCATTTTGACCTTTCAAACAGAAGACAAAGTGGGAGACCAAGGTCGGGGTAGGCTTTTCAAGTCGGACATTTATTGCTTTCAATCATATTTACAATTTATTTACATATCCAAACATGTGAACTGTTCAAAATATTTATAAAAATAATTGTAAATTAGAAGGGTAATTTCGAGCTTTTAAGACCAATAATGTACCATTACCAATGGAATTTTTCTAGTTCATTATAGCATTTGCAGCAAGAATTTGAACATAATGTTTTAATCGATTAAGTTATGAGTTAGAATATTTCGTAGTTCAACCATATTCGCAATTTATTTAGATACACGATGAAATGACCTGCTTAGAATTTAAGTACTAAATTTACCCAAATAAAACTAAACTACAAGAGTAAATGGTAATTTTGACATTTAGTGAAAGATATGAATGTTGAGGCAGGTGTTATCCATTTAGTACTTGAACTATATTACCAATTTATTTAACCACTCGCACTATCAAATAACCTATTTAAAATTCAAGGACTAATATTTTTTAGAAAATAAGAAAAATAAGAAGTTTTCGTATTGATAACCTATTTTTGTGCTTTAGTGATAGGTGATTTAGATTCTTAAAATAATGAAATATGACTCATTCTAACGTGACGATTTGTGCAAAAGTTACCTACGAGGGACAGTATGAGGGGCATTGCTTGTTCACACTCTTATATGCGGAAACACTCTCGTTCTAGCTCTCTCGCTCTCGCTCAAATGAGTGGTAAAAAATTTAGAGGAAAAAAAGATAAAAAACAAAAAGTCAGAGAAGAGCGAGAGCGTGACAACGAGAGCAAGAGTAAAGAAACAAGGAAAAACATAATTTTGAGAAGAGCTAGACTAGCATCACGAGGGCGAGAGCGAGAATAAATAAACAAGAAAAACATAAATTGGAGAAAAGCTAGAGTAGTAGAGCGAGCGAAAGCGAAAACTATAATGTCCTCACGGTTTTTGAACGGGATGCAAAGTACGAAAACACAAAACTAGAGATGACTGATTTCAACCTTTTTTGGAAATGGTATATTATAAGACAAAATTTACTATATAACCATCCCTCATTTGTTTTTTTATTTTTGAAAATGATAGTGCTTTTCTCACTATTTTTTTACAATGTTTTAAAAAATATATATTAAAATTTTTAGTTAAATTTAAAAAAAAAAACTACTTTTTTTAATGTTAAAATTTGATTTGAATTTTGAAAATATGGGTAAAAAGTGATTAACAAAATAAATGAGAGTAGTGTTTATAAATTTAATTTTTAAAAATAAAAATAAAAAATGGCTGTTCATGGACTAACTAAAACTAAGTGCAGATTATAAGACCAAAAATATGTTTTATCCTTGAAAATTAGTGAAGAGATAAGAAAATCTCTAACTTTTTAATCGAAAATATAATGCTTTAACCGAGTATGAATACCAAACTAAAAATTCAGCAGTACTGTAGTAGTAAACTTACGTAGACGACAGAAAATAGAAAACCGAGAGGGGTAATTTCGACCTTTTGCACAAATTATGAAGACCAATGACAGCCCGCGTTCTAGTTAGAACATGATTAAATTCTCTCTCTCTTTCTTATCTCCATCTTCGTCTTCATCTCCGATAAGGACCTGCAAGTCGTCGGTCGAATTTCATTTTCCTCGGTCTGCATTAACTTTCCAACCTTCCCCTTTCGATTTCATTCTCACATACACAAATGTATTCCCACTTCTATGTATACGCTCCAATTTCACTCTCCAAAGCCGCCATTGAACTCCTCGCTGCTCTGAGCTTCCTCTGTTCACTCCACTCAAACCCCCATTTCTCCGTTCCGATTCGAATCCAACCGAGAAAACTAAATGCATAGGCCGGTTCTGTTGCTCGTCTCGATTCTCTTGGCGAGTTTCGCCGTTTCCTTGTCCGACAAGTTGTTCGTCGCCGACTGGGAGCAATTGAGGATGTGGACCAATCGTTTTGGTTCGTCGATTGTGTTTCCAGTTAAAGGAAATGTTTACCCTCTAGGGTTTGTGTTTTGTGTTTTGATTTTCTCGTCTTGTTTGGATGGTTTGTATGATAGGCTGTTGAAATTTCCTCGATTATGGGTTGGAATCTGCAGGCATTTTACGGTTTCCATCAAAATTGGCAATCCGCCGAAGGTTTTTGAACTGGATATTGACACTGGGAGTGACATCACTTGGATCCAATGCGATGCTCCATGTACTGGTTGCACTCTGGTTAGTTGGATTCTAGTCGATTTTTGTTTTCTTTTCTTCTGATTTCGAAGAGTTGTTACCAAGTTGTAGCGTAATTTTGTGTTATCCATTTCGTTTGTAGCCTCCTGATAAGCTGTATAAACCGCATAATAACGCTGTGCGTTGTGGAGATCCATTGTGTGCAGCGGTTTTCTACCCAAGCAAGGTCCCTTGCAAGAATCCAAATGATCAATGTCACTACCAGGTCGAGTATGCTGACCTTGGATCATCCATGGGTGTACTGGTCAAAGATCTAGTTCACCTGAAATTCACCAATGGCAGAGTCATTAATCCCAATTTGGGCTTTGGGTGTGTGTATATACAACATATCATTCTTCTTTGACTTTGCTATTTCTGCTTTAATTTTCGAGTTATGCTTGCTTTCTCTTCATTTCTTCTATGCTTTTCCATTTCTCAAAAACATATTTGAATTTATGGCTTAGATTTTGAGGCATTTGTGAAAACACTGAAATGTAAAGCACAAAGAAAAACGAAATACATTATTGAGAGCTTAATTTTTAAAAATAAAATGACTATTGACCAGGTGAAGCTTGTGGTAGTTTATTACTTAGTTTGGTGGTTTCTTTTTGGTTTAAGTTACAAATTTAGTCACTATAGTTTAGGAAAAAAATTAGAATTTAGTTCCTGCTGTTTCAAAAGTTAGAATTTCGTTTTTATGATTTCATAAAACCTCATAAATAGTTATTATGGTTTGATAAGACTCTCATAAACCGTTCCTACATAGGGACTATTTATGATGATTTTATCAAACCATAGAGACTGTTTATGAAGTTGTATGAAATCATAACGACCAAATTTGTTATTTATTTTTTCTCATTTAATTTAAGAAACTTGATACCAATCTCTCTTTCCTCGGATTCTGTTGTTTGCAGTTGTGGATATGATCAGGACAATGGTGGCTCACCATCGCCTCCTTCAATAGCTGGTATCCTTGGCCTTAGTAGTAGTAAAGCCACAATCCTGTCACAGCTAAGCGACCTCGGTGTTGTAAACAATGTACTTGGACACTGCCTCGACAAACAAGGGGGAGGATTTCTATTCTTTGGAAGAGACCGAGTCCCATCTTCAGGGATGTCGTGGACGCCGATATTACGCAATTCAGAAGGGTCAGTAAGCATTGAGCAAACAGATAAATTTTGACAGTGATTGATGATGGTATTGCTTCTTAAACCTCTGTGTAGTTGTTGACTTAAGATCTCATTCATTCTCAGGAAGTACTCAGCTGGACCTGCAGAGGTCTACTTTGGTGGGAAGGCCGTTGGAATTGGAGGCCTTACCCTGACTTTTGACAGTGGAAGCTCTTACACTTATTTCAACTCCCAAGTCTATGGAGTAGTAGAGAAACTGGTGAGATGGTAACAAGAAACTTTTTTATAGTTATAAACGTGTGATATTAGACGCACCAATATTTTAATTTGGTTAAGGTGTTCGTATCTAATACGTATCAAACATTTGAATACTCTGACACGTATTGGACACGTATCGGACACTTGTTAGCACAATAGACATATGTTAGACACTAGTTATACAAAGTAAATATAGGTACATCATTGGTTAGACATATGTATCAATCACTTGTTAAACATGCAAAATCGGCATAAATAGTAATATAGGACAAAAACAATAATTTTTAGAGCGAAATGTATCAAACTCATTTTTTAAGCCTATAAATGTATGCACTTATAATCTTTGAATTTCCTAAATGTATATTTCAATAAACATGTTCTTGTTGTGCTTGTCTTTGATTCTTAAAAAATCTGTGTCATCGTATATGTGTCGTATCCGTATTCATATCCATACTTCATAGGTGTTGTCTAGGATATTATAAAAAGTAGTAGTCTGTCGAAAGAAGCTAATAATCTTTGATGACATTAAAATTCCAGCTGAAGAATGATTTGAAAGGACAACCTCTAAAAGAAACTAAAGATGAAACACTTGTACTGTGCTGGAGAGGCACAAAACCTTTTGAATCTGTAGATGATGTGAGAAAGTTTTTCAAGCCTCTAGCCTTGCGGTTTACAAACTCCATGAATGTTCAATTTCAAATGCCACCTGAAGCTTATCTCATAATCAGTGTAAGTTCCTCGAAGATCTCATTTAACCATCCATTTCCGTACTGGGGAACAAAGTAAAATTTGTAGAACCTACTGTAACAAACTCTTCTTTCTTTTACAGGAATTTGGTAATGTGTGCTTAGGGATTTTGAATGGAGCCAATGAAGGATTGGGAAATGTTAACCTGATTGGAGGTAAGATATTGGGAAACACGGTTGGTGGGTCAACAAAGAAGCACTTTCAGATTTTTTTAACAACTTAAATGACAAGTTTGGTGGTTGAAATTTGAAGTTTGTGTCCAACAAGTTCATAAATTTTAAAATCTCTAATAAATCTCTAAAGCTCCATTTACTAACCATTTGATTTTTTGTTTTTTATTTTTGAAAATTAAGTCTAAATATACTGCTTCTACTCATGAATTTTTATATTTTTTTTATCTATTTTGTACCTATGTTTTAAAAAATCGAGCTAAGTTTTGAAAAATAAAATAAGTAGTTTTCAAAAATTTGTTTTTTGTTTTTAAAATTTGACTAGAAACTTAAATGGTTCTTTAAAAATCATTATAGAAAAAATTTGACTAGAAAACCAAATGGTTTTCAAATGGACCCTAGATTTTTAATTTTGTGTCTAATGAATCTTTGAACTTTAATAATTAATTGATCAATTAGATATAAGATTGAATTTTATGTCTAAGAGGACTCTAACTTTCAATTTTGTGTCTAGTAGGCTCCTAAATTTTAAAAAATATCAAATATGTCAAAGATTTATTAGACAAAATTAAAAATTTAGGCTTCGACTTATAACCATTTGAATTTGAATTTTTTATTTTTGAAAGTTAAGCCTATAAATACTACTTTCACATATGGTTTTCTGTATTTTCTTATATACTTTTTAGATGTATTTTCAAAAACCAAGTCAAATTCTAAAAATTAAAAAAAAAAAAATTTCAAAAACTTGTTTTGTATTTTTGAAATTTGGCTAAATATTCAAGTGTTTTCTTAAGGAAGATAGAAATCATTGTGGAGATGGTTAAGACCATTGTAGAAAAATTGTGAGAAAACAAGTACAATTTTAAAAAACGAAGGTCCCGTCTCATAACCACTGTAGAAAAATGGATTTTCTTGTTTTGTTATCTATTCTTTACATATATTTTAAAAAACTAAGTCATGTTTTGGAAAAAAAAAAAAAAAAAAAAAGTTTTGAAATACTTGTTTTTTTTCCTTCTAGAATTTGGCTAGAAATATAATTCAAATGCTTTCTAAAACCAAATGACTATTAAACGAGATCTTAAGATTCTATTAAACACAAAATTGAAAGTGTAAAGACTTATTAAATAGATAAAAACTTAAAAGTTCAAGAATTTGGTATTAAAATAGACCGACTAAATGTACCCAAACTCGAAAGTGAGAGCGCGTAAACTTGTAATTTAATCTTTTCTAACTTTTATTTCTGGACTGAAATCCATGTTCAGATATCTCTATGCTGGATAAGATCGTAGTGTATGACAACGAGAAACAGCAGATTGGATGGGCTCGTGCAAACTGCAATATATAGATCTCCCAAAAATGAAGCATGGTATAATATCGTATATGCCATTTTCATTTGTACAATACACAGCCTGTGCTTTTTCAACACTAACTTTTACTTTTCATCATATCTTATATTAAGAACTTTTTCCCATTCTAGGTGATCAATGGCTAACTGGATCAGAAGTTATCGTCCTAATTCCTACCCAAGAGATACATCAATAATTGGGAAATTATATTTATAATATATATTATATATATTAAAAAAAAAAAAAAGAGTATGATGTACTTTGGGTTTTTCTTATTATATTGTTAGCATGAAAACCTAGTTCTACTTCTACCATTTGGTTTATTCTTGAAAACAAATTAAGTTGTAAGTTTATGATGATGTCCAGGAGCGGATTTACCATGGACTCAGGGAGCTCGAGCCCACCCTCAAATGTTTTACCTTTAATAATATGTATAGAAAAAGTCAAATCAAATACTAAAAAAATCTTTTGGTATAGTGGTAAATATGTCATCAACTCCCTTTAAGTCTTAGATTCAAACTCTGGTTTGTACAATATTAAATATTTTTTTCAATGTCATAATTCAGGCCCTCTTCAATACAAATTTTGGATCCGCTACTATGAGATGTCTTAATCTCCAAGTTATATTTTAGCTTTGTTTGGATCTATTTGAGAGTGAAATTCTCACTAGAAAATGAACAAAAATTAGTTGACCAATAAATAAAAAAGGGTGTAATTGAAAGCCGAAAAGGCCATATATAAGAAAACGACGTCGTCTGGTTGGCGGTCGGTTTTTCTCAACGTGTAGAGACCAGCCGACCGACCAATAAAAAGTTACCTTTTTTAAAAAAAAAAGAAAAAAAAAACAAGAATCAAACGAAATCAATTTAATCAATTTGATTTCATAAGTATACACTGAAAATGTATCGGCCAATTTGTATTAGATTTACTTTTGTCAATTCAATTGATTTTTGTTGACTGAGCAGTTCAATTGGGTTTTCATTTTTCTCGGTTCAATGTTCAGAAAAAGGCGAGATAATTCAACATTTTGTATTGAGAACTATTCATCTCTTATTAAAATGGAAAAAGGAAATCCTTATGCCTCTCTAATAACTATTTGATTTTTGGTTTTTGATTTTTAAAAATTAAACTTATAAATACTACTTTCACTTATATTTTTTTATGTTTTTTCATCTACTTTTTACCCATGTTTTTAAAATCTAAGTCAAGTTTTTGAAAACTAGAAAAATTAGTTTTCAAAAACTTATTTTTGTTTTTAAAATTTGGCTAGAAACTCACACGGCTTCCTTAAGAAAGATAGGAACTATGGTAGAGAAGATGAAGACCGATATAAAAAAATTGGGAGAAAACAAACACAATTTTCTAAAATAAAAAATAAAAAACCAAATGGTTAAGCCTTAGGCCCCGTTTGATAACCATTTTGTTTTTTGTTTTTGAAAGTTAAGCTTATTTTCACCTAATTCCTCTACAATAGGTATCATCTCCCTTAAATAATCATTTGAACTCTTAGCCAAATTCTAAAAACAAAGTCAAGTTTTTTAAAGCTACTTTTTTTAGTTTTCAAAAGTTGGTTTGATTTTTGAAAACATAGGTACAAAGTAGATAAGATGACATATAAACTCATTGGTAGAAGGAGTATTTTTAGATTTAAATTTCAAAAACTAAAAACCAAAAACAAAATGTTATCAAACGGGGCCTTAGTTTTTTAAATTATGTTTTCCCAAATTACAACTAATTTATCAAATGATTACCATAAATAAGTCCATTAGAGTTGTTTTTGTTAGGAGTGCTGACATAGCTCACATTGATTAAGGAAGGAAGAGATCCATTGTATATAAGTGAGAACAACTATTTGCATTGGTACGAGGCCTTTTGGTTATGCTTAAAGTGCACAATATCATACCATTTTGGAGGTCCATTATCACTAAAGAGTGAGAGACTACAAACATGACAGGGTAGAGCGACTGATGGGAAAGGGAAGAGGAGAAAGACTAGCAGAAAACTAGATGTAGGGTTCCAAAATGCAACCCAATCTAAACCTCAGGGATAAATGTATATTTTTTCTTTGTATTTATTTATGGAATATTATTTCATTATTTAATGTATCACAATTGCATCAAAGTTCTATATTAATCTCATCAAACAAATATAAATATCATTTATTCATATAAAATCTCGATAGCATTCCTATGTAGAATAAATGCAGTTATTTTATTCTCAAACATTTATTATTTTCAGATATTTTATTCTCCGACCTCTAAGACCCATGGGCATCCAATGAAACTTTAAACCAAATAGCTTTTTAGATTAAAATATCGGTTTGATCCTTATATTTTGGGTTTCATTCCATTTTATTTGTGTACTTACATTAGACGTTCAAATCTAATCCCTATACTTTCAATAAAACTTAAAATTGGTCCCTAAAGTTAGTTTATTGAAAACGTTCTAAAAAATAGTTTTAGTCTCTATTAGTTTTCCTTCTATAAATTTTGAAAATATATTCACATTGTATTTTTTCTTGCATGTAAACTATTGATATTGTTTAACAAATTTCGATAAAAATTAACTTCAAACTAACAAAATTTGAACCAGAACTAAAATAATATTTTAACCTATCTTTTATTATCTCAAAAAAAAAAAAAAACTCATCTTATGAGTTGGGTTAGAATATATCTTTAAACGTGTTTAAAATAGTTTGTAAAGTTGGCTTAAAAGAACTCAAATTTTATTGCTCATAGATATTAAAAAGAAAGCTGAGTAGTTTAATAGACAGGTAGAGAATAAGGAAGACACCGATTTAAGCTAAAGAAAAATGGATTTTGATGATAATTAAAGTTATATTGGAAATTATTTAAGTAATACATTTGAAAACTCTTACGTAATTTATACTTGTATATAGATATTGTGCAGTTGGTAATTAATGGTGATGACTAATTCAAACTTATTATTGGTCAATATTGATAATATATTATAGTTTTGTTTAGCTATTTTCAAATGTTTGGTTCATTACGTCAAGTTTGGAAGATTGAAAATTTAATGAAATTAAAAGGAGCAAGAAATATATGATGGTCTTTTTTTTAAGAAAATTTTTAGTGTACGGAATGAGAAGTGTTTTTTTTTAGTTAGTATTTGATCTTAAATTAAGTTTATTGTTTCAAGTTTTTGATATTTATGTAAAAAGTTTGTAAATTTGGAATTAAATGATTGTTTAAAGTATTAAATATGGATTAGGGAATGAGTTAAACTAAGAAAAGAAAAAATAAAACTAACCAAAAAATTATCATTTAACATTGACCATATTTAGTTTATTTTTATTCTCAATATTTTAATAGTTTTTTCCAACCCTAGGTAGGGTCCAGAGATTTGAATATTTGATTTCTTAATTGAAAATACATATCTTAACTTGTTAGTCTATTTTATGGTTGGCAAGAGTTTTTGTAATTATATATATGTGTGCGTATATGTATATTTTAAAATCCTTAATTAAAATATATTTCAATAACTATATACATAACATCATTAGGTCATAGTAAGACTAGCATGAATCTCATTACTTAAGCTTATTTAAAGTTGTTACTTTCAAAGGGAAAAAAAATATTATTTAAAGAATGAAACTTTTAATAATAAAATCCATTTTTATGATTATTATAGTAAATAATTATTATAGAGTTGAATCATCATCGTGACAATCTTTATCGTATGATATATATTAGTCTATCTAGTTGTTTTATCACATCAATTCATTTGTTTTAAATATTAATAAAAATAGTGGTGAAAATTCAAACTTTTGACTTATAAAAAAAAGTTATCAATATCTTAAATAGTTAACAATCTACTAAGTGATGTTGGAATAGAATTATGCTCATTCAATCAAAATTGTCAATATTTAATATTTTTCAAAGAAAAATGTCAATGTTTATTACATAATATTTAAAAGATTAAATTATTAATTTGGTCTCAATAGTTTCATTTCTTTTTATTTGCAAAGGTAGATTTCTCATGGTTTCAACCTTCACACTATTAGTTTTAGTGGTACATGTCTCACAAATCTTTTTTTAATATGTGAGTATTCATGTTACATATCCCACATGATTCACAAATCATTCTTATCATCATATGAAATATATAACACGTTTATTGACAATGACAATGAGCTAATCTTTCATTTTACTGAGCGTGTTAGTTGAATTCATGACAAATTTTGAAGTGAGTAAAAACAAATGATTTTTTAGTGCATGGTATAATGTTTTAAGTTTTAAACTAATTAACTATATTCAAGTTGGCTATGCACAATTTAGAGATGATTTGTAAGAATAAAATTTTAAAAAAATTATAAAACCATAACGACCAAATTTAGATAAAATTCAAATCATAGAGACTAAGCTAAAACTATAGGCGTTTTAATAACTAAAGTCTAACCATGGTTTTTGAAAATTTTGATTGTTTTTCATTATTTTTACCCAACAAATTCCACCTTTCTAAAAAAAACATATTGTTTAAAATTATTTTTTTTAATTTCTAAAACTTCATTTGATTTTTGAAAACATTACTTATAAGCTTAATTTTCATAAAAAAAAAATAATGGTTATCAAACTAGCTAAAAGTAATTTAAGCTAGGCTAAATTATAAGTTTAGTCATTAAATTTTGAGTTTTGTGCCTATTTGGTTCATGAAGTTTAAAAAGTGTCAAATAGATCCATGAACTTTTAATTTTGTATCTAATAAGTCCTTCAATTTTAGAAATGTCTAATTAGTTCTTGAACTTTCAATTTTGTATCTAATAGGTCCCTAACATATTCACAATTTTTAAAAATTAATCGATCTATTAGATATAAAATTAAATTTTTTTGTCTATTAGAAGCTTAAGCTTTCAATTTTGTGTATAGTAAGTCCATGAATTTGAAAAAATGTCAACTAGGGCAATAATCTATTAGACACAAAATTAAAAATTGAGAGGTTTATTGGAAACAAAATAAAAAATATGAAGAATTTATTAGATACATTTTAAAATTTAAGGATTAAATAGATACAAATTTAAAAGATAAAAAAATCTACTAGACACTTTAAAGGGGTATTTGTACGGATAACCCATTTTCCAATGCATTAATGTCATTTGGCCTGACATTTCAAAATAATGAAATATGACCTATTCTGACGTGGCAATGCGCGCAAAATGACTCATAAGGGTAATATGAAGCGGTCTTTCTTGTTCACGCTCCCGCACGTTGTTCACGCTCTCGCTCTCGTTGTCTCGCTCTCGTTCTCGTTCAAATGAATGGAAAAAAATATAAAGAAAAAATGACAAAAAAAAGAGAGAAGAGTCAAGTGAAGCAGAGAGAGCGAGCGAAGAGAGCGAGCGAGCGAGAACGAAGCGAGAAGCGAGCGAGAGAGCTATGTCTTATTTAATTACTATCAGAGAGCGAGAGCGAGGCAGAGAGCAGAGCGAGAGCGAGAGCGAGAGCGAGCGCGAACGAGACTTGAGCGGAATGCACAAGTACAAAAAGGGAGCGAGAGCGAGCGAGACGAGACTTGAACGAGAACGAGAGCGAGAACGAGACTGAAGAGAGCGAGAACGCGACTTGGAAAGAGAGCGAGAGAGCTAGAAGTCGATATGATGCCTTACGGTAATTTGGACGAAAATGCACAAGATCAAAAAGGGTCAAATGTCATTAATTTGAGCGTGGGTCCAAATCACATTAATGCACGTGAAAAGGGTTTTCATGCAAATTTCTCCACTTTAAAACCACAAAATTAACTAGAGGGGGTAATTTCGACCTTTTGAAAACAAGGTACGAAGACCAATGGCGTCCCGCGTTTTGAACGCGGTTAAACTCTCTCTCTCTCCTCTGCGTCGTCTTCTTCGTTTCTTCTGCGATATAGACCTCAAAGTCATCGGTTGAATTCCATTTCTTCTGAGAGCTCTAAGCTTCGAGGGCTCTCAGTCCTTCTCTCACAGATTCCTCACTGACGATCCCACGTCTCTATATATATATTTGGTCCACTGTCACAATCCAAAGCCGCCATTAAACTCCTCATTGCTCTGACCTTCCTCTGTTCACACCACCTAAACCCTCATTTCTCTCTTCCGATTCGAAGCGACCACAGAAAACGGAATCGAATTCTGTTACAGGAACGGCGAAATGCATAGGCTGAATCCGTTGCCTCTCCTCATTCTCTTTGCCACTCTCGCCGTTTCCTTGTCCGACAAGTTTTGCCTCGCCGACCGGAAGTCATCGGGGATCAATCGTTTTGATTCGTCGATCGTGTTACCCGTCAGAGGAAATGTTTACCCTCTAGGGTTTGTGTTCTACTTTCTTGCTTGGTCTTTGATTTTGATTTTGATTCTCTCTCTCTCTCGTTTTGTTTGGATCGTTTGTTATGATTGATTAGTGAAACTTTGTCGATTATGGATTGAAATTTGCAGGCATTTTACGGTTTCCGTCAACATTGGCAATCCGCCGAAGGTTTTTGAACTGGATATTGACACTGGGAGTGACATCACTTGGGTCCAATGTGATGCTCCATGTACTGGTTGCACTCTGGTTAGTTGTATTCAAATCGATTTTTTGTTTTCGTTTCATCTGATTTCGAAGAGTTGTTACTAAGTTCTATCGTAATTTTGTGTCATCGATTACTTTTGTAGCCTCGTGATAAGCTCTATCGACCGCATAATAACGTTGTGGGTTGTGAAGAACCATTGTGTTCAGCTCTTTTCTCCCCAGGCAAAGCCCCTTGCAAGAACCCAAATGATCAATGTCACTACCAGGTCGAGTATGCTGACCATGGATCATCCATTGGTGTATTGGTCAGAGATCTTGTTCCCATGAGACTCACTAATGGCACTGTCTTAGCTCCCAATTTGGGCTTTGGGTGTGTATAAAATACCAGTTTCCTTTGACATTGCTCATTCTTTTGGTAGTTGATTACTTTGTTTGGCCCTTAATCTAGGAAACTTGATACCAATCTTTCTTTCCTCTGATTCTCGTCTGTAGATGTGGATATGATCAGCATAATGGTGGTTTTCCATCGCCTCCTTCAACGGCTGGTGTCCTTGGGCTTGGAAATAGTAAAGCTACCATTGCAACACAGCTAAGCGCCCTCAGTCATGTACGCAACATAATCGGTCACTGCTTCAGCGGACAAGGGGGAGGATTTCTATTCTTTGGAGGAGACCTTGTTCCATCTTCCGGGATGTCATGGACACCGACATTACGCACTGCAGGAGGGTCAGTAAGCCTTCAGCAATCAGATAACTTTTGACACTGATCATTGCTTCTTAAACCTCTGTGTAGTTGACTGAATTTGTATTTGATCTCATTCTCAGGAAGTACTCATCTGGACCTGCAGAGGTCTATTTTGGTGGGAAGGCTGTTGGAATTAGAGGCCTTACCCTGACTTTTGACAGTGGAAGCTCCTACACTTACTTCAACGCTCAAGCCTATGGAGCAGTACTCAATCTGGTGAGATGGAAATAAGAAATCCTTTTACAGTTATGTGTTGAATGAGATATTATCAGTAACTAATAATCTGAAATGACATAACAGTTGAGGAATGATTTGAGAGGAAAACCTCTAAGAGATGCACCTGAAGATAAAGCCCTTCCAGTGTGCTGGAAGGGATCAAAAGCTTTCAAATCAGTGGCTGATGTGAGAAACTTTTTCAAGCCCTTGGCCTTGAGCTTTACAAACTCCAAGAATGTTCAGTTTCAAATACCACCTGAAGCTTATCTAATCATTAGTGTGAGTTCTCCAGGCATCTCTTTTATTTATCCATAGTTAACTAAAACCATATGTTAGGGAACAAAATAAGACTCGTGGAACGTACAGACTGTAACAAGTTCTTCTTTCTTTTACAGAAATTGGGTAATGTTTGCTTGGGAATTTTGAATGGATCCCAAGTTGGATTGGGAAATGTTAACCTGATTGGTGGTAAGATATTGAGAAACACTATTGGGTCTTTCCTTTCACAAGTTTTCTTCGACATTTCAGCTTTCTTTTTACCCCCTTTTCCCCCCCAAATTCATGTACAGATATTTCTTTGCTCGATAAGATCGTGGTCTACGACAACGAGAGACAGCAGATCGGTTGGGCTCCTGCAAACTGCAATAGATCTACCAAGAAATGAAGCATGGTATGTGGTGTTTTCATTTGTATAATGCATCACACACTGCTTTCTAAACATGAACTTTTTATATATCTTCATCATCAATTGACAAAGTTTTCTCATTCAAGGTGTGTAATGGCTGGAGAAGATGTCTTATACTCGAGAGATAAATCAATAACTGGCGAAAGGTATATATATAATAGCTTTTAGTATTTGAAGGGGTTGCATAGGATATGATAAATGATAATTCCCCTTATAATAATAAGATAGAAAGTTGTTATAATGATGTATTTTAGGTTATTCTCAAACTGCAGATTAACAGATTGTTTAATGACTACATACATAGCCGAATAAAGAAATAAGGAATTCATGTGGTAGGTTCTTAAACGTCAAAGTTTCATAATTGAAAATTGGTAAGTTTTACGAATGAGCTTCAATTTGGTTTCGAGAGAGAGAGAGAGAAGCTTGAATTGGGAATGATAATATGGACTTCAGAATTTTGGATTTACATGGATTTTTTTTTTTTTTTGATGAAATAAACATGGATGGATCCATAGCTTTAGCTTCGTTTAGATCTACTAGAGAATGAAATGGGTTGGATCTTGATTTTAATTTCTTTAGGAAAACGAACCAATAAAGGAAAAAAGAATAGCAAGCACGATTTATTCAAATCTTGCCATCCAAATAAAAAATGATGGGTCAAAGAGAATTGATTTTGATTTAAAAGTGAACATAGTTCATTGATAATTGTCACATATCAAAAAAAGAAAAAAGAATAACAACACGCTCTATTCAAATCTTGTCATTCGAATAAAAAATAATGGATCAAACAAAATTGATTGTTTTCAAAATGATCATAGTTTACTGATAATTTACATTCACCTTCAACTAAGAGATTTGAAGCTCAAATTAAATGCTGCGAAATATATATATATATATATACACATAACGGTTTTTTTTCTATTAATCTAACAATTTCAAGAGTGGAAAATGATTTTTTTTTTCAGCTCTAGAGGACATAAAAGTAGAAATTTGAATCAATGACCTCTTTAAAATGGTAATGGATGTCTTATCACATCATTTATTTTTATCAATTTGATTGATGAATTTTGTTGGTCAAGCCATTGGGTTGGTTTGACTGTATTATTATCAAAGAAAGGTTTTGACATTGGTTTTCCATTTTGATTAAATCGATGGATCCGTTCCATTCCACGTAAAATTTTGCCCAAAAATTAAGTTTCAATCAACCCATTTATACCCTATTTTACAGTCTGACCCCACACTAAAAGGAGGTGAGATAATTTAGAATCTTCAATTAAGATATTTTCAAATCTCTTATTAAAATAAAATTAAAAAAAATAAAATCCTTAATTTATATAAATATTTTTTTTCCAAATTACATAAATTTTTACTATTAATAAGTCTCTATGAAGTATCTATTCAACTTGACCAAAACCTACCAATACTAACCAACCCAATCTGACTCTTCAGTCAGCTAGATTTTGGATTGGTTGGTTTTGGTCCTACTCCAAACCAACCTCAACCAAGTAGCACCCAAAAATATAAATAAATAACTACAGAGAAATTACAAATTCTACACTTTTTTTGGTATAAATTACAAATTCTACCCCTGAAAAAAAAAATGTTGCATTACAATTTTGGTCCCCTACTTAAGAGCAAGTTAAAATTTTGTCCCAGAGATTATTTACGGGCTATTTATGAGATTTTATCAAATCATAAGGACGAAATTCTAAGTTTTGAAGCCATAGAGACTAAATTTGTAATTTAATCCAAAAAAGAATTGAATAATGCAGAGCAATAGAGTAGTAAGAATTAAGATGTATGACATCCCTATAGTATCATTTGATTGATTGATAAAGGTGCACCTTCGTGCAAAAGCAGAAACCAAATTTTCAGATGTAGTTTCTTTGTAATTGTAGCATTTCTTTCTATAGACTAAAAGCCTGTACAACAAAACTCTAAGTACCCTTCTTACTCTTCTTAGAGTTCCCTTTCATCGTGGGAATCCCCTTCTTTCCTTCCTTCTCCACACAAATTCTCAGGAGATTTTAGATAATATAATTTACACTTGCATTTTAAAGTGCTCTCTCTTTTTCTTTTCTTTTCTTTTTTTTTTCATGCTACAAAATTGAAACTTCCATATGACATGAATAATTACAACCAAACTTACCTCCTCACTTCATTAAGCAGAATTTCGATAGCCTTTGTTTTTTTACTCTCCATTATGGTGTACTGATTCTGCAACATCATAGTTCTTCGTCTGATATTCTGTTTGACCAAATGATTTCGATTTCGAGCGTTCGAGAAGAGCCATCTTTGTCTCCATCGTGATTTAGGCTGAATAGTCCGCTGTACAATCCCTCGGTTACCACTTTGTCGATCTGGATGGTCACTCTTCCCAGAGTAGACTGCAAAGGACCAACATTCTTGAATTAGAACAAAGGTAATGAAAGGTTGTTGTTGCTTTAGGATGATGGTGCCCATTGGTTCTGAGATTGTGAGCAACAACTAAACAGAGCCCAATCAATTCAAATTACTCTTCTTGATGAAAATAATTGTCATCTCATAATACTACAAGAGGGATAATTACCTTCCCAAAAGTGCTTTTGCTTTTGCAGATGATGTGCAACTTTTGCCCCTTTGGAGGCACATCAAATGCCCATGTAAATCCTTCTTTCCATTCAGGAGATGTACTGTGGCTAACAACCTGACCATAGCCAGAAAACAACTTTAGCTAATCCTCACAAATCAGAAGAGAAATTATGTAAATTCTAGTAATTAAAACTGAGAATACTGCCACGATGCATTTGACTTGAGCATCACATGGAAACAAGAAAGTGAAAGAATAAAAAGATAACAAGGCAAACACAGACAGAAAGTAAGTAAATGGTTTTAAGAGAGTGAATCCTAACATAGCTTACTTACCTTTGTTTGCCGAGGAGGACCGTTTCCGATAGACAATCGGCAGAAAGCATTTGTACTTCCCATAGTCTGTTTTAGGTTGTTCCCACGCTTAATAATAACAGTCAGACAACCTGGTAAGCAATGCAAAAGGCTATCTGCTCTGTCATGGAAACTAGGAGGGCAGGTTTTCATAAGCATTTGCAATATAGGAATGGCCTCAGCTGCAATCATAGATTGAGACTTTGCAATGTCTATCGGCATGGTCGACCAGGAATGCTTTAGCAAACATAAGGTGTCCAACACAGTTTCCTGAGCGGCCTCATTACCAGATTTTAGAGCTCCGATCAGATGAGGTATGGAAAGAGTAGCTGCTTCAGAAATATGCAGTTTGGGAAAGTTGGTGAATATCACATTCAAGGTTCTTAAGACCTCTTCATTAATAGTTGCTGTAGACCACAATTCCCTCTCTAGTGCAGCTGCATGACAAAATATTCAATGTAACTCATTTTCAATATTAGAAACCAAAGGAAGAAAGGAATAAACTGAGAAAAAATAATTTTTTTAAGGAAAAAAGACCAACAGAAAAGATCATCTGTAAAGCACTAATGCTTAAATATAGAGTAAATCATCGCCCAATATAGTTATCACCTCTTGAACCCTCCTGATCAAAAGTTCAGTGTTGAAGAAGATATAAAAAGGGAAAAAAAAGGAAGAATAATAAGGAGATTAAGCACTTCCAGGCAAAAACTACCTGTCAAAGATCTGATGAGCTCGTTCGATACATATTCCTGTAATGTGTGATTAGAAAACAAGAATTTTATCAGCAATGCTGCCTGACCAGAAATTTCTGGACTTGGGGACAAAAGAAGCTCCTGAACGACCAATATTCCACCCGCTTCGGCAACTGCTCGCCTATTTGTTCTACTGTGCATGACAAAGTTTTGCAAAGCACAAATAGCCACCATTTTCATTTCTTCTGTTGCCTCATCTTCAAGCAAGCTTATCAACGCTCGACAGGCAGAAACAGAATCACTGGCTCTTGCATGTCCTGCATGCTGTGACAGATCTCCCAAGGCTAATGTTGCGAGAAGCTTTCCGGGCTGTGATCTGGTCTGTGGATCTAATAAATACTGTGATAAGGGTGCTATTGCATACTTGGAAACCTTCATCTCTCGCACCCTGACATTATTAAATAAAGTTTCAAGTAATCTTCCAGATGCTTCTTCACATTGATGAGATCTTAGAAGGTCCACCAATGCATCTATAGCACCAGCTTCCGCCATTTGTTCAGCACTTAATGTATCATTAGCTTCATGATTAACTAAAGCACTGAGAGCCACCGTGATAGTGCTCTCCACAGTTGAATGCAACATTTTCACGAGAACAACCACAGGAACTTTAAAGTAGTACTTAGCATTGAATCGCAAAACATTTGACAAAACCGTGGCGGCTGATTCCCAAAGAGCATGAGGAGGCTGAGGGTCCTCTTGTATAATAACTTTCGAAAGCTCAAAAATACCTCCAGCATCAGCAACAGACTTGGGCCAGCTAGTGGATATCTTTTCCAATGCCCTTATAGCTGTTTGCTGTAGATTCAATATTCCAATCCCAGCAAGCTGTACAAGTGGCACAATTGCATTTTTAGTCGTAATATCTTGCTGGAAATGCTCTTGTGCAAGAAGATGAGATAATAACTCTGTGCCAAGCTGCTGGACAGCACGGGATGGGGATTCAAGAAATGAAATCAGAGGCTCAATAACTTGGCTAGGAGTAAGTTTTAGAGTCACAAGACTTTGCGGCTTCTCCAGAATATTTACAAGAGCTTGTAAGGCACTGTGCTGCCCCCACAAATTAAAATCTGGACGAAGCAAAACCAAAAAAAGAGGTTCCACTATTTTTGCAGCATCTGAACTCCTAGCAATTGCATTACTATTTGTTAAAATGCGAAACAGTTCCGCCACTGAGGAGCATAAAGAACTAGGTGCATCTGGAAGTAACTCGAGGCAACTATCAATGACCCCAAACTTAACCATATCCATTTTGAGTTGAGTCCGATCTTTTCCCAACTTTATGAGAGAGCAGATGCTAGCTTCGATCAATCTATAATTTGTTCCAGAGACCAAACTAACAAGGAGGTCCACAATGTCATCATAGGGTAAAGTGAGCTCTACCTGTTGTTCATCATCCAACAATCTTTCAAGTGCACATACCCCAGACTCTACTGCTGCACCTGAATCAGACTGCATCAGCAATATGAGTGGCTGTATGCATTCAGAGACAATTGGATTTGTTCTTACTTTAATATTACCAAACAGTACAAAACATAGTTCTGCAGCATTTGTCTTCAGCTCCAAGGATGACGAAGAAGTTAAAATTTTGCATAAACTGTCAAGCGGGGCTCCTTCCACATCATTCAATAAATCAGCTTTTGAAGAATGTCCTGAAGTCAATCTAATTAACGCAGCAAGGGCAGCACCTTGCTCACTTTCTGATGTGGCATTGAGCATGTCAACTAATGGATGGAAAGCCTGCTTGGCTAGCTCAGAATCTCTAATGTTCTCACAATCAAAAAGTTCAAAAAGAGCCCTTGCAGCGCTAAATCTTGCATTTCTTGACCCCAGACGTAGGACAGCTATAAGTTGATTCAAGGAACTGGCCGATGCCTCGTAGCGAATAAGATCGGGGTTACTAAATAAAATTCTCAATAGATCAGATATTATGGCCTCTGTTGAGTCTTGAGGACTCAAAGACAGGTACTTGGTCAAAGCATCTACAGCTCCAGCTTCAGCCATCATTAATTTATTTGCATCACTTCCATCAGCGATACGAGTCAAGAGCTGAACAGCAACAGGAGGAGCACCAGGTCTTTCTGGTAATGGTCTCAAAAGATCCACTAGAAGAGGTATAGTTTTGCGTGCAGTTGACCCAATTCTAACATCTTCAATTTCAAATAGACGCTCAAGAACAACTTGATCTGGTTTCCTTGTCAAAGAAAACTCATCTGCCAAAGCAACAAGGTTTGGCATATCCGCCTCCACAAACCCAATTAGCGTAATTAACCCAACAATTGCACCAGAATTTGCAATGGCAAGATTTACTCCTTTGCTACCATTACAAACAAGACTCGCCATTGCTTGTGCAGCAAAGAATTTATCATTCACTTCCTCAGATCTAGCCAGAAAGGCAAGTGAAGGTATAATGCTCATGGTTGCAGGGGATGAGGCAACATTTGCATCTTGGAACAAGATGGCGAGGAGCAGAGCACTGATCCATATACCCTCCATATCCTCCAATTCTACCTGTTGCAATGATATTCACATATCAAATCTATAAGAATCCAGTCTAGAAAACATGGCAGCAAGACACTTCATGCTAAGTACGTGCACTACTCGAGCTTTGATAAATAAACCGTTGGTGTTGTTTATGATTAAAGCTCATCAAAACAGACGTCCCATCACCATCTCCAACAGATATTAACATTCACTGCATACCCTAGCAATGATCATTTTGTTTAAAAGATGCTCATTTTAAGTTGTTGTTCTTACTCCATAAGAGGTGATGGAACGGAAAGTGGCAAAAAACTATTTACAACACATTTCCTTGAGAATGATACTTTTGGTTTAAGAGAGCTAAGAAGTTTAGATTTGATGTAAATGCCGGTGCGATACATATCATTATAATATTCCTTGCATAAGCATATTTTCTCGAATTTAGGTAGCATTGACAGCAATAATAATAACTTCGGTCTTGAATGAATATAAAAACTTTGTTCACCTGACACAGTAATAGCAGTAAAACAGGAGGAAGAGAATAATTTGAAATAAATAATCATTTCTAAGGGGAGTGAACAAATTAAGTTAACAAATGACTTGCCTGTGAATTAGAAGTATAGCTACCAAGCTTGTCAGACACGGCCTCAAGTCCTCCAGCTTCCACAACAGCAACCTTGTTCTCCACATTAAAAGAAGCAATTATTGACAACAACCAGAGGGCAATAGTACTTCCCATAACTGTGGCTGGGTCAGGAGCATCAAACCTATCTCCTTCCAGGAAAGTAGTTCGTTTCATAAAACCTCTAGGGGTCCTAACTTCAATGTCTGAAGAGGAACAAGTAGAATTTTCCTTGATCAAACCCACTAAAGCATATATAAGTGGTTTAAGACATCCAGACGAGTCTAGTGCTTCCACTGACTGCAGTTTGTGCTCCTTCATACCACAAATGAGTAATCCAGCCCCTCCTGACTTTACTTCTGGACTTGAAGATGTTATTATTTTCCTAGCAAGAGAATCAAGTGATTTTGATCTTGCAACTAACAAATCACCCAAAATAACAGGTTGGTCTCCACACAGTCTTGATAAAATTTCTATCACCTTGTCCTGCAGTGGAGATGGCCCCTCAGCAAGACAGTATACAAGTGGTTCCAAGCTTGAAGGAACCTCAGCAAGAGCAGACCATGGTGTATAAGTCAAGCTAGCTCCGGGCTTGGTCCTAACTAAGAGTGAAATTACTTCTAAAGCATCAGCAACATTATTCCCATCCAGATCCATAGACCTTAAGGAGTCAACTAGAGCAAGGACAATGAAACGACACTGAGTTTCGCTTGCAAACACATCACCAAGTGGAAAATGGCTCAACAATTGATGAAGGGCTTGAGCTGCACTCTTCTTACCAACTGGAGTTCCTTCTCCCAGAACTCTAGTCAGAGCTGAGACAACATCTTCTGCCAGAGCTTCTGCAGCTATTTGAGCATCAGACAGAAGATTGGCCAGGGCAGCAACTGCAGTTTCAGCAGCATCAACAGAAGATGTTTTAGCCAACTTAATCAGAGGCTTGACGTCCCCTTCTGCAATATGGCACATCTTATTCATTGCTTTTGTCTTGCTGGGCCGGGAGAGGGCAGCCAATGCCCGAGCTGATTGAGTGGCAACTTGAGTATTGCTGGCCAAGAGCTTCATGCAAGGATGTACAATCTCATCAGTTGCAAGACTATCAGAAATATCTTGCCTTGTGCTAAATAAGTCTGCTAGAACAGAAGCAGCATGGGCTTGGGTTTCTTCATTTGATGAGTTAAGAACTTGAACAAGTGTTCTCAATCCTTTATTAGCTGCAGAATCTCTATGTACAAAATCCTCGTATGATGCCATAGTAAGCACGTGACCTAAAACTTGAATGATATTAGCCTTTTCTTTTGGAGAATCTCCTAAGAGCATAGCTAAGAGCTGATTTATAGTAGCAGAATCAGCAGTTTGGACAAGTTTTGAAAGTGCCATAGCTGAGGCTTCCTGGCCCCTTGATCCACCACTTTTTAAGAGCCACAAAAATGCAGGGATGGCACCTGCACTTTCAACACAGGCTCGAATATCTTCACTGTGGCAGCACAAATTCCACAGAATATGTGCTGCATCCTCCCTTGCCTTGTGGGAACCTGTCTCTAACAACTGAACCAATGGAGGAATTCCACCAGCAGCAGTGATAGCCCACTTGCTGTCATCTACCTGGTCAGTCAAGATTTCCAGCAACTGAACAGCATACTCCTGATGTTGCTCACTTGATAACCCCAGTAATGATATGAGTAACTGAACTCCTTCTCTCTTGCCAATGGCTTCCCAGATGCCAACCCCATTGCAGCATAAACTAGTCAGAGAGGGTATTAGGTACTCTTGCACATCAGGAGCAGCAGTGGTTACAAGTCCAATAAGCACCTTTTTTGCTTCTGCATGATTTAGACATTTTGAGAAATATACATTACCATATAGACTAGCCATAGCTTCAAGGACACGCTCTTGAACTAACTTATTGTCGTGAGGCTTTAGTAGCGTTACAAGAATATCTTCTATCTTCGTAGCATTAAAAGGTTCCCCATCACAGGACTTCTCAAAAACCATTAGAGTGTATGCAAGTGCTCCAACTATATCAGCAACTGGTGCATAAAGGCGAGGGGACTGCGAAAGTTCTCCTAGATAAAGTATTAATGCAGACATCCCACCACAAAGATTAGCCAGTGCTCGTGTTGCATGCTCCTGCAGAGACTGGCCATGCTTACCCTGCATACACTCTTTAGAAGGGGCAACTATGGCCCTGATAAGTACCGGAATACCTTCCTCATCCACAATTGCTTTTTTAGCCCCAGTTGACTTTGATGAGAGAGCCTCCAGAGCATCAGCAGCACTTGCACGAACAGAAATATCATTTTTCTTACTTACAAGCCCAAGCAAAGCTTTAACAGCTCCAGATTCTATAACCTTAGCTATGCTATCACTGAATGCCAACATTAGGCGTGCTAGAAGAGAAGCTGCATTTGACTGAACTGCAGCACTGTCAGAAGAGAGAAGATCAACAATGATATCCACTCCTCCAGCCTCAAGTGTGGCTTTCCAATAACCATCCTTGTCTCCGCAAAGATTTCTCAAAGATCCAGTAATGAATCCCTCTACAACTTTGTCCTGCCTATTGTTTGGATTTAGTTGGTCCCATAAGGTGGGTATAACACCTTCTGTGACAAATATCTTCATACCAACGCGATCATTCAAAAGCCCACTTGAAGAAACTTCATAGATTGCCTCAGCTGCTGCCTTACTAGCCTCAATCGATTCAGATTTCAAGAGTGAGAGCAATGGCGGGATGCACCCACCAAGAAGCACTTTCAAGCGGAGCTCGTCATCTTTGCATAGAACACTTAAAGTTCTAGCAACACTAACTTTTGCCGCAAAAGACCCACTTCTGAGGACATTGATGAACAAAGGCATAGCTTGAGAATGAGAACCAATGAGTGTTCTAGCATCCTTTTGTGTTCTAGCAATTCCCAGAAGGCGTGCTGTAACAAGTTCTTTCTCGTGTGACGAAGACATGCTTGCATGAAGTTGCTCAATAAGCTGAGCAACAGTAGCCATTGTAGTTTCTGGATCATCCATAGTTGCTGGTCCATTATTTTCCCTGATAATTGGAATCTATCCATGCTCAGTATCTTATAACTATAAGGTTCATTTTAACAAGAACGAGATATATTTTACCCAGAGTTGATAATTAGCACTTGCCTAAAGTTGATGGCAAGTTAACTGCTTTAAATTCTATTATTTATTTACTTTTACACAGTTTGAGAGGATTATAAACATTGCGTTAATATATTACCACATTTTCCATTAATAAGAGCAACTGACACACACACAAAAAAAAGGATAAAGGAAGAAACCAAACTTACCGTGGGCTAGAAGTAGAAGTTGATAGGGACTCAATTTGTTCTGTGGCGGGGGACTTCGACATTTCATGAATTTACTGCCTCAGCTTTCACCCTGCCCACCTGCAAGTTGAAGCATAAATCTTAAAACTCCTCAAATTAATTTCTTCTTTAAGAACCAGTCACAAAGCAGTGATAAACTCATAAACGAGTTTAAACTACAAATATCTACCAGAAATAACTCAAAATCCCAATTCCAAAATATCATAAGATGTACATGCACACAGGATTAAATATCAAATTGGAATCTAGAAATGCTAAAAGATTTTCTTTGTTCGATCTGAGTAACTGCCTAATGCAGAAAGCTACCTCGTAGTTGCCAAAAATACTCTTCGACAGCCATGCTTAACAATCTTGCGCATCAATAAGTTCAGATCCGTAATTAGACCATATTAGACATCTCAACATTACAAGGAGAACTTCAGCTCGATAGCCGTAAAAAATTTGCAGAACGGAATTCCAAGCAAAACAACAAGAAAATCAAGTTAAGTAAGACGAACCAAGTAATCGAAGAAGCAGATGCCCAAAAATTTGCCCCTTCCACCGCACGTCGGAGGCCGCTTCTTCCGACCCAGATGCATCAAAACCTCAATTACCACCCTACCCAATTCAATTCCATCTCCAAATAACCAGAGAAGCTGATTTCCTCCAAAAGCAAAAAGGAAGCAACCTCACTAGAGTTCGATCTTTCCTCCACAAACGAAACACCAGAAGAAATCCACAGCAAAACAGCAGCCAAAACAAGCAGATCAAAGCTGAATCAGCAAAAGATCGCCCAATCCCAGTAACCCAATTCCTTAAAACAAGCAAAGAAATAAGAAATTGAGAGAAGTAAAGATTTCAATTTCTAACAAAAATGAATAAAATAAAGTACGGAGATCAGATCAGAAGTACGCGTCACAGAATCTAGGGCAAGAAAAACGTCATTTTCCAAGTGGGAAAAGAAACAGCGAATTGAAAATGTACCTCAATTTGGGGCTGATGAACTGGGAATTCGCTTACTTGTGAAAGACCTGAATCAGAAAAATGGCAGCTAGAGAGAGAGAGAGAGAGAGAGAATGCAGTCTCACAGTCTCAGCCTTTTCGCTTCCACTCCTCCTTGTGTGAAGTGTGCAGTTTTTTTTTTTTTTTATCTTTTTGTGTTTTTTTGTTTTTCCTCTCTTTGAAAAAATAATAAAAATGGAAAATGGAAAAATAGAATTGTCATAAAAGCGCGGGTGATTGGGAATCGGTTGGAAGAGGAAAAGCAAATGACAATTACATTGCCCCACTTCTCTCTCTCCCGATGCACAATTTCTTTTTTTTGCTTTTTTTTTCTTTTCCTTTTCACTATTTTTTGTATGGTTTGAATATGCAAATTCAAACCACAGATCTCGTAATCGTTAACACATTCACCATGTGATCGTTAACACATTCACCATGTAAATTAAATTAGGTTTTCTCTCATCTTTTTCTACCTTTCATGCACAAGAAAAAATTGTTACAATGTTGTTATTATCCCTATACACATTTTTTTAGTTTATCAATTTTATTTTCTTTTTGTTTTTTTCATCTTTTAGTTAAAAAAATATAATATTTTAACTTTTAACTAGTTGATAATATCAACATGAGCCTAACTAAATTAACATAAAGCATGTTACTTCGATCAATATGTTAGAAAAAATAGTTGAATTATGTTCGAGCGAAAAATTAATATAAATTTAGTGATGAAATTATCATGTGTGTTTGAGTGATTTTGAGATCTCTTTGTCTTTTTAGGATCTTGAGTGAGAATTTTTCAACCATAAACTAAATTCTCCAAATTAAAAAAAAATGGAATGGAGATAGTGACTAAAAATTTAATTGAGTACGACACGCAGTTAAGGTACGCGATAGGGAATTAGAGAGATTTCGAACTACATATCTCATAGTCATTAATATATTTGATATGTCAATTAAACCTATTTTGTATTGTCTTTTTAGTACATCAATATTCGGGAGTGAGAGAATTCAAACTCATAACCATGATTTGGTCATGAGTCTTACTTGATGTCAGTTGAACTATGCTCTTATTGGCATATTTTTTAGTGTTGCTTTTCCATTTTTATTTATAGATAGCATGAGAAATCGAATTTTTTTTTTCAGTTGGCGTAAAAAAACAATAATGGGAAGCATAGATACAACATTTGATTACTTTCCAAATTCAACCTCTTTTTCTTTTAAGTAACTTTCCAAAATCAACTTGTCAGTTAATGAAAGGTGGAAAAAATATTAAATTTTTTAACGAGAGCAATATTTTTTATTAAAAAACAATAATAATAATAAAAGCAATCAAAAGAATAATGAAAATATGGAATATTAAGGGAGCGTTTGCATTATTAGCTTGCGTGTTATGAACTCTTGAATGGACAACATCCACCATCAATAATATCATATTAATTGTCCATTTGACTAATAATTTATTGGTTAAAATGGTATTTTATTTTCCTCTAAATTTAATCTTTATATTTTTAAATGTCTCATTTTAGTCCATGTACTTTTAATAAAGATTAAATTAGTCTTTCAAATATAATTTTTAATAAAATTGAATAAATAATAATAATAATTTACCTGCAATAAAATATATTATGTAGAAATATTTCAAAAATATATAAAGGAAAAATTAATAAAGACCAAATATTAAGAAAAAAATAACAATAAGCATATTATAAGAACTAATTTTAATATTTATTGAGAGTACATGGATTAAAATTGAACATTTGAAATTACAATGACCAAAATAAAATGTAACTTAAAGAATATGGGTCAAAATGATATTTTAACCTAAATCTATATCAATTATTTCCATTTGACGAATATAAAAAACCATTTTGCTTGGCATTTAATTTAACCCACTGTTATTATTAGTGTGTTAATGTTTTGGTCCTCCTTTCTGTTAGTTGTTGTTTTGGTTCTAATCACGACTATTTTTTATAAAATAATTTGAAGAATTAATTAAAATTTGATCTTCTAAATAAAATATCATGATTTATTTTATTGATAAATCATTTTTATATTAAAAAAAAGTTAGGATAGCAATTATTAGACTATGTTAATATAATTAAATTTATCTCAAACTATCAGCTTAAACTTTTAGTTTGATCGATGATTTAAGAGGGTGCCCATATTAAAATACGTCAAAGATTTTTTTTTTCTTTTTGGTGACCCAATTTTATCCTCAAGGTGCAGTGGGAAATTTGGTGCCCTCGAGATATTGAAAGAGAAATTAGTTGAAGTCAAATATATGTTTTAGTTTCTAACCGAGTATTTTTTCAATTTTGCTTCCATTGTTTAAACAATTTTATTTTAATTTGCGATGTACTTAACATTCTTTTTAATGTAGACTTTTACTATTAGTAAAAGTTAAAATTAGTTGATCATAAACTTCACCACATATTTAGTTAAATTTAGTTGATAATAGACTTGTACCACATATTTCTAGTGTTTTTAATAGTTAAAAACATTTTTTTGTTTACAAAATAATTTTTTCTATAGTATAGGTTATTGAGTGTTTTATGTGATTACAACTGGATTTTTTTATAAAACAATTGAATAAATAAGATGTGCTTTAAAAAATTGGAATAATTTAAACAAGATTAAATGAACATTTGATAGAAGCGCGCGAAAAAAAAAACAAAAATACTTGTGGGATGTGACGATGTGTTGTTCGTAGATGACTTAAGGTGGTTCATAAAATTAAAAATCTATAAAAAATAAAGCAAAATTTATAATTAATAAATTTTTTTTAATATAGAGTTACCAAACAAATTTATTATTTAAGATACTTTTTAAAAGATATATATATATATATATATATATATATAAAAAAGATATAATAACATTTTATTACAATTTTTTATTTCAAAAATGATTTAACTATAAGGACATGTTTGGCAAGCAATCCGAAAACATAAATTTTAAAACAAGTGATTCAATGAAAACAGTATTTCATGTTTTCATATATGTGTTTGGTAGTTGATTTAGAAATTTGAGTTCATTTAAACAATTGTTTAAAGTGTGTATTATAACATATTTATAGATCATGAATTTAGTTGTAGTTGCAAAACTAATTATCAGATTGAATATAAGTCATTATTAGTTAATTTATGAAGATGATTTTTATAAATTTTATAGAAGTATCATTTTATAATATAATATTATATAACATGAAATATTATATTTATTAACATTTTTACCTTTGTTTAATATAATTATGCATTTTAAAATTTTAAAAAATATTGTTTTCGAAATTTCTACTATTTAGATCACATAATCCGAAAACGGTTTTCGAAAACACATATGTCAACCACATATTCACTAAATTCAGTAAATCTAAAAAACATAAAACAGAATCTAAATTGCATACCGAACATACTCGTATTCTATTAACGAAAACTTAGAGGAATAAAAAGATCCTTTAAGAGAATAAAATTTGAAATTCGTCGTTCAAATTCTTTGAAATTGAAAGGACTTTTTAGTTTTCCTTCATCACTCTCGTGGGATAGTCTGCAGTGTTCATCACCCTTATTGTCCCCTATTTTTCAAGTGTGATTTATATGTTATGCATGGTCATGCTTAAGAGTTCATTAATGAAAGTAGATTATTCTTTTTTTTTTTAACAATAATCAAAATCTCTTTCCAAATATATGTGTGTATAGTACCGTATAAATGGATATATATAAATGTATCGAATCACTTATGTTATGATCTTATGTATATGTTTTCTCATGTGTCATATAAGAAAGGAAATTTTTTTACTTCATCCCTCAAATTCAGAAATTGAAGGACATTTTAGTTTTATTCTCTTAGATAATTTGAAGGATGAATTTAATATTTTTCTTTTATGGAATGATAAATATTATATCCTCCAACTTTTTGTTACTTTACCGAGTATTTATGTTATGAAAGATTATTAGTAAATATTATTTACTACGATGGTGAGACTTGAGAGATTAAGACTTAGTTTGAGATTGTTGTAGTTTTTTTTAAAAAAAAAGGGCTAAATTATTAGAAAATGCTCCTATACTATAGGGTTTGTGTCAACCATACCCCTAAATTAAACTTTAAAAAGTTTCAAAAATATCTCTGAACTTTTAAAAAGTTCAAAAATACCCTCGTCGTTCAGTTTTGGATGGAAACCATAAGGGTCTGTTTGGCCCACTGGTTATTATAACTCGTGTTATAATAACTTGTGAAATACTCTGCACCTCAAACATAGACTATTATAACCCTAGACTATACTACTCTGTATTTTAAATAATATTATATGTTTCATAGACTATGAGGGGTTGTTTGGCGCGCTGTGTTGGAATCAGAAACCCTGGATTTCAGAAACTCTGGGGTTTCTTGGCTTGAATCAAAACACCTGGACTGGACTTGTAAAACAAAGTGTTTGGAGCCTTGCAGGTTGTGTTAAGGTGTGTTGTGTAAAACTGCGTGTTTGGAGTGCGATGTTGTCTTTGGAATTGGTTGCATAAAACAGTGTTTGGGGTGCAGTGTTGTGTTGGGTTAGGTGTGTGCAGTCTGTTTTTTTCTAAAATAAATACTTAATATTTTTTAAATATAGTAATTTTGTCTTCTTACTTTATTTTTTTAACTTCATAACTACATAATTACCTATCAACAATTTATCTAATGTATCTAATTTAAGTTTATAATACTTGGTAGGAGTATATATTATATTTATAATGCACTTCACTTATGATGACATAAAGTAAAACAACTAACTATATATTGTAATGTGTAATGTAAGAACAACTGTGGCGCCAATGATAAAGTAAAACAATCGATGCATAGAAATATGTTGGTTAAAGAAAATATGTTATGCTGACTGAAATAAATAATAAAAAAATAGAGATAGTTGTCCAATGAAGTTCAACTAAACATAAAATTATAAAAAAGTCATAGAGAGTGGTAGATGGAAATAGAATCAGGTTTCCGGTGCTTTTCCCAGAACTTCCACACAATAATCATACTTCCAATTTTGGGTGGTTCATGCAAAGAAATAGTTCAACATCATACTATTCAAGAGAAGCGTTTTTGCAATAACCATGCAATCCTGCATTGTCATCCCTGGGATTGCCTTCAATTGTGCATATAGCTCGTTCACTCGAGCTACTAATATTATATTAATAATATTTACACGCAAAAATATTATCCACCACAATGTATGTAGTGCATATATACAAAATCTAATCTATATATATATATATATATATGTGTGTGTGTGTGTGTGTTTAATTCAACAATCGTCAATTCCCATTCCAATTCATCCATATATGGTTTGCGAGATGTTCCCTCCATTCAGTCCAGACATATGTTGTCTCTACAAATCCATTGTTTGGTTCATCCCAGTTGAATCGGGGTCACTTGGGTGTGCCTCCTCGAATGTGGGATCTGGGTTCATCTTATGTATAATTAAGTTGTGCAACAAACAACATGCAGTTATAGTCATGCACTAGACTTCTACTGGGTAAAAAGGCTTTTCTCATAATATCGCTCATCAACCCTTCAGCATACCGAATGCTCCCTCAATGACATTTCGAGCGGATGAATGTCTCATGTTGAACAACTCTTTCGGATTGACGGTGGTTGGGGCATCAAAGTATCAAGTTGTTTGGGTGGTCGAGTCACAGGGGCGATCATTAAATTAATTTATAGAGTTTTCATTGTAGTTATCGATGGAGGTAATCGTCGCGATGGTCAGGTCGCTGGTGTGGTCGTTGAAGTTTCTGTTACCGGTAATGATCAGACAGTCATCGGAGTTGCCATTAGAGTTAGTCGGTCGCCGGTGTGGTCGTCGAAATTGTCATTGAAGTTGGTCGGGGGGTCGCCGGTGTGGTCGTCGGAATTGTCATTGGAGTTGGTTGGGGTCGTGGTGTGGTCGTTGGAATTGTCATTGGAGTTGGTCGGGGTTGTCGGTGTGGTTGTCGAAATTGTCATCGGAGTTGGTCGGAGGTCGCCGGTGTGGTCATCGGAATTGTCATAGAAGTTGGTCGGGGTCGTCGGTGTAGTCGTCAAAATTGTCATCAGAGTTTGTCGGGGTCGCCGGTGTGGTCGTCGGAATTGTCATCGGAGTTGGTTGTGGTCGGTGTCGTGGTCGTTGAAATTGTCATCGGAGTTGGTTGGGGTTGTCAGTGTGGTTGTCGGAATTGTCATCGGAGTTGGTCGAGGTCGCCGGTGTGGTCGTCGGAATTGTCATCGGAGTTGGTCGGGGTCGCAGGTGTGGTCGTCAAAATTGTCATCGGAGTTGGTCGGGTCACCAGTGCGGTCGTCATAATTTTCATCAGAGTTGGTCGAGTCGTCGGTGTGATTATCGAAGTTTTCATCGGAGTTGGTTGAGTTGCCAATGTAATTGTCGGAGTTGTCGTTGTTGTTGGTCGTTTAAATTGTCATCGGAGTTGGTCGGGTCACCGGTGTAGTCGTCGGAGTTGTTATCGAAGTTGTCATCGGAATTGTTGTTGAAATGGTCATCGAAAATGAAAAACGACAAATATAAATGGAAAACATGGTACAAAACTCATGAGGTTGTGTTTTAAAACCCATGGGGTTGTGTTTTCAAAACCCTTGGTTTTGAACCCCTTTGTACCAAATATGGTGTTGGGTTTGAAACCCAACACCACCCTAACCCAAACCAATGGGCCAAACACCCCTAATAACCCATACACTATTATAACTCATGTTATTATAACTCACTCAGTGCCCCAAACAACTTTAAAGTTTTGTTTTAAAAATACCCATGAACTTTAAAAAAGTTTAAAAAATACCCTTGGTCTTAAAAAACTAAAACAAAAAACTTTTCAATAATTTCCTTGGTATTTAATTGTGTTTATAAAAGGCAATATTTACTTTTATATTCCTGACTTATGAATTATTTGCACGCCAATCTTAGTTGTTTAATTAATTGAATCAATAGTCTGATTGATCAAATCAATTCCTTAAGACGAATTGTTCTCTTCATCATTTATTGTGTCTTCATTTTATTTTGCTCTTATTCATTTTTCTATTTATTTTTTCAAATAAAATTTGGTGATTATATTCAATGGTAATTAAGTGAACTAGAATGCTAATCTTATATAGACGATACTCTAACATTCTTATACACTATATTAAAACTTAATCCATACACTTACAATTATTGCATTGAATAATTTTACACAACATCAATACATAGAAGTTAGTGCAACTAGCTCCATCTAACTAGTATTGTTAATTGTAGCTCGCCTTAGATTTCCAAGTTTAATGTTATATTAACGATCACTTCAGGAAAACCTAGAAGTTTAAAGCAAACACAAAGTTACAATGAACTTCAAATTCAAGTGTTAATCTTGATGAAATGAAAAACAAAAAAAAATTGAAGATGAAAGTGATATGTGAGTCATTGAGAATTCATTTTTCATCCCCACAGTTTCACATCAAACTTAAGCATTTGGGTGGCTAAAATATTTAAACAAAATTGATCCCACAAGGCAAGATAACGATAAATTATCTTTCAACTTCGAATAGTTAGACAAATCTATACCTGACTATGCCCATTTAAATTTCTAAACTCATCCCAACTATAATTTAGCCTTTTTAATTTTTTTGCGTCTTTAAAGGTTACAAGGGAAGGTTATGATTATGGATTTTGGGTTTTTGGACCTTATTTGGTCAAATTGTCACTACGACTTTTCAAATGCTAATAATTTGTTCATACTCATTAATTTTAGTGGAGTAAGAATCTATAGAGAGAGGAAGAAAAATAGTCATTTTTCAAGTTAGAGTATTTTTAAACTTTTTTGAAAGGTTAAGGGTATTATTGAAACGAGACTTTAACCTTTTTCATCCAAAACTTAATGGTAACTATATTTTTTTAAAGTTTTTAAAGACTAGGGGTATTTTTTAAACTTTTTTAAAGTTCATGGGTATTTTTTAAACAAAAACTTTAACGGTAAGAGTATTTTTGACACAAACCCCTAGTTTAGAGATATTTTCTATAATTTAGCCTTAAGAAATTATAATACAGCGAATACTTCTAACATATACCTTTGATTTCTGGCATATAGAAAGAAAGTAAAGCTAGGCCAAAGACCTTCTTCCATAGGCAGTACTAATATCATATATTTATAGAATTTGTTGTTTTAATGAATAATATTCTTCGTACTAAAAAAAAGATAAATAATATTTTTTATTTTTCCTTTTCTCTTTGTTTTATATTTTATATTTTTTGTTTTTTTTCAAAGGTAATGTTCAAGAATATTAGAGCTTATATGTGTGCTCTGATCCGCAAGTAAGCTTTATCTGGTTGCAAATAATTTAATTTGTTCAATTTTTTTAGTTTAAAGAGATCATGTTTGGTCACTCATATGTTCTTTATTCAATTTTTTCTTCACGTTTTTAAAAGAGGTTTGAATTTTACACACATTTAAGAAATAAGAATAAATTCTTCCACTTTTTAAATTTATATATAGTATAATAAAGTTTTTTTTTTAATAAAAAGACAAATTCATTAAAAAAAATAATACTTTAATCACATCGATATATCTCGCTATTTGTATATTGATATATTGACCTTTTATAAAATAATGATCATATGTATCTATCGATAAATATAGTTTAAAAAAAATTTCATTCAATAAAAAAATAGATATAATAATATTAAAAAAATATATTTGAAGGAAAAAAAAAACAGATAAACAAGATTTTAGAATAGTTTTGAAGCCCTATCCTCAAAAAATAGACTTATAATATTTCATTGAACCAAAAAAAAAAAACATAACAATTATGATATTACTTTGCATTTTGCAATGATAGTAATTTGTAGTAGTGACAATAAGAAATCAAAGTTTTGTGGCCAAACAGAGACTTAAGTGGTGGCAATAAAACCAAGAATTAAGAGATGAAAAATAAAAAAAGAAATCATTGATAAGAACCATCCATGTGGTCTAGATTTAGTGGACCCTAAAGAGATATCATCATAATATAAACCAAAAACATTGGATTTAATCTCCAAAATGCTAAATAATTCCTTGTTTGGATGATAATTTAGTTGTCTTAAAAAAAAATAAAAAAATAAAATAAAAAAACTCCCTGACATTAGATTATTTTTGTTAGGAAAAAAAAAGCCCAAGGTAATCAAATATAATTTTACCTGATAAAAAAAAAAAGAGAGAGAGATCATTTATATTTGGTGATTATTTTTGAAAAATTATTTTAGTATAGTAAATCATTTGAACGTTGTATAATAATTATATAATTTTTAAGTTACTCTCAAAACAATTTTGTATCTAATTGTCTTTGAATTTTGAAAAGTATTTAATAGGTTCTTAAATTTGTAATTTTGTATCTAATTAGATGTCCTTAACTTTTTAAAAAAAATTAACATGTGATTGAACTTTTAATTTTGTGTCTATAAGTTCTCGATATATTTGAATTTTTTAAAAACTAGTTGATCCAGTAGTTTTAAAATTAAATTTGATGTGTAATATGACCATAAACTTTCAATTTTGTGTGTTCTGTGTATACCATTTTGAATGGGGTTAAAAACCTCCACTTATTAGACACAAAATTGAGAAATTAATGGTCTATTAGACAAAATCGAAAGTTTAAGAATTTATAAGGCCCTTCTTAAGGTTCAAAACCCTATTACACCCAAATCTAAAAGTTGAGAGACTAAACTTGTAATTTAATATTACATTTGTTATAAATAACATAGTAGGGATATACAACTAACCCGGTAACCCGAACAACTAGGACTATCCAACCCAACTCGTAAGGGTTGGGTAGGACTAGGTTTTTTTCGGTTTGGGTTAAGTTAGAAGTTTGGAAAATCGAAAAGTTCGGATCGATTTTTGGGTTGTGCTTTTTAGGCTCGGGTTGACCTAACCTAAAATTTATTTTTTAAAACTTTTATTTTAATTAAATATATACTTATACATTAGTTATTTGTCAATTTCTTATGTTTTTCTTCTAGACTTCTAACAAATGTTAAGATGTTATGAATTTTGAAGTTTGATATTTGAATTTTATGTGATTTTAGTTATTAATTCAAGAAAAAAATATTTTAAATAATTTAAAATTATAAAAAAGATAAAAAAAAAAAAAAAAAAAAAAAAAAAAAAAACCAATCTAGCGACCCAACCCAAACCCAACCCGAAAAATATTGGGTTGGGTTACTCTCATGAATAGGAATAGGGTTGGTTGGGTTGAAGGAATGACCAACCCAAATTTTCGGGTTGGTCCAAAAATATCCTCCAACGCAACCCAACCGGGCTTATGTACACCCCTATAACATAGCAAATCAGTTTATTATTTTAAAAAACTTGAACTTTTTAACTAAAAAAAACACAACTACATTTAGGGGTGTACACAGATGGGCTGATGGGTTTTTGGAGACCAACCCAAAATTTTGAGTTGGTCGAGTTGGATCGTCGAGTTAATTTTTTAATTATTTAAAATAATTTTTTTCTTGAATTAATAACTAAAATCACATACAAATTTATTATTAAAGTTCAAAGTTCATAACATCTTAATATTTGTTACGATCTTAAAAAGAAATAAATAATTCATTTATAAGTATATAAATATATTGAATTGTGTCGGGTTAACCCGAGCCTAAAAGAGTCAATCCGAGAATCGCCTTAAAATTTTGATTCTCCAAAATTATAATTCAATCGAGAAAAAAAATAATAATAATAAAATAAAATCTAACCCAATCCAATTTTTACCATTTGTATCAGTAGTCTAAATTGTTCGGATCACCAAATTATTTGTACACTTAAAACTACCATTAACGGTCACACACGCGATACGTCTACCTATCTTCAATTTCAAAATATACAATTTGAAGCCGACCAATCATCATGAATCAATCCACTTTAATTAACTCAAATCGATGAGATTAGTTGATTTTATCGAAATTTAATTTATACCTCTAATTGTAGTTAGACAGCATAATCAATCTGCAATAAATTAAGTGCAAAAGAGTTTACAAATATTCCCTAAAAAAATAGACTTGTCTTGAAAAATGTGAACTATGCCCATGTCAATGTTATAAAAAAAACAATAATAATTGTTTTTTTTTAAAAAAAAAAGTAATATGGAACTGTTCCATCAGCACTTTTTTTTTCTTTTCTTTTTTTTTTTCCTTTTTGGATCTCTGAGACTGAATTAACATTTTGAATCTTTGAGAATCCCACAGCACATGTCAATGTTGGACAACAATCCACCCTGATAAATTTATTCCCTCAATATTAAATTAGTTTTGACCACATGGAATCTAACTATAGGCAAAATAATAATAACAATAATGAAAAAAAAAACCCCTCCTTTATAACATTTTATTTCATTTGTAAGTTTTTGGTTGAAAATTTGACATTTTCTCCATTTTATGCAATCAATCTTCTATGAATATAACTAGTGTTGGATTCTTTTTTTACATCAATAATAAAAATCCGTCATTTTTGTTCCAACTTTCATTTTAATTTATTTTAAACCATACTATTTAAATACATGTCGTTATTGATCAATCATATAAAATATTTCATCATCAAAATAATAATTGAAGTAATTGGTTAGAATTAGGAGTGTGCATGCAAGTACCCTTTTTCTTTTGTTTTGAATTATTTGAGTTGAAACTCCAACTCTTATCAACTCTTATTTTCTAAATCTGAGTAATTTATCCATGTACATTTTCGTAACCTACAACAGAGTTTGAAGATAACGTCAATTTTTCCACCTACTAAAGTTCTAACGAGCGAGACTAGGAAAGAGATTTCAAACATGCCACCATCCACATAAACTCACATTCGAATAAGCAAGTCATATTCAAGTCAGCACCAGTCATTGAAAGCTCGAGATCGGAACTCAACTGACCCAACATTTTTTTTTTCATTGGGATAATAAATTATTTTTTTTTAAAGAAAGGGTTGAGAAACAAAAGGGAATGAAGCAAAAATGGGGAAAAAATAATGAGAAGAAACCAAACATGGAGAGGGAGGGAAGAAGGGCCTTTCATTATCAGAAAGGGATGTCCTGTCGAGTGTCCCCCCAATCGAATTGAACAGTGTGGGGCCCAAGAAAGTGATGCAAAACGGCATCGTTTCGCTTTCAACTACGACATTTCCTCCTTACACACACTGCCCATCGGAATTTCCCTAAACCATTCATCGCTCTATGTTTTCCTTTTTGTTTTCTTTTTTTCTCTCTCTCTATTTTGTTATTATTTATTCTAATTTATCAGTGGGTTGTTCAAACAAATTATGTCAATTTCTTTATATATAAAGAAGCTAAACACAAAGAAGAAAAAAAAAGAATATTTTTAATTTTTACCCATAAACTTATTATTATGTTGCATCAATTTAGTTCATAAATTTTCAATTTCATCAAATTGAACTATAAACGTAGACACTTGTTGCAATTTGTATCCTATATTAATTTTTTCCTAATAAGCAATATAAAAATATCTATAATATTACTATTTTCAATAAAATTAAGTTTGATCGATACACAAATTAACCATTGAATAATGGAAAAATTTTAGTATTATCATGGTATGAAAATTTTCTCATACTACTCCTATTTATTACTTGTCACGTTAGCATTTTTTTTAAAATTATGTGAAGCTCATTAGTATTAAAAAGATTATTTACAAATCCAAAAATATATAGTGTGAACAAATAAAGTGTGGTACTCCCGTAGTATTATAAGTTTTTTCTTGCCAAAACTCGCAAAGTTTAAACAAAAATTCAAGCTCTAATGTTGATTTTTTTAAAAAAAAATTGTATCATACATGCTTTATATTTCATTGAAATCATAACAAATGTATCATAAGGTAAAAATTATAACTTTTAAAGTTTAAAGTTTAAACTACAATATTTGTCTAAATTTAAGGTGCAATTTGATGAATTGAAAGTTTATAATAAAAATTTATACAACTTAATAAGTTTAGAGGTAAAGGATAGTTTTTTTATATATATATATATATATATATAAAAAATCAATTTACTTTTAAAAATAGGAAAATAACAAAAATGGGTAATATTGTAAAAATTGTAAAACTAGATCAACCAAAAATGCAGACGGCAACAGAAGAAGAGCGAACTCATTGTCTGGTCAACGTATGACGTATTGGGCCTTGTGGACCTATTCGCACTGATAGTTTGGCATGCTTGAAATAGGCTGTTATCAATCTCAGCCCACTAGTTTTCCATTATTTCGTATCTAATTAAATAAATATAATTTTCTCAAATAAAGTTTAATATTGTAATAATTGTAGGTTTGATGGGTCTTTTTTCTGGGTACTTATTATTAAAACCATAAAAAATAAAAGAAATCACAAAGCAATTTGCCCCCAAATTCAAATCAATACAATAGTTGGACCACGGGACCCCTTCATTATTGGAGTTGGATGTTAAAGGCTCGAAAGGAAAAGATTTTTAAAAAACTCACTATAATGCGGAGCTTTTGAAATTTTAGGAATACTATTATTCATACTGTTTGTGATTCTTTTGCAGACCTCTCATTGGATATGGATCGCCTCCCTATAATTGTAGCTAAGAGGCTCGAGGTTGTTAAGGATCGAGACCTTGGTGATTATCCTTTGCCTAGATCTTAGAGCCTCATGAGTCCGAATGTTTGGTCCCCGCCTTCAGTTGGCACGCTCTGAATGTTAACGCTTCGTGGTGTGGAGCTACAAGAAGAGATGAAATTGGTTGGCTTATTCATGACTCTGGAGGATTTTCCATTTGCGTTGGGTTCCAACTTTGAAAGCTGCAACAATCTGTGCTAGTTTGAGAGCGCTTAAAAAAAAGTCGTGTCCGCTCTAAATTATCCGGATACAAATATCTCTAAAACTCAAACTGGATGACATTCTTTCTTTGGTCGACTCTTATTGACCTTTAGTTTCTTTTACACATTGTTTTGTATCTTGTAACTTTGTAGTTCATCATCTTGCAATGACAGTTTTTTTGGAGCCCTCTGTTTGGTGGTCTTCCTCCACTTTGGAAGATCCTATTTCTTGATATTCTGGACTTTTTTCTATTTGGGTTTGGTGTATTCTTCGTCGAGAAAATTTTTCTCCAGTTGTTCAATTCACTTACTGTTTTTTTTTAAAAAAAAATCAATACAATATAATCCATTTCTTGAGGCGACCTCGTTCAAAATGGTGTGTCTCTTAAAAAAAAAAATGACGTCTCGCTGCTGCAGCTCGTTTCTTCTATAGACAAATTTCAATCCATTTATTTAAATTACAATATTTTAACAAACAATTATATATATATAATAAGAAATAAAAAATAATATTAAAAAAGTCCTTTTTTTTTAATAACATTTTGAAGTTAACAAATTTCAACCTCTCTGAAATTTCTCGACGGATACACTTATTTCTAAGCTTGACATTCGAAATAAGATTTTAATAGCTGAACAAATTTATTCTTTCCAAACAAAATTAGCCAACTTCAGAACTATTACCGACTTAAAGTCTTAATCATTCAATTAATAATTATAAACATTTATTTTTTCAGTACAACAAATAAAAATAATCAACTCAGTCCATAACGAAAATCCGATGCTGCAACCCAAAAAAAAAAATCTGAAGTGTTAAATTATTTGTGAAATTATCCTCCAAATAAAACCATCAATTATACCATAGTCAATAATTCTATCTCCCACTCCTCTATTGTTGGTACATCTATTAGATAATTTGATCTATAGATCAATAATTTGATCCCTTAGCTATTTGTTGGTCCGTATCCATATATAGAGAGAGAGGGGGTATTAATTGTTGAATTTTTATTTGATATATAAAATAATTCATTAATAAAACATAAAACTTATTATTATTATTACTACTATTATCTTGTAGCAATTTTATATCTCATATTGTTAGCAAATTTAAAGTTCTAAACCCATTATAAAAAAAAAAGTAAGCAAATTGTTTACTAAAAAATGTAAGCAAGTTGCATATTCAAACAGCATTAAAAACGTTTCTCCAGTCATTGGCACGTTTGACACAATATATACATGGACAACACACGTGCTAAAATTGCTCTTCGCTACAATTACAAGTCGGTTCCATCGTCCGCCGTGAGCCGCCGCTAGCGCCGCCGAGTAGCACATCGCCACGGCTTTAGATCATATCATCACGGCGCACTCCTCGGACGGCACAGTCATCGACAACCGTCTCGAGCCACCGTACAAATCCGATCGGCTTCCAAAACCGAAACCGACGTTTAGATCAAGCCGACACGTCGAATTCAAAACGGCTTCTGAATGTACATGAACATATCCTGCAATGGCGACATCTGATTTAACGTCGGAAACTGCGAACAAAACGCGTTCTCCAGTGAAGAAGCGTCCGTGAAATTGTACGGAAATCCAGAGTACTCTTCCTTCAATCTCGGCTGGCTCTGGACCTCGCTCGTGAACTCCGACGACACCACGTGCTCCGAGCAGCTCGAGTCCGTATGAAGACGAGGAACCGAATCCGACGCCTCGAAGTATATGTAATCGTTCGTCGACTGCGACGGAACTCGACCGGAAACTGCTCCATCGTTGAGAATTTCCGGCTTCTCCTCCCGATCCTCGTTTTCTAGGGATCCGATTGTGTTCGATTCCGGCCGATTGATGGAAACGTGGTGCGGCTGTTGCTTTTCGATTACGCCTTTTTTGTTGTATATGCGACAGAGTACCCAATCGTCTAGCTTCAAAATTAGAGGAGTTCTGTTAATTTAGATTAAAAAAAAAAAAAAAATTCTCAAGATTTGTGTTTCTGGTGGTGGTTTTATCGATCTTGTTCATCCGATTAGACGGAATCTTTTTCCTTGATGAGCAAGCAACTTTTTCACACAACTCAAGAGTCAGATTCATTTTGTTAAAAAAAAAAATTTGAAACAAATTTTTATTTATTCTTAATTCAGCCATTTGAGGTGGGGGTTGGATTGCCCCTTGGTAATTTGATATTTGGTGTTTTTTTTTTTTTAATTCAACAAATTTTAAGCATTTAGAGAAATTCGAGTCCGAATATTAAAAAAAAAAAAAAGATCACGAGCGTTAGAAAAATCTAGAACAATAAGGATTGGTACGTGAGAATATACCCTTAAACTATTCTTCTTGCGAGCCGAGCGGTCCACGTCAGCGAGCCGGTACTCGTGCATGATCCAATTGGTTTTCTCTCCCTTGGGAGCTTTCCCAGCGTAAAACACCAAAGCCTTCTTAATCCCGAGCGGTTTCGGCCGCCCAATCGGTTTATCAGCTCCGGTCGCCTTCCAGTACCCAGTCCCAGCCGCCCGGTTCGGCCTCGAACCGTTCGGATACTTCCGGTCCCTCGGCGAAAAGAAATACCATTCCTTCTCTCCATACAAAGCCAGACCTATTATAAAAAAAACACATACAATAAATTAATCATCACCGTCAAAACTCCGATCGCTATTAATATAATTACTCTACATCAGAATTTTTTTAAAACAAAAAAAAATTACCAGGAAGATCCCAAGGGTTGTATTTATAGAGATCAATTTCGGCAATAATCGGCACCGAAATCGGCTGCGACGCACATTTACGGCACAAGTAATGCATCACGAGCTCGTCGTCCGTCGGATGAAACCTGAATCCGGGCGGCAACTGTAAATCGGCGGCCATAATTTTTCTCTTTTTTTTTTTTTTTGGTTCCTCTCAAAGCTATTACTGCTGCGGCGCTTGAAACTTAGAACGCAGGAGAAAGAGGCGAGTTTTATAGAGGAGAAAGGATGGACACGTGGACTGATCGGAACGCAGTTTCTAGAAGACACGTGGGCGGTAAAAAAATTTGGCGTGGTCCCCAATGCAGACACGTGGCAAAAGAGTAAGTGGGGCGCGTGCGTGGCAGTGCTGGTGGTGGAAGTGATTTGGTCATTACTTACGAAATGTGTGTTTGGACTGTAGCGGTTGTTGCGTCAGCCGGGTCGGGTCTTTTGGGGACCGCTTTTTGAGTTCGGTACAATTACGGAAGATCACGGGTGAAGTCGGCCGATTGTTTTAACGGTCGATACGTATGACACGTCAGCCATGATTTCCACGTGCTCTATTTCTGTTGGATGAGATTGATGATACAAACGTTTGAGTTATTCTTTTAGGTAGGTCTCTATTTATTTTTATCATCGATGATATATATCTAAATATAGTACCACACTACTATATTATTGGAAATTTCGATATATATATATAGGGAGAAAAAAAAGTTTTTGATATTGTTAATATAATCTTTTAGTTAAACAACATGGAATATCAATTGTTTTCCATGTACAAAATGATCGCCGTTTTACCTTTCCATATAACACATAAAAAATAACCTTTTTTAAGGATAATTTTATACTTTAGTTTTTTGTTTAACCTAAGTTTACTTAACGTACATTTTGATTAATTTTAGAATCATCTTTTCAAGTTAATAGGGGTAGTCATTTGATCCAGGCACAGGTTCAGAATGAGGATCTTGGGAATTAGAAGTCGGGAGTTTGTCTTAAGGGGTTCGTAAGTCTGGGAATCAGAAAATTGTGTTTGGGGTGCAGTGTTCTAAACTCTGTGAATCAGAAAACTGTCTTTGGAGTACAGTGTTATGAAGCCTATGAAACAAAAAGTTGTGTTCTGAGTGCACATTATTATGAAGCCTATGAAACAAAAAGCTGTGTTATGAGTGCACATTGTTATGAAACTTATGAATCAGAAATTTGTGTTTTTTAGTGCAGTTTTATGAACTTTGGGTTTGGTACAGTTTTGTTTTACCTTTTTTCCTTTTAGCTATTCTATTGCTTTCAAATTTTGTAGTGGATCGTATGTGGATTGTAGAAGTCACTACCTAACATGGATCAACTTTTTTTTAAGTAACTTTTTAATGAAACTTTCAATTTATCTTGTAGTTGAAGAATACAAAAAAAAATTAAATATTTAGAACAATTTTTAGCATTTAGAGAGAAGAAAACATAACATGCACGAGTTAGAGCTATTCGCATGTTGAGTTGGGTCGGGTTGAGGTATTTTTTAGACCCAACCCAACTATTCGGGTTGCAAATATCTTCAACCCAAACAACCCTTACTAAGTGAAGAACCCAACCCAACCCAACCATGAAACATTTGGGTTGGGTTGGTTTCGGATGGTTGAGTTATATATTTAAAATTTTATTTTTTAGAAAAATTAAGTGTCGATGTGTAATATATATATATATATATATATATATATATTATTGAATTAAGATTAGCAACTCCATTTTAATTTATATTATGAATTTTTACATTCCAAAAGGCTTAAAAACTTAATTTAAAAAGTTATTGAATAATAAATAATCTAAAACAATTATAAATTTAAAATAAATATATGTACATATAGTTGTAATATAAGTAAAAAAAATATTTTTCTAAAATTAATATGAAGTTCGGGTTGGTTAGGTTCTAGGTTCAACCCAAACTAATTTTCGTGAACCCACAAACTTACCCAACCCATAAAGTTTTATATATTTTTTTAACCCAACCCAATCCAAACTGTAGAATTTGGTTGGGTTGATCGAGTTCTTCGGGTCATCAGGTTTTTTGAATTCCCCTATCACGAGTTCACACGTAAGATACACAGTCCAAAAGCGTTGCAACTGACGTGAAAGAAAAGGACATAATACGCCTCTGTGCGAAAGAAAAAAATATTTTATTTTTTCTAACTTTTAAAAAAGAATTACAAAATTGAGTCCTTCGAGTGTACATTAAACAAAAAGAAAAAGAACCAAAAAAGACCAATTTGTTTTTCTTGTCTTTTTTATAAAAAATTCAGGTTGTGAGAGTATATTTGCATGTTATTATACTATATATATATATATATTTAGTAGCCATTTTTTGTTTTATTTTAACCTTTTAAAAAATAATTAGATTCTCGAGTTATTGGGGTGGTCGAGTTGATGAGGTAGTTGGATTGTCAAGGTGGCCACCAGAGTTGTCGTTGTTGGTGGTCATTAGGTGGTCACCGAAGTTGTTGTCGAAGAGGTCGTCGGAAATGAAAAACCAAGTGTTCACTTGAGGCAGTCGTCAGTGATGGCAAGATGTCGTTGTGGTCGTCGGAGTTTTTGTTGTCGGAGGTCACTGGAGTTTTTGTCGACGTGCTGACCGAAAATGGAAACAAAATGAAGAGAAAATGAAAAACCAAGTGGTCGGAAAGAGACAACCGTCAACGGTGGTCAAGTTTCCACTGTAGTGGTCGAAATTGTCATCAAAGTTGTTGTCGAAGTGATCACCAAAAATAGAAAACGACAAATTAAAGAGGTAATGAAAAATCAAGTATTCGCCGGAGGCAGTCGCCAATGGTGGTCGAGTCGTTGGTGTGGTTATCGGTGGTTGTCGCAGGTTTGGCTGGAATTGTTGTTGAAGTTGTGACCGAAAATGGAAAAGACAAATGGAAGAGAAAATGAAAAAACAAGTGGTCGAAAGAGACAACCGTCAACGGTGGTCGAGTTCCCGGTGTGGTGGTCGGAGTTGTCGTTGTCGCGGGAGTTGTCATCAGAGATGTTGTCGAAGTGATCACCAAAAATAGGAAATGACAAGTTAAATAGGTAATGGAAAATCAAGTATCCGACGGAGGCAGTCGTCAACAGTGGTCGTCGGAGTTGTCGGGGTATGAAGGGAATCGAAGTCCCCGCAGCAGAAGCGATTGCGAATCGCGCGCTCTTGATTTAGTTACAACGATTTATTCAAGAATCCAAATAACAAGATTAAACATATATAATAGAATGGACAACAAGAAGTTACCTTTGAAGAACCTTTCTTCGAGTGCTCTTCTCTCCCACGATCACGATCTCAGCAACAGGAATTCCAATGTATGAAGACACGACCACCGGATCTTCTCCGTTATTTTCTAGGTGAGGGAGGAATGTGGGTTCCCTTTAAGAGAGGTGAGGTTTTTGTGAGAGATGTGTGTTTTGGAACTCTTCCAACAACACAACAAGAGAGGGCTTGTAATTCTATGAAAAACACTTAACCTAGTTGCATCTCATGCAACCATATATATAGGGGATTGAGATGGAAATGACCATCCTACCCCTCCTTTATTCTCTCTTTAGTACATAGTTTATATATGAATCTAATTCACATTAAAACTACATATTATATCAATTATATCATATATAATTGATATAACTCCTCATGTATGAAATTGAACACTTCAATTTCACTCCTAACTTTATATCCTCAATATTACCATATTGAGCAAACGAGAGGATCTAATGGACCTACAAATCATGAGCTCCAATGATGTGAGATTAAGCGATCAAACTCTTTGATCCAATTAATCAATATTCATTAACTACAAGTCACTCCAACTATAGACTTGTAGTTGCACTCTCTCATCGCTGTAGATATTATTGTGTCCACTCGATATAGTCATTACCCATGAGTCGAGCCTTCACGGGTTGTTCGTAATCACGGTTGGGTCAAATTACCGTTTTACCCCCGTGATTATCTCTTTGTTCCTTAAGCACCACCGATCCTCTAATGAACAACAAGTCTAAGGTCCTACCTTAGACTCATACCTCATAGAGGCGGGCCCCGTTGTTCAAGACACAGAGTCGGTTCTTGAGGAACAACCTATCTAATTCCTCGGTAGAGAATGAGTGAATTCCATCTTGCACGCTGATTAAGTTCCCACTACCTACGAGGTTATGTGTCACGAGAAGGTAGGCTTATAGAGTCGGCCATGTGCCACTCTCACCCATACTAGTCTAAGGACAAACCCCATAAATAGGAGTTCTTAACTTGCTCGGGATTCGGTCGAGTCACTAATGACCATCTATAAATTACTAGTCTTATCCTCGCTAATTGTTTACCATGGTTAGACTAATAATTTGCGATCGATCTTGTATGAACTCTTCATACATGATGCCCCCACTCGCATGTCAACTACATGAATGAGTTGGATTACCTCATTTGTACTAATTACAAAGTGGGTTGCATCCATGGTGTTACCAGAATAAGGTTTCCAACTTTATTCTTATACCATAGACTAAGGTTATTGGATTTATAAAAGCAATACTGTAATCTTATCAAAACAAATAACACTTTATTTAATTGATCAAAATTACACAAGTTTAGGGCATAAATCCCAACACGGGGTGGTCGTAGGAGTTGGTGTCTAAATGGTCGCCGAAAATAAAAAACTAAGTGTTCGCCGAAAGCAGTCGTCGGTGTGGTCATCGGAGTTGTCGGGTGGTCGCCGGAGTTGTCACCGGATTTGTTATCGAAGTGATCACCAAAAATGAAAAACCAAGTGATCGCCAAAAATGAAAAACCAAGTGATCGCCAAAAATGAAAAATCAAGTGATCGCCGGAGGCACTCGTCAGCAGTGGTCAAGTCGCCGGTGTGGTCGTTAGAGTTTTCGTTACCGGTGGTATTCGGATGGTCGTTGAAGTTGTCAACGGAGTTGTTGTCGAAGTGTTGCCAGAAATGAAAAATCAAATGGTCTCCGGATGCAACTGTCAGCGGTGGTCGAATCGCCGGTGTGGTCGTCGAGAGTTGGAGTTGTCGGTGGTCGTCGGGGTGGTCGCTGGAGTTTTCATCGGAGTTGTCGAAATAGTCGACAAATGGAGGAGAAAAACATCGAACAAATTCCATGGGATTACACTGTTGTAATCTATGGAGTTAGGTTATAAATCTAAGTATTTTAAACACCTTGCTTCAACACATGGGTTTAGATTTGGATGAGTTCCAAATCCAAACCCATGTGCCAAACACACCCTTAAAAATATGTTTGATTTAGTTAAATAAGAAAAAATAAATAAATTTAAGAACTCATCACTTTGATAAATTATTCGGTTGTGGCGACAATCTTTCACCGTAGGATGAAGAGGGAAATACTTTTAATTTATATCCAATGATTATTAGAAAGCATGAAAATTATCAGATTTACATCGAATGGTGATTATGAGACAACCACATTTTGGCGACCTTAATGATTTGTCCATTATGTTAACTTTAAATTATGGGTTTAATTAAAAAAAAAAGATTGGAAAGACATAGAAAACCTTAACCAACTAACATGCTTAATGGATAACAAGAACATAGTTCAACTGACATCAAGTATGACTCATGACCAATAAGTCATGAGTTCGAATTCCCCACCTCCAATTATTGATGTATTAAAAAAAAAACTAACATGCTTAATGATGATATTTTAAATTAACACGAAAAAATATTTATATTACATTTTCATAAAAAAAACGTTTAAATTTATGAAATATATATTTTTCATTTAGAAAAAAAACGTTTGAATTCTTAAGTCAAGTTAGTCAACCATTGAGAATGTAAATCAAGTCGTGCTTTTATTTTCCCTTGAGCTTTCTGAAAACATGTACAAAAATAGACTATAAAAACTAAAATTTTTAAGTAAATAAATTAAAAATATATATACCCGAGATCCAAAAATATATATATATATATAAAAGTATTGTATCTCTCAATACGGGGATAAGAACAAGTGATTTAATTTACTAACTAGAATATTTGGATCATTACGGGAAAAGGGAAGGTAAAAAGGATTGTCGAGACCGATTGCCGCAAATACGATATATCAAATTATTAAGAAATGATTAACCATGGAATAATATTCCATTCCTAATTTATCCAGTTTGATAATTATTTAATTTTTTAAAATTATATTTATTTTTTTCAAAAAATTATTATAAATTTTATATTTTCTACCATGATTTTCATCTTTTAAAATTGTTGTTGTCAAAACCCATACAAGATAACTCATATAACCTTCACGTTATAACCACTGTAAATTTGTTTGAAGAGAGGAAAAACGTGACCTGCAAATGAAGAAATATATGAACACCGGTGTGGTACTATCTACACACGCTCCGATACTTTTTAGATGAGTTTAGCAAAGGTTTCAGAATGGGGAAAAAATTATCTTTCCTTTGATAAGAGAAAAATTTATAGGTCTTTCTAGGGTGTCAACCTTAATCCATCATGAAGCAAGAAAAGGAGAGTGTCATATTTGGATGCGGATCGGGGCCCATAAGAGGAAGAATAAGACGGATCGACCCCATGGAAAGGTCAACCTCGGCCTCGACCTCGGTTGAGTCGTGGTCGACCTCAGTTGGGTCGTGGTCGGTCTCGACCCAATTGGGTTTGGCCTCAGCCTTGGCCAGGCCGAGGCAGATCAGAGATCCGGCTTTTGAGCCCAATCCTCACATCTTGCACAGTCTGAAAGGTCAGTTTCTTCTACCTTTTTAGCCCAACTTAGTCCGCTTTTGCATGGTTTCAGTTCTTCTTTGTGTGTTTGCCTTTCTGTTTCCTCTGTATTTCAAATTTGTCCTTATGGTACAATTTCACCCATACACATGCCCTACTCCCTAATTAGGATGCATGGTGTAGTTTCAAACTATTTGTATGGAGACTGATTTGGGAGTATTCAGATTCATCTCTTTGCTTAGGACATTTTCACTTTGGTCATACTAGATCACTTTCTAAAAGTATAGATTTGAGCTCTAAGATAGTCCTTAGATTATCCTTGAGATTGCCTGATCAACTCTTGTAGGGTTGATTTTGGTCTTCCCAAGATGTAAGATTCTCCTCTAGATTTATGGTGTTCGACCGCTTTCATGGAGAAAATTTTAAGGCTCTAAGGTAGTACTTGGATTATCCCGGGATTGCTCGATCATAATTCGTAGGTCTGATCCTAGTCTTTCCATGGTGTAAGATTCTCCTCTGGATTCATGGTGTTCGACCACTTTCTTGGAGAAAATTTTAAGGCTCCAAGGTAGTCCTTGGATTATTCTGGGATTGCTCGAGCTTACCCCGTAGTGTTGATCCTAGTCTTCCCATGGTTTAAGATTATTCTCTTGAAGGTTCACCCATTTGGTTTTCTTAAAAGCATATTGGGCTATCTGTAGATTTAATTCAGGTGATCTTGACAGGATGAAGACGTCATTAATTGTTGGAATTTTTTGTCAAGCATTGTTAAAATAGAGTCGAGAAGGGAAGAGAGAGTTCGGACCGAACACGTGGTGGGGTCGACCTTCATAGTCGACCTCGACCTCGACCCTTAAGGGTTGGCCTCGGCCACGCTGAGGTCGGCCTCGACTCTTTGGGTCGGCCACGACAGTAGCCCCTGGTTGAAACGAAGTTGAGAATGGAAGAGAGAGTTCAGATCGAACACGTGGTGGGGTCAACCTTCATGGTCGACCTCGACCTCTTAGGGTCAGCCTCGACCTTGGCTCTTTGGGGTCAGCCTCGACATGGTTGCCTCACATGGTTTGCTAAAAATTGAGCACATGTCGAGGTCAGCCTCGACCTCGACCTATGTTTCTACGTCGAGCGTCGACGACTTCTGGTCAGTCACCTCAACCAGTCTTCTAATGATTTTCAGAATCATTATTGTTGCTTGATTTCAACTTCTCAAATGAGTTGTTTTTCACTAATATTGCTTGAACTTTCGCTTGATTGGGAGATATATCTCCTGTGTAGCCCCTTTTGTTCGAGGAGGAATCGAATTCATGCTTGAACAAAATTGTAGCTTGAAAAAAGATATATTTTGTTGACTATCTAGTAATCAATGCAAATGCATATAATGGAAAACTATTCTAAACAAATGACATATGACTAAAAAGAAACATTTAACTTTTCGTGCAGCGGTCATCATAAAATTTCTCGTTGGGGTTCATGATTAGGTTGATCAACATCAGATAGGTCTTGGGAAAAATCTGGTCGGCCTCGGGCAAAATCTGGTCGGCCTCCGTAGTCTCCTCCAGCTGGTCCTCCAAAGATAGTTAAGATCTCCCTTAGAAGTTCTAGGTCAGGTCGACCTCGACCTTCTCTGGTCGGCCTCGACTCTCCATGGTCACCGTCTCTGACATATTCCTTTAAATATTCTTCTCTGATCAGTGTTTAAATTTCATATTTCAACTGTAAACAATCTCGAGTTACATGTCCATGATCTCGATGGAATATACAATATTTACCATTGTCTATTTTTTCAGGTGGGGTTCTCATTTTTTCTAGGTATTTGACAAGGTTAGTACTGCAAATTTCCATCAGGATTTTTTCAGGAGAGAGTACTGTTGGTGTGTACTTCTCGAACTTTTGACCTCAACTTTCCTTAGAGTAAGGTCGCCTCGGTCATAATCTTCAGCATTCCTCTCCTTTGAGTTTGATAGTAGCCTTCTCTTGCCCTATCATGCTCGAAAGTGCGTTCACTTCTTCTTTTGCTTGTTGTAGCTTCTTTTGATTTCAAAAGCTTCTATGCACTCATATATTTTTGTGTCATAGTAATAAATTCAACATAAGAAAAGTTGGTTCCTTCTTACCTATTGATCTGAGCAGCCTTTTATCTTGGACTCTTGTTGCTATTGCAATCAAGGTTGTCGCTTCAATAAATCCTTCTACTCGTAGTGCTTCATTGTTGAACCTGGAGATATAATCACACAAACTCTTATTGGCTTTTGTTTTATAGTTAACAACTGCATTTGTGGTTTGTGTTGGTCTTTTTCTCCTAGGAATTGGGTCACGAATGCTCGAGCTAACTCCTAGAATGATCCTATCGATCTTCTTTTGATTTTCTTGAACCATTCTTTAGCAGGTTCTATTAGGGTATAAGAAAATGCCATGCACTTCATTGCATCTGAGAATTCCTGTAGGTCCATCAAAGATATGTATGTATCTAGATGTTCTACTGGATTTGAGCTTCCACCATATAGTGTGATGGTTGGGACCTTGAACTTGCGGGGAGCCTTCTCTTTCATGATTGAGTCTGTGAATGGTGGATCTGTTTGTTCAATGAGAGTTTCAAGATCTAACCTTTCATGATCAACGGTTTTCAAGAAACTTCCTTAGAGATTCTCCAAGATATTTCCTTGTAACTCTTTTTGAACTTTCAGCACGTCTGCCTTCCAAGAGGGACTTCACGTCTGGCTTTTCACGGTGATCTTCTTGACCTCATCTTGGTCGGCCTCGACCCCGTCAGCCTCGACCAACAGGGTTTTGACTCTGGCTTTGGCATGTTGCTTTCGCTTGTTGTTCATCATACTCCGTAAGTCCGATCTTGTTGCTTCATCTCCCTACTGCTTTCGCTTACAGTTGATCAGACTCCGTAAGTTTGATTTTATCGCTTCATTTTCTTGTAGCTTCGGTGTCACGTCCTCGTGACATGGTCTTTCTTTCTAGAACTTTTGTGCAGTTTCTAGATCACATATCTTGCCCTGGCTATTCGGGTGGTTGCACTTTGATCCATTTGAGTCACCTTTGTCTGATTACCTCCTAGAACCAGCTTCTCTTTTTGGTCTATGCACACGTCTTCAAGCATTGACCCTTTTCCTTTTTTTAGGATCTCGAACAAGTGACTTTGTTTTATCCTTCATTGGAGGAGTTTGGTTGTCGAGTTTTTCTAGAATCCTAGCAAGGTTTCGATCCATTCCATTCATCCTCTTATTCAAATCAACAATCTCATCCTCGTGTTGGACTTCCTGAATATAAAGTCGAGGGGGAGTAACTTCCTTTTGTTCTTCGGGGATGATGATCAGAATCATAATCTTCTCCATCCAAATTGTAGTTTATTTTCTCCATCGCCTTGCTTGACATGAATTTAGGGTGTTCAAGAATCTTTCAAATAAGCTTGTTTTTCTTCCCCACAGACGGCGCCAACTGTTGTTGCCAAGATCTGGACAGGATAACTCACCTGACCTTTAGGTGACAACCACTGTGAATTTGTTTGAAGAGGGGAAGAATGTGGCCTGCAAAAGAAGGAAGATCTAAACACCGGTGTGGTACTATCCACATAGGCTCCGATGCTTAAGTCAGAGAGCGTTTAGATGAGTTTAGTAATGATTTCTAAAATGGGGAAGAAGTTACATTCCCTTTGATAAGAGAAATATTTATAGGTCTTTCTAGGGTGTCAACCCTAATCCATCATGAAACAAGAAAAGGAGAGGGTCATCTTCGGATGCAAGATCGGGGCCCAGAAGAGGAAGAAGAAGACGAACCGACCCCACGGAAGGTCAACCTCGACCTCGACTAGGTTGTGGTCGGCCTCAGCCTTGGCCAGGTTGAGGCCGATCAAAGATCCGGCTTTCGAGCCCTATCCTCACATCTTGCACAGTCTGAATGCCCAGTTTCTTCTGCCTTTTTAGCCAAACTTAGTCTACTTTTGCATGGTTTCGATCCTTCTTTGTGTGTTTGCCTTTCTGTTTCGTCTGTATTTCAAATTTGTCTTTATGGTCCAATTTCATCCATAACAAAAACATTTAATGTTCTAATCAAAGTTGTATTGTAAAGTTGTTTTTGTTAAATAACATTTTAATAATACTTTCTTATTAATTTGAGTATTATTGGATAACTATCCAATTTTTAAAAATTGTACTTTTTTTTATAGATAAACCTAAACATCTATGATAATTTTCATATTTCGAAACATTTAAGTTTTCAGTTAAAATTTAAAAAGAAAAATAAGGTTTTTAAAAACTATTTTTATAATTTTTAAAACTTGACTTATTTTTGAAAATGTAGGTAAAAAGTAATTAATAAAACAAGAAAATGAGAACATATAAGACAATAGAGAAATTTGCACAGAAAACTCATTTTCACGAGTATTGATGTCGTTTGATATGCGTTTTGAAATAATGACATATGATTATTTTTCGTATTGTGCATTTTGTCCAAATTACCGTGAATGCATCATACTCTCACGTACTATGACTCTAACTTTTTTCTATAGTTCTCGTGCTTGCTCTCGCTCATGATAACAAGTGGTCAAAGTTATAGAGAAAAAAAAGAGAGACAAATGATACCACTTTATAGTTCTCGCTCTCACTCTAGCTCTAACTCTTATCTAACTTAATCTTTTCTTGTAGCATGTTGCTCTAGTTTTCGTTTTCACTCTAGCTCTACCGCTCCAGCTTTTGTTGGCTTAATTTTTTTATTGTCTTTTTTTTCTTATTATTTAAATTTTTATCACTCATTTGTGTGAGAGCGAGAGTGCTAAAGCGATAGCGTTTCTATTGTACACGAGAGCTTGAATAATCAAAACCACCTCATGCCATCATGGATAATTTTGCGTGCATTGTTACGTCAGGAATTGTCATATTTTATTATTTTCAAAACGAAAGTTATCAATTATTAAAGTACTGAAAAAACAAGTCATCCGTACAAAAACCTCCCAGATAATATTTATTGGTTTAATTTTAAAAAACTAAAAACCAAATATATCCAACTTTTTTTAAAAAAATGTTTATTTTGTTCACTATTTCTCTATGATGAGTAAAATGTTGTTTATTTTTTTCACTATTTTTCTACAATAATTTCTATCTTGAAACATTAAAATTTATAGTCAAATTTTAAAAGTGATAATAAATTAATAAGAGAGCATTAAAATTTATATACGAAGTAATATTTAAAAACTTAATTTAAAAACAACAAATAAAAAATGTCAAAATTAGCATAGTCAACCAACCCAATAAATAGGTTAGAGATGAACAGGTCTGTAGTTCAAATGTACACAACTCTAATTATACTAAAAACCAAAAACAATTTAATCTTTTTAAAAAATTACACACGACAAAAACCTGTGGAAAAGTAAAAACTAAAAATAGATAAACGAACGAGATAACGCGTGGAATTGCGAGCGCCTTACGTGGCAGAATCGATCTCGCTTTCGGTGGCCGTTACATGCATTATCTTTGTCTTTGCCGGGAAATCATTAAATGGGTAAAACAGACCAATGAGATCGCGCCACGTAACCGCATTTTGTACAAAAGATTACCAAGTGGTGGTGACAAACGCCACATCAACCACGAGATAAACGCGAATCTCTTTTTTCCACTTCCTCGTGATGAACACGTGGCCGGTGATGGAGATGACGGTGACCTGCACAATCTGTCACCATTTATCGTGTACAGCAATTCTGCCGTCATCGTGGCAAGATCTCATTGGTATGTGACATTAAAAAAATATATATATATAAAAAAACTGTAATTTCCGTACAACTTGAAGTCACTTGTCACAATTTCTAGGTACATCATACATGTTTGCATCACTTTGATTGTTTTAAAGTTTATTAACATTGGTTTTTATTTTGTTAATTAGTGATGATGTACTCGACCCATGTGATTATATTATATCTTGGGATTCTATATGATTTTGTTATTAAGTTAAATAATACACAATTATGAGAATAATTTTTTTGTAATTTGGTGTGAGAAATCCAATCCCAAATATGGTTCATTTTTAATAAAAGTTCCATAGAATCAATTTTTTTTTGTTTTAAGGATTTTTGTAGTTCTAATTCAAGGTTTTAGATTCTCGTGTTGACATTAGAAATCAACATTTATCATAGAGAAAATAGACCAAATATAACAAAAATATCATCTAACATCACCAATATGAACATAATATTAATATTTCCAAACTTAATTAAAAGTGATGAAATGCTTATTTGTCAATCTATTCGAAATATTTGTTATTTTTAAATCATCAATTAATCTAAAAGTTTAAGCTGATAGAATAAGGTGAATTTAACGTGCTTTGATACAAGTTTAAATCTTCAATCAATCCAAATGCTTAAGTTGATAGGACGAGGAAAATTTAATTATAACATGTCTAGCAGAGCAGTTATGAATGTTTTTTATTTTTATTTTTTTAAAAAAATTCATCAACAATGTTGATATTTTCATAAATTGAGACATTAATATTTTTGTTGACATCAACATTGAAGATATTGAGTTCTATTAATATATAATGAACAATTTGTTTACGTACGTTATTAAATTAAGTATTTGAATTAATTGAGAAAGAGATATCGTAGACCTAATTCTAGTACAACTCTTTTAGAGTTGGAGTGATAAGGATGAAGGACAATCTCTCTTTCAAGTATCACTTGTTCCATTCATGTAATTTTGCAATATAATACAATAAATTATTGAGAGGAACAAGAAAAACCACATGGTTTTCGTCATCTTCCTACTTTATTTGCATGCATTTTTAGGTTTGAAATAAGTACAAAAGAAAAATGAAAAATATATATATATATATTTATTTATTGTCTATTCACTTGTTGAACAAATTACAATATTATGGTTCCATTTATAGTGAATTTCAATGGTATTCTTATAAATAAACGAATAACTTGCGACTTCATTTAAATTCAAACAAAAAAAAATCCACAAAAAAAAAAAATCAACATGTCATTCCCCATTGTTTCTTTAAAAAAACAAAAGAAAAAAAATGGACATTCTTGAAGGCAATCAAATCTGATGAGGTAATCAAAGTTGATTTAATTTTTTTTTTTTTTAAAAGTTGGAGTCAGAACTTTAACCAATGGGATTTGACCATGACGCCTTCGTGGTTTGATTTGTTTTTTTTTTAAAAAAAAAAAATTAATAATAATATTAATAAATATACAATAGGGGAATATATATAAGATAGGAAGAAAAGATATTCCAAAACAGTGAATGTGGGGATACGTAATGTTAATGTCGGAAGCTAATGTCAAATTGTCAATTTAAAGTTCGCCAAAAAAAAAAAAAATTGTCAATTTAAAGCAAAATTCAATTATTTACGAAATTATAGATTTAAATTTACAGTCTATATATTGTTAGACTAAAAAAGGAAAGTATTTGGAGACATTTTCATGTGAGAGAGGTTGCAAATATCATTTCAAAGTATATGGTTCAATTTAATAACATGTGATATGAAGATTTGACTTTTAGTTGAAGGTATAATGTGTCTTAACTAATTAAACTATTCACATATTAATAAATTTATGATTCTTTTTTTTTTTCGTTTACAATTGGAGTTGAGGATTCGAACTACAAATCTCGTGGTCATTGACATATCCTATCATATCAGCTATGCTCTATTTGACAATAAATTGATGATTCAACTTTATAGCATATAAGTTAAATAATATCTCTATTTGTGTTTTAATCATTTTTTTTTGGCTAAAATGACCTATTTTTATTCTCTAGTTATTTAGAATGTACGTTTCATTTTATTGTAAATTTTATGTTCCAATTCAATCTAAAAAGAAAGTAAACGACCTAGTAATATTTGAATATCAATGCAAACAATACGTATATAGAAAATGAATGTACATCAATATTCCATTTTAATGATTCGTATTAATTGTCAACGTAATTGTATTTCATAGGGTAATTTAAAACAAGTTAGGTAAATTTTATAGTTATTTTTACAACTAATAATTACATATGTTTTTTTTTTTTTAAATTTTTAGACCATATAATAAGAGTGTAAAAATGACAAGGATGCTATATTTGTGGAAAAAAACTTGACTTAAAAACCAATAATTAGATGCATGAATGAAACACAAAAAGTAGGGTAACAAATCATATTTATAAAGATAAGTCTACAACACATGTATACATATTATTGTTTGTGGTGGATAAAATAACAAAAAGGTGAAAGCAATGTCATCCTAAAAAAGCATAGAATCTATCACCTAATTTCAAATAATTCCCTCTCCTTTTTCTTATATCTATTTTCCAAAGTCATTTGGGTCAATTCCAAATTTCTAACCCACTTTGTAAAATGCAAAATCTCATATTAATTACTATCCCTTGCTTATTCCCCTATTCACACAAGGAATATTCAACATTTTTATTAATAATTAAATATTACAATTATTTTAAAAAAAATTGCATGTTTGGATTCCCTCCCACATATTTATTGTAATTTTATATGGTCTAATCACGAATCTGAATATAGTTCAATTAGTTCAGACATATACTCTCGAATAAGAGGTAAGAGATTTAGGAGTGGGTTGGGTTGGGTTGGGTTGAAAGGTCTTTTAGGACCAACCTGAAAATTCAGATTGGTCGATTTGGCTACGACCAGTTGCAACCCAACCCTATATTTTTTGGTTGGGTTGGATTACCAATTTGATTTTGTTAAAAAATAATTTTCTTAATCATTTAAAATAACTTTTTCCTTGATTTAATAACAAAATCACGTAAAATTCAATTATTAAACTTCAAAATTCATAACATCATAATATTTGTTACAATCTTAAGAAGAAAAATATTAAAAAATTGACAAATAATTCATTTATAAGTATATATATATAGAAATTTTTAAAAATAAATAAATAATTTTTGGTTGGTTGGATCGGGTCGAGTCAACCCGGAATCGACCCGAAATTTCGGCTCTAAGAAATTCTAACCCAACCTCAACCCCTGCTAAAAAAAAAATCAATCTTTACAGTTTGAGTCAAGTAGTTTGGATTGCTCAGTTATCAAATTATTTGTACACCCTTAAACGAATTCGAATCCTCCCTTCTCATGCATTATTAAATTAAAAAAAAAATGTCGTGATCAAAATTATATAAAATTTTAGGGTCTAAGAAAGTGATGAAGTATACCAAATTGCGACCGTTGATTAAAATATTGATTAAAAAATACTTATTTTTGGAGGCAATACAAAAACTCGAAACCGTCCATGTATTAATAAATAAAAGAAAAGTAGTTGAGCAAACGAAATATAAATATTTTAACAATCAACTAGGCATGAAAATTAATAAATAATTTACAAGCAATAAAAAAATACTTATTTTTGCAAGGCAATACAAAAACTCGAAACCGCCTTGTAATAATAATTATATAAAAAGTGGTTGAGAAACGAAATATAAATATTTTAATAATCAACTAGGCATGAAAGTTAATAAATAATTGTGGAAGTTCATTGAACCACCAAGGAAGGAATTGAATTTTATCAAGTTGAGAGAATTAAGTAAATTAGAATTTTGAATAAATACTTAGAATATATGCATTTTTTTGGTAAAGAAAATTACCAGGAAATTTCATTTTTTTTTTTTTTCAAGTCAAGTGTTTTGACCAAACTCAGCCATCATCTCTAATGTTTGAAGGCTGCTAAATTAAGTTGCTTCATCTTAAAATGGAAGTAAGAAAAAACTATATTGTTAGATGCATGAATTTTGACTACATAATAGATTTTTTTTTAATTTTCTATTTCTTTTGGTTTGTTTTGGAGAAAATTGTTAAAAGGAATTGTCTTTCTTTATAGGGGAAGAAAGTGTGAATACAATTCAATTAAAAGTCCATTTAAAACAAACTCTATTATTGAGACTATAAATTTATGCAATTATTTAGTCGGAAAATTAAACTTGATATATGATTTTTTTTTTTAGTACATCAACAATTGAGGGTAAGAGAATTTGAACCCACGACCTCTTGGTCATGAGTCATACTTGATGTCCTATGCTCTTGTTGGTAAACTTGATAGATGATTGATTTAAGAAGGCTCGTTTAAGTTTTCTAGTATTTTTTTTTTAAAAAAATTAATGTTTGCACAAAGAAAAATAAAAGTGGGCTAAATTATAATTTTGGTCCTGAAAATTTTTATTTTAATTACGGTCGGCTAGATGTAGTTTTAATTTGGTATTTATGATTTTAAGGTCTCGTTTGATAATTATTTGGTTTTTGAAAATTAAGCTTAAAAATTCTAATTTCTACCCAATGAGTTTTACCTACGTTTTTTTAAAAACAAGTCAAGTTTTGAAAACTAAAAAAAAAAAGTTCTTAAATGGTACATCAACAAATATAAAAATAGAAAGAGAAATAAATTGTGGAAAAACAAGTATAATTTTTTAAAAACTAAATGGTTATCAAACGAGACCTAAATATTTCAATTTGGTAAGGTTGATTTTAATTTGGCCGGGTTGAATCATCCATAAATTGTGTTTTACCTACTAAAAAAACCACAGATTTTATTCTACTTTTAACAACCTTAACTCCTAATACAATCCATTAACTCAGCTACGTGAAAAATATTTGTTAATGTGATATTGTCATAATTTGTGAACTGTGACAAAATTATAGGGATCAAATTGAAAATTTTTAAATTATAGGACTAAATTGTAACTAAACTCAAATTATAAGAAACAAATTGAAACTTTTAAAACAAAAATCAAAAGAAAACCGATAAAATTTGTAATTTAACCAACGAAAAAAGTAATATTGGTACTTAAGAATTTATTTACCTGCCTTTATATGTCGAGATAAAAACGGTCTCGATCTTGTAAAAATAACAAGTTAATCATTTTTAAAAAAATGGCTGGTATGTAAACAAAAATATTAAAGAGTCAGCGAGTACAGTGAAATAAAAGGAGACCTAAATTTTATGAAATTTTAAAAATATATTTTTGAGAAAATTTGATTTTTTTTTAAACCCAATTTAAACATCAAAACTTTTTATAGTGTCCAATCACAAGCCACTTGCTAATTAATTTTAAAAAGTCATAAAGCTTGTTTTGTTACTAAGGCCGGATCGGTTGTATCTAATAAAGTTCTAGAGGATGACAAAGATTACTTAATATAATAGGCTTTGGCTGATGCATATAGGAAATAACATAATTAATTAGTATAATCACAATCAATTACAAAATCAAACTTCAAAACTGCAAATTGTTATTATTAATGGCATTAATTTAGATATAATTGCGGCCACCAAAAAAGCACTCGAAATTCCTCAACTTGAAACCTGATATCAATAAACAATTGAAAATAATGAAACTACGTAAAATTATAAATTTAGTAACTTTCATATTGTGTCTAATAGGTCATTAAATTTAAAAATATCAAATATGTCTGCAAACTTTTAATCTACGTCTAATAGATTTTTGAGATATTCAACATTTTTTTAAAGTTTGAGAAATTATTAGAGACAAAAATCATACTTTAAATTTTGTGTCAGACATGTACATGTTCTTAAAGTATATCAAATGTCCAATAAATCAAAGACTTATGTGACACATCATTAAAAGCAAAATCGAAAGTTTTTGGCATGTTTGGTAGGTAATCTAAAAACAGTAATTTGAAAAACATAATTAAATGAAAACATAATAAATTGTTTTTCATGTTTTCATACACATGTTTGATAGCAGATTTAGAAATTTAAATCCATTTTAAACAATTATTTAAAGTGTGTTCTATAATATATTTATAGATCATGAAATTAGTTATGGTTACAAAACTAAATATTAGGTTGAATATAAGTGATCATTAATTAATTCAAGAACATGTGTTTTTTCCTTATAATTTTATAATGTATATTATATTATACATATTCTAATTTAACAAAAGCAACTTGAACATGAAATATTATATTTATTAATATTTTTATCTTTGTGTTAATATAATTCTACATTTTAAAATTTGAAGTTTAGAATATGGATATAATAAAGACATAAAAATGTTGTTTTCATAATTTCTACTATTATCACAGTATTTGAAAATACATCTGTCAAACACATATTCACTGGAAAACATAAAACAAAATCCAGATTGTCTACCAAACATACCCTTAGAAACTTATTAAACACTTTCTAAAATTTGTATACCTATTAGACATTAGATACTTTTTGCAGATCAGAAGTCTATTTGACACCCACTTAAATGTTTATGAGCTAAACTTGTAATTTAACCTTAAACAAAGAAAGCAAAAACCTTCAAAAAAAACAAACAGATTCATACATTTCTAGCAAAAATATACAGTTATCAGCCCAGCCAACTGCTATCATCTTTGCCTTCCTCTTCTATACTTTCTTTCTTTATGCACAAACTTGGATGATCCATGTATTCCAGAGCTATGGATCTCATTCAAATGACTCCCAACCTCAGTGGCTTTTCTTCTATGCTTACCATAGACCAACACTCTACCACTCCTTACTCGAATTCCATGACTCTTCGGCCTCAATGCCTTTCTCATTTGAGAACCTCTGTGGTTCCTCGTCCATCTGCAGGACACTCGTTTGCTACTTCTCGACTCGACGTGTTTGGGGACATTGCTCGAATCACTCGATGTCTCGCACCGATGTTTTCCTTCTTCACTTGCAAACTCTTCTTCCAGGTCTCTTCTATGGCGCCGTCTTCTTGTTCGTTTGACACTGGCAAGCTTGATACACATGAAAGTGCAGCAGTACTCCCATGCATGGAAATAGGAAGCTAAACAAGTCCATATCATTCTGCAGAACCCCCGACCGATGCATCCAAAGATCCCAATTTTATGCAGTAAATACAGGAGTAAAAGAACTGCGTTCAATTCCAAAAAAAGAAAAGGAAAATTCAAGTGCTGAACAAATGTTCCAAGTAATAAACAACAAGCAACAATGCACATATATTATTTGGTACTAAAGTTCTAAAGCATCTAAAAATTCTTACAATCACTTAACACTAAAACGTCTAAGCTGGGGTTAGATCCCTTTCCTGAGAAATTTCTTTTGATCTTGTGAGCCTATGATTTAGAGTCACACCAGGGATAGTAGTATATGGTTATATAATACATAAACTACAAACAATATTTGGGGATAAGCAGTAGATTGTATTTCCCATCTCATTACAATTACATCAGTAAGCCACATGTTGATGACCTAAGACATCATTAACTACAGGTTATCAAAGATGGATACATTTTGAAATACGGGGGAAATAGTTGCATTTTCCATGCTTCTATAAATCAAAACTTAGTTGGCAATTTTACCATTGCATCAGTAAGCCATTGATGTAGTGTAGGCAACTTAATTTGAAAACTATAAAGTTGAGAGAGATGAATTATATTTCGAAATGTAGAAGAACCAGTTGGATTTTTCCATACCACATCAAATTAGATTACAACTATTGAACTAGAAAGGTTCTGTAAATACGAGAAGTGGGGGGTCTGATACTTTAGGAAGTTTTAATGTATCACTAGTTGTAACTTGTAATCAAATCTGATCCAGAGGTAACCTCTTTTCTATCAAGAGCATGTTTGAGAGTGATTTAAAAATGGTTAAAATCACTTTTGTCGTATTCAAAATCACTATAAAACATGCTTTTAATTATCCAAAGAATATGATAAAAGTGATTTTAACAATTCTACGGTTTCTCCCAAACATGCACTAAGGGCGTGTTCGAAAGTGATTTTAGTTGTCATGCAATTTTTAGTTATTTTGGACATAACAATAGTGACCTGTTTTAACAGGAGAAGCACTTCTAAAGCAAACCATTCTTCTCAGTCGACCTCTAACTTCACTTATACTATGGTTGGGACTCCATAAACAGAGGTTCACAACAGAAACAACCAAGGACTTCTATAATAATCAAGCACAACGAAAGTCTTAAAACATTTCAGGAAAGCTTAACAAAACAGACTTACAAGTGTTCACAAAACAGGAAAAAAAAAAACAAACAAACTTCATATGTACTAAACTAGGCTTAAGAGAAGGGAAAGAAGGACTTCATAGCCTCACAGGTGGTCACCGGCATCTGCCAGCACAGGGTCAAGCTCTATTTGCAACCAAAACAACAACGAAAGTAGCGTGAGATATATTATTAGATAACTTTCGACCTAGCGATGCAAGGTTTCAAGCTATAAGTTGTCTTCTCCCAACCACAGAAAACAGAGAAATCCTAACATATTAGAAATATCAAAATTCTGACACACATAGACTTTCTTGTTTCACTCACCAAAATATACAAGGATCACGACCATGCCCATCTTTAGCAAATTGGCAACGCAGAAATTTTCTATGTAGCATATGAAATCCCATGTTGATCCACAAACTGAACTGCGAACATGTGCAGGCAATGCCAAAATCAGGTAAAGGATACTCAATCAAAAGGCACAACGTACGACAAAATCAGGTAAGCAATACTCAATCAAAAAGCATAGAACATGACAAAATCAGGTAGATGATTAGGTTTATGGGCAGAAGCCACATGACGAGAAAAGCAAAAGAATCAGGAAAAAAAAAAAAAGAAAAAAGTACCAACCTGCAGGATTTTCCAGAGAGAAAATCAAGTGGGGATCCGAAGATTTTGCCAATGACCGAAAAGAAACCGGAGGCCAATGAACTGGCTACATTACCCATTACGTCGGATAGATTCAGCATTCACTAAGAACTAATAACACACAACAAAAAGAAAACCCTCCTGCAAAAAAAGATGAACAAGTGAAAAATCAAGGCCTGGATGGGAAAAGAAATGAAAACAATACCATCTAAACTAGATGAAACGATCGTATAAAGGGGTTAGGGTTTAATTAACGACGGCATGGAGTGTCAATCATTAGTATTTTCACTTGCAGATGAGATTTGCGGTCACATAACCATCAAAGAAGCTTGTTGGTTAAATCGAATTTGTAGAATCAAATGAAAATTTGAAAATGCAAATACTCCATAAACAATTGCATCGATTAGAATGCTTAAAGAACACCACGAAGTGAAGAACAGCAGATGGAAGAAGAATGGAGGGTGTCTCATTTCCACTGTCGCCGGATTTTGGAAAGATAACCGTCGGCCAAAGCGCTCGTTGATGATCAAATCAAGAAGTTTCAGAATTTCGGTGAGGATTTGGACATGCGGCCCATTTATGTGGCAATGGTAAAAGCCCAATAATTTGTTTCCTCGAGATCGTATAAGCCCAAGTTTTTAAATTGTGAATATAACATGTTTTAAATGTTAATTATCAATATTCATTTTTTAAGATTTTTTTTAGTTCCATTTAAAATAAATTATTAATCATTGTTATTTTTTAAATATATACACACACATACATACATATAGTTTATTGAGTGTAGTGTTGGGTTGAAATTGTGACCGATAAAAATATCAATATCCTATTGGTTTTCATTGAAAAAATGAGATTAACCAATTTATTAAAAAAATGTAAATGAGAAATAACATTTTTTTTTTAAAGGTTTTCTACATAAATAACCTACTTATGAGGCATAATTTACATAATCAACACAAATTCACTAGTTTTTACCAAATGGACAATTGAACCTATTTTTTACATCTATCTATTGAAACCAAAACTATCTTGTTTCTTTTTTAAAGAGAATGAACTAAGTAAATTCCTATAAAAGATTAATGTTAAATTAAAAAAACTGAAAGATATATATATGACTTTGTGAACATCCCTCTCGAATGGAATGACTATGAAATAATCGAGTAATTTTCTTTGTAAGGTAGTTATTAAAACCATAAAAAATATCTTGCAGTCTCGTGTATTGCTAAAAAAACACACGTAATTTCTTAACAACAAGCCTCAAGTCTATTTTACAATAAGGGAGTGTCGCATTGAATTTTTTGTTGAGAAGTTAGCTAAATTTGATTTGGTGCATATATAGTGTTGAATTGATGGTTAATTTGCATGGGTTGGACATTAATGATTGAGTTATATAAATATTGACTTGGGTAGTTTTGTTTTTTGTAATGTGATATTCAACATAACAAGTACTTGTTGGTAGTTTGAGTAAATTCCATTTATTGTACTTGTAAGAGAATTGTAACAATTAAAGATAGTTATATGTGATAGTTATACGTTAAGACAACCTTTAGGCACAACTAAGCTGTTTTTCACTCATCATCACAAGTTGATGGTTATTTGTAATAAAAATATATAAATTATGGATGCCAACTGAGTGATAGATAACTAACCATTAATTAAACTCTTATAAATTCCTATTGCAATGAGGCTTTACGTGACCCATTAAGCCTATCAAGTTTGTATGTCCCATTAAGCCTTGATAGGCTTGTATGTTCATTACCTACTCGATACTTCTTAAGTGCTTAAGCTAATTTATAAGTTCTCACTAGTAAGTATTTGGTAATTGAGTTGGACAATGAGAGTTGAAAAGTACTTTTTCATCGTTTGACGAGTTATAACATCGTGTTGATTACTATTAAGTTATTTAACCAATAATAGAGGAGAATCTAGAGAAAAAAAAGATATAAATATAAACAGTTATTAAAATTTTAATGAGTCAAGATAATGGTGGTAAGATTTTTGACTTGGATCAACTTACTCTACTCACTATTTGATATGATTCGACATGCTTAATCAAATTAACAAGGATTACAGGCATGAAAAAAATATTTAATATGACCACTAATCATAACCATGAGATATACAATTAAATCATAAATTTTAATATTACTTTTCTATATTCAACGATATAAAATCGCTAGACATACATAATATACCAGTCTCCTTAAATAATTTATCTTTCATTAGAACACACATTTGAATTAGGGCAAATAGTTTGTCCATTACCCCCAAAGCCACGCGCGCACGAGCGCGTGGGGAGAATTGTGAAGACGGGAGGAAGGAAGGAAGGGTATAGGAAAAGGGAAAAGAAAAAGAAAAATGGTATTGACATTTTCGTTTGGCAAAGAAGAGAAAGCCAAAGAAGCGAAGTAGCAAAGACCGAAGCTTTCTCTCAGATGCAAACGCAAAGCAAAGAGAGGAGAGAGAGAGAGGAATTTAGAGAGAGAAAGCAGAGCCCCTATTTCTCTCTCCTCCTCTTCCACCATGCGTTCAATTTCGTAGCATAACAACAATCAACGACCCCACAAATTTCTCTTTCCCCCCTGTGATTTCCTTCAACAATGCCAGCTTCCCCTTCCTTCCCATCTGGTAAAACTTCTTCTGACCTAAAATTTCTCTTTCTTTTTCTCTCTCTCTCTCTCTCTCGCTCTCACTCCCCTTTTCTTCTTCTTATTCTTCTTCTCTCTGCGAATTTTCATCATTTACGCATTCCCCACTTCATTTCTCATGTTGCAATTCTGTTTATGGTGTGTAATTTTTGCTTTTGACAAAACCCTTCTCAGGGTCTCGCGGCAAATGGAAGAAGAAGAAGAGGGACTCGCAAATTGGCCGCAGAAACAATTACGGCAACAGTAATAACAGCGGTAGCAACAAGCATGATGATGACGATGAAGATGAAGATCTTGCCGCCACTGAAAACGAGGAAATGGAACGCGATAACGACGATTCTGAGGACCCTCCGACTAATAACCTTCTGCCGTCGCCCAATTCGAGCCTTCAGGAGACTGAACTCTTGTCGGATGATAAAGTGCGTGTCTCCGAGTTTCCTCTGGTTGTCAAGCGGGCTGTCACTCGGCCTCACTCTTCTGTGTTGGCCGTTGTGGCAATGGAGAGGGCAAATCAGTACGGAGAAACTAAGGGGCTGCCTGGAAATCCCTTGATTTTGGAGAATGTGTCTTATGGGCAGCTGCAGGCGTTGTCTGCTATGCCTGCGGATAGTCCGGCTTTGCTGGATCAGGAGAGGGCGGAGGCTGGGAATGCGGCGTATGTAATAACTCCACCACCGATTATGGAAGGGCGTGGCGTGGTTAAGAGATTTGGGAGTAGGGTTCATGTTGTTCCCATGCACTCAGGTCTGATCCTCTCGTCCTTCTCAAATTAATGAACTCCCACACTCATATTTTGGGGGGAAAACAATTTGCATTTCCATCCGTACCTTACATTTGTTGTGGGATAAGTTCACGGCCTTTATTAGCATTATTGTGAAAAAATGAGAGCTAATTGTGTCTGCAAACAGCTATTTAGGAAATTTTAATGCTTGTTCTTCCCAAACGTAACATCAGCTCCAGATGTAAACTAACTGGTTGAATAGCTTGAATTCTATAGAAGTTTTACTCTCTGAGTTCTGTAATGTGATGGATTTTAAGTCAGGATCTGCGTGGGTAGAAAAATTTTAATAGAATTTGTGTATGTTAGTATATGTAGGTAGCAAGTTTGACGCATTTGTACTCAATTTATGCATCAGGATTACATGTACCTAATTGAATAAGAGGGGGAGAGGAATACTATTTAACATGTTACATGCCTACATCAGATTTCTATTATGTGACGGTTGATTTGTTGGAAACAGATTGGTTTTCACCCGCCACCGTGCATCGACTTGAGAGACAGGTTGTTCCACATTTTTTCTCTGGGAAATTGCCTGACCGCACTCCTGAGAAGTATATGGAAATTCGAAATTTTGTTGTTGCCAAATACATGGAGAATCCTGAGAAAAGGGTCACAGTTTCAGACTGCCAAGGATTGGTTGATGGTGTCAGTAACGAAGATTTAACTCGAATTGTTCGATTTCTTGATCATTGGGGTATTATTAATTATTGTGCCCCGACGCCTAGTTGTGAGCCTTGGAATAGCAGTTCATACTTGAGAGAAGATATGAACGGTGAGATTCATGTGCCATCAGCTGCTTTGAAGCCTATTGATAGCTTAATCAAATTTGACAAACCAAAATGTAGGCTCAAGGCAGCTGATGTTTATTCGGCACTTTCATGCCACGATAACAACGATGGTTTATGTGATTTGGATAACAGAATTCGAGAGCGTCTAGCTGAAAATCATTGTAGCTCTTGTTCTCGGTCTGTTCCCATTGCATACTACCAATCACAGAAGGAGGTTAGTTTCTATCACCCTATTGTACTCCATTGTTTGTCTGACTCAGAGTACCTCAGCATATTAAGCTTGTATATGTGCCTGAAGAATGATGGTTGTCAGGGCAAAGATAAATACAGTTAGAGACAATAAATACAATGAAAATAAGAAAGCAGTGCTGTGATAGTGATGTTTCATGTGACATGGCCCTGACAGTCAAAACCTTTTTCCTGTTGAGAGTAAAACAAAAATGCCAGCATTTAAAATTATTGAACCAATGTGGTTGTCCCGAATGGTAAATTCTAGAGGCCTTGGGGTATAGGCAGTTCAATTTTGTGGAGGGAGAAAATGAGAGGAAATACTAGTAGACTAGGCAGTTTTTTGTTCAAGCATGTCCTTTGTGGTGGTTTGTTTCTTCTGGCCTCTGATTTTGTCAACTATTTTTCTTTCATGTTCAAGTATTTATAATTTTTTGATCTAGGATGTAACATTTTGGTGCATGCTTATTCCACCATAAATCTCTTTTAGATCACATCATTACTGAACTTGCATATTCAGGATTTATTGTGATCGATGGTGCACAAAAATAGGTTTTGAGGATTAGCAATTGAAGTCCTTGAACTTGCATCTCAAAGTAGAATATCTACTCCTCTGTCCTTCATTAAGATTGGAAATGGAGTTAGAACCCTACCTTTTTGGGGAGGACTGTTGGACCAATCAAACGTTGTTGGCTTTTAGGCTTCCTTGGATTTTTTATTCTGCTTGATTGCAATCGAAAGCGCTGTAATTAAGCGTTTGCAGTGGAAATCAAATGACAAATTTTCATTTTAGAAGGAACGTTAATGATGACTAGGTGACAGAGGGTTTCCGTTTCTGGAATATTGGAAAAGGTTACATTAAAGTCTGGACCTTCAAGCAATAAGAATCGGTTTTTAACTCTTGATATTTAGCCTCTACCATGCAAGATAATTGCTTCTGATGCATAACTGTTTGGAAATCTCTTGAAATCCTTTTGGATCTTTGTTCTTTGTTCACTTATTGGCATCCTTGCAACAGGTTGATGTTTTACTTTGCTCCGATTGCTTCCATGAAGGCAAATATGTTGCTGGTCATTCAAGCATTGATTTTCTGAGGGTGGACATGACGAAAGATTATGGTGAACTAGATAGTGAAACTTGGACTGATCAAGAAACTCTATTGCTTTTAGAGGCGATAGAATTATATAATGAGAATTGGAATGAAATTACTGAACATGTTGGGTCCAAGTCTAAAGCTCAATGCATTATACATTTTCTCCGTTTATCAGTGGAGGATGGCCTTCTAGAAAATGTTGATGTGCCTGGTGTTCCTCTCTCATCCAATTCTTCACATGGAGAAGATAACGAGAAGTCACATTCAAATATGAATGGTAATATAGCAGGTACTTTTGAACTTTTAACTAACGCTAACAGTTACTGTCATAATGATGACGTTTTGACATTTTCTTTCTAAATATTTGTTTATTTCTGTAGGATCTTCCTCTCGAGACCATAAAGAGATGCATGATAGGCTCCCATTTGCTAATTCTGGGAACCCAGTCATGGCGTTGGTATGTGTCCATCTATTTGATGCTTTACATGTCTTCCACAGTTCATCAAGTAAATTGGAAGAATTGAATTGTTTCAGAACAATATTCCATTGAAAAGAAACCATATTAAAAAAGATACCAGTGCAGAAATATAATCTTTCATGTATTTTGCCCAACACTTGAGTATCTAGTTCCTCCATGTACCTTTCTCATAGATTGCTCCACTAAGTTCAATTTTCTGCTATCTACTTATTTTCTTTGGTTGTGCCATCATTTTATTGTGTCAGCGGCTCATTTATGGGAATGAGTAATAGAACTAGAAAAAGGATCGCCTGGTTGATGATTTGGAATAACGAGTAAAAGACAATTAGGCAGGGAAGAAAGCTGTGCGGAGGCTAACCCATTTGAAGCTGTTTGAGACCTGTAGTGAATTAGTTGTAGTACTAGTATTTGTAGCTTGTGTCAGAGTAATAAGAGTGCAGACGAGATAGAATACTAGGGTTAGGAGGCTAACCCATTTGAAGCTGTTTGAGACTTGGAGTGAACTAGTTGTAGTACTAGTATTGGTAGCTTGTGTCAGGTTAATAATTGTGCACACAAGATAGAATTGTTTGAGGCCAACCCGTTTGAAGCTGTTTGAGACCTGGAGAGAAGAATACTGTGCAACCACCGTGGGCTGGCTTTGTTTCAAATGGGTAAGTGGTAGACAAGTCCAGATTCTCTGAGGTCATTGTTCAAAGTATGGTGGTCATGAGTATTAAAATATCCTATTCAAAGGAGGTTTCCTACTATTTGTATTTCCCCCAACATTTGTGTTTTGTGCTGTAAAAATGAGGAGTCTCTGTCTCATTTGTTGCTTCACTGTGAGTTTTCTGAAAATGTGTGGAACTTCTTTGGAGGAATCTTATTAGGGTTATTCTGAGGCTTCTTTGAAAGGAGAGGAACTTGAGAGTTTTCTCTGATAAGTCATCTTCTCTTTCTTCTTTTTTGTGATTTTGTATAGTTTACTGGCTTTACTTGGAGTCCTGAACATAGTTTGTTTTGTAACTCTATGGGCACCAACATAGTTTGTCTTGAATTGGCTTGACTCTCACTATTATTATTATTATCCTATACCTGGAGACACCCGCACACTCTCACTATTATTATTGGAAAGAAATGAAGACAAAGGAAAGAGAAAGTTGAGCTCATTTCCTATCTTACCTTCAGCAAGAATTCAAAATCATATACTTAACTACAATGGGTTTAAAATCAATGTAACTAAGGGGTTTTTCATTAATTTTACAATTGAGTCTAAGTCACCTGATCTCAATTAATGATGCTTTGGGTAATATCTTGACTTGCTGTGCCTTGAAAGCATGGGCTATATTTCAAGCAGTTTGATTTCAAATTTCTACATTTTATTCTGCTAAGAAGTCACTTTCATGTAGATATTGGACTCTTCATTTCCAATTTAATATTGATATCTGTATCTGACTGAAGGAGCTCTGATTATGAGGTTCTCTTTAAATAAAGGGCTAAAGTTTAAAAATCGTTGATTTAACTTCTGGACATTTGCAAGGTTGCTTTTCTGGCATCTGCAATTGGACCAAGAGTTGCTGCGTCATGTGCTCATGCATCCTTAGCTGCATTATCTGAGGACAGTGCAGCTTCTTCTGGGAGCATATTTCAAATGGAAGGTTCTGCGAATGCTAATAGGTAAATTGCATTTTCTTACTGATTCTAAATGTATCACTTAATTGCTTAATACTTTTCTTGAACAAAAGATCTTAATTTTTAACCTTGAAAACGTTACTTTTTCAGTTACAGCAAAATATTGCATTACCCTGTCAAGTTACAATTGGTGCATAGTCTACTGGCTATTGTGATCGTCTATGTTGTTTTAGTTTTATTTCTGATACTGGGGATCAATGACGGTCTCACAATCATAGCTAGATTTGCCAAGGATATTGCGGTTGGATTTAAAATTTTTCAAAGTCAATTGAATATCTGAACTATGAGATTTATCCAAGAGATTGTCTTTTCTTCCCGCTCAGCCTTCAGTGACTAATTTCCTGACTGCAAGGATAAAAGATATTGATTGGTTTGAATTATTTTCGGATCTTATATCCGATGTTAAGGCTGTAGGGTATGATTCTGCAGTGGATCCTAATTGGAAAGGTTCAAGTAACTGTTTTATGTGTGAAAGTGAAACCTTGTTTTAATGCATATAATATAGCTTTGATTCAGTGTTGATTAGTATATCTTGATGCCACTTATCCCACAAACAAGATTTAAAAAAAAACCACGCACAAAAAAGAGCTTGTGTATGTATGTGTTTTACTGAGGGAAAGGGAGTTCTAATAGCACATAATGGCATCTAAGCTAATGTTCATATGTGGGATATTTAGAGGATGAAACATGTTCCAACTTCCCAGAGTTAATCTTGTGGACGTCATTAGCATGAGTTCTATTTTTAAATTATGATTTATTTCAAGATTGAATATTCTTTTTCAATATGAAAGGACGAATGTGGAGAACACACATGGTAGAGACGGTGGCTCCTATGGAGAACTTCCAAATTCAGTCAAGCAAAAAGGTATGGTTTGAGATTGACTTTTCCTTATTCTTGTTCTCTTTCTTGACTAATGTTTTATATTACTATGAAATTTATTCAATATATATAATCAATTTAGATGAGAATAAGGCAGAGACAGAGGTAACACTATTATCTGCTGAAAGAGTTAAAGTTGCAGCAAAAGTAGGCCTTGCTGCCGCTGCAACAAAGGCAAAATTGTTTGCCGACCATGAAGAACGAGAAATCCAACGGTTGTCTGCTAATATTATAAATCATCAGGTATGACTGTTATCGCTATAACTACAAGTAGAAGTAGTCAGAAACTTAGTGCCCTTTTTGCTTAATCATTCAGAACTATGCGTTTATGAGTTAATGTTCTGCTTGAACTACTACATGTTGACTCGTGTGTTTTTTGAAAAAACTACTACCTGTTGACTGTAAATATTGGTTAGTCATGATACATTTAAGCGTAGGACTCGAAATGAGAATTGACCGACAGAAGGTTTTTGAGCGTGCATGCATTATATTTGACCATTTTCTCCAAAATTTTCATGTTCTCACTTTCACGTCTGAATGTGGCAGTGTTTTATTGGTTAAAAATCTGTTCATGAATTTAGGCCATAAATTTTTTTAGAAAGAAAATAAAGTCAAACAATGAACATTTACTTAGATGGTCACCTCGTATATTTTCCCAATTTGGATAGATCGACTGTCTGTTGTCTGTTGGAAAAGCTGAAACTTATGATTTCACTTGTAAAGAGAAGTTGATGGGTATCTGTTTTGTCGAAATTTATGCAACAGTTAAAAAGACTGGAGTTGAAGCTAAAGCAGTTTGCAGAAGTAGAAACCTTCTTGATGAAGGAATGCGAACAAGTTGAGAGGACAAGGCAGAGGTTTGTTGCAGAGCGAGCAAGAATGTTAGGCGTCCAATTTGGACCTGTTGGAGTTACCGCCCCTGCGAGTTTACCGGGCGTTATCCCTCCCATGGTAAACAACAATAGCACAAACAGTAGACAGAATATGATCTCGCCTCCACCATCCCAGCCAAGTGTTTCGGGGTATAGCAACAACCAACCACTTCATCCCCACATGTCGTACATGCCTCGGCAGCCGGTGTTTGGTTTGGGGCAAAGACTACCCTTATCAGCGATTCAGCAGCAGCAGCAGCCGCCCTCGACAACTTCTTCTAATGCCATGTTCAATGGGCCAAGCAATGCACAGCCTTCTCTCAGTCACCCAATGATGAGGCCAGTTACTGGATCCAGCTCTGGATTAGGCTGAGTTTGGAAGAAGATACCTTCTGAATTAGTTGATTTCCTTTTAAGGTTGATGATTTGTGCAGTCATGAAGAGGGGGCAGGTAAAAGAAAAAAAATGATAATATATTCCATGAGAAAGAGTTGTTCACTGGCCTAACTTTTTCTTTTTTGGGAGCAAAGAAGGGAGATTAACCTGAGGCAATAGTAGGGATTGTAATTGCATTCAATTAGATGTAAAAAGGAACAAAAAAGAAAGAGGAGGAATTTCGTCGTTCAAGTGAAAAAAAAAAAACCATTTATGAAAGTGCTTCCATTCTTCCTTTTCTTTTACCGAATGTGCTTTTTTCCCTACATGTTGCTGTTAGATTTCAGGTAGAGAAGGATGGTTAGAAGAATCAGTTATGGTGGAATGAAGTTTGTAAATTGCTTCTCTTCTGGATCTTATTTCTACCTTCTTCCCTTTTTTATTTCTGTTCATTTACCATCTATAAATTTCACCTGATGCCATTTCATCCTTCAATAAGTTTTCTTTTTTTTTTTTGTACAATAGGGTTGGGGGGATTTGAACCACCTGACTTCGTGGTCACTTATGCATTCAATATGACAGTTGAACTATGCTCTTTTTGGCCTATAATTATGATTTAATTGTTTTCAGGTATTTGAAAATTTGTGGTGGTTGTTTTGTTGGAGTATGGGGGTATTACAATGCCATTTAATTTTGTTCCCAGTTTAGGAAGCCAAAAAAAAAAAAAAAAAAAAAAAGAGTTTGAAAAAGAGTGTTCATCTCGCCCTTAAATTTTCTACAGTACAACACCACCTCCACCTGTATTTCATGTAGTTTTATATCTTAAAAAAACACTAACAAACCAGTCTTAGAAAAAACAAACAATGGAGTAACTAAAATTTAAATATACAAATTTTAGGAGTTACACCCATCAATGTTTGGTAAGGGATTGTATCCTCAATTAAAAAGATCCTAACTTGAATCACTAAAAAGTTCCACATTCATGCTATTTATGTCAATAAAATATATAGTTGTATGTTAATTTTTAAATGTCAACATGAACATAGTTTAACAGTAATTGATATGTACTCTTCTATTTTTAAGTTGGAAGGTTAAATCTTCATACTCAACATTTGTTGTACTAAAAAAAAATAAGACTTTGTAGATTTATCAATGAAATATTCTCTCTCATAAATATACATATTTATTTTTTTTTTTCAAAATATCATTTTTTCGGACACTATTCTTGAACATCTCTTTCACGTATCATATAACCTATCATATAAACATACATTGTGTCAAGTAAATTGCCTTGAAAAAAAAGATATAATCATAATTAGAGAATAGTTTATTACTTGTAAGTTGTAAATGAATGGTAATTGATAAAATATTGATTTTATTGCAAAAGATGCCTTTGTTTAAAAAAAAAAAAAAAAAGGTATACTGTCATGGTCTTTTATTCCCTTTTATTTCTGAAGTAAATAACTAACAAAGAAAGTGAGATAAAATATGAACTCACTTCGATTTCTCCAGCCATGGTTGATAATTACGCTTACTATTTCATATAATTCAAGCAGCCAAACTTAATTAGCGTAAACAAACCAAAAATTATGATGAAGAATATGAACTTTTAAACTAAAGTTTACTTTTTAATTCTAACCATTATATTTATTAAAATTATATGTTTGAATAAAAAGAAAATCAAATACCACAAGGAAACAAAATATGTTTTGTTTTATTATTTATATAGCATATTTTTGGGTTTTTAAGAAAATCCCTATGATTGCTAAGCACAATACAATTGGGATTCATAGCTTTCTATTTCTATTCTTTTAAACTTTTGAGGCTTAGCTGGGCCCAACAACACTAAAGCCCAGTTTCTATGCTTCAAATTGGCTAAACAAAAGAAAAAAAAAACCCACTCAGAAGCACTAGCTAGCTAGAGGGGCGACAACTGGGCCAGCCCAACATCTCTATATGATCCAAAGGGGCCCCATCAAAAAAGCCCAAATCCGGCCCACTCAGAATCACTAGTCGGACGCGGCGACGACTGGTGCGACGAGAACGACGACGGCGGCGACGAAACAGAGTTTCTGAACGGCGAAATCGACTTCCTACTGGAAACCGACCACCGCGACAGAGTCTCCAATTCAGAGGTGTAATCCGGTTCGGGCTTCTTGCTCGGTTTCCGAGTCGGCAAAGGCGAGGGGAAGCAACCGGCCGAGACCTGCTCGGGTTCGACGAGGTTGGACCGGGAGAATCGCCACCGGTCGGACCGGGTTCGCGAGGAGGAGTGGAGGGAGTTGGTAGGACGGTGGAAGTGAGTTACAGCAGGAGGAGGCTTCAGCTTCAGCTTCTGCGGCGGCGGTTGTTGAGAGGAGTAACTGGGAAACTGGCGGAGCCGGTGGTGATTCCTGGGGACGCCGGGTTTGATCTCCCATTTGAAAGGAACGGCAGCCGGTTGCCTGTAAAATTCATCGACGTCCATTGCCGGAAAGCTCAAAATGGAAGTGGAAGAGAAGAGGGCGATGAGATGGGTTAAGTAGGAGAAGAAGAGGAGAGTGTTTAAAACTGGAAATCTCGGCGAAATCAGAGGCATTGAGTTCTGATTTTGGTGGGTCCTTTTTGACTTTGAATTTTCGGTTCATTATCTATAAGACAAAAATGCCTAACATTTAGAATTTTTAATAGACAAATTTATTATCCAAGTGTAATAATTTGAATAATAAAGCCTGCACTTTGTAAATGTTTTAGAATGATGAAGCTAACTTCAACTGAGTTTGATTATCTAACCTAATCACACACTAAATAAATCAAATTTGTACAACTTATTCTTCTTCTTGAATTTTATTTGATGTTCGGAAGTGTTTAGGTCAATTTGTGTGTATCTTGACTATTCTCATAGGACAACTATTTGACCCTTTAAAAGTTGTTTGGACCCTTGAGTGAGTTATAATAATCTATGAAATTATGTAATTTGTGTTTAAGATGCATAGTAATTTAGTATAAGTTATAATAGTGTGTGTTTAGGGTGCAAAGTATTCCAACTCTATTCAATTCATTTGGTTGGCAAGATAACTAAATTGACCATTTAATATTTACATGACCTTTCTTTATTGACCACCATGATAGTTTCTTGTGCCTCATCTAAACACAAACTGCTCAAACCTCATAATTTTGAGCTACACAAATTTAACTTGTAGTAGATGTGTTAAAATAACTAAATAAGTAAAGCCAAAATTTGAGAACTAAAAAAAAGAAATCGTTTTAAAAAATTTATATTTGTTTTTTGAATTTGGTGAAGAATTCAAGTATTCTCATAAAAAAGGATAAAATTCATGGCAGAAAAAGACGAAAACAAATACAATTTTAAAAAACAAAATACATATTCTGATTTATTTAAGAATGGTTGTAATCATTTTTGTTTTTGTAAATCTGACATGATGGGTTGCCAGTTAGCAAATAGAAACAGGGCTGGGATTGGGATTCATTATTGAATTCGCGACAGATCTAATTTATTTGTCCTTCCAACATATCAAATAGAAACTAATTATTTCTTCTTCTTCTTTCAAAAAAAAAAAAAAAAGAAACTAATTAATTATTTGTCCTGAATAACTTCTGGCAAGTGAAGAAAGAAACTGAGGCAAGCCAAATCATGAAGTGAAAGTGGAAGTGGGGCTTAATAATTGCTTTGAGAGAAAATTGGATGAATTATTGATTTTAATGCGTATGGATATGATTTGACTCATATTCTGGCTCATGTTCTAAAATTAATGACATATGAGTTTTTTTGTGTCGTGCATTCCGTCCAAATTTTACTTAAGGGAATCGTATTCTAACTCTAGCTCTCACGCTCTCACTTAAATCTCGTTCTTGCTCTTGCTCTCGCTCATAATAGTAATGAAGTTATCGAAATTCTAGAGAAAAAAAAAAAAACAACAAAAATCGCACTATCGTTCTCGCTCTCGCTCTACCTCTGCTACTTTAGCTTTTCTCTGACTTTTTCCTTGTCCCTTTTTCTTTATATTTTCAGTCACTTATTTAAGCGAGAGCGAGAGCGAGACAACGGGAACGAAATTGTTTCCGCGTATGAGAGCGTGAAGAATAAATACCACTTTATATTATGCTTATGAGTAATTTTGCATACATTATCATGTCAAAATAAATTATATTTTTATTGTTTTAAAATGTCATTAATGCACCCCAAAAAAAAATAGTTTATCCATATGAAAACCCCTCGTTTTGAGTCAAATGAGCCGTAAATCCCACTTTTTTACTGTCTTCCTTCTGATACAGTAAATTGGACCGACCCGTAATCAAGGGTCGGTGGTTTTTGGAATCATCCCCATAATTTCTTTCCTATTTTCATTTTGTCGGATTGCACTTGTCCAAATTAAGAATAAAAATATAAGAATGAAACATTAAATTGACAAGACTTTAGATGTGGAATCGGTTTCTTTTTAATCTTTAAATTAAATTTGTAAATACTAGTTTTTATGTTTTTTTATCTATATTTTTAAAAAACAACCTAAATTTTTAAAATTAAAAAAAAAGCTAAGTTTTTAAAATTAAAAAAATAAATAAATTATTGAAAATTATGTTTTTTTTTTCTTTCACAATTTCTCTTCATATTTTCTACGATAATTTTCATTTTTCTTGAACAACCATTTGAGTTTTTAACTAAATTTCAAAAAAAATAAAAATAAGTTTTTGAAAACTACTTTTTTAGTTTTCAAAACGTAGCTTGGTTTTTGAAAACATAGGTAATAAATAGATAAGAAAACATAGACACTCATATGTTATGCTTAATTTTTGCTTAATTTTAAAAAACCAAAAACTAAAAGTTAAGGTACCATTTGATAACCATTTGGTTTTTGGTTTTTGAAACTTAAGCTTGTTTTCTACTTCTACCATTTTCTCTACGATGATTATCCTAGCTTAAGGAAATATTTGAATTTTTAACCAAATTCTAAAAACAAAAACAAATATTTGAAAACTATTTTTTTAGTTTTCAAAATTTGGCTTAGTTTTTTTAAAACATAGGTAAAAAATAGATAACAAAACATACTCAGAAATGATAGTAGTATTTATAGGCTTAATTTTTAAAAATTAAAAACAAAAAATCAAATGATTATCAAACAAGGCCATAGTTTTCAAAAGCTTGTTTTTGCTTTTTTAAATCTGACCGTTAGAAACTCAAATATTTTAAGGTCAAATATTTGCTTAAATAGATAGAAATTGCTTCAGCGGTTTGCCTATTAGCTTTGAATGCAAGAGAGCATGACTTCAAATCTTGGGTTCTACAGTTTTTTATTGTTTTTCCAATTTTCTTTTCTTTTCACTATTTTTTTCTTTTTCTTTCTTCATTTTATTTATTTTGAAATTATACATAACTATATTATTATTTCTTTTCTTTTCTTTTCACTATTTTTTATTTTTTTTTCTTTATTTTATTTATTTTGAAATTATATATAAATATAGTTTTTTTTTTTAATGATAACTGTCATTTTTTAATATTTTAATTTTTTTCTCCTTATATTTTTTAATATTTTAATTAAGTATTAGTTATTCAAATATTTTCTTAAATTAAAAAAATTAATATTACACTAAAAAGAAACTATAAATAGTCAAGTTATACTGATATTCATCAAACATGATAGTTATCATAACCCAAAAAAACTATAGTAATGTATAATTTCAAAATAAATAAAAGAAAGAAAGAAAGAAAATGAAAAAAAAGAGTGAAAAGAAAAGAAAATTGAAAAAAGAAATAAATAATAAAAAACCTACAAAATCCAAGAATCAAACTCATACCCTCTTACATATCAAGCTAATGAGCTTACCACTACACCAACAAGCATTATATGTTATTGTTTGGTAAAGGTCGTTTCTTGAAGAGTGTATGAGCTTGATATGTATTTCAAAATAAATAAAATAAAGAAAGAAAAAGAAAAAAATAGTGAAAAGAAAATACATAGTAATATAGTTATGTATAATTTCAAAATAAATAAAATAAAGAAATAAAAAGAAAAAAATAGTGAAAAGAAAAGAAAATTGGAAAAACAATAAATAATAAAAAAATCCGCAGAATCAAAGTTTTGAACTCATGCTTTCTTACATTTTAAGTTAATGGACAAACCACTGCAACAATTCACAATATATGCAATTTTTCGGTAAAGGAAGAAACGACTTTCCTCCACGTACATAAGGTCGTCTCTTGAAGAGACGCCCTTCATCCACGTATACAAGGTCGTCTCTTGAAGAGACGACATTGCTATATTTTTAAAAATAGTTTGAAAACTACAATATTTTTAAAAAAAGTTTAGAAATTTGCAATATTAAAAAAAAAAAAAAAAAAAAAACCCTATAACACAGTTTAAACAATTTCAATAAATCGACGTAGATATCTTTCCAATTCTGAAACTGTCCGAGTTTAGCAGTAGCATACTACTAGACTTACTACATCAAGAAGTTCCAAATATTCATTCGAAACCAAGACACTTCAAATCCACAACACTAGAATGTTGGTTAAATTAATGTCATTCAATAAAATAACTACGTCAAATAATAATAATAATTTTAATATGTTGCTTAAAATTACAAGCGTACAGGTCAAGTTTTAATATAGTGAAAAGAGTAACAGTGTCGTACATAGGATAAGATTGAGTTATTTAATTCGATACCACAAATTTAATCTTTCAATTTTATTTAGAAATAAAAATCGAGTGATAAGTGAAAAATATTTAAATTAAGCAAGTTAAAAATTTGAGACAACCAAGAGAGAAAATCTTAGGAACTGCTGTTTGATGCATGATGAAAGCAGTAAATTTGAAAACAAAGGATTCAATGAAAGCAGAGTTGTATTTCATGTTTTTGAGATATGTTTTTAGTAGCGATTTAGAAATTTGATTTCATTCTAAGCATTGTTTAAAAAGTGCTCTATAACATATTTATAGATCATGAAATTAGTTGTAGATGCAAAACTAATTATTATATTGAATATAAGTCATTATTAATTAATTTAGAAAATGATTTTGCAAATTTTATAGAATTATCTTTTTATAATATAATATTCTATAATTTATAATATATTATATTCTACATATTTTAATTTAACAAAAGTAAATTGAATTCATAACATGAAATATTGTATTTATTATTTTTATCTTTGTTTAATATAATTCTGCATTTTAAAATTTTAAATTCAGAATCTGGATACAATGAAAACATAAAAATGTTGTTTTTAATTTCTACTATTTGGATCCTAATCCAAAACAGTTTAAAAAACACATCGCTAAACACATATTCATCGAATTGGTGAATCCGAAAACATAAAACAGGATCCGGATTGCATACCAAACAGGCCCTTCGAGTCTAGACTTCACCAATCAAGCCAACAATTTATTTGAAAGAATGTTAAATTAATGTAAGTTCATGCCATAAATCAAAAAATTAATGTAACAACTAGCCCTATCATAACAATTAAATCTCATGTAAAATTATAAAACCAACATCTCTGTCCAGTTTTTAATAAGCATGCATAACATTAAGAAAACTTTCATTAAAGACTTCTGGTCACTTTCACGCTATAATAACTATTAGTCATACAATCGAGGTCAAATTAATTCATTCTTGTTTCAAGCATAAATTCAAATTTATCAAAACAAACAAACTATAATCAAGAGTTCATAAGCATTAAAAATACAATTACATGAATGGATAAAGTACAATAATTAATTTATTCGCAACAATAAATTATTCAACCTAATAGCTCCGTCTATCCCTAAGATTACTCATGTTAACTAAAAAAATCCCAAATTTGCACATAAAACCATAATAAAGAATATAAAAAAAAAACCATAGGTCGTGAAGCTTCGTCCCCGTTGCAATATCACAATCTTGCACCTTGAAAAGTTTTCCTCAAGCTCCAATAAAACTCCTCTCCCATTCCTCAATCTTCAATTTTCGAAATATGGTTTAGTCCTCTCCAAAAGTTCTAAAACCGCAGCTCAAACTTGCACTCTTATACCAAATGAGGTAGTGTTGACTGCACTATATAAAGAAGGAAATAATGGGTAGCGTTGAGACGCTCACAAAGAATGGAGAATACGCGTGTTTTCACCATATCGTCTCAACGTTGTCCTCTCCCAGCAAGTTTGGCTACACTATGACATCATGCGTCTCAACGTTGTCCCCACAGATCCCAATGATGCATTTTGGCTTCCCTTTTCCTGAAATCTCCAATTCTTGTCTGAAATCGCCTCGTTTTAGCACGGTAGTTGCTTTGATCTCTAATTCTTCATCCAAATGCTCGATTCCTACCAAATAAACAAATATGGCGTGAAAATATCCAATAAAGCGTCAAAACTAGCAATAGTTAGACTCTAAAAATAGCTCACAAAAGTGTGCTATCAACAAGAAAGACACAATGTGAACATATAAAAAACACAATGTGAACATATTTTCAAAATTTATAGAAGGAAAACTAATAAAAACTATTTTTTTAAGAAAAACTAACAATAAACTAATAATAGGGACTAATTTTAAGCTTTATTGAAAGTACATGACTAAAAATGGATATTTGAAAGTACAAAAACCAAAATGCTATTTTAACGTTATTTTTGTTATGCACATATTTGCAAAAAGTGCATAAAACAACCTGAGTATTTACCAAGGGAGATTCTGTCCAGAGTAGCCTACAAGCAAATTGTAAATCATACTTTAGAGAGCAAGAAAACAGAATCTATCCACTATCAAATTGTCATAGACAGCCAGACAGCAGAAAAATCTAGCATATGTTATGGTTGAAGGAAAGACAGAACACTCAAAGTCCTACAAAGAGTAAAATATGAAACATCATCTAATTAAAAAAATCCAACCATCCAAAAGAAAGAATCAGTCACAAGTAGGCTAGTTTCTGGCCATTCTCTAATTCCACAGTTTCAAAAGTATCATAAGCCAGACAAAGAGGTCCATGATTCTACCTCTAAACATGAAAATGGCGAGACATTCAATATTCAGAACATACAAGTTGAACTGCTACTAAACCAAGGCATCAGACACAAAAGGCAGAAAGTAAGCTTAAGAATCTTCAAGAAACCTACAGTTCAGAAAATGAGAACAATGCCTAACCAACATAACTTGAACAAATTACTTCATATTGCTTATTCAACTCTACCTTCTCGAGATATTAGGAGTAACATTCGTGTCTCCAAAAACCAAAGTTCATTTGGAAGAATGGAAATCCATCTGCAGATTGTTGCTGTCAAGCAAAACCAAGGAGTTATGTCATGGAAACAGTTTTCAATGATTGGATAGCTTAAAAAGATTTAAAGTTATTTTACATCTAAAATCACCTTTCACAAACTCAAGATTTTTAAAAACAGATAAAAGTAAGACAAGGAGAAGAATAACTTGAAAAAAAAGAAAAAAAAAAATAGAGCCAACAACAACTAGCCAAACATATTTACACGGAGTATTTGTCTTCAAAAATAGAAAACTGTATTAAAAAACAACTTTAAGATAGCATGGATTGTTGCGAAGAACAAAAGTAGATGAGAAACTGAGAAATATGACAAATATCCTAGAACTCAATCATTTTAAACACTCACAAATGTAGCACCTAAATATAATCCAAAATACCAATTCACATCTCGTTAAATGAAATTTCTGCTTATAATCTACCTTATATGCAACCCCCTGGGGATCCTTTGTAACCAATGATGCTTCCTTCGAGCCTATATCAACAAACAAAGACAGAAAGGAAAGAAGTCATCAGTAGCATGAGCACAAGTTTAGAGTTAGATTTAGACCATAAATGGAACTAGATAGAGAGATCATTACTGTGCATCATGGAAACGATAAACTAAGGCTTTATTTCATAACCATTTTGTTTTTTATTTTCTGTTTTTGAAAATGAAGCTTATATATACCATTTCTACATATAGCTTTCTTGTTTTATCACTTACCTTTTAAAAAGGTTTTAAAAAACCAAGTAAAAATTTGATTTTGTTTATGAATTTGGCTTAGAATTCAAAAGTGTTTTTAAGGAAGGTGAAAAGCTTATCAAACAATTGTGAGGAAACCAACATAATTTTCAAAAACAGAAAACCCAAAACAGAATAGTTATCAAACTGGATAATCCACCATACAAATATATATATCTTTGAGGAGGAGACTTACATCAGTTAAAATTAGGTGGTAATTGTCACAATTGGCTGCTGGAGAAGGAAGAGGTGAAAGTCAACCTTAAAACCCTGTCTTCATCCAACCCCTCTTTACCTCACTGTGAAAAGTCCAGCTGTTGTCTTTGTACATTATAGGCATCAGTATCCTTTCCTGGACATAACTAGCTTTACTTTCTTTACTTCCCTATACCTATTCTCTATGCCACGTCTTATTCTTTTATGCATTTCTTCGTCTAGTAAACTTGCTTCACCTGCTGAGTTCAGCAGATTACATATCAACTGATACGTATATTCTCTAGGCACAGAGCCTCCCTCAAGCAACTCGAGGAGGAAATCACGGGCCTCAATTACCTTTCCTGCTTCACATAGAGCATGAATAATAGGAGTATAAGAACTTGATGTGGCAGTTCCATGGTTCATCTTTTGCATCACTCTTAGCATCTTGATTGCTTGGTCGATCTCGTTCACAGCACTATAGTATCTGATGAAAGAATTATAAGTAATCCGATTGGGAGTACATCCCCTCTTGCTCATATCCTCGAACAATTCCAATGCCCGCTCAATTCGGTACGTTTTGCAACATCCATCAATCAAACAATTGTAGGTCACAACATCGGGTACAAAGCCCTTAAATAACATGATTCTAAACAAGTGATTAGCTTCCCACAACCTCCTTCGAATGGCCTTTCTGCACCCAGTTTGCAAGCTATGTTTACAATAAGAACTAATCAGAATTGTATATGTAAAAATGTCTGGTGGGCATCTAAATCCAGGCAACTCCATCTGCTCCAACAGAAACCTAGCTTTCTTGAAATTCCCAATCCTACACAGAGCATTAATAACAGTATTATAAGCATAAACATCAGGCTTACAATGAAACTGCTTCATCCTATAGAATGCAGTTAGCGCTTCATTCACCAATCCCTGCTCTCCTAGGACTTTTATCAAACACGTTATGGTCGCAGTAGTAACAAGACCCCCATTCCCTCTCCTGGACATGTCCTTCAAAAAATCCCAAAGACCCATCAATCTATTCCCTCGAGCCAATACGCAAGCCATTTCTCTGCAAGTCATCTCGTCGTGTTGAAATCCAAAATGGGTTTCGACCCAATAGAAAAACTCCAACGCTTTATTCAATCCAAGCTGGACCTTGAGTGGATCCCTGTGAGCAGCAGGGCCGAGAACAAGCACATTGTTTCGAAACTTGTAAGCCTCCTGTTTCAATTTCCTCTGCTTGAGAGGAGCACGGTGGCGAAACCCCTTTTGGGTGCCAATGGATAGGGTTGATTGAAAAAGGCAACGAGGTACTGACCTTAGAACATCGGAAACAGACTCGGAAGTCCAAAGCTGGTGGTGGGTGGTGGAAGTAGTGGCTGCGGTGTCGAAAGGTCGGTTTTGAAGCATTGCCACCAAGATTTGGTCTACGAGACGGGGATTAGTGAGACGAAGAGGATTTGATTGTGCCATTTTTTGAGATGGCTTGATTGTAGAATGGAAAGAAGAAAATAGTCTCGGTTAGAACTTACAACATTGAGATGGTTCAATGTCTAATGGAGCTCACTGTTCTGTTCTGTGACAAAGCCAAGCACAAATATGAACGAGGAAGTCCATGTACTTCATTCCCCTGCATATATATATATATATCAAATCAGCATCGTTGGGGCGTGCAACGGGGGGCAAAGAATATTCAACATTTTTGTTAAAATATTAGCAACTATTAAAACTGTTTAACATTTTGATTCGTATGTGTAAATGTTTTGGTGTTAGTTATACAAATTAGAGAACCAACAACGTCAAACTGGTGACTCTAGATTTAAATTTGAGTCACCTTCATTGTTCTTTGAACCAATTATTGTCGAGCTCAATAGTTAATAAGAAGCTTCTTTTCAAGCTAATAATAGTAATTAATGACTCGTTTGATAACATTATTGTTTTATGTTTCTTGTTTTCGTTTCTAATCTTTCAAGAAACAAGCTTGTTTGATAAACGTTCTTATTTCTTGTTTACGTTTCTAAAAATGGGACACATTTTGATAAACTATAAGTTGGAGTTTCTCCATGTTCCGTTTCTACATATTATATGGTTTCGTTCCATCAAATCATCATAATAGTTCATCAGCCTATCCTGCGTGCACTATGTTCTTCATCCCTACCTTTTCTATTTTTGTTTAAGCACCAACCGTGACGATTTTATATATTTAATTTTAATTTTAAATTTTAAGTTCTTATCCATATATTATTTTAAATATGGAGTTTGTAAAGTATATATTATTTTAATTTATAATACACTTGTAATCCATCAAAATTTCATCGTATATAAATTTTGTTCATTAAAATATATTTTTGGGCTCACTTTAATATATTATAACCATAACATTTATAGAACAATTTGTATTAAATTTGTGATAATTATTTTTTATATATTTGAACTACATAATGTTAACTTTTAATAATTATTTTTTATATGTTTAATGCGAGTTATATATATTTATATAATTAAATTTTATTTAAATTATAAATTGAAAAAAAAAAAGAAAAAATAAGAAACTTGGACAAATTTCTGTTTCTGTTTTTTTTTTTTCATCAAACAAGAAAAAGAAATAATAACTAAATATATTCTGGTTTTTGTTTCTTAAAAAACAAGAAACAAGAAATAGGAAATAAGAAACGAGTAACAGAAAACGAGAACGTTATCAAGCGGGGCTTAAGCTAGTAACTAGGTGTTTCGATTCTCAAGTTTAAAGGGTATTTATTCTAACTTGTAAAAGAGATTATACTTTTTATCTGCTTTTAGAATTTGCTTAACCACTTGTTGATTATCGAAAGTTTTTTAAAACACTTTTAAATAGTCTAATTACTTTTACTACTCTTTAAAATTATAATCCTGTTGTGGAAAAAGGATGGAAACCGGGTATAATTTTATCAATATTTAAATAGTATAATAATATATTTATAATAATAATAATAATTCAAGTGTTTTGAAAATGAAATATATATAATATAAACAAAAGAGAGTGGAAATTTATGGAAGATTAAATAAAGACTAAATTAAAGAGAAAGTGGAAGAGAATGGAGAGAATTTGGAGAAGGATTTCAACAATTGTGTGTCTTTCATAAACCACCATAAGCCACTATTTATAGGCTAAATGGAGAGAAGGATGTGGAACAATTGACACTAAGCATTGGTGAGAAATGGACACATGGAGGACACTATGGCTAAGGAGGGGTTGCCATGTGGCATGGGTAGAAAAAGGCATGTGGAATGGGTATTTATACTTGTTTGTTTATAATACTCCCTCTTATATAAAATATGCCTCGTTAAAACTTACTAGGGAAAAATCAAATGGGATAAAAATCCTAGTGAAGGAAAAAATACATATTTTATATAATACATTTACTCCCCCTCATGACGACATCACTTGAGATCTCTGAGTCGTCGCATCCCAATACTATGAACCAATTTCTCAAATGTTGTAGTTGGTAATGTCTTTGTAATTATGTCCGCCAAGTTATCCTTCGAACAAATCTGTTGTACTGAGATGTCGACATTTTCTTCAAGGTCATGAGTGTAGAAAAGCTGTGGAGAGATATGTTTCGTTCTATCTCTTTTAATATATCCTCATTTGACTTGAGCTACACACGTTGTGTTGTGTTCGTATAATATTGTTGGAAGGGGTTTACTCGAAGACAAGCCACACGTCTCACGAATGTGTTGTGTCATTGATCTTAGTCATACACATTCTCGACTTGCCTCGTGAATTGCGATGATTTCAGCATGATTCGAAGAAGTGGTCGTGATGGTCTATTTCACTGATCGCCATGATATAGCAGTTCCTCCACATGTAAATAGATAACTTGTCTGAGATCTAGTTTTGTGTGGATCAGATAGATAACCAGAATCTGTATAACCAACCAGATCAAAACTGGATTTGTTAGAATAAGATAAACTCATATCAATCGTCCCTCGAAGATATCGGAGTACATGCTTAACTCCATTCCAATATCTTTTTGTAGGACATGAACTATATCTAGCTAATAAATTTACTGAAAATGCAATATCTGGTATTGTGTTATTAGCCAAATACATAAGTGCTCCAATTGCACTAAGATATAGTACTTCAGGACCAAGTAGTTATTCATTGTCATCTCGAGGTCGAAATATATATTTCTTTACATCCAGTGAACGAACCTTCATTGGAATGTTCAATGGATGTGTTTTATCCATATAGAATCTTTTTAAGATTTTCTCTGTATAAGTTGATTGATGAACAAATATCTCATCTGCTAAATGTTCAATTTGCAAACCAAGGCAAAATTTTGTTTTTCCAAGATCTTTAATCTCGAATTCTTTCTTAAGATATTTTATTGCCTTGGATAACTCTTCAGGAGTTCCAATTATATTTAAGTCATCAACACATACAGTTATAATAGCAAATTCTGACTGAGATTTATTTATAAAAACACACGGACATATTGGATTATTTTGATATCCTTCTTTCAACAGATATTCACTCAGGCGATTATACCACATTCGTCCTGATTGTTTTAATACATATAATGATCTCTGTAACTTTATTGAATACAATTCACGAAAACTTGATTCATATGTTTCTGGTATTTTAAATCCTTCCGGGATTTTCATATAAATGTCATTATCCAGAGATCCATATAAATACGTCGTGACTACATCCATTAGATGCATATCAAGTTTTTCATATACAGTCAGACCAATCAAATATCTTAACGTTATTGCATCCACCACAGGAGAATATGTCTTCTCATAATCTATATTAGGCCTTTGCGAGAATCCTTGTGCAACAAGTCTCGCTTTATATCTTGTGACTTCATTCTTTTCATTTCATTTCCTTACAAATACCCATTTGTATCCCACAGGTTTGACACCTTCTGGTGTTAGGACTACTGGTCCAAAAACCTCACGTTTTGAAAGTGAGCTCAACTCTGCTTGGATTGCTTCTTTCCACTTCAACCAATCCTTTCTATTTTGACATTCTTCGATAGATTTTGGATCAAAATCGTCACTTTCATAAATAATATCGTGAGCAATATTATAAGCAAAAATGTTGTCAACAATGATATCATTTCGGTTCCATCTCTTTCCTGTTATAACATAATTTATAGAAATTTCATTATTATCCTCAAGCGTTTGATTTTCATCAATACTCTTTTGAGTAGTTGTATTCTGGATTTCTTCTGGAACATCCATACCTTTCATTGAATCATTTTGATTCTCAACTACTTTTCTTTTTCGAGGATTTTTATCTTTGAAACCTATTGGTCTACTACCGCTCGACGTGCTCCGCACTCATTATTGACAACATGTTCCGTGGAATATCAATTTTTGATGGAGCATTTTTTCACCGTATATATGATTTAGTCACTCTTTTAGCATCTGTGAATGCATATGGTAATTGATTTGCTATATTTTGCAAATGAATTATCTTTTGAACTTCAAGTTCACATTGATCTCTACGAGGATCTAAATGAGATAATAATGACGCATTCCACGTAATTTCTTTTTCCAACTTCTTAATTCCTCCCCCTAATGTTGGAAAATTTGTCTCATTAAAATGACACAGCAAATCGTGCAGTAAATACATCACCCGTCAGGGGTTCAAGATATTTAATAATTGATGGGGAATCATATCCAACATATATTCCTAACCTCCTTTGAGTACCCATCTTAGTACGTTGTGGTGGAGCAATTGAAACATATACTGCACATCCAAAAGTTCTTAGATGAGATATATTTGGTTGCTGACCATAAACTAATTGCATGGGAGAATATTTATTATAAGCTACTGGTCTAATACGTAATAATGATGCAACGTGCAAAATAGCATGCCCCCAGACCGATGTAGGGAGTTTAGCTCTCATAAGTAATGGTCTTACAATTATTTGCAGACGTTTTATAAATGATTCTGCTAAACTATTTTGTGTATGAACATGAGCTACAAGATGTTCAACACTTATCCCAATTGACATACAATAATTATTAAAAGTTTGGGATGTAAATTCACCAGCATTATCAAGTCGAATCGTCTTAATTGTATAATCAGGAAATTGTGTTCTTAACTTAATTATTTGAGCAAGTAATCTTGCAAATGCAAGATTTCGACTTGATAATAAGCATACATGTGACCATCTGCTGGATGCGTCAATTAATACCATAAAATATCTAAATGAACCACTTGGTGGGTTAATAGGTCCACAAATATCACCTTAAATTCGCTCTAAAAATGCAGGTGATTCAATGCCCACTTTAGTTGGTGATGGTCTAATAATTAATTTTCCTAGAGAGCAAGCATCACATGACAATTCATTGGATTGAAGAATCTTCTGGTTCTTTAAAGGATGTCCATGTGAATTATTAATAATTTTCCTCATCATTATCGATCCTGGATGACTCAGTCGATCATGCCAAACACTGAATATTTCTAGATTCATGAATTTCTGGTTCATTGTTGCATAACATTCGATTACTTGTATATGAGTATAATATAATCCAGAAGTAAAAGCAAACAGTGTTTCAATATACATTTTTCATGTGAAACAATAGATATTATATAGAGACACTCTATATTATTTTTACGATCAGTTTCAACATGATAACCATTATTACGTATATTTTTTAAACTCAATAAATTTCTCTTTGATTTGTTAGAGAACAAGACATTATTAATTGAAAATTTTGTTCCTTTAGGCAAGATAAAACTTGCTTTTCCAAAACATTCAATCAGTCTGCAGAACTTGATATAGTATTGATTTTTGTTTCCAGCATTATCAATTTAGAAAAATATTTTCTGTTTATGAGTATCGTGTGCATAGTTGCGGAGGTTGCTAGACATAAATCCTCATTGCTCATTTTCGGGTTACTCAACATATTGAAATTGTCCATATTTTTTCATTGATAAGAAAAGAAAAGCGATTACAAAAAGTCCTAAATATATATACAAAAACAAGAAAAACATATTATAATTACAAACAATGCTTAATTATATATCTTCATACAAAACATCCTCTACTTGTTTGATTGCATCAATTTTCTCTCCAGGAGATTCAAAATAATCAACCACATCAAGATGCACCATATTGGAGGGATCAAACACATCATCTTCTTGAATGGCAAGATTCACCTCCACATTCTTCCCTTTTCTTTTTTTCCTTCAGGGAAGCTTGATAGAGATCAACAAGGTGTTTTGACGTACGACATGTACGTGACCAGTGCTCAGTCATTCCGCACCGGAAACATTTATGTTCATCATCTTTTGAACTCTTATCTTGTGGAGTCTTGCCTTTACGATCATCACTTCGTGTGGGTTTCTTAAAATTATAATGCCCACCACGAAAATATGTATTTCTTCCTCTACCGCGGTCCCGACCTCGACTACGACCACGATTATTGAAATTCACACCATTCACTTCGAGGGAATGGTGTTGCTCAGATTGGTCGAGATTCATGATTTTTCATTAATAGCTCGTTATTTTGTTCAAACCACGAGAAGATATGAAATTAGTTTCGGATATTTTTAAAGTATTTCTCTCGATATTCTTCGCTGCTGCAGGATCATATTCGAGACATGAAAAGTGGAGAATATCTTCTCTAACATATCAACATCAGTAATCATTTCTCCGCATAATTTTAATTTTGAACTAATTCTGAATAGTGCGTAATTATATTCACTTACTGATTTGAAGTCCTGCAACCTCGTGTACATCCAATCATAACGAGTTTTTGGAAGAATAATCGCTTTTTTTATGATCATACCTTTCTTTCAAACCTTGTCATAGAATGTAGGGATCTTTTATTGTAAGATACTCCATTTTCAATCCCTCGTTAAGATGATGGCAAAGGAAGATCATGACTTTGGTTTTTTCTTAATTTGATGCATCATTTCCTTCTTTAATTGTTTCTCCAAGATTCATGGAATCTAAATGGATCTCAGCATCAAGAATCCATGACAAATAGTTATTTCCATTAATATCCAGGGCCACAAATTCTAATTTTGCAAGATTTGTCATAGTAATACTATATAAAAAGAAATTACATTTACATTAGGAAATTAATTGAACATGCAAAATAACATTTTATTATTTAAAAGAAATGACTTACCCGGAGAACCTACCTTCAGTGGAAAAATCGACAGAGTTTCATGCTGATAACGTGTTGTGGAAAAAGGATAGTATTATTATTATACTATTTACCAATATTTAAATAGTATAATAATATTTAAATAATAATAATAATAATAATAATAATAATAATAATAATAATTCAAGTGTTTTGAAAATGGAATATATATAATATAAACAAAAGATAGTGGGAATTTATGGAAAATTAAATAAAGACTAAATTAAAGAGAAAGTGGAAGAGAATGGAGAGAATTGGAGAAGGATTTCACCAATTGTGTGTCTTTCATAAACCACCATAAGCCACTATTTATAGGCTAAATGACAAGAAGGATGTGGAACAATTGAACACTAAGTATTAGTGAGAAATGGACACATGGAGGACACTATGACTAAGGAGGAGTTGTCATGTGACATGGGTAGAAAAAGGCATGTGGAATGGACATTTATACTTGTTTGTCTATAATAAATCCAATGTTCTCAATTTCTTTAAAAAATACTTTTTGTCATCCATAAGCACTTTAAAAATATGTCATTCACATACCAGCTTTCAGCTAACTTTTTAAAAGGTAAAAAGTTGGTTTTAGCACATTAAAAGTATTTAAAAAAAATAAATAAATAATCACTAGTCCAGTTTTTGAAAAGAAAAAAGTGTTTTTTTTTTAAACTCAAAAGTTTTTTTCACCTTTCAAAATTTAGATAAGTATTACAATTTTTACCTCTAAATTTAGAAAATGGTATCAATTTTTACTTTAACTTTCAATTTCATCAATTTAAAACCTAAATTTAGATAAATATTACAATTTTTATTAAGTCTTAGCTAATTCACCCACTAATTTTAACAAAAAATGAACGTAAAAATCTTCATAGAGTCACTAATTTCAATAAAATCCAACTTTATCAAAATTTATAAAAATATAACTCTAATGTCATAAATTAATTTATCAATTTTTTATCATAAATTTATAAAAATATAACTCTAATGTCATTTTTTAAAAAAAAATTATAAAAGTAAAAATTTATTATAGTTATATTTTATAATCATTGGATACAATATTTTTTTATGGTAAAAAGGGGTAAAATTGGATATTTTCCCTCATTTTGTTTAGGAGGTGATGACCAATATGTATACCATCAAATGACTTGATTGTTAAATGTGTTTGTATGTTACTGAATAAATACAAAACACATGTAAGCCCAACCCAAAATAAATAAATGAAGATAATATAAAATAAAAAATTTGGTATTAAATTAACCCTTCCAGTCTTCCAGAACTCTCCGGCCTCCATCCCCATTATGGGTGATATTGGTTCAGTTTTAATCAGTTTTAGGCCAAACTGAGAATCAAACCGATCCAATCGGTTTCATAAGATGAATCAAACCAAAGTTCAATAAAGGACAAAACCATTGGTTCAATTGTCTATTAGTTTGGTTCTTTTTTTTGGTTGGTTTTCGATTTTTTTAACAAATCTTATGTTATTTCATTTCTTAGTTTCATCCCATTTTAATATTGTTTGCCCCTAAATTTCTCAATAACTCAATAAGAATTTATAGAGTTAACAACCTCATTTTGTTACTTTAAAATTAGTTGAAAGAAAAAGGATGAAACGACGCAATAATGGATAGGGATTCAATTTGGGGTTTTTTGAGTTACAAATATATATACTTTGGTTTGGTTCGATTTTTAATGATTTTTCTAAACGAAAATCGAACCAACCCAATATTTTTCAGATTTTTTAAAATAAAAACAGAGATGTCTAATTTTCTTCTAAAAAATCAAACCAAACCATTAGATCGGTTTTGTTTGGTTCGGTTTGATCGATTTTTGGTTAAGACTATCACCCCTAATCTTCATCAATAAATTTAACCAGGTTGGTTAATAATTAATTACTTCATTCACAGATTTGACTGTAGTAAATGTGGAATGAGATTCATTTAGATTTTTTTTGGTAAAATTATAAAATTAGTCCATAAACTTTAAATTTGATATCTAGTAAGTTAATTAAGTTTTAAAACGTTAAATAATTTATTCTTGAATTTTTAATTTTGTGTTTAAAAGTTTTTTTACACATTTTTTAAAATTCACGTAATTATTAGATATAAAATTAGTTTAGAGACTTTGACACAGTGAATGTGTTATAATAGTATGAGTTGTAACAGTTTGTGGATTATAATAGTATGTGAAATTATATAATATTATTTAAAATGCAGAGTTATTTAGTCAGAACGTTATTATGACTCATGCCCAAACAGTCCTAATTTTTTTTAGTTCAACGAGATGCACGTGAAGGATTTGAATCTGACATCTTGGTCGAATAGCATACACTTTTAAGCTTAAATGATTTATTAGACACAAAATTGAAAGTTTAGAGTTTTTATCATAAACGATTTAAATTTCAAAAACTTATTAAGCATCTAAAAATTTAGGGAATAACTTGTAATTTAATCCAACTATTTAGGTCCCGTTTGATAACTATTTTGTTTTTTGTTTTTTTAAAGTTAAGCTTATTTTCGCCTAATTTCTATACAATAGAGTTGATCTCCCTTGAGTAAGCATTTAAACTCTTAGCCAAATTCTAAAAATAAATCAAGTTTTTAAAAGATACTTTTTTTAGTTTTCAAAAGTTGACTTAGTTTTTGAAAATATAGGTACAAACTAGATAAAAAAATATATAAACTCATTGGTAGAAGTTGTATTTTTAGATTTAAATTTTAAAAGTTAAAAACCAAAAATAAAATAGTTATCAAATAAGATCTTAATTATCCATTTATTTATTTAAAACAGAAGCTCTGGATTGAGAACGGGAAATTGCATAAATAACACCTAAATTGCCAATTGGTTAAAAAGGCAATCAATGGACTCTGTATGGCAAGGAAACCTCTAAAATGGTAGTTTTACTTTTGCCCACTTTTTTTTTAACAAATAATAATAATAATAATAAATAAAAACAAATGAAGATTTGACTTCATGTATTCATTACCTTACAAAGGTCCACACTGTTGTCTTTTTCAACATGAAAGTCTTCTTTGGATTTTGGACTCTTTTACAGCACATATAATTTTCATTATTATTGTAGAGGAAAATATATAATTGGAAATTGGAAATGTAAGTTGAAATGATGTCAAAAAAGGAATGGTTCATACTTGAGTAATTCTCATCTTTTTTCTAAAAGAGTTTTCAATGTAGAAATTAAGTGTTGTTTGGGGCGTGAATGAGGTATAATAACATAGGATTATAATAGTTTGTAGGTTATTATAGTCTGTGAAATCATATAATATTATTTAAAATACAAAGAGCTTGTTTGGAGCATAGGTTATAATAACCCGTGTTATTATAACCTGTGGAATAATCTACATCCCAAACACAAACTATTATAACCCCAAACCATATTACTTTGTATTTTAAATAATATTATATAATTCCACATATTATAATAACCCACAAACTATTATAACCCCCTTATTATTATTAACCACTCAGCGCCCCAACTAACCTCAAAGTAGTATAGTATGGGGTTATAATAGTCTGTATTTGGAGTGTAGAGTATTTCACAGGTTATAATATAATAACACAGGTTATTAGAACCTGCCCCAAACAGGCCAAGATTTAGGAAGAAAAACTCAAATAGAGAGATAATTTCTTCTGTTCACTCCTCTTTGTTATAGATTCAAGTAGGGGTGAACCAAAAAAAAAGACCGAAAACTGACTCGATCGACCACTCAGCGCCCCAACTAACCCTAAAGTAGTATAGTCTGGGGTTATAATTGTCTGTATTTGGGGTGCAGAGTATTTCACAGGTTATAATATAATAACACAAAGTTATTAGAACTCGCCCAAAAAAAGCAAGCAAGATTTAGGAAGAAAAACTCAAATAGAGAGATAATTTCTTCTGTTCACTCCTCTTTGTTATAGATTCAAGTAGGGGTGAACAAAAAAAAAGACCGAAAACTGACTCGATCGACCACTCAGCGCCCCAACCAACCCCAAAGTAGTATAGTCTGGGGTTATAATAGTCTGTATTTGGGATGCAGAGTATTTCACAGGTTATAATATAATAACACAGGTTATTAGAACCTGCCCCAAACAGGTCAAGATTTAGGAAGAAAAACTAAAATAGAGAGATAATTTCTTCTGTTGACTCCTCTTTGTTATAGATTCAAGTAGGGGTGAGCAAAAAAAAAGACCGAAAATCGACTAAACTGACTCGATTTTGGTCGGTTTAAGGAAAAAAAAAAGGCCGACTGAACCGCCGAATTTGGTCAATTAACGACCGATAATCACCCCTAGATTCAAGTACACTTTTGATTTTAGTTACCTGCTAAATTTTTATTCTATCACGAATGAAAATGATTAAGAATATATTTTTTTAAAAAAATACAATTTTCGAAATTTATGAGATTTCATATTGATTATTAAAAAAAAATCAAACATGTTGCAAAGGTTTATGGTCTACGATCAATCAAGTACACTAGAAAAGTCAAAAAAGTTGGAAGGAAAACAAAAAAAAAAAAAAAAACAAACAAACACACAAGAATCACGAAAATCAAGAGCTTGTTTTTTCTATTGAAATATTATATAGGAGTTACTTTTTCCATTTGAATTGTTCATAAGTTGCAGTATTCAAGTTTCTTATGTCATTTGTCCTGACTTTTCAATCAAACTATTCAAATAAGCATCTTATGATATTATATTACCAACTTTAAACTTAAATCTGCAGTCTCGTTTGATAATAATTAGGTCTCGTTAGATAACTATTTTTATTTTTTATTTTTATTTTTATTTTTGAAAATTAAACTTTAATTATAGGTTTTCATGTTTTCTTATCTGGTTCTAAGATGTGTTTTCAAAAATTAACCCAAACTTTGAAAACTAAAAAAAAAAAATTTAAAAACTTGTTTTTGTTTTTACAACTTGATTAAGAATTCAAGTGTTTTCTTAAGAAAGATGAAAACCATTATAGAGAAATGGTGAGAAAACAAACATATTTTCCGAAAACTAAAAACTAAATGGTAATCAAACGGAGCCTTAGACCCGGTTTGATAATCATTTGATTTTTTGTTTTTGGTTTCTGAAAATTGTACTTTTTTTCTCACCATTTTCCTACAATAGTCTTCATCTTGTCTACAATGCTTCCCACATTTCTTAAGAAAATACATGAATTATTAGTTAAATTTAAAAAACAAAAACGAGTTTTTGGAAACTATTTATTTTAGTTTTCAAATTTTGGTTTTATTTTTTTAAAACACATCTAAAATATAGATAAGAACATGAAAAACCATAGGTGAAAGTAGTATTTATAGCCTTAATTTTCAAAAACCAAAAACTAAAAATCAAATTGTTATCAAACGGAGCGTTAGTTTTTTGTTTTTGAAAATCAAATTTATACTTTTCTATGTTTTCCTATCTACTTTTTAAAAAATGTTTAAAAAACCAAACAAGTTTTGGAAACAAAAAAAAATTATTTTTGTGTTTTAGAATTTGATTAGAAACTAAATGTTTTGGTAAGAAAGATGGAAACATAAGAGAGAAAATAAAAATCATGATAAAACAACCACAATTTTAAGGATCAAAATAGTTACAAATGGAGCCCACAAGATTTTGCTTTTAAACTAAATTCAAATGGTTACAAATGAAGCCCACAAGATTTGACTTTTAAACTATATTCAAAATGTCTGATAGAAATTGAAATGTTTTTTTACATATACACTAAAAATCTTTATCTAAGATCTTCTGAAATTAGAATGCTTATTGCTTTTTCACTTGGGGAGTTTATTTTGATCTCATCCAATATTTTAGTGAACTGAATGAAGGTTCCATTGGCAAGGACTGAATGGTCCACAAGAACATTTTTCCAATTTGTGCTATGGAATGAGGAAGAAGAAAAAAATGTGCACTTTCAATGGTGCCCCTAAAGGTACCAAATTTTCATAAAAGTATGCATAGAATTTTCATATGTCCACTTCCAATGGTGCCCATAAAGTTCCATATTTGCCATGAAAAAAGAATTTTTCAATTTTAAATTGGTATCCAAAATGCCCTAAAGAGGATTTTCCACATAAAAGTAAAGATTCAATTGATTTTTGTCTTTAGAAAGAGGAGAAAACTTTTCCCTTTTCAAAACCAAAAAAAAAAAAAAAAAAAAAAAGTGAAAACTTTTCCCCTATTGAAGGAGAAGATTTCATTTGGTGTGAATTACTTTCTTCCAACTCCCTAGCTTTAGAACCATGCATTTCTTTTAATTTTTTTAAACTTTTTTTGGGTTAAATTATCAAAAATACCTTTGAACTATGGGGTTGGTTTCAATTATACCCCTAAACTTTATAAAATTTCATTTAAACCCTTGAACTTTGAAGGTTGTTTCAAAATAACTCTTGAAAGTTTTTTATGGTTAAATTTATGGCTGAAAAATGACATATTTACATATGTTTTGATTTTTTTTAATGTACGAGCTCAAATATGTTCACATAAGTAATAATACAAATGCAAATACAATGTTTTTCGTCCGTGAATTTAACGGAAAAAAAATCTTGAAGGGTTATTTTAAAGCAAACTTCAAAATAAAAAATTTAAAATTGAACTTTTCAAAGTTTAGAAGTATAATTGAAGTCAACCTCATAGTTCAAAGATATTTTTGTAATTTCACCTTTTTTTATATATATATTCATGAGTGTCCGAACTACCTTACATTCACTTTGACAAATTTTAGGAGACAACTGTCTAACCCTACTATATTTGATGTTAAATCAGAGGTAGGTAGTCATCATGAATTATTTAAATTTATTTCCTTCAATAGAACCGTGGATCTAATCATACAATTATGGGAGGATCAGTCACAATTTGACTGATAATCCCAATAATTTCTTCTTCTATTAAAATTGGAATGAAAGAATGAGAAAAAGGGAAAAGGGGAGAAAAAGTAACCATTTCTAAAAGATGAAATTTCCATATGAATACTCAAATTTCCTTTTGGGGGATTGAAAGTTGTGGATCTCTTAGATTCACCATTTTACAGACTCTCCCTCATGGGGTCTGACTTCACTACTTACTCAACAGTTAAACAGTAAAAAGACAACCATTACAAAAGTTAACTGAAATTAAGAAAAAAGCACTAGCATTTGCATTTGAAGCAGGCTGTTTGTTTTTGTTCTTGTTCTTGTTCTTGTTCAGCAGCAGAGTAATTAATGACAGGTAAAAATTTCTATTGAATTAGTAGCTGGTGTGAAAGGGCTTAATTGACTTAGAATCTTGAATAACTCCAGCTACTGATCCAGCTGCTGCTGCAATGGTGATTATCAGGCAAGCCATGCTTAGAATTTGGAGACTGATCCATCTTGTGCTCCATTTTGGGATCTTCTTTTGAGCTATGTACATTTCAACTGGGAAGTACACAGTCAGAGGCCAAAATCCCAATGCTCCCAGCAGTCCAACCACGTCGTTGAAGAACGGGAGGAGCATCGAGATCACCGTCGTCAAGATCACGAAGATCGTCCTCCAAACCAACCTGAATCGGTTGAGTTTCAATGGGCAGAAACCCGGGATTGGGATCTTGATGTCTTCGTTGATGAATGGGCTATCTGGGAATCGGCTCGACGCGAATTTCTCGATGAAGGCGAAGAGGGGCTGGCAAAAAACTTGGTATGCACCAACGAGATGGACTACGATGGCTACGTTCGCTATGTCGAGAAGCCAGTACGGGTTGTAGAAGCCGAAGCCGGTGAGGAGGTTGCCTGGAGCAAAGTCTCCAAAGGATGCATACCCCATACAGCCACAGAGCATGTAGAAAATTGTTGTCACTGCTACACTTACAAGAGTGGCCTTCTTCATTGTCTTGGCTTCTGATGGAGGGGCTTTGATTGTGTCCTATATACAAATAAAACACCAAATATTTCAACTCATAAACCATCAAAAGCCACACCCTAACGGTTGTAGGTTCAAATCCCGGACGAATCATCAAAAAGGCTAAACAATAAGCTACCGTTCGATAAAGATTTCGGTTTTTGAACTTTCTTAAAAAAAAAACTTGAATTCTTCCTCATTTTCCAGTAACAAAAACAAGTTATTGAAAACTAATTTTCAAAAACTAAAAACTAAGGCCCAGTTTGATAACCATTTTGTTTTTGGATTTTAGTTTTTGAAATTTAAATCTAAAAATACTACTTCTACCAATGAGTTTATATGTCTTCTTATCTACTTTGTACCTATGTTTTCAAAAACCAATCCAACTTTTGAAAACTAAAAAAAGTAGCGTTAAAAAACTTGACTTTGTTTTTAGAATTTGGCTAAGAGTTCAAATGCTTACTTAAGGGAGATGATCTCTATGGTAGAGAAATCACGTGAAAATAAGAACTTTCAAAAACTAAAAACAAAAAACAAAATGTTTATCAAACGGGGCATAAATAGTTATTGAAGGAGGTTTCGTAACGCGGGGTTTTTTTTTTACCTGAATTTCAATGAGGATGATGGAGAAAGAGTAAGCAAAAGCAATGTCACCAAGGGCTTGGAAGCTCCTCCAAATCTTTTGGGGTTCAGTGACAGTGCCAATACTAACTCCAGTAAGACTGCCCTTAATTTTTCCATTATCTGAAGATGAACAACAAGAAAACTTTTATTATTATGATATGAATTAGATTAAAATTAACTTTTTCAAGAGATAAGCAATAATAATAATAATAATAATAATAATAATAATGACCTGCAACTTGAATGATTCCAAGAACCAGTCCAATAATGGAGTAAGTAAAAGACATGACAGCAGCAACAATGGAGAGCCACCATAATTGATCAAAATCTGGAATTTGGGAGAGGAAAATTTCAATAATTCCAAATGAAATCATATAAGGATTGCTGTTCATATGACAAGGATTTTTGCCTCCACTCTTGTGAAAACAGTTGGATCTTTTGATTGCCCTGTTCCAAAAAAAAAAAAAAAAAAAACCCAAATTTCAAAACCATCAAATAATTAAATCAGCTCAAAAAAAAAAAAAAGATCCATTTTTTTTTTTTGATACTAACATCATGCTTATGGATGAGGCAATTGTGTATCCAATGGCTACTCCAAAAAGATTGACATATTGAACCAGCCCACATAATTTCACCTTGAACCCACCTGAGAAACACAAAAAAATATGCAAATTCTAAACAAGTTAGGGGAAAATTCATCTCTATTTTCTCCCATGTTAATATAGAAATAAAAGAAAAATAAAAGAGAAGCAATTGCTTCAATTCTTCTTAGATTAAAACATTGCATTAAAAATACAAAATTATTGATTTGGTATCTTATTCCCATTCAATTTCTGTTTCGCAGTTTTGTTGAAATTCTATCACTTTGAATGTGAAAATTTTGAAAATAAAAAATTTACCTCTTTCATAAATTTTAAGTTTTTAAATCTGCCACCAAAAACATAATGAAAATACAAAATACAAAATACAATTAGTTTTTCTTATTTGTGTTTTCAATTCTAAATTTGCTATTAAATGTATAATAATAATAAAACTTGGGTGAGCTAAAATAACGAGAACACAGAGTACATGTACAACTCTTTCTTTTTTCTTTTCTTTTTTTTTTAAAAAAATTGAATTTCTTAATTTTCAAATTCTTGCTGTTGAATCACCAGCAAAACGAAAACAAAATATTTTAATTTTGCCTCCAAGCTAGAATATAAAATTTCGCACCAAAAATTAGAATCAAAATTAATGATTCTAGATCGACAGCCACCAACTCAGTTCAGCTGATTAACACAGAATCAACCGCCCAAGTTGTAGTTGAACTCAAAAAAAAAAAAATCACCAACCAAACAGAAAAAGTTTTAAAAATTTCCACTAAAAATAAGAACATAAAATTTTGCCTTTCTTCAAAAAAAAAAAAAAAGGGTTGGTTGTTCTCATTCTCACCGAGGTTGTTTCGGACGGCGTCCATGTAAGTATAGTTCCGTTTGCCGTCAACAGAGTCGCCGGAGCGGTAACAGGCGGCGAGAAGAGTGGAAGTGTAATAAGTCACAAACGAAAACAGCAACATCACGGCGGGTCCGGCCACCCAACCCAGCTGCGCCGTCGCCCAAGCCAACGACAAAACCCCAGACCCAATAACCGCCGTTATAATATGAGCACTCGCCGTCCAAACCGTCCCTATATTCCAAAAAAAAAAAAACTCAAATTAATTTCACTCTTCAATTTTTTTTTTTTTTTAAAAAGGAAAAAACCCAATTCCACCGGTACTCACCGGTCCGCTTGGGGCGGCCATCGTCGTCAAACCCAGTGTCGCCGGCGTGTTGCGGCAGCGGCGGAGCGGAGATGCTGAGAGACTGATGGTGGCGGTTGTTAGCCATTAAAACAGAGAGCGAAAACCCAAAAAAGCCCTTCCGAAGGAAAGGAGTGAGAGAGGGTTGAAAGTGTAATTTGAAAAAAAATTAGTGTCGTGAATGTAATGTTGTGTGTCCCGAAGTCACAGGGCGTTAAAGGACTGACAGAGAAACTGCCACCATTGATGCAACCTCCAAAGAGTTGCAGAAAGAAACTCAAAATGGATCAATTTACAGAGAAAAAGAAAAATAAACAATAATAAATTGAAAATGGAAAATGGAGATTTCTGGTTGAGGGTGGAGAAGGAGAAATGGAGATGGGGGGATATATATAAGTGGTTCAGGGAGGGTGTGAAAACCACGTGGCCGTCAGTGGGGCCCATGCCCATGTCCTATCTCAATTATTTATATTTTTAATATAATTGCTAAATTCAAATTAATAAATACAATTATTTATTTATTATTATTATTATTTTTTTTCTGAAATTGCTTCCTCTGCTCCCAAACACTCGCCCTCATCCAGTTCGAGCAATTTTTGTCCATTAACGGCACCAAGAGAAAGAGAAACACACTTCTCGAGATACGTTCTTTAATTTCAGAATCTTTTTTTTTTCTTAATTATTTTCAAAATTCTATCTTCCTCTAAAATAAATCTTCTCCTTGAAGTTATCTTGTTCTTATCAGTTATCACATCTTTTATCTCTGCTTTATTTACTTTTTACTGCAGTTAGGTGCATTCAGCTAAAAAAATATATATATATTTAACTTATATTGATATGAATCTCTTTGTCCCTATTAATAATATTTTTTTTTTTTCAGAATAGTTTAATTGATATTAAGTATGATTTATGATAAAAAAAAAAAAAGTCATGAGTTCTACTTTAAGTTAATAGATTATGATAAATTTAATTTTATATCAATATTTTAACCTAATTAATTATTTTAAAATAATTAGATATTTGAATTTTTTTTCCATTCACTCACTTGTTCATTTAGTTAATTTTAAATTATCAAAAATACTTCTAGACTATGGATTAGTTTTAATTATATACTTGAAGTTTGTTTTAAAACAACATTTAAAGATTTTGTATTAAAATTATGAACAAAAAATAATGTATTTGCATATGTTTTGATTTATTTTCAATCTATATGTTAAACTCAAGTAACAATACAAATATAAATATAATATTTTTCGTTCATGAATTTAACGAAAAAAAAACTTCAAGAGTTTGTTTAAACTTCATAATCTAAAAGTTAAAATTAAAATTTTCAAAGTTGGAGAGTATAATTAAAATCAATTTTTCGTGATAATTTAACTTTTCTATATACAATTTTAAAATTTTAATTTCTTGTAGCTAGACGACGAGATTATCTCATTTTTCATGTTTTAGGCAGTTAGGTTGCAGGTGGTCTCAAATTTTCAAACATTTCCTAATTGCAATAGTCTATCTTTTATTTGATTTTATTATTTGTATTAAAATAACACTAATATTTATGTTTTGAAATTAAATGACTCACATGAAATTCAAGACCTTCTCATCAAATTTCTAAAAAAAAAAAAATATATATTTTTCTAGTCGGTCGAGATTTTAAAATTTTAACTATTAAAAGTTTAGAATTTAATAATGCATTTTAAAATACATGTCATGCATGCAAAAAATAAAATAAAATAATATAAGTTAAAATAGTAGGAAAATTCAGAAAAGACAACATCTTCAATCATGCGATACTTGTTTACATAGAATCTAAAATTAAAATTTAGTGAGTTTTAAGCGTAAAGTAAACAATATAATATCAATCATAAAATTATATTTTTGAAATGAATAAAATTTGGGTTGCATGAAATGAAAAAAAATAATAATAAAAAAAAAGAAATAAATTGGTTGGTTTGAGAGAAGAAATGCCAAAAGTGCAATTTTTTTGTGTAGAGAAGACGCCAATTGTTGGCAATTTCCTAGTTTTCATCGCTGCCTATTGCATTTGTCTTAAATTAGCAACCTCTTTAATGTTATTTACTGCTCTTTAAAACTTCAGTTATTCTCACCTCTTTTTCATCTTCTCTCTCTTTTTTGGGAGAAAAAAAATTGACTCTAAATTTGCCAACTTGTATCAATTGGGATTTTTAGCTTTTACTTTTATCGAATTAGACCATAAACCTAAATAATTGTTGCGAGTGTCGAATGCCTAGATTTAGGAAGAGTTCTTTTTTTAGTACAATTGAGGTTGAGGATTCCAACTACAGACCTCGTACGTGGTCATTGCTATATTCATTATGTCAGTTGATCTATGTTTTCTTTAGAACCTTTCGAAGATTAATATAGGGCAAACTATACTTTTTAGACACTATTTAATAACTATTTGGTTTTTTAAAAATTCAAACTTATAAATGCTACTTCCACTAGTGGATTTTATTGTTTTATTATCTATTTTTCACATATGCTTTCAAAAACTAAACCAATTTTGAAAACTAAAAAAATATGCTCGTTTAATAATCATTTAGTTTTTTAAAATTAAACTTATTTTCATCCAATTTCTCTACATTTGAGTTTTTAGCTAAATTCTAAAAATAAAAATGTATTTTTGAAGACTATATTTTTTTTTAATTTCTAAAATTTGACTTTGTTTTTTTTTTTTTTTTTTGCATATGTAGAAAGTAGGATAGCAAAGTAAGGAAACTCATAGGTGAATATAATATTTATAGTTTTTTTAAAAAAATCAAATGGTTATCAAATTAGGCCGTAATTTTCAAACACTTATCTTTGTTTTGGGGGATTTAGCTAAAAACTCAAATGTTCCCTCAAGAAAGACATAAAATATTTTAGAGAAATTATGAGAAAACACATAGAATTTTTAAAAATTAAATGGTTATCAAATAAGTTCAATCTTTTAGGTTTGAAAAAAAGGTTAGGGATTGTGTTGGGGTGTTGAGTGAGTTATAATAGCATACATGTGTTATAATAGTTTGTGGAGTAATGTAATTTGTATTTATAATGCATAGTTATTTAATTTGAACAATAATAGTATATATTTTGGATGCAAAAAATTTTACAAATTATTATTATCTAGATTATTATAGCTCATGCCTTAAAAAATTCTTTTGAAAGGGAGGGGAGTGAGTAAGAGAAGATGTCACCTCATTTCGCTGCAACACAATGAAACACTACTACAAATTTGGTCTTTATTGACGCATGACTTTTTTGTTTAGTTGACGCTTGTGTCAAAAAATTGTCAATAAGACTTTCATTTTTACCTTAAAATAAATTATTAATTAAAAAATATATGTATTGACGGCTATAAAATGTCAAAAAAGGTTTACATTTAAGTTGATGCGAGAAACTGTCAACTTTAGTTGTTTTATTGACAGTAATTACGTAAATTTCCGACAATTTTTGCCATGCTCCGTATTTTTCACATAGTTGACAGCTTTTCACTGTCAATGATACACAATTTTATTGACAGCAAGGATTGATCTATTATTGACGGGCATCTCCATCGCTAAATATTATTCTATCGACAGTTTTTTACTCTCGATATTAGGTGTGTTAATTCAAATTTTAAAAAAGGACAATTATATTTAGAATGAAAAAAAAACCTGCTTAGATAAATCTGTGTTATTTCGGTCTAAGTGAACCGACGTTCAATTATTTTTTTTTAAATAGATATTCAAAATGTGACGTCGTTTTGACTTAAGATTTTCTCCTTCCCTTTCCTATTTAGTTTCTTTTTATTTTTCAACTATGCCCTAACAGAGTCGTCACCCTCCTCCTCCAATTTCTCCGAAGTTGTCTTCGACCTCAGTTGATCAATCGTTTCGAGATGCCGTCACCTTGCCATTGTCATTGACTCACCACCACCGTTTCCGTTCATCCCTTTCTCCACAGCTTCGTTTGCTGCTTCACGTCAATCTAGGGTTTTATCAGTCGTCGTCCATCTATCAAGTATTTTTCATTCCTTCTTTATTGCATTTAATTTTTTTTAAAAAAATTATGGCTTTAAAATTGATTGAGGATATAAAGTACATGAGCCGACTGTCACCATTTGTTACATTTAGTTTTGAATTTTTTGTTTCTTTTTAGGACATAAACATGTGATGCTTTGGCTAAAGATGATTTCCTATAGCACAAATTCAAGTCTATACAAACTCAAACACATCTTTCTGTATTATTAACCGGTAGAACTCACAAAATGATTCCCAACATCAATGTTATTGGTTCCACTTCAACATATAGAAATAATTATAGGAGCATACTCATCTAACTAATAACTAAGAGACCAAACTGCGCCCAAACGATAAGAATGGAGCTTAGTAGCACAGTTGGTATCATAATCTTTTGTCTCAGTTTTCATGAAATAGAAGTTTCTTCCTACCATAATGGGTGAATCGATTAAGCGATGCTAATATAAAATAAATAAAGTTAGAAATAAAGACAGAGGAGATAAAGACATTTAGATCTTTGGGAGTATATCACTTTGGAGTATCCAAGTTCTTAGCTAACAACTTTTGCAGATCATAAAAAATATTGCAATCAAACATTATTACATGATTGTTTGAAAGGATTTTAGCTTCATTGACCATAACACACGTGATATTTGGCTCAACCTTTATGCAAAAAAATTCAAGATAGGTAATAATTAATGGTTTAGTATGTTCATCTATTAATATATTAAGGTATATATCTGCTATAACTATTATTTATAAAATTGGTTAGTTTTCTTATATTCGTATATGCATAAATTATTTTTGTTATTTGATGTGAAAATCAGATTTGTTGTTTTCTAAATATAGGTCTTATGGAAAGAAGGTATTTCTTAAAACACACATTTTCTCCCTTGCATCCAATTAAGAAATGTGACAACTAGTATAGAGCTTCATCAAAGAAGTTTTATCAGGCGAGGATAAATATTATAAACTTCATAAGGAAACTCAAAACTAACAAATTATAAATCGGTTTGTTAGTTTTTAGTTATACTTAGAAATCGACATATGAATTTGTTTTACATTTTAAAGGTTGACTTGTTTTGATATACGTTGAGAAAGTATAGTTTTGTTTCATATATCGGTAGTCGAGCGTGCTCTCGAATCTTTAAAATAATTAGTGAATTGGAGTTTGGAACGAGTTACTTGGATGTTGAGTTTAGAAGTGTGTTTTTGTTTGAAAGCAGTATATGTAAAAATTTTGGTATTATTGTATTTATGTTGTTATGCTGTCGAAATTTTCAGGATTTCCTTAGATTAGGCTAAAATTGGGGGGCATTACAAATTTTGTCATATATCATTGTATATGTTAAACTTTAATATTTTTTATTTAATGTTAGGTACTTATGTCATCTGAACCCATCATATTAGAGCAATCTGCATTCCTTCAACTATTCTTAATTTCACATGGCTCGGGACACAAGAGCAACACTCTCGATTCCTATGTAATAGGCTATATACCCTTGTAATTAAGGGTAAGTATGTAAAACATGTCCTTATTACTTTACTTTTTTTTTTGTATATTCTAACTCTATTAGTTGGTAATTGTATATTTAGAAACCATAGGTTGTTGGTGGTTATCTCATTGAAAATTTATGCAGTTTGGTTGATTGGACTCCATAGGACATGACATCGCGATTATGTGTGAAAATATAGTTAACACGTAAGTATATGGAAATTTTACCATTGATAATTTCTGATTGAAAATGTTATTCACTCATTTTTATTATTATTTGTCTTGGTATAGAGCTATTAGGATGTTCTATGCTCAAACAAATGTTAGAAGTCCAATTTTTAATTGGATAATTTATTCTGTAATCATTTCAATTTACCCTTTTTACTATCAATTTTGTTTATGTATTGGAGTCTTGCTTATTATATGTTTTCATCTATTTATATAGTGTGCTAAATAATCGAGGAATATAGAGGCGTGGGTACTATACTATGAAGTTCATTCGAGATATATATAGTAACACAACGAAGTTAGGTACATGTTTATTAATGAAAATCAAATGAATTTGTAAAATATAAATTTAATATGTTTTACTATATAATTCTACATTTTTTCATTAGTCAATAAGTTCTGAAACTATCTATCTCATTAGTCAATAAGTTTTCGAAATCATCTATAATTTTTTTTTTTCAAATATCATCAACTAGTGTCTATTTTAAAATTTTAAAAACTAAAAAGGCACCCATTCTAAACTTCAAAAACTAAAAATGTATTTGTCCTAATACATAATGTCTTAAATCTTAACTAATAAACTATAATTAAATTGAGGAAAAGAAAGTGTTTTTAAGTGAATACCCTTTTAATTGTAAGCAAACTAAAAAGGCACCCATTTTTCAAAAACTAAAAAGATGTCTTAAATCTTAACTAATAAACAGTGAATTTTTAAAAGCATTAATTAATTGCTTGTGCTAGAAGTACTAAGTAGTTGAGCTTTTCAAAATCTCTTTTTATTGTCTAACCAAATATAGTTAAAATTTTGAAAAGTATTTTATATGGGTTATAGGCATTATTGCTAAATTGGCATCAAACTTAAAAACTTTAAATTGATGGGCTACAGTAAATTTAATTTTTTATCAATCATTTAGGTAATATTTGATAACTATTTAGTTTTTTTTTTTAATTATTCTTCAAAATTAAGCCTATAAAATACTATTTCGATCGTTTCTTTGATTTGTTATATGCTTTTTACATATGTTTTAAAAAAATCAAGCTAAGTTTTGAAAACTAAAGCCTCATTTGATAATCATTTAGGCTCGTTTGATAACCATTTTGTTTTTTGTTTTTAGTTTTTGAAAGTTAAGTTTATTTTCACCTCAATTCTCTACCATAGAGATCATCACCCTTAAGTAAACATTTGAACTCTTAGCCAAATTCTAAAAACAAAGTCAAGTTTTTGTAAAGTTACTTTTTTTAGTTTTCAAAAGTTGGCTTGGTTTTTTAAAGGATAGATACAAAGTAGAAAAGAAGATATATAAACTCATTGATAAAAATAGTATTTTTAGGTTTAAATTTCAAAACTAAAAAAAAAAACAAAATGGTTATAAAACGATACCTTAGTTTTTAGTTTTGGAGTTTTAAAAATTGTGCTTGTTTTTCCCATAATTTCTTTACAACAGATTTCATATTCTCTACCATTGATTGTTTCCATCTTTCTTGAGGAAACATTTAATTTCTAGCTAAATTCAAAAAAAAAATAAATAAAAAATTTTGTTTATATATATAATTTCTAAAACTTGGCATGATTTTTAAAGACAAACGTCTAAAACTAAAAATAAAAAATAAAAAAATTAAATGGTGTGATAACATTTTTATTCTTCAAAAGTCACCCAAATCTCGCCTAAAATATTTCTCCTAAATAAAGTTTTGAGGAAGCACGTTAACTATATTAGATCGAATGATAGAAACACAAGGCACATTTGACCAAATGAGTTTGGATCAAAAGTTTAATATCAATTAAAAAACCAAAATCTATAATTAAATGGTTTGGTGAAGATTAAAAAAATGAGTTACCACATTATGGCATAAGAAAAAAGTATTGGTTAAGCCTCCCCCTTCAAAAGACAACCTTTTTTGAATTGAAAATTCTAAGGCAAATTGATTGGCATGATCCTATAATTGCACGTGAGAATGTGATTCTTTGGTTCATTCACATAATAATTTCATTCTCTACGTCTCTAATATATTTATGTCGTTATTTGGATAAGATGTTTATAGTCATTCTTATATCGTATTTTATCGTCTTTCTACTTTTTCATAAGAATTTCTACGATATATATATATATATATATTTGTGTGGTTTTGTAAGAATATAAATTCACATCCTTGATGTTATTGATAAGTTTCGTCTAAAAAATAAATTTAAAAACTTTACTCGTCAATTATAAGACAAAATTGTATTATAATTTTAGAACTTATATATTTTTGCATACTATATATTTGTTTGTTTATTTTTTCTAATGATGGGGGATAGGAGTCAGTATGTACTATAGTATTTTAAGGCAAAAATTAATTTATATCTCTAAATTTTGAGGATTGTATCAATAAAAACTCTAAACTATTTATTGTTGTTAGATTCTATTTGAAAAACGTTAGTTTACACGTGTGAAAACTTATATTTATATTAATTAAACCTCTAAATGGTCATAAATGACCCTCATTTAAAATCGGCAATGCATCAATTTTCACATGTGTGTAGATTTCTTATAAAATCTAGACTCTCTATTTGAAATCATCAATTATTTGAACAAATGATCTAAAATGATTCACGTATGAAAGTTTAAGAATTTAATAGATATGTTGTTAATTTTTCACTAGAATCTAGATTGATACATCACGGTTTAGTACAATTATTAGTACAAAATTTTTATTGATACAACTCCATGAAATTTAGTGAAACATATTAGTTTTTGCCCAAATTTTAATATATTATTAAAAATAAAAACAATACAATAATTATCAAAAACATATATTACAAATCAACCTAGAACAAAATCTACTATAGTTATAAATATTATCTATCTATCTATATATTAGTGAATTAAGGTGGTATGTATATATCATATTCTCCTTTATATATGAATTTTTTAATGACCAAAAGAAAGCTTGATCCAATCCTTGTAAGAGTATCTTTGAATTAATTTTAAGTTCCCTCATTGCATTGATTGACTATAAAAGCAATAAAAAGATAATTTTTTTTTTTAAAAAAAAAAAACTCACAATGGAATGGTTTCATTGGTAACCTTCTAATTTGATATTACATTTTCTTAGAATTCAGATTTCATCATTTTTTTTTCTTTAAGATAAATTTCATCGTTGTTTGTGAGTTTTTTTAAATGGAAAATTTCATCATCGTTAAGGTCGCTTTTGAACCGTTTGGATTACCGCTTTTAATTAAGTATTTTTCAAAAACATATTTTTTAAAACGTGTTATTGTAAAAAAATTATTTATAATTAAAATACTGATTACATTTTTTTTAAAAGTATTTTTATACATAAATTTGTTGATTTACTCTATACTCAAAATGCTTCTACTCATGTCAAATTATTATAAAAATAACTATTAAATACTATGAACTAATAAATTTAAATTTATATTTAAAACATTATGATTGGTCAACTACGGTCGGCCACCGTCAGAAGAAGTCATTAGCGATAGTGGTCGGAGTTATTGTTGGAAGTGGCCGTCGTGGCTGTGATGATAGTAGTGTGAGAATATTTGAGTCATTTTCATATATTATAAAAATTTGAGAAATTCTAACTTAACCACTTAGTTTGAAGTGTTCTACTCACTATAGCTTATTTCTTAAATTTATTTTTTTTAAAAATCATTTTGAGTGGTTGTCAAACATTATCAATCTTATTAAAATGACTTTTTTTTTTTCAAAAATAAAACACTGAAGAGTCCATAAAAAAAAAAAAAAAAATCACCATGAAATGGTTTCATTGGCAACTTTTAATTTGGTAATTATTGTTCTCATTAAATTTTTCTTAGAATTCATAAATTTCATCATTGTTAAGTTCACTTTGTTAGGTAAAAAGAGCAACACCATCCATATTGGGACGTAAAAGGGCAAGATTAAATTATTGAGATATTATAAATTATATTTTATAATTTTTCAACATGTGTCGCATTAGCTTATTGCTTTTTAACCTTCCTTGAGCGTTTTTCCCATTTTAAAATAAGATACCAAACTTTGGTTAATTCACAAATTGATACACAACTAGGGCCTAGCTAATTGATTTAGTTGTTAATTTGAGACACGTGGCAAACACTTTGTCCATTTGATGTCACAAAAACAAAGATATTTATAGAAGAAACATAACTGCCATAACTAAGACTATTTTGTACAATGGATGTTAAAAGGTAGTCTTAAAAAAAAAAATACTCGAGTCAATATGAATAAAAGCAAACTCTCATTATCATTCAGAATGGACAAATAGATAAGGATCTGTTTGGTAGGCAATCCGAGTTCTGTTTTTTTGTTTTCGAATTTACTGAATTTAGTGAATATGTATTTGACAAATGTGTTTTCGGAAACTGTTTTTAGGTTATGTGATTTAAATAGTAGAAATTATGAAAACAATATAGTTTTATGTTTTCAAGATAAAAATCTTAATAAATATAATATTTCATGTTAAAAACTCAATTTATTTTTATTAAATTAAAATAGGTATAATATAATATATATTATAAATCATAAAATATTATACTATAAAATAATAATCACCCCAAATTATATAAAAAATATTCATAAATTAATTAATAATGATTTATATTCAACCTAATATTCAGTTTTGCAACTACCACTAATTTCATAATCTATAAACATATTATAAAACACATTTTAGATAACTATTTAAAATATAATCAAATTTCTAAATCTGCTACCAAACATATATATGAAAACGTGAAAAACTTTTCTATTCGAAGTTAAAAGAGAAGCAACTCTATATTTGAAGGGAAGATTGTTAAAAATACCAACATAATCTTATATTGAAAAAATTATTAGAAAAGCCTAGCACAATATGGTTGATAATTTTACCCCATTTTAGATACACGAGAGATAAACTACCAAACATATTTTGTATTTGTATCTCACACTAATTATAAAGTATGCAAAATTTTGAATTTATATATTGAGCAGTTTTATTAAAGGGCAGTCACATTTTGGCGGCTCATTCAATAACTTTTCATGATCATGCTATAATTTTTTTTTTTTAATTCAACAACAAGGTGGGAGATTCGAACATCTAACCTCTTAGTTGAGAGTATATGTCTTAATCAGTTGAACTACAATTAGGTTGACGATCACTTCATATTTAGTTAATTAGAAGTGTTGGTTGGTTCTCATTGATTGAAATTATATATATATATATATATAATTAGAGGTATTGTTGAAATATAACGAAATTGAAGAAAAATTTTGCAAGTTGATCACTTTTTTAAAATGTCAAGTATACAGTCTTAGATACCCACATGAGCATAGCGTAACGGACAGAAAACGTATATTGTCAAATAAGAGGTAAGAGATTTAGATCCTCTAAACCTTGCATATAGTTATTTGTCTAGATTCTTTAAAAGAAAGACATTTAAACACATTGACTTTCATTAATTATTCTAACAATTTTTTTACTGCAATATAATAGTAGTTTTGAAACATTTATAAAAAGTTAAAGAATAATATTGTAACTTTTGAAAGAATAAGAGTAGTTTGTAAATAAAGGATAAATATTAGAGGTATTTTTTTAAAATATTTTAGCCTATAATTAATTAAACCATTCTAACTTAGAATTTATTTTAATCGATGAAGATATTAGTGAGTTAAAAACATTTTTTGGGGGAAAAAAAAGAAGAAAGAAAGAAAGAGACCGAATTTAGCTAATAAAATATCAGGACTTATTTTTCTGTTATAAAAAAATCTAATTCTATATGTATAATCTGAGACAGAATGGTCGCACATGATGACATGATGTAATATTATGAGAACAAGATAAGGGAAGAAGATTATCGATCCCTTTAATCATATGATAAAATGAAATTTATGAAAATAAATTTAAGAATTACACGCTTATTAAAACTTTTAGGTACTATTTCATTACCAAACTTTTAATTTTAGGTCTAATAGATTATTTGATTTTTAAGTTTATATTTAATAGGTCTCTGACATACAAATTTTTTAAAAAATTTAATTGATCTATTAAATATAAAATTAAATATTTTGTCTGATGGGATACTCAATTTTTAATTTTGTGTCTAGTAAGTCCATAAATTTTAAAACATCTTGAATAGATAAAAAAATCTATTAAACATAAAATTAAAAATTTAGACTTATTAAATCCAATTGAAAGTTTAAACATCTATTGAATACTTTTTAAAATTTAAAAATCAAATAAATACAAATCATATTAATTTTAAAGTTCAGAAAGCTATATTAGATACTTTTTAAATTTCATGAATCAAATAGAAATAGAATTGAAAGTAGTTGTAATTTTAACTAAGTTTAATTAAGAAAATTTTTAAATTGATTATTAATTAATTTTCAAAAGGGGAACCCGTGAACCAATATCCAAATTCTTCACGTATATATTCTTGAATCACAATTTTTATTTATAATATATCCGAGACAATTTTTTTCCCATACATGCTTAAAAAATATTAATGAGAGAAAGTTAGATGTCCAAACTTTTGGATTATTGTTAAAAAAAGTCAACATGATTCCTTCATGTTTTTCAAACTTCATAATATTTCTAGCTAAGATGATTATGTCATCAGTTTTAGATCCATTAGATAGGATATTTAGCCTAATTGCTAAGACATTTGAGAAGTCATATTTGACCTTAGAGAATTTGATATCATTATTTGTGATAAAATTCAAAAACATATGACTTTGTAGGCCTTTGAAACTTCTTTTTAACTTTCTTTGGCTGCCAATGACACAAAACCATCGAATAAGTATTGAAAATAATGATAATGAAGACAAGAGGATGAGACTTTGTAATTAAGGGAGCATTTAGAGCACCATTTCGAAATTAAAATTTTTGGAATTGGAACATAGGATGTTCAAAACCTTGAGAATTAGAAAGCGTGTGCAGTGTTCTGAAGCTTGAGAAAAAAAAAAACGGGTTTGGAATGCATTGTTCAAAACTATGAGGTTGTGTTTCAAATCTATTGAGTTTTTAATACAGTGATCCAAACAACCGTTTTGGGTTTAGATTTCAAAATCATTCATAAACCCAACACGATGCTCCAAACACCCTCTAAAGATTTTAAATGTTAACTTCAGTGGAATTGTCAAAGGTCTCAATTTTATGAAAATGAAGATATATAAAATGTTGATTTTTTATGGATATGTTAGAAAAATGTATAAACATAGAAAATTCATTAAAAAAAATATTTAAATTAACAAAAAATACATTTCAACACTCCTGAATAAGTAATTTAAATTAATTTATTTCAAGTCATGGTCACTCCATACATAAGATTCAATATCCTATAAGTTATATATTGGCAACCAAATGTAGTAGGATTAGAGGATAGTCGAAGTATGCGTAAATTTGCCAGACACTCATAAATTTAAAAAAAAAAAAAATATTGAGTTCACATTAGTGATATCTTGTTGATATTTTGTTGATATTCTTGTTATATTTTATCGATTTTTTTATAATATAATGAAAATGTTGATTCACCTTTCATGTCGAAAGTGAATCCATGAATATAAAATTTAAACTGTGTATATAATTCCTCCTCATTTTCATCCACTCGAGTATAAAGATAAGTAAGGACAAAATATCTTTCAACTTTTATACTCTGTATAGCTAATTATAAAGCAAAAGAAATAGAATTAATATATGGATACACATATATAGTCAAACATTAAATCAATGGAGACGTACTTGAATTGCAAAGAAGAGAGCATGCGTTAGGGCACTAAAAATCAAATGAAACAAGATGATCTCCATCTAATCCATAATACTTTAGTGTATAAAGTGGGGGAGAAACTTATCATATTTGATATCTTTATAAACATATATTTCGCATATAAACTATAGCACAATTGAGTGTTTTTTTGACTAATGGATGGTGACCATTTTCTTGTACTATTTTTTCACATATAAAATTAAAGCTAGCTAATTGTTTAACTTTTTAGGAAAATAATAATAATAATGTTTTAGAATAATTCTAAATATGTGAAAATTTGGATATACCCATTGGATGATTTCTTTGAAAAATGAATTTACATAAATAGTCTATTTTGTTTCTTTTTTAATGGTATCAGATGAAATACAAATTGAGAATGCACTAAAAAATAATTCATCCTTTCCTAATATATATATTTGTAATTTATTTGATCTCAACTCGAGTGGCATAAATTAGTATTGTATTGATTGAGTTTTTAAGAGTGTGTTTGATTAGTTATCTGAAATTTTAATTGTATTTTGTATTTTTGCAAATAGCAAATCTAAAAGTTGGATCTTAGTATAAAAAAGAGTTTTAAAAGTGTGATTAGCAATATATTCATAAACATTATTATTACACTTACCAACTAAATATTTAGTTCAATCTAAATTATACTAATTAATTATTAACATATTTTAGGTTATAAATCTAGTATAATTATTATTTTACAATATTATATAATTTATAACCGAACGTTAAACATTTTTTAAATTTTAATAAAAATAAAATACATTTATAACGTCAAATAGTATATTATACCATAACTTTTTCTTTTTTTATTCTGCGTTTTGAAATTTTAAATCTAAGATTTAAAATAATCAAAATATAAAAATGTTGTTTCTATAATATATTATTCTGATTACAAAATTAAAAACAACAGTAAAAAAAAAAAAACAAATTTATTAGCCAAATTGTGTGTTTGGGCTTGATGAGCTACAATACCATATTAGATTAAATGTAGTTTTATCTCAAAACTAATTGACAATGAGAAAAGTAGTCTATATATCTTATAAGTTGTGAAATTTCTCTCCACCTTTCCAATGTGGAATCCTCAATACACGTATTCGTTGAATCTATTTTTTTAAAAAAAAAAATTAGAAAAGGAGTTCTAAGCTTCGAGAAGGTATTAAAAATAAAAATAAATTGTCATTCCATAACATATATAAGGAAGTGAAAGATATGAAAAATTGAAAGTGAGAGTTGGGACTGTCCTTTGAGACACCCACAATCACAACAATAAAAGACATTATCATTATTATTATTCATTAGGGCACTTGAGGGAGAATCTCATGCTGGTTAGATTGCCTTTCAATCGCTCTCTTCAAACCCATTGGAGAAGCCCCCTTACCCTCCCACAATAAAAGCAAATTATAGTGGAATATATATGGTGTCTTTTTTTTAAAAAAAAAAAGCTTTTAGTCTTTGAATTTTCATATAGAAGTAACAATTGAAACGAAAAACATAGAGAGAGCGATCAAAAGTAAAGAAAGAAGAAAATGAATAGAGAGGGGCTGATAGTTCTAGGGGCGTACAAATAACTCGGTAACCTGAGCAACCCGGGCTACCCAACCCAAACCATAAGGGTTGGGTTGGGTTAAGTTTTTTTTATTGTTTGGGTTTGATTAGAATTTTATAGAACCGAATTTTCGGGTCGGTTCTCGGGTTGACCCGCCCCAACCCAAAATTTATGTTTTATATATATATTTAAATGAATTATTTGTTAATTTTAATGTTTTTCTTATAAGATTCTAACAAATATTAAAATGTTATGAATTTTTAAGTTTGATAATGGAATTTTATGTGATTTTAGTTATAAAATCAAAAAAAGTTATTTTAAATAATTAAAAAATTAAAAAAAAATGACGACTCAACCCAACCCAACCCAACCCGAAAATATAGGGTTGGATTGGGGTTGCAATCCTAAATCGGGTAATTCAGGTTGTCAACCCGACCAACCCGAATTTTCGAGTTGGTTCCAAAAAAATCGTTCAATCCAACCCAACCTAACCCGTGTACACCCCTAGTACACAAGATACATAGCTGGTAAATTCATTGCGATGCTAATGACAACAAAAGGTTAACTTTATTTTGAAAAAGTTGGTCATATTTCATTTTGGGTCCAAAAATTTGGATCATTCATACAAAAACTCAATCTAGTTCTTGAATATTAGTTTGTAACAACTTAGTCCATTTACTTTCAAATTTATAACAATATAATGCTTAAAGTTTTAGCATATAATAATTGGGTCTCTATACTTTAAAATTTGTAATAATTTAATCTATATTTTGAGAATATTCACCAAAATTAAATGTGAGTTTTCTTAATGTAATGACTTAAGTTTTTGGTAGTTTATAAATTCATTCTCATAATTAGTTTATTGATCTACATAGGTAAGAAATCATGTTAAATCTTAACAATATTTTTTACAATAGAGACTAAATAGAAATTTTAATGTACAAATACTAAATTGTTACATACAAGAGTTCAATGACTAAATTATTGTGAGATTGAAAATAGATTAAATCATTGCAAAACTAAAGTTCAATGACTAAATTGTTATTTCCATGAAAATTTAAGGGTCAAAAATGTTTTTTAACCTTTTTTTTCATTTATATATCAAAGATCTCCATTTTATTAGGTAGTTCTCCATTTAGTATTTAATCTTCAAAATTTCTCAATTTTGCCTTTATTCTTTTACAAATTCTTGATCAGGTCATTTTATAAATATGTATTAAAAATTGTTTACAAATTTTTTTTTGATATATGATAAAATTATTATTTTTCTAATATATTTAGATGGTTGGATATGTCACTCATATATTACTTGACACATGAAACTCATTCACACGTTAACTAAATTCAACTTGTCCATGAACCATATGTATTTCTTTCAAATGACAGTTTTAAATACATTAATAAAACAATAATTTAATGTCTCATATCAACTTTTTATTAATATCTTTTGAATACTGGATTAAAAATTTATAATTAGATTGTCTAAAAGAATATGAACAGGATGTACTCTTTTTTTTAGTCTTCTTCTTTTTCTCTCTTCCATTTTCATTTTATTTCAATTTCATTTGATAATTAATTTTATTCCATTCCATTGTACTAACAATACTATTCATCATTTGAAAGAATCAAATATAGTCGTTTACTTTGTTTTTAGCCAACACGTGGCTTTGAAAAAAATTATAAGAAGTGAGAATTAGTAAAAGTGAGGCATTGTCTAGGAGTGATTTTTAAATTAATTTATGATCAATTATTTTAACCTAGTTTGTAGTGAGAATTTTTATTAATTATCCAATCGCAATTCTAAAAATTGATTTTAGAAATTCTTTTGAAAAATGAACGGTAATATAGACACAGACACGATGCCAAAAGAATAGCAGAAGATATATAAGTGGTTGTTTGCCCCTATCTTAGAATCAAAATTTTGGGATTCAAAACTCTGGAGTTATTCTAAAGGGTTCTGAAGTCTGAGAATTAGAAAGTTGTGTTTGGGGTACTATATGTCAATTCAAATAGAGAAAAACAATGAATTTTACCGACATAAATATTATTTATCCCTCACTTATGATTCCTCATATTGCATCCCATTATATAAAGTTGAAAGTCTTATCTACCATCTAGAATAATAGTTTTCTTAGAGGGAGGGAAGAGAAAAAAAAATATAATTAAAATCATTCCATAATTTTTTGAGAGAAAAATACACTTTTGATCGTTGAGATTTGAGGTTACGATCTATATGATCTCTAAGGTTTTAAATAACGTGGGAGTGCTGAATAGCGTCACGAACATAATGACAATCTGTTTTAAAGTGATATTAGATTACATGAGATTCCATCTCAAAACTAAATGAAAACGAGAGAAGTAGTCCATGTATCTTATAAATAGTGAAGTCACCCTACATTATTATTCTAATGTGGGATCCTCAACATGCCCTATTAAGATAGTGTCTTTTTAGGTTTACTATTATTAGACCAGATTCCAATTTCTTTTTTTTTTTAATCGAATAACCGTTTGGAGAGTTGTTTCCTTAAATTTTTATTAGACTTAGAGAAATACATATACAACATTAAATCTAAAATACAGCCCAAATTAAATACGTAAAGAATATATCCAAATAAGTATCTCCCCAATAGCGAGTTAATTGATAATTGATACTTAAGTTTGTTAGTAATTATATTAATTTTATATATTAAAATTATATAGTATAATGTGAGGGGATCTTCTACCTCTTTCTCTCTTATTTCTTCTTCTTCCATCTCTTTTTTTGAAAACTTTTGTCGGCGTGCCATCTCCTTTCCTCCTATATACCAACATTCAACTCTGCCACTTCTCCTTCATAATTGTTGTTACATTGTGTTGATGATCCCACATTGAAAAGGTGGAGAGAAACTTCACAACTTATAGGATATATGAGCTATCGTCTCATTATTGTCAATTGGTTTTGAGATGAAACCTCATACAAAAAATTAAAAATGAGATCCAATCCAAGAAGGAAGAATTCAAAGAGACACCATAGGGCATGGATGTTATCAGATCAGAGCCATATTTTAAGTCAAGTAAGCATAATCAACAAACTAATAGTGATGAGACTAAAGTGATTATCTTTTTTAGTTCATAGACTGAAATAGACATTTCAAAAATTTTAAGACTATAGAAAAAACTTAAAAGCTTAAAAACTAAGATCTCATTTGATAATCATTTTATTTTTTATTTTTAATTTTTGAAAATTAAATTTATAAACAATATTTCTATCTATGAGTTTTTTTTTTTTATTCTCTACATTTTACTCATATTTTTAAAATTCAAGCCATTTTTGAAAACTTTAAAAAAAATATAGTTTTTGAAAACTTTTATTTTGTTTTTTGAATTTAGTTAATGCTGCAAATGTTTTTTTTAAAAGATTATCAAATTGAGTGAACATGCCAATATTTTAGCAACCAAAATGCAATTCTTTTAGATTGGAGCAAAATGAAATAATTCCAAAAGTAAAAGACCGAAATGAAATTTAAACAAAAAAAAAAAATCAAATAAACTTTGTTATTATTTGTAAATTTTTCGTTGGACATGAGAATATTACAAGAGATACTGTGATGCAATCTTCTCAAAGAAAAGAAAAAACTGTGATGTCATGTAATATAAAATTTAATCGTGATAAAATGAATATAGAGAGAAATGAAATAGTGTATTTGAAAATTTCATTAAATTCCAAAAATATCTTTTGTATTTATCAAATATCAACACGTGTTTTCAAAATAATTTAGATTTATGATGTTTTTTTTTAGTGAAAAGGACAAAGACGCGTTGTTACTTTTTGACTTGAAGAAGAGAAGAAAACGCGGACGTCAAATTTAAAAAGAAAAGTATATATATATATTAATATATATATAAATATATTATTAATTCAATTTATTAAATCCAATTAGACCTTAAATATGTTTTTTCATTATGGCCAAAATTGCCTAACGTTGACGGAATCAAATATCATTTTCCCTTCCCACGCCCACATACCCATGATTTTTACAGTAATTTTTATTTTAGTTAATGACAATTTTAGTTATTATTTAAATATAGTATATTTATGTCATTAATCTAAAATTATCTTTTTAATTTTTATATTCGTTAATTTTTTATTTATTGTATAAAAAAATTATTATTTTTTTTGACAATTATAAAAAAATTATTTAGTTTTACACAAATCTCAACCAATCTCAAGAATTAGCCACCTATTAAATATATATCTTAAGAAATTATTATGAAATTGACAACTCAGTGATTTTAGGATTTGAATTATTTATCAACCCTCTATAAAATAAAACTCAATACAAATGGAAAAGGAGTAAAAATTATCAGTCTTTGGTGCTTATGGATGCATTATTTAAAAGAAAAAAACAAAAAGTAATAAAAGGTTAAATTTGACCATTTAATTAATTTATTTTTATATATTTTGGTAGATATCTTATACAGTTTTAAATGTTTAATGTGATATAATTGACACTAAAACGTTTTAAAAAAATGGCACTAAAAAAAATAGGTGATATAATTGGATTTATATGCAGTTTTTATGCATATGAGAAGTGAAAATTCCTTTACCAACCTTGACATATAACTAGTTAAGGTTTTATATATTTATCTGTTTTTTTTAGTATAAACTTTTAACTTCTTAATTTATGTTATATACATTAAGTAGTTGAACTATTCTTTGTAATTTTGTCTTAAAAGTTAGAGGTTAGAATATCAACCTCATATTATTGAACTCGAAAAAGAAAAAAAAGAGAGAGAATATGATTTCAATATGGGTTTAAAAATTAGACTAAGTTTAAAAATAAATCAATAAATAAAATACTCCTAAACTTTGCCTTTTACTTTAAAAAAATACTTATATTCTTTTAAAAGTTGCAAAACTACCTACGACCTTTTAGTAACGTTTCAAAATCACCCATGACGTAGAAATTCGTTAGAATGTTGACGAAAATTCGACTTGGCAATAACTTGGAACGGGCAGTGACTGAGACACTTCTTGTTTGGCCCTAGATTAAGTTTGAAATAATGATGTTCTATCATGTCTACTTTTCTTCCAATATTTTATTAGATTTTTCCTCTCATAGTAGTTTTGAAATATTTATGAAATATCAAAGATAATATATGCAACTTTTAAAAGGATATGAGTATTTGCCAACAAGAGCATAGCTCAACTGGCATCAAGTAAAACTTATTACCAAAATGTCATGGATTCGAATTCCCTACCCCCAAATGTTGTTGTACTAAAAACAATATGAGTATTTCAACAAAGTTCATAAGTGCTCGTTTGGAACACATATAATAACATGTGTTATTATAACTTGTGAAATACTTTGCATCCAAATATTGACTATTATAACTACAGACTATACTACTCTACATTTTAAATAATAGTATAATAAACTCACAAACTATTATAACTCTTGTAATTATAACTCACTCAGCGCTAAAACAATCCATAAATATTTTTTATAGTTTAGCTTAGAAGTTAGATGCGGGAATTAAGTTGAGAATTTAACATAAAAAAATGAGGGGGAAAAGATACAAAAAGAAGTTGGAAATTAGAGTAATAAATGTCAAAAAGTAAGAGAAAAAAATAAACAAAAAAGGTGGACTTTGAATTGGTGAAGGCATGGGTTGACCGTTGCGATTTAATCAGGATTTAATTTAGGGCATAAAATGAAGTTGTCTCTTTTCAGTAGGCAATTCAATTCTTTTTTCATTGTAGATTTTTTTATTTATTTGCGTCAATGCCGTACATTTTATGCCAAACACCTTTCTTGCAACTTTTTATTTTTTAATTGTATTTTTTTTTACTTTAAAATATGTTTATAAAAATGTTTTTTCGTTCTACTGTTGCTTGCGTTGCGTCATTTATTTCTGTAATATATATTTTTTTTATTAATACCTATAATATTTTAGGTTAAAAAGATCAGAGAATATCTTGCCATAATTAAGTTATAAATTTAGTCCCTATAATTACAAAAAAATTAGCATTTTAGTCCATATAAATTTATGAAGATTCTATTAAATCATAGGATTGAATTCTAATTTTCACTCAATTACAAGAAATATATTTATAATTTACGCCAAATTATTTCGTGGTAAATAATCGATTTATAAAAAACATAAAGAGAAAAATATATTGTTCATGTTTTTTCCTATTGTTGTTGCTAAATTTCGAATAGGAGAATGCACCTGACCTCTAGATGACAACCATGGCTTATTTGTATTTTTTGGGGGAAAACGCGACCTGCAATACCAGAAAAAACCTGGACACCTTTGTGGTAGTAGGGCATACCAACTCCGATGCTTTGAGTCAGATAGAAATTTCAAAAAGAATTGAGAAGTCTAAAAGTGTTTAGTGACTAGAATGAACTTATCTTGCCCTACCTTAAGGAGAGAGTTTAAATACCTTATTCTTAGGGGTTTTCGTAGATTTTCATTGTCCAATGAAAAATGAAATGATCGAATTGGGCTAGAACTGAGTCTACAGGCCATGAGAGACCAAGGCAAGGTCTAAAAATGGGTCTTTTCATATGGTTGGCCTCGACTGAGGGCGACCACGGACTTGGACTTCGGCAAAGCCCGAGCCTCCGACTGTCCATATGGGATTGAAGTGAAGCCCAAAATTGGGCTTCACCATGTGGTCGATGAGGTCGACCAGCCCAAGTTCCCTTGTTCGTCTCTTCTCGTCCTGGGTCGGTCCATTATTGATTCCCGATCGTTTTGACTTCATATCGGATTTCTTTCCTTGTTTAGCCCTTCGTTGTTGTCCGCTCATTCCCGTTGGTCTAATTTTACTCATAATACCTACTATTCTAAAAATTGTTCTACGAAACAAGTTCTGGGATCAACATAGTATCTTCATAAAAATACTTGCTTGTTTTTCAAAATATATTTTTTCTTTATTTTTCAAATTTGGTTATAATTTTCAATAGCATATTTTACCTATGGAAAACTAAAAAAATAATATATTTATTAAGTACAATAAATATGGAAAATTTAAACCCCTAATCTTAAAAATAGCAGTAAATGCCAATGGAAAATTTAAACCCCTAACCTTATCTTAAAAATAGCGGTACATGTCAATTGAGTGCTTATTCTAAAAAACAATAATAATAGTTAGTAGATTAAGTTGGTTTCTTTAAATATATAAATATAAATATATATATATATATATATATATATATATATTAAGTTAAAAATATCATAACTCAATTGACATGATGAATATATTAACATTGTCAGGTAGTTTGAATCTCTCAACTTTACTAAAAAATAAAATTAAAAATGACATCAAGTCATATTTTAAGTTTTTTTCAACACCAATTATTTTTTTTTCAAACAATTATTGCGTTTTTAAAGAAACTAACAACAAAAATGGCTATCAAACATGTACTTAATTTATCAATTATCCTTTTTTATAATCTCTGTTGAATAAAAAAAAATAGTATTGGGATCAACTCAGAGAAACTAGATCAAGTTTGGAGATTTAAGTAATATTAATATATTATAATGCTAATGCAATTATTGACAATGTTATATGATGACGTAGCGTTAGGTTAGGACATGAAGGGATCACATGAAAAGAGAATCCCATAGTTGGAAACAGATTTTGTTGAAAACTTTTTTTTTTAATTAAAGATATTAATTAATATATGGTCAAAATGATTGAAATATGGTAAACTTTCTGAACAGCAATATAAAGTTGTTTCATCAACGAAATAAGTAAGAAATTTGGCGTATTTGCCGACATCTCCATTATTTTGATGAATAGTATTTTATCCTAACATATTATCATAGAAAATAAAAATTTATATTTTTTTTAAGTTAAAAAATATTTAAAGGCGAGATTTTGAACCTAAGACTTTTGTATCATAAGTCAAACTTCAGTTAGTTGAGCATGTTATCAATAAAATTTTATACATTATACATGAGTTCTATACCAACTTTTAATTTGTGAATTTTAGAAAAACAAAACTTCTAATATATTTTGGTAGTCTCTAAACTATTTAAAAAATAAACATGAATATTTATCATAGGATTGAAATACAATCTTAATCTTTATTTTTTTTTAGTTTTATTTTATTATAGTTTTTGTACTTTTAAACGTCTAATTCTAGTGTTTGTATTTTCAATAAAGCTTAAAATTGATCCATATGATAAATTTGAAGTTAATTTTTATCATGGTTAAATAATAATAATAATAATTTTAATACAATAAAAATATATAATGTGAACATACTTCCAAAATTAATTTATAAATGGAAAGTAATAGATATTATTTTGTTTAAGAATAATAAACTAATAGTATGAATCAATTTTAACCTTTTAAGTCCATGGACTAAAATTAGTTTTTTGAAAGTATATGGACCAAAATGAAACAAAGCTAACCTTACATGAAATAAAAACAGTATTTTCACCTTTTTAATCAATAGACCAATTAATTTTAGAACTTTGAAATTGTCTATGCCCTATTGATAATAATAATTTTAAAAATATATATATTTGAAAGGATAGAGAGATCTATTAGACACTTTTAAAATATCAAATACAGATTTCAAAGTTTAGATCTCATTTGATAACCATCTGATTTTTTTAAATTAATCTTATTTTTTTTTCCAATTTATCTACAATAGTTTTTTTTATCTCCCTTGAAAAAGCATTTAAATTCTTAGCTAAATTCTAAAAAAAAAACAAGTTTTTAATTTTCAAAATATGACTTAGTTTTTTAAAACACAGGTAAAAAATATATAACAAAACAAGTAAATCCTTAGGTAGAAATAGTAATTATAGGTCTTCCAAAAACCAAAAACAAAAAACTAAGGCCCTGTTTGCTAACTATTTTGTTTTTTGTTTTTAGTTTTTTAAATTTATACCTAAAAATACTACTTCTACCAATTAGTTTATATGTCTTCTTATCTAAATTGTATCTATGTTTTAAAAAACTAAGACAACTTTTGAAAACTATAAAAAGTAGCTTTCAAAAACTCGACTTTGTTTTTAGAATTTGGCTAAGAGTTCAAATGGTTACTTAAGGGAGATGATCTCCATTATAAAGAAATTAGGTGGAAATAAGCTTAACTTTCAAAAACAAAAAACAAAAAACAAAATGGTTATCAAACGGGGTCTAAGATCTCGTTTGATAATTAACCATCTCATTTTTTTGTTTTTGAAAATTAAGTATATAAACAACACTTATGCATATGGTTTTGCATATTTTTCTTATTTATTTTTTTACATATGTTTTTAAAAACCAAGTCGAAGTTTTGAAAACTAAAAAAAAAAAAAAATAGTTTTCAACAACTTGCTTTTATTTTTGAAATTTGACTAGAAACTCATGTGATTCCTTAAGAAAAATGAAAATTCTTGTACAAAAGATGAAAACAAATGTAAATAAGTGGGAGGAAACAAACACAATTTTTAAAAATCAAAACATCATTTGATAACTACTTGGTTTTTAGAAATTTTACTTGTTTTTTACCATTTGTCTACAATAGTTTTCATCTTCACTACCATAGTTCCTATCTCTCTTAAGTTTTGAATTATTAGCTAAATTTTTAAAATAAAAACAAGTTTTTGGCAATATATATATTTTTAAATTTTCAAAACTTAGATTGATTTTTTAAAACACAACTCAAAGCTAGACAATAAAACATGAAAAATTAAGGGTGGAAGTAATATTTAAAGGTTTAATTTCTAAAGACACAAAATCTAACTATTAAATGATTATCAACAACGAAATATTAAGAATTTAATTATTTAAAAAAACCAATCTTTTTAAGTCGACTGAATTTAAAAAAAAAAAAAAAATCTCTTTTTTATTTTTGGGATGGTCCCCAGAGTCTTTTTGGATTGGACGGTAAACAAGAAGTCAAAATAACATCGTGTGGGGTCCGCTGGGGCCCACCACAAGGACTTCTGGTCTTCGCTGGCTGCTTGTTCAATTATTATAGTCTTTTTTTTTTTCCTTTTCTTTTATTTTCTTTTAATTGGCTGGGTTCCATTTTTTCCGCGTCGCATTTTTATTTTCCTACTCCTGTTGCCAACTTGCCTATCTGACGTCGTTTTACTTCGTTAAAATACCACTCCCGAAATGGGGATCTCTGTCGTTGACATTTCGTCAAAATTCTCATTTCTTTTCAAATAAGTATTTTCAACAATTTATTCTAATTATTTTTATTCGTCAATATTGAACAAATTAGGGAATTAAAAATATGTATACACAAATTTATTCTAATTCTTCAATAGTTTTTTTTATTTTTTTTTAATTTCACTCAGATGACGTTTTGTCAGATATTTGCTAGGACTAATGCAATTATAGTAGTTGCTTTAGATTGATTTTTTTAGAAAAATCTACCTAGTTTGAAAGAGATTTTTAACCAACACAACGAGTTCTAACCTAATTTATCATGTTATATTTAGCAACCATGTGAAATGAATATTATTCAACCCACATGTACGTAATTAACATTATCTAACTTCAATATAGTATTAATTATAAGTCATCTCGTTCCACCTACTCTTTATTGGCCAGAGAGGACATTAAAAAAAAATCATACGAGAATAATTTCATTAATTTAATTCTATAACAAATAAAAAATTGATGTTGTATCAATCATATCAGTGTGTAGCAAAAGAAATATTTGACTGTTGAAATTTTCATTTATTTATTGACTAGAACAAAAGATACTATATTAAAAAATGTCGAATTACAAGTTTAGTCCCAAAACTTTTAATTTATATCTAATAAAGTCCTTGAACTTTATAAATATCAAATAGGTTTTCGAATTTTCAATTTTGTATCTAATAGGTCATTGACATATTCAATTTTTTTAAGATTAATGAATCTATTAGACATAAAATTGACTTTTGTGTCTAAAAATGTATTAAACTTTCAACTTCGTATCCAACATGTTCATGAATTTTGAAAATTGTCGAATATGTCAATAACCTATTAAACATAAAATTGAAAGTTGAAATACTTATATAAAAGATACAAAATCGAAATTTTAAGGACTTATTAGACGATTTTTAAAGTTAAGTGACTTATTATATACAAATTCGAAAGTTCCAGGACTTATTAGAAATTTTTTAAAGTGTAGGGATCTCTATGATACATGTTATCATTCTATCAAGAAAATAAAAATCAAATTGTAATATAAAAAAAGTTGTCCTCCAAATCATTATTTTTCCTTTTTTTTTGTGTGTGACCATTAGAAAATTTGATGGGCAGCCTTAGCTTATTTCCATGTGGGTTATTAAGATAAGAATAGATGCTAAGATTCTAAGCATACAGTTCCTCTTTATCATTTACCTACTTATGAAAATTTGACACCAACTTCTCTTTTATTTCTAGAAAGTCCAAGTTGGAATTTTAGATGCTTTTCTTCTAATTAATTCCAATTTAATTTCCTTCCTCTTTGTTTTGGAAATGGAAGATTGAGACTTCCTACTGAATTTCTTGAACTAATTTAATACTTTTTAATTTCGAGTTTTAATTTTTTTACTTTCAATAAAATTTGAATTTCATCCCTATAATAAGTTTAAAGTTATTTTTTTATCAAAATTGATTAAATACTAATATTGACATTGTGAATATATTTTTAAAATTTATAAAAAAAGTTAATAGAAACTAATTTATTTTTAAAGAAAAATTAATGATAAACTAGTGGTAGGAACCAATTTTAAGTTTTTTAAAAGTATAAAAATTAAAATGGGACATTTGAAAGTACATCAACTAAAATAGAACAAAATTCAAAATACGGGATACTTGATATTTTAACCCATAATTATCAATAAAAGAGGAAAATGAGAAAAAGAAAAAAAGAAAAGAATGAAGAGTCCAATTTCGACCAAACTAATACGAACAGGGAGAAATAATTAGTTGTGTTTTTTCTAGCTGATAAGTGATTCTCAATTTGTATTTTCTATAAATATTTTTGACAGTCCAACAATAAGAAAAGTATATAGATTGTTTGAAGAGTGATTTTTAGCCAAGATTGAACACCTGAACATGAAAGAGTCAAAAGCATATTTATCGTATTTAAAATTACCTCAAAATATTTCTTTAATTATCAAAATCAACTTAGTATGTGACGCCCGAGAAAGAGAGGTACATGAATGAACCGAGTCCACATCTGAATGAGAGGGATCCTGAGAATATGAAGGTATGGTGCCCGAGAAAGAGGGGTACATGAGAGTGACCATGAGGATATGAAAGTATAGTTGAGAAAAACTTAAAAGAATTGATAGCTACTACCTATACCAACAAGGTGCATCTTCCTTTTCGGTGGCTCAATCATAGGAACTCCACAGTTAAGCGTGTTTGGGTTGGAGCAATCCTATGTTTCAAATATGTTTTTTAAATGTCATTACCATATCATAAAAATTGATTTAAAAAATTAAAAATATGTTTCAAATGATTTTAAAATACAACCAAAGTAATTTTTACAATTTCAAAATTACTTACGTTTACATACCCTAAAAACGGTAGGTTTCTTTTTAAAAGTTTGAATTTCCTCGAATCCCACTACTTGTGTGTATGTGTTTTTTCTTCTTTAGGAGACAAAACTAAAGCAGGAGAGAAAAAAGTACTATTTTTCTCAATTTAGAACAAAAGTAAATTGTTTTTTTCAAAGTTTAGATAATTCAAACTCTCGATAGGTTCTTTACACACATCTTTATTCGTATGAAGCGTTAAATTTAGGTAAGAATGAAGACTTTAAAACATAACATTATTCAAATAGGGAAAGAAGAACCAAACTCATGAACTTAATTTGAAGTTTTAAAAAAGTAAGAAGAATAATATTACACCAAGTGTTGAAGGACATTGACAATTGAACAAGCAATTTATCCAATAAAACACCAGCTCTCCCTTTAATATCAATTGCTAAGCAAGGGCATTGTCTTTTTGCATTCGAAGCGCCCAAAATGCACACAAACCACACAATTTCACCGACCAAGAATATCACTTGGACTCATTTGGTTGAAAAGGAAAAGTAACATAGTTATTTCTTTATCGTGTCCAAATCGATATTCATCTCTTTGCATGAATAGATGACAAAAATTATAAGCATGATAGCACTTATTAGATTATATTGGGTTTAATGGGCTCCGATACCACATTAGATTATATGAGGTTCTATCTTAAAATCAATTGACAATAAGAGGAGTAACTCATATATCTTATATATTGTAAGGTTTCTCTCCACTTTTCTAACGTGGGATCCTCAACACCACTAATCCAATTTATTTGATTTACAACCTTTTAATTTAAAATTCAAATATTTATATTTCTTTTGTAATAATAAAAAAATGCCAATTAGAGACAGATAACACACTTGACCTTCACGTAATAACAAAACTAAATTTTGTATTGAAGAAGAATAACGTGGCTTGCAAAACAAGTGAACACTTGGATACTTATGTAGTACTTTCCACACATGCTCCAATGCTTAAGTTAGTTAGAAGTTTGTTAAATGTAGTTAGAGTTTAAGTTGAAGGAGGGTATTTATATGACCCTGATTGGGATTTTCGTGGATTCTTTGGCATTTTATGAAGCAAGCAAACTGGAATGAGATAAATCGACCATGCCCTTCATTTGTCGACCAGATGAACCCTCCTTCCTTAGCGATTCGGTCTGTTTGGTGTTCGAGTCCATTCAGATCTACTGGGACTTTTACTTGTGATTTCTCTTATAACTTGTGATTTCTCTTATAAGATACTTCTTATTATTATTTTAAAGGTCAATAATTCAATTCCTCAATAGGTAGTTATTGAACTAAAAAAGAGAAAAAAAGATTGTAAAAATGAAAAATTCCAATATGTTGTAAAAATAGGATGAAAACCGGGTATAATTTTACCAATATTAAATACTAATATAATAATATATTTATAATAATAATAATAATAATAATAATAATAATAATAATAATAATAATAATAATAATAATAATAATAATAATAAAAGTGTTTGGAAAGTGGGGGCAATATATATAATATAAATAAAGAGATAGTGGAAATTTATGAAAATTAAATAAACAAAAACTAAATAGAAAGTGGGAGAGAAGAAATTGAATTGGAGGAATTTCACCAATGGTACATTTTATTCTTCCACCAAAAGCCTCTATTTATAGGCAATTTGGCAAGGATGAGTTGCAGTACATTTGGACACTCAAGCATTGGTAAGAAATTGACACATGGGAGACACTATGGCTAAGGATAATTTGCCACATGGCATGAGTGTTAAAGGACATGTGGAAATGGGCATTTACATCATCATATTTATAATACTCCCCTTAAATGCCCATTTATATAAAATATGCCTCGTTAAAACCTTACTAGGAAAAACCCAATGGGATAAAAACCTAGTGAAGGAAAAAGAGTACATATTTTATATAATACATTTACTCCCCCTCATTTACATCACTGAGATCTCGAGTCTTCGCATCCCAACATCGTGAACCAATTTCTCAAATGTTGTAGTTGGTAATGCTTTTGTAAATATGTCCGCCAAGTTATCTTTCGAACAAATTTGTTGTAACTTTGAGATGTCACCATTTTCTTCAAGGTCATGAGTGTAGAAAAGTTCGGAGAGATATGCTTTGTTCTATCTCCTTTGATATATCCTCCTTTGATTTGAGCTATACATGCTGTGTGTTGTCTTCATATAATATTGTTGGAGGATGTTTACTTGAAGACCATTCACATGTCTCACGAATGTGTTGTGTCATCGATCTTAGCCATACACATTCTCGACTTGCCTCGTGAATTGCAAGAATTTCAAGCATGATTCGAAGAAGTGGCCGTGATGGTTCCGTTTCATCGATCGCCATGATATAGCGGTTCCTCCACATGTAAATAGATAACCCATCTCGAGATCTAGCTTTGTGTGGATCGGGAGAAAACAGGAATCTGCATAACCAACTAGATCAAAACTAGATTTGTTAGAATAAAATAAACCCATATCAATCGCCCTCAAGGTATCTGAGTACATGCTTAACTCCGCTCCAATGTCTTTTTGTAGGACATGAACTATATCTAGCTAATAAATTTACTGAAAATGCAATATCTGGTCTTGTGTTATTAGCTAGATACATAAGTGCACCAATTGCACTAAGATATGGTACTTCGGGACCAAGTAGTTCTTCATTATCGCCTCGAGAATTTGAAATATATCTTTCTTTACATCCAGTGAACGAACTTCCATTGGAATATTCAATGGATGTGCTTTATCCATATAAAATCTTTTTAAGATTTTCTCTGTATAAGTTGATTGATGAACAAATATCCCATCTGCTAAATGTTCAATTTGCAAACCAAGGCAAAATTTGTTTTTCCAAGATCTTTCATCTCGAATTCTTTCTTAAGATATTCTATTGCCTTGGATAACTCTTCAGAGTTCCAATTATTATTTAAGTCATCAACATATACAGTTATAATAGCAAATCCTGACTGAGATTTCTTTATAAAAACACACGGACATATTGGATTATTTTGATATCCTTCTTTCAACAGATATTCACTCAGGCGATTATACCACATTCGTCCTGATTGTTTTAATCCATATAATGATCTCTCGTAACTTTATTGAATACAATTTCGAGAACTTGATTCATATGTTTCGTATTTTAAATCCTTAGGGATTTTCATATAAATGTCATTATCCGAGAGATCCATATAAATACGCCGTGACTACATCCATTAGATGCATATCAAGTTTTTCATATACAATCAAAGCCAATCAAATATCTTAACGTTATTGCATCCACCACGAGGAGAATATGTCTCCTCATAATCTATACTGTGCTTTGCGAGAATCCTTGTGCAACAAGTCTCGCTTTATATCTTGTGACTTCATTTTTTTCATTTCTTTTCCTTACAAATACCCATTTATATCCTATGGGTTTAACACCTTCCTCGGTGTTAGGACTCACTGGTCCAAAACCTCACGTTTTGAAAGTGAGTTCAACTCGCTTGATTGCTTCTTTCCACTTCACCAATCCTTTCTACGTTTACATTCATCGATAGATTTTGGATCAAAATCGTCACTTTCATGAATAATATCGTGAGCAATATTATAAGCAAAAATGTTGTCAATAATAATATCATTTTTGGTTCCATCTCTTTCTGTTGTAACATAGTTTATAGAAATTTCATTATTATCCTCAAGCGTTTGATTTTCATTAATACTCTTTTGAGTAGTTGTATCTTGGATTTCTTCGGAACATCCATACCTTTTATCGAATCATTTTGATTCTCAACTACTTTTCTTTTCGAGGATTTTTATCTTTGGAACCTATTGGTCTACCACGCTTCCGGCGTGCTCGCACTCATTATTGACAACTTGTTTCTGTGGAATATCAATTTTTGATGGAGCATTTCTTTCTTTGGTATATATGATTTAGTCACCCTTTTAGCATCTCGTGAATGCATCCGTAATTGATTTGCTATATTTTGCAAATGAATTATCTTTTGAACTTCAAATTCACATTGATCTCTTCGAGGATCTAAATGAGATAATAATGATGCATTCCACGTAATTTCTTTTTCCAACTTCTTAATTTCTCCCCTAATGTTGGAAAATTTGTTTCATTAAAATGACAATCGACAAATCGCGTGCAATAAATACATCACCCGTCGAGGTTCAAGATATTTGATAATTGATGGGGAATCATATCCAACATATATTCCTAACCTCCTTTGAGGACCCATCTTAAGACGTTGTGGTGGAGCAATTGGAACATATATATCGCACATCCAAAAATTCTCGGATGGGATACATTTGGTCGCTGGCCATAAGCTAATGTGCATGGGAATATTTATTATAGGCTCTTGGCCTAATACATAATAATGATGCAAATGTAAAATAGCATGACCCTGCATCGATGTAGGAGTTTAGCTCTCATAAGCAATGGTCTTGCAATTAATTATAGACGTTTTATAAATGATTCTCGCTAGACCATTTTGTGTATGAACATGGGCTACTGGATGTTCAACACTTATCCCAATTGACATACAATAATTATTAAAAGTTTGGGATGTAAATTCACACAAGATTATCAAGTCGAATTGTCTTAATTGTATAATTAGGAAATTGTGCTCTTAACTTAATTATTTGAGCAAGTAATCTTGCAAATGCAAGATTTCGACTTGATAATAAGCATACATGTGACCATCTCTTTGGATGCGTCAATCAATACCATAAAATATCTAAATGGACCACTTGGTGGGTTAATAGGTCCACAAATATCACCTTGAATTCGCTCTAAAAATGTAGGTGATTCAATGCCCACTTTAGCTGGTGATGGTCTAATAATCAATTTCCCTTTAGAGCAAACATCACATGACAACTCATTGGATTGAAGAATCTTCTGATTCTTTAAAGGATGTCCATGTGAATTCTCAATCATTTTCCTCATCATTATCGATCTGGATGACCCAATCGATCATGCCAAACATCGAATATTTACGGATTCATGAACTTCTGGTTCATTGTTACATAACTTTCGATTACTCGTATATGAGTATAATATAATCCAGAAGAAAAAGCTGGCAGTGTTTCCAATATACGTTTTTCATGCGAGACAATAGATGTGATATAGAAATACTCTATATTATTTTTACGATCAGTTTCAACATGATAACCATTATTACGTATATCTTTAAAACTCAATAGATTTCTCTTTGATTTGCTAGAGAACAAAGCATTATTAATTGAAAATTTTGTTCCTTTAGGCAAGATAAAACTTGTTTTTCCAAAACCTTCAATCAGTCTGCAGAACTCGATATAGTATTGATTTTTGCTTCCAAAGATTGTCAATTTAGAAAAATATTTGCTTTTATGAGTATCGTGTGCGTAGTTGCGCGATCTGCTAGACATAAATCCTCATTGCTCATTTTTTAAGTTACTCAACATATTGAAATTGTCCATATTTCTTCATTGATAAGAAAAGGAAAAACGATTACAAAAAGTTCTAAATATATATACAAAAACAAGAAAAACATATTATAAATAAAGACTTAATTATATATCTTCATACAAAACATCCTCTACTTGTTTGATTGCATCAATTTTCTCTCCAGAGATTCAAAATAATCACCACATCAAGATGTACCATATTGGAGGATCGAACACATCATCTTCTTGAATGGCAAGATTTACCTCCACATTCTTCCCTTTTCCTTTTTCCTTCAAGGAAGCTTGATAGAGATCGACAAGGTGTTTTGACGCACGCATGTGCACGTGACGACTGACTGCTCCACCATTCCGCACGGAAACATTTATGTTCATCACCTTTTGAAACTCCTATCTTGTGGAGCTTTTCCTTTATGATCATCGGTTCGTGTGGGTTTCTTAAAATTATAATGCCCACCACGAAAATAGGTATTTCTTCCTCTACCGCGGTCCCGACTCGACCACGACCACGACCACGACCTCGACCACGATTATTGAAATTCACAAAGATTCACTTCCGAGGAATGGTGTTGCTCGATTGGTCGAGATTCATGATTTTTCATTAATAGCTCGTTATTTTGTTCAAACACGAGAAGACATGAAATTAATCGGAATATTTTTTAAAGCCTTTTCTCTCGATTATTGCTTTGCAGTGAGCATATTCGAGACATGAAAAAGTGGAGAATGTCTTCTAACATATCAACATCGATAATTTTTCTCCGCATAATTTCAGTTTTGAACTAATTTCAAGAGTGCGTAATTATATTCACTTACATCGATTTGAAGTCCCGCAACAAAGTGCATCCAATCATAACGAGCTTTTGGAAGAATAAGCTGTTTTTGATGATCATACCTTTCTTTCAAGCCTTGCCATAGAATGTAGGGATCTTTTATTGTAAGATACTCCATTTTCAATCCCTCGTGAAGATGATGGCGAAGGAAGATCATAGCTTTGGCTTTTTCTTGATTTGATGCATCATTTCCTTCTTTAATTGTTTCTCCAAGATTCATGGAGTCTAAATGGATCTCAAAGATCGAGGACCCATGACAAGTAGTTATTTCCATTAATATCCAGTAGCGCAAATTCTAGTTTTGCAAGATTTGCCATAGTAATACTATATACAAAGAAATTGCATTTACATTAGGAAATTAATTAAACATGCAAAATAACATTTAATTATTAAAAAAATGGCTTATCTTGAGGACTACCTTCAAAGTGGAAAAATCGCAGAGCTTCAGGTCGATAACGTGTTGTAAAAATAGGATGAAAAACAGGGTATAATTTTACCAATATTAAATACTAATATAATAATATATTTATAATAATAATAATAATAATAATAATAATAATAATAATAATAATAAAAGTGTTTGGAAAGTGGGGGCAAAATATATAATATAAATAAAGAGATAGTGGAAATTTATGAAAATTAAATAAACAAAAACTAAATAGAAAGTGGGAGAGAAGAAATTGAATTGAGGGAATTTCACCAATGGTACATTTTATTCTTCCACCAAAAGTTCTCTATTTATAAGCAATTTGGCGAGGATGAGTTGAGTACATTTGACACACCAAGATTGGTAAGAAATTGACACATGGAGGACACTATGGCTAAGGATAATTTGCCACATGGCATGAGTGTTAAAGGACATGTGGAAATAGGCATTTACATCATCATATTTATAATACAATATAAATTAAGATGATAGTAACTTTTCTTAAAGTTTCTTCTAAAAAAAGGTTAAAAGACAAAAACTTAAGCCAAAAGATGAAGTGGGCTAAATACCAATAATATAAAAAGAGGCCTCAGGCCCAATAAGAAAATGGCGTAAAGCCCACATAATCGTCGAAAGTTTTTCTCTCTCCTTCTGAAGCTGAACGCGGGAAAAGAAAAACAAAAACCCTATTATCGGTGCAGGGAAGGTGGACCAGTGGCTGTAGAGGGAAAGAAATGGCGCCATTGTTGCAGAGCTCTCAACCATGGGTGGAGAAATAGTACGTTCCCTTTCCCTTTCCTTTTCTTTCATTTCACTCAATTCTTTAGAATGTGTTGCGTAATCTCAACCATCGCCTATTTTCTCCAATGACAGTCGACCGAAGCAAGTGAAAGATGTGGCGCATCAGGATGAAGTGGTTCGGGTCCTCACCAACACCCTCGAGACTGCCAGTGTACTTATTATGAACTTCTTTTTTTGATTATGGTGGTGATTGTATTTCTCTTTTCAACAGTGTTTTTTTTTAAAATCTTCGATTGTTGGTTGAACAGTGTCCTCACATGCTCTTCTATGGACCGCCTGGTACCGGAAAAACCACCACCGCTCTCGCGATTGCCCATCAACTATTCGGGTTCGTATCTGCCCCTATCTGTTGTTATATTTCTGCTTCTTCTGTTGCTAATGATTTTGAGGAAGTTGTGAATTTGTGTTTGGTAGTTCAGAATCCCTTCTAAGGAATATATTTGATTTTATGCAGCTGGGGAATTAGGTTTCTTATCCTTGTTTGTAATTTTTTGGTTAAGATTTTCTCTGAATTATCCATCTATGAGCCTTTTCAACGAATGGAAGTTGAAACATGAAACTATAAAAAATCATGGCCTCGCTATGGTTATGATTAAATGCTAGTTATCAAGATTTCGGGTGGTTTTTGCTCAAAGCGTTTGTAATTCAAATGCTCAAACAATTGCTTTTGCTGTATAAAATATGAAATGGACTATTTTAATTTCTTTCAAGTTTGTTGTTGGATATAAAAAATATCTGATGTGAAAAATATTATTTGTAGTCCTGAACTTTACAAGTCCAGAGTTTTGGAATTGAATGCAAGTGATGACCGTGGGATCAATGTTGTTCGGACTAAGATTAAAGATTTTGCTGGTGTTGCAGTAAGCAGTGGCCAACGCCAAGGGTAATCTTCTTAATCTTAGCTATAACATTTTCATAATAGTCCTGTTATTTCACACTTTTTTTTTTAAAAAAAAAAACTAGGGGTTATCCTTGCCCACCATTCAAGATAATCATTCTGGATGAGGCTGATTCAATGACTGAAGATGCTCAGGTGTGATCACAGTCTAGATACATTCTATCTGCTTTATTGTAGTTACTATGAGTTTAGTTTTTTTTCCCCCTAATATTGAACATTATGTAGAATGCCCTGAGGCGTACCATGGAAACACACTCCAAAGTAACACGATTCTTTTTTATATGCAACTATATTAGCAGGTGAAGCTTCACTTCCTTTTGTAGTGTTTTAATTTCTCTATTTATTATTGTAGATTTTTCTTTCTAGATTTTTCTTTTTGATGTTCATGACAGTCTTCTATTTATTGTTGTTTATTTTGTTTTTGGATTCGTACTTTTGATATTTATGACAGAGCATTAGGAGAGTCGGTGGTAATTTATGGAGTAAATTAATAATTATAGCTCATAAGATGTTTTCATTTATTAGCCACTTATGAAAGAGCATTGGGAGAGTTGGTGGAAATTTGCTTCGGGTAAAATCATTGAGGGAGAGAGAAAGAGGGTATGAGGCTCAAATCTCTGAGAACAATTGCAGATGGCTATAATTTTTCTTTAAAAAAAAAATTGTAGATGACCATAATAGTTTTTAACTAGATTGCAATTTAATTGTTTTAAACATTAAATTCATGAGCAGTACGGGAATCGAATATTTGAAACCAATTGTGGATGAGCAGGAGCACGATAATATTGAACCCTTTGCTACTTTCTGTTCATGAAACTTTGACATTCTCAATATTATATATTCTTTTATGAAGGCATGCAGATTAATGTATATATTTTTGCAGCATCTGTTCAATGTACAAAAACGTTATACCTATTTGTCTTGTGCATTCTATATAGTTCCCCATTGAATTGTTAGAATACTGGAAACTGATTTCTTTATTGTTCATGATTTTCACCATGGTCTATTTTTACTTGGTCTTGAGATGAGTGCTAGTGTGGGGAAGCTAAACTGTCATCTCAGTGTTTTTTTCCATCTCTGCAGGATTATAGAGCCCCTTGCATCAAGGTGTGCAAAGTTCAGGTTTAAGCCACTCTCTGAAGAGGTTATGAGCAAGCGTATATTGCACATTAGTAACGAAGAAGGTCTAATTCTAGATGGAGAGGTTTGCTCTTCGCTGCTTAGTATTAGAAATTATGGTTTGAAATAAGCTATTTGGCATGACCAGTGTGATGTAAACTTGCAATCTGTTTAGGCTCTTTCAACCTTAAGTTCAATCTCTCAAGGGGACCTACGTCGAGCTATCACATATTTACAGGTATGATATAGTCTGCAGCGTCGAACAGTTGACAGCTATTCTTTTGGTATTCCCCGTTATGTTAAATATAATTATATTAGAAGCTTGGATGATTAAGGGGAAGAAAACCAACCACATGTTCTACTAGAATTAGTCAAAGTTCTATTAGGGCTACATGAAATTAACCTTTAGGTTATCAATTGTTCTGATTCATCATTGCATGCCCCGAGGCCTGAGTAATTAACTTTTCATTTGTTTTTGGGAATCATTTGGGTTGGGAATTGTTGACCATCCATTGCTATTGAATTTTCTTTCCTATATAACTTACAGTGCTTGTAAAGTAGAAAGAGTACACATGATTGTAGCAACTATCGATATATCCTTGCAGTTCCTTTGTCCAATGCCTGTGTACTGCAAAAAAGATTCAGCTTTAGTTTTTACACTGGTTGAGACTCCAAACAATTTTCAGCTTTAAATTTTATAACAAACAATGGAGTCGTACATGATATCCCTCATAATGGAAATGCATGACAGGGAAAATCTTATGTTGTGTTAAGATATGATTACGGGAGAATTGTAAATCCAATTACTCACTGCCCGTTGTCAACAAGCTCAATTGTTGTTATTTATTTGGATCTTCAGAAATGAAGTTCGCTTAAGAATTCATTCATGCTGCTCTCCTATAATTACTTGAAGCAAGTGTTTCTGTTTTATAATAGAAGCCAGTATATTGTGCCGGTACTCTTGGTTGGTTAACTCTCTATGTAGTTGAGAATAGAATAGTTTCAATCTTTTCTAACTGCTTTATTTTACTCTCTATTTTTGTTCCCTCCAGTCAGCAGCACGCTTATTTGGATCATCAATCTCTTCCAAGGATCTGATTAGTGTGTCTGGGGTGAGTTATGTGAAATTTTGATAAGTCATCATCCCTAGAATAGTAAAAACAGATAGCTAAAAATGATTATGCTAAAAATGATTATGCTTACTAATGATTCACTTTGCTCCCATTCTGGTTGAATGTTGATATTAATCTATGAACACAGTTTGTATATGCCTTGCCCTTATATACATGTGCCTTCAACTTCTTCCAGAATCTAACACCTTGTACATACGCAAGATGCTATCTGTTAATTTTAATTTTTCTTTTGGATGGTTGAATTTTTAACTAGATGATGTTTCGTGTTTTCAGTTTTGTAGGAGTTTTGAGTGTTCTGTTTTCCGCCATTAATTTTTAACTAGATGATGTTTCATGTTTTCTTGTTCTCAAAAGTATGACGAATAATTCGCTCATAAAATATTTCATGCAAAATTTTCTTGGGTAATTATATTTATTGCTGTTGTACTGTATTTTTTTTTTTAATCATTTGCAGGTTATCCCTCGGGAGGTCGTTGATGCCCTTTTTGCTGCTTGTAGAAGTGGTAACTTTGATCTTGCAAACAAGGAAGTCAATAATGTAATTGCAGATGGATATCCAGTGGCTCAGATGCTTTCACAGGTGTTATAATTGCTCAATCTATATTATGTTATTGTATTTTTAAATTATGAATGGAGATAGGTAAAACTCTGATGTTTCCTACAGATATTTGAGGTGGTTGTTGAAGCCCATGATTTGCAAGATGAACAGAAGGCCAGGATATGCAAGAAGTTGGCTGAAGCAGATAAGGTCACTTCTATCTATTTCCATGTTCAATTCCATTTTTGCTCTCTAAAGTTCCATGTGAATTATTATGCATCAGGTTGGATATATTATTAGTTCAAGTAGTAATTTGAAGTGTGTACAATTTTGAATCAATAGATTCTACCAATCTTTTATATATATAACCTGTATATATTGAGCATCCTATCAGAAATGCTTTTCAATGATGTCAGCTACTTAACACAAAAATTTGACAACGGGCATTGCCATTTAATTTCTTTTCATGCAAAATATAAACTGCTCTGAAAATGGGAGTTGCTAATAAGTAGCCCAGTTTATCTTCTTGCATTTAGTAAATTCTTCGTATTATATTGAAGATTTAATGTTGAATCAATATTTTACTTGATTTGGTTGTGGATATAAAATTGAACTTTACCCAATAATTTTCTGGATTGTCATTTACTTCATGGAAACCAACATTATTGTGATGTCAATCTGGCAGTGTCTCGTGGATGGTGCGGATGAATATTTGCAGCTGCTCGATGTGGTTAGTCAAACAATGCAAGCTTTAAATAGTATGCAACTGTAAATCTTTGATCAAACTTAGGGCAGTTTTTAGAATCGGATTGATCTAAGTGATCCATGTTGTATAGAAACAAGGTAGCGCTCTGACTGGTAGAAATTGTTTTAGTTTGTGTTTGATAATCATTTAGTTTTTGGAAATTGTGGTTGTTTCCTCATCAATCCTCCACCTGTAAGTTTTATCTTTGTTGAGAAAATATTTGAATTCTTAGTTAAATTCTAAAAACAAAAACAAGTTCTTGAAAACTATTTTTCTTAGGTTATGTTTGATTATTATTTGGTTTTTGATTTTTAGAAATTGTGCTTATTTTCTCATCCGTAATATTATAACGAGGTTTTATCTTTCCTAACACTCAATTTTTAGTCAAATTCCCAAAACAAAAACAAGTTTTTGAAGATACTTTTTCTAGTTTTCAAAACTTGGATGAGTTTTTTAAAGCATAAGTGAAAAGTAGATTGGTCAAGGAAATCCATAGGAGAAAGTACTATTTATAGGCTTGATTTTTAAAAATTAGAAACGAAATAATTATTAATTGAAGTTTTAGTTTTCAATACTTAGCTTGTTTTTTTTTTTAAAATATAGGTAAAAAGTAGGTAATAAAATAAGGAAACTAATAGGTAAAATCGTGGAAGTAGTATTAAAGGTGATGTTTGGTGTGTTGTTTTGGAATTAGAAATCTTGGAGTTTCTGGTTGGAATTAGAAACCTTGGGGTTTTTTATTCTAGTGTTTGGGGTGTTGGGCTGGTTTGCTGAAACCTGTGTTTGGGATGCAAGGTTGGGTTGGACTGTGTTTGTTAAGCTGTATTTTTATAACAATTTTTTTAGGATTTTCTTTTTCTAGATCCAATTTTTTTACTTGATAAATATTTGTTGAAGTGCATATCAATATTTTAACCAATTATGTGGATCAATTGTTTCAATAATAGTTAAATATAGATGTGTAGTTTGTACCATTAATATTCTATTTCACAAAATACTCAGAAAATTATTTTAGAAATTAAAAAATTTGAAATCTATTTAATAAATTAGATAATCTAAAATTCTATTTTATAAAGTATTCAATAACCTATTTTTGAAACTCTATTTTAGAGATTAAAAAAATAGAAGTCTATCTAAGATATTAGAGAAAACATCAATTTACAAAGTATTCATATATCTATTTTTGAAACTTTATTTTACAAATTAAAATATTGGAGGTTTATTTAAGAAATTATGGAATTTAAATAAAATTGTTCACTGTATTTTAAATATATTTCAAGGATAAATGAGTTTTAAAATTTGAATTATCCTTTCCAACATGAATTGGACTAACCAAGATCCAATAAGATGCAATTTTTAGAAATTAAAATATTAAAAACTATATTTTGTATAGTATTTTAAAACCTATTTCAAACATATAATCGATTAAAAAAATTTGTAAGTAACCATTTTTTGTTTAATTTTTAACCTTTTAAAAAATTGACTAGGTGGTTGGTTGTCGGTGGTCTCCGATGGTGATTGCATAGTGGTTAGGTTGTCGTGGGTCGTTCGAGTAGTCATCGGGGTGGTCATGTCGTCGAAATGGTCATTTGGTGGTTATGACAGTAGTTGTCAAGTGGTCGAGTCGCTGGAGTCGCTAAAGTGGTAAATATGATGGTTGAGTTGTTGGGTGGTCATTAAAGTGGTCACCAAGTGGTTGTAAACAATGGTTTTGGGTGGTTGAGTTTTCAGGTTGGGGTGATCATCGAAGTAGTCATTGAGGTGATCAGGTTGCTAGGGTGGTCGAGTCATTGAAGTGGTCACTAGGTGGTCATCGACAGTGGTTGCTAGGTTGTCAAATTTTTTGGGTGATTGTCAACTATGATTGTCAGGTCGTGAGAGTGGTCTTCAACTATGGTTATGGGTTGTTTAGTAGTCAAAGTAGTTGCCAGATGCTTGTTGTCGATGGTCGAACCAGTCAAGGTTGCGGTGGTTGGGTCATCAAAGTATCAAGTTGTTAGAGGTGGTCGTTAAATTAATCTATAGATTTTTCATCGCAGTTATCGATTAAGGTAATCGTCGCGGTGGTCGGGTCGCTGGTGTAATCGTCGGAGTTGGTTGAGTCAGTGGAGTAGTCATCGGAGTTGTTGTCGTCGAAAATGGAAAACGACAAATGGAAGAGCAAAACATGGTACAAAACCCATAAAGTTGCACTGTAGTAACCCATGAGCTTGTGTTTCCAAACCCCAAGGGGTTTCAAACCCCTTGTACCAAACATGGTTTTGGGTTCCTAAACCAAAACGATGGGCCAAACACCCCCTAAAGGTTCAACTTTCAAAAACTAAGGGTCTGTTTGGTAGGCAATCCAGATTCTGTTTTATGTTTTCAGATTTACTGAATTTAGTGAATACGTGTTTGGTAGACGTGTTTTCGAAAACTATTTTCGGATTCTGTGATCCAAATAGTAGAAATTCTGAAAACAACATTTTTATGTTTTCATTGTATCCAGATTCTGAATTTGAAATTTTAAAATGCAGAATTGTATTAAACAAAGACAAAATCTTGATAAATATAGTATTTCATGTTTATAAATTTAATTTACTTTTGTTAAATTAAAATATGTATAATATAATATATTATAAAATATAAAAATATTATATTATAAAATAATTATTATATAAAATTTATTAAAAAAAACACATGTTCATAAAATCAATTAATAATGTCTTATATTTGACCTAATATTTAGCTTTGAAACTACAACTAATTTTATGATCTATAAATATATTATAGGACACACTTTAAACTATTGTTTAAAATGGAATTAAATTTCTAAATCTCTTACAAAACACTTATCTGAAAACATGAAATACAACTTTGTTTTCATTGAATCCATTGTTTTCAAATTTTTGTTTTCGGATTGTCTATCAGACCCTAAATAGTTGGAATGAAGTTTTAATCTTTCATTTTCTTATATATTTTGTTTTACATTTCCCTTTATTTTATCCCATTTTTCTTCTATTTTTAATTGTCATGAATTTACTACTATAATAATTCATAATTGGTTGTTTCTTATCATTAATGAATTTAATGATAACAATCCTACTAAAATTTGGAGTTTGAATAAATGGATTTCTGAACTCTACTAAAGAAAGATATTTATGACATTTATATTTTTTCTCATATTTACGTATTTGATTTTCAAAACTTCTCAATAGTCCTTCGTAGATAAAATTACATGCTAGGAATTCAAAAACTGAGACATAGATGAAGGTAGATCAATTCAATCATTTTAAACATTTTGAATACATTTGACATTTTTCGCTCTAACCATTTAAATATAACTTAACTAATTAAAAATATTAATAACCTCGTTTGAATTTATATTCTCAAATTTTTAGGTGAATTCAAGTGCAAGATAGTGTTAGAATTCCATGAATAGAAAAAATTGGGAGTGTCTCCTTCTGATAAACCATAATTGCTCACTAATTAGGTAGTTAGTTGACTAATCATAATGGGAGTTGGAATAATAATGAAGGCAGTGTTAGGATTTGTGGGTTCTGATGAATAATAAATATAATTTGTTTGTCAAAAGATAAGTTTTTTTAATATAGTTTTTGTTTTTTTTTTTTAAAAAAATAAGTTTTAATATAATTTTCCAGCCAAGAATATTCCCCCTCATCATCATCAAATACTTTTACTTATAAGGTACGTACTTCATTAAAATAGTTCAATTATTTAACCCTAATGGAACATGCAACCATCTTTATTATCATTCCTTTTTTTTAAGAAAAAATATCGATTCAAATTGACCATTCGAAAAATTGTTTTCAGGTTATTCTAATTTTTACAAACCATAATCCTAGACTTCCTTCTGTCTATTTACCTGATTCATAAATGTCAATCATAGGCAAAATTTTTAAACTATATATAATAATAAGGCACTGGACTTTTTAACCCGACTCAGAACTTTTGTTCAATAATGAAAATAAAGTTAAAAAAAAATAAATAAGTAAATTACTATTTTGGTCTATGTACTTTAAGGGACCGTTTGGTTTAAGGTTTTGAAGATGAGAATGGATAAAAGTTTTAAATCTACTTGTTTGGAATAAGGTTTGTGAGCATAGACATAGACATCATTTATTTTCATGCATCACTTTTCTCCATGATGGACGAATTTTCTATATCTTTTAAGAATGATGGTTTTTTTTTTATACTCATCCATCTCTCTTTCTCTCTCTTCCTCTCTCTCCTCTTATTAATAGTTAAGTACATATATGTATATATATATATATTCAATTTCAATAATCATAATTAATTAATTTATTTATTTTAGGATTAATTTCATAAAACAAGCATAAACCTTCATTATAAAATTCAATAGGAATATATTAAATCACTAATTAATATTATATTTAATCAATTAATTACAAATATTATTAATTTATGGTCAAGATAATCATTACAACTAATTATTCATGATTTATTTGTGATCAATTAACAATTAATTTTCATAAAACAAGCATAAACATTTATTATAAAATTTATTAGGAAAATATTAAATCACTACCTAATATTATATCTAATCAATTAATTATAAATATTATTAATTTATGGTAAGGATAATCATTATAATTAATTATTCATGAGTTATTTGTGATCAATTAACCATTAATTTTTTCATTTAAAAATATTAATGAATTAATTTTTAAAATTAATTTTATTATTTTATTAATAATTGATAATAATTATATAAGATTTATAAGATCAATCTCATAAATTAAATATTAATCTCATCAAACAAATATAAATATCACTTGTTTACATAAAAATCTGATAACATTCTCATGTAGAACCAAACACAGTCATCTTATTCCCATACATTTATTATTCTCAGACATCTTATTTCCAGACATCTATTACTCATGGGCATCCAATAAAACCTTAAACCAAACGGTCCCTAAGATTTTTTTTAAAAAAACATTTAATTGTCGTATTTTCATATAATTAAATTTTGTCCCCATTGTTAGTTTGATGCTAAAATTTAACAACTTTGATAAAATAATAACAACTTTCATTCAAGAAAGGAAATACCATATGAATAAATTTCCAAAATTTAACAGGAGGGTAATAGTGACTATTTCTTTTTTTAAAAAAAACGTCGACCATAAATTATAGTACGCAACTAATTTTGAGAATTATTGAAAGTACAGAAACTAAAATTTGATATTTGAAAATACAAGTTTAAAATAGAATGTCACACAGTACATAATTCAAAATGGTATTTATGTAGAAGTTTTCCTGTAAAAAAAAAATATGAAAAACCTAACAATTCTTATAAGACAAATGAGTGAGTACTTCTTTGTCTGCCAATTGATTTTAAGATGAAGCTCAATGTTCCTCCAATAATTTAAACTCTAATACAAAATTTAAAGGCTAAAGCAAAACACAAAAAAAAAAAAAAAGTACAAGTACAAAACAATAATTAATTAAATTAAAAAAAAAAAAAAACAAGAAATCTATGTAGGTACATGCAACCTAGACAAATTGTTGTGGTTTGTAAGAGAAGCATTACTCAGCTCCATGTGTGGTTTTTGTATGAAAGAGAGTTCTTAAAATGGAAGAAATTAGGGAACACTATTTGACCTTTCACCTTTCTTTTTTTTTTTTTTTTTTTTTTTTTTTTTTTGATGAATATGGCATGCATGAACTTACCAAGTTCAAGCTGCAGCCATCCCAATATTATAAACTCTTTTAATTTCTTAGTTATGATAATACCATGAGATGAAGTCTTGTGTTTCTCATTTAGATTGGATCTCGAGACAAAACGAAAAAAGAACAACGTAATTGTCTCCTTTAATACCGTCTTTAGTTTAAAAATAATTTAAGATTTAATTTAAATTCATAAGTATAGCTACATAGATGAACTAACTCATTTAAACACATTATTTTTTACTAAGAGATCAAATATTCAAATCACTCGGGATTGAACTAAAAAAAAAATATTTCTTCAATGTACTTTAATTGACCAAAAACGTTAATGGAGTAGTGCTTTTAAGTTAGCTATATTCATTTACTTTTTTGTCCTTCATCTACATATTATACTTTTAATTGTTTTATTTTAATTTTAATTTTTATATCCACTAAAATGTAGCCATTTAGTCCCTAATTAATGATACAGAAAAAGAGTTAGAAATTATTTTAAAATTATAAATTGAGAATTATTTAATTCCTTCAATCACTGGAAGCTGACTTGACATTTTAGCTTCAGAGCATATACATGAACCCATGTTCCCATTCAAAAAATAATTAGAAACTTTTATGGTAGGGTAGTCTGTCTGTCCTAGAAAAGAATCTTTTCTTTCTTGTGCCTTTTTTTTTTTTTTTTTAAAAAAGTATAAATTACAAATCAAATCAAATTACAACATTGAACTATAAAGAACCCATATCTATAACAAATTTAACTCACATCTTGTTAAGCTATTTTAACACTCAAGTCAAAAAGTTCATGGTAAAATGAAGAAAAAAAAATCTACTTGAACTTCTATAGTTGTGTGAAAAAAACATTTTTCAAATAGTAGTGAAGATTTTCATTTGCATATCAATCATTTGGTTGTTATTGAATATCATTATAAGTTTGATACAAATATTATTCGTTAATTAATGTGGGGATACATATCCAATAATGATAGACATAAAACTTCTTAAAAGAGTTTAAGATAAAGATTAATTAGTGCTCAAAGGGATAGTTATGAACTATAATGTATTAATAACAATATTTTGATTATTACTTTTGGAAGGCAAAGTTTCACAAATATAAGATTTTTATTTAGGGTTTAAATTCTCTCACACATAAGTTTATACATGCATCGCAAATTCGCAAGTATATCAATTTCTTTTTATTTCTAAAATAAAAATATAAAGAAATAATATGTCAATATTTTATTTAAAATATTTTTGCATTAACCAACTAGAGCATAACTCAAATATTGTTAAACTAAAAAAGAAATCTTGCATTTAAGGAGCAGTTAGAAAAAAAAAAAGTATATAAAAAATATTTTTGTAAATATTTAATCAAAATGTCACATATTATGATAATTTGTATTTGATTTTTATATATAGATCCTTGGGGCCCTAAAATTGCAACACTTGGAATCAAATCCAAAGGATGTGGATTTGCCAAGCGTACATTGCAATACATATTGAATTATAGGTCATTCCCTTTATTTTAAATTTTAAAAGAATAAAAATAATTAAAAATAAAAAGGTCTTAACGACCCTGATTATTTCACTTTCATGACATATTATTGTTGGTTAAATGTCATTATTGATATCCTATTAATTATTGAGAATATATATATATATATATATATATATATATATATATATATATATATATTACCATAAATATGAAGTATGGAGATTTGAATCCCAGTAAAAAAAAGAGTAGATGTCAATTACTGCTAAACTATTATCATATTGTCAGTTATGATCCTTATCTTGAAAAAAAAGCTATTGTTTCTTTAGTCATTAAAATTTTATTAGATCAATATTATGAAACTCTTTTTTTTAAAAAAATGTTATGAACCTAAAGATTCTAAAATCACAGGTTAAATTGTTTTTACTTTTCTTAGGATATCTTTTGTGAGTACTTAGAGATATTAATCTTTTGTGAGTTTCTATAAAGGTGGTTTAGTTGATTATTTATTATTATTATTTTTTTAAGAAAAAAAGACGAAATAATACATTTTATTATTTATTTTCTAGTCTTTTTAGTAGGTCTGCACTTTGGCTGCTACTATTTGGATTTTTCCTAGCTATTTGACTCACTGATATGAATGTTGAAATTCTTTTTATTTAATCTCTCTTTCAATTTCTGATTTTTTTGTCCCACGCCACATTTTATTATTGATGATGGTCTATTTATAGAAATCCATTGATTCATTAGATTAAACAATGTACGAGCATTATTTAATTGTTACTTACACTAACTCATATTTATTATCCTAATAAGAACACAGCACATTAAAAATTCAACAAAAACTCAAATTTAGTTGAGAATCAATTTTTAAAAATCATTTACAAACAGAGAGAAGTAATACATGTGTCAGATATAGATCAGCTCCTGTACCAATTCATTTGTATATAAAATAAATGAATTTGAAATTCTGAATTTCGCAAATTACGATACGTGTTTGAAATCATTTTAAAAATACAAGGACGTGATTTGCAAAAATAGGGAAACCAAAATTGTGTGATTTAGAGGGAAAGAGAGTTGACAAATTAAATATTTTTATCCATTAATTAAGGTGTTTTCCCTTTATGTATATTATTAAAACCTAAAAGCCATGATACTATGAAGCCTCTTTTTCTTAACCCACAAACTATGCCTTCAAATTAGTGTGCAAGAATTAATTAAATATTGGTGCAAACCATTGATAATCAAAAGCTTAAAGCATATCCATGTGAGAGAGAGTCAAAGTTAAGACCTAGCAGATCAAAAGTCAACATTATCAACGATAGTCGGCACAGATTTATATATATGCAAGATGGACGCTACATAAACATATTATTGCCACCTGTGACAAAGATTTAGGGTTACATTTATCAATGTTTTGATCTTATCACCATCTTAACCAATTAAGTGTTTTTTTTTTAGGGGGGACTACATTTTAGTCCTTAATATTTTTATTAAGAATTTTTCAATTTAGTTCCTTACAATTTAAAAATGTTCAATTACATCCTTTCAATTGATTGATGATAAGGCTAAATTAGCATAATTTTGAAAAAATTAAACCACCTAAGAGAAAAGTCAAATTTTTTACCACTATTATAAAAAATTAGAAGAATTAAAAACTTACATTTCTTGGGTGGTGTAATTCCTCTCCATTACCAACTTTATAAGAATCGTGTCACATGAATTTATCATCCGTACATACATAATATTTGTAAAATTAATTAATTAAACTATTTTAATTAGTATATCTTGAAGCTAATAGCTTTAAAATATTTTAATTTTGTAACCTTATATATTAGTTAAATATAGAAAGTTAAGTTCAATAGTATTCTTGATGATATTCCTAAAAAAAATAATATTTTAGATGATGAATAGTAAATAATTTATGTTAGCACAGGTTATAAATCAAATAATCATTTGATAATTTTTTTTTTATGATTGATTTTATGTTAGATATATTTGCATAGAAAATTTTGTTTATATTTGTTAACATGTTATTAAATGGATTGAAAATATTTTTACGAACAATTAAATATTCATTCTATAAAATAATTATTATAAGAAAATTGAATAGACAAATGTATTAAAACTATTTTATTTTTTATTAAAATAATACTCTTTAATTTCTTGATAAAAGTTACGCTTTAAATATAATTTAATATGTAGTTTTATTACTTATTTATTATAAAATTAAAATTTACCAACCAAATACACTCTAAACAAATTGAAGTTTAACAAATTAGAATTAAAATACAGATTTAACAAACCACACTTAACACCATTCAAACACTCGTTTAACAAATCAGACTTAAATAACCTATTCATCCAAACAGACTCAACAAATTCAAACTTTAACAACCTCATACTTGATAAACCCAAGCATAACAAATCACCCAAACATGATGACCTCTAAGGGCATAATTCAAAAATTTTAAACAATAAGACCTAAATAAAAAAATAATACTCGGTCATTAAGAACTAAATCATATATTTAACCATTTTAAGAAAAGGAATCTTAAATTAATTATGAAAATCGAAGGGAGGAGAATTAACGATCCGATCATTATAAAATGATTATGGACTCGTTTATGGCTGGCAGCCCCTTGATTGATAGCCACCAAGTTTAAGAGCAATCAAAACACAGTCGGCAACGATTAATGAATGAATAAATCAATGAAAACCAATTAATTAATTAATTAATTACTTGATGAGGTGTGTGTGGGACCCCAATTGGAGTTGAGTGCTTCAGTAATGTGTAGCAAACAAAGGTAGAACTTCAGAGGGGCATTGACTTTTGAACAATTTTTTACTAAAAAGGTCACCGTCCCATTTCAAAGGGGGACTCTTAATTTAAAAGAAAAGGGATTTAATTACTAAAGGGTTGACATCTAAATTGAAGGGAACCCCTTATAAATAGGGACTGCCCTTTCCTTTCCAAATCCACCAACATAAACTCTCTGTTCAACTTCATCATCTTAAGTTCTTAACCTATCTTCTCATTCTCTCTTCCTAAAAACCAGTGTTTTCAATTCCTAATGGCAATCCCAGTCATTGATTTCTCAAAGCTTGATGGAGAAGAAAGGGCCAAGACATTGGCTCAGATAGCTAATGGCTGTGAAGAATGGGGATTCTTTCAGGTACTTCCAACCTATTACTTATTCTCTTCATTTCTAGTTGATGTGATAATATGAGAAAGTAGTACCTTTCGAGTTGTATATGTGGAGGTGGGGACTTGAATTTATGGCTTTTTGGTCTAGAATATAATCCCTTAACCAGTTGATTGAGCTATACTGCTTTCAAGACAACCTATCATCTCGACTAATGATTTAATGCAAGAGCATTCATTCTATGTTTTCAGGATGGTGGTGTTTCTAGACATCCTATTTTCTCAACTAATATTTTCATGCATAAGCATGAGCACTAATTAAATGTTTATAATATAGTAGACTAAAATTAAAATATATGTTGCTCTTGAATTTCAGCTGGTGAACCATGGGATTCCTGAGGAGCTCCTAGAGAGGGTGAAGAAGGTTTGTTCAGAGTGCTACAAGCTGGAAAGAGAAGAAAGTTTCAAGAGTTCAAAACCTGTGAAGCTCCTGAATGATTTGCTGGAAAGCGAGAGCGGACAGAAGCTGGAAGATCTTGATTGGGAAGATGTCTTCCTTCTCCATGATAACAACGAATGGCCCTCCAACATTCCTGGATTCAAGTAAGCAATGCACCTACACTCCACTCCAATCTTTCTGTTTTTTCATGAAGATTAAGTGAAAATATATCATACAATCAAGTTTTCTTTAAAACAGAAAGTTGGTTTTCCAAACAAGTCATGATTAGTCTTTTACGCGATTTTGTTTATGAATCCAATTGTGGCAGGGAAACCATGAAAGAGTACAGATCGGAGCTGAAGAAGCTAGCTGAAAAGGTGATGGCAGTGATTGACGAGAACTTAGGTTTACCTGAGGGATACATAAAGGCTGCCTTCAACGGTGGTGAAGGGCTGGAAAGGGCCTTCTTTGGCACCAAAGTCAGCCACTACCCACCATGCCCACACCCCGAGCTGGTGAATGGCCTCCGTGCCCACACCGATGCTGGCGGTGTCATCTTGCTCTTCCAAGACGACGAGGTGGGAGGCCTTCAAATCCTGAAAGATGGACAGTGGATAGACGTCCACCCATTACCCAACTCCATAGTCATCAACACAGGCGATCAGATTGAGGTCCTGAGCAATGGAAGATACAAGAGTGTTTGGCACCGGGTTTTGGCCACCCCAAATGGGAACAGGAGATCACTTGCTTCGTTTTACAACCCATCAATGGAAGCCACCATAGCTCCTGCAGCACAGTTGGTGGATAAAGCAAACCAGGAGGTGGAAGAAGGATATCCCAAGTTTGTGTTTGGAGACTACATGTCCATTTATGCCGAGCAGAAGTTCCTTCCAAAGGAACCAAGGTTTCAAGCTGTCAGGGCAATGTGAGGGACATGAATCAAAAGGAGATACTGTTAAGACTTCACTCTCTTGATTGCCTTTCCTTCAAGGGTTTTCATGTAGTAGTGACAATATTTGAATAATGCAACTGTTTCTTTGTACACCCCATCCCCCCCCAAAAAAAAAAAAAAAAGGAACCACTCTCCCATTGGGGTTGTGAGTGTTTGTTTTGGTAATTTGTTGTTGTTTCTCCCTTTATTGTTGTATGTTGTGAAATGTGTCCGAAGGACCAATATTTAGTCTTGTTTTCCAATATTATATTTTGAACCTAAAGAGTGAATAGTTTTTGTATTTTTTTAAAAAACAAGATTTTGTTATTTGTTAAATGCAGACAAATTAAACGCATACATGTCAACTTTGAGCCTAGCTCAATAAGTTAAGGCTTTATAACCTCAAACCAAAGATTAGAGGTTCAAATTTTCACCCTACATAAATAAATAAATAGACCTATACAATAGATATATACATCATATACATAACATGATGAATTCATGTAATATTGAGTTCATGGAATTAAATTTTAAGAAACTTTTTCATTTTTTTAAACCCCAAAAAATTCTTTTTAAAAACAAAATTCAGAAAATATGTATTTTTTTTTTGTCATCCTACCATACAGGACTTTTTTTGCCCAAGATATTTGTGAGGCAGTTTTTCCCACTTATTTTGTTTACTTTCTTCATGATTAATTTTTAAACACATAAAACATTGCTTATTATTAAATTAATTAAACTTATTTGTTTGACATTTAATTCTCTTGCATATCCAACACGCATATTTTATATCTTCGCATATTTAAATCTTATATTTAGCTTCCAAATAAATATCCATTATCTAATGTCCATCGAATAAAACATGAATCTAAATAGCCTATAGACATTTAATCCATCAAATAAAACATGAATCTAAATAGCCTCTAGACATTTAATTGTCATTCTCATAAAAAAATTGAAAAATAATCTTCCAAATGTTATCTTTAAAAGGTTGATAGCATGTGTCTAAAAAAATAATCTTCTCATCAAATTTATACTGCAACTGACTAAAAAAGAGATTTCTATTAGGGATAGTTCAATAAATACAATCAATTATCAATATCACTTCCACATCTTTCACTTTTCACATTTACTTTGGATCCCTCTTTTTTTGCTCCTTGACTTGTGCCCTTGTGGCTTGAATTTATAGTAAAGGCCTTAAATACTTCAATTTCTGGTAAAGAACTTCATAAGAATTTTCTACGTGTATCCTACTTGGAAAATGCCAAATTCAAGCAAATGAGTAGAGATTACCTTTAGGAGGGTGGTATAATAACAATGCATCAGCAAGTCACTAATCTCTACAAATCTTCTGTGTTACTCGCAAATCGGCTTAATATAGCTCAATTTTCCATCTTACAGGTGTGAAGATGTCATTGACTCTACGGGTAAAGACCCCATTGCAATCCTCATCTTCATTGATTTTTTATTTTTGTCATTTTGGTTCTTACTATACAATCAATCAAGGTTCAAACATTTTCTACAATTCCTAAATGGAAATAATGATCGAATAATATTTTAAACTCAAGAGGAAAAAAGAGAAGTTCTAATCAAACCTTCTAGCACGGCTCCTAGTCCGACCACCATCTTTAAGGCTTTGTGTATTTACAAGGGCAGATGTAGTTTCAAGTCATGCTACTCCGGGTTCGAACTCTGTCTATAAGCATTTGCCTTCCTGACAAATCCTCCTCATAACCCACAACCTACAAACATTGAGCAATTAATAGGCTGGAACTAATAACCAAATAATTAGTTTGTTCCTAGTATCAATGTCAACTTCAAAGATAATTCTAAAATCTTATGAGTTGTAGTTGATTTAGTTCTCCTGAAATCTTGTCGACAGAAAGGGAGTCAATTTTAAAAAATCCATCACTATAATTGCAATAGAGTTATAAATGACAAAAAAGCACGCGCACAAACCTGAGACTCGGTTTGTGTTTCACTAAAACCATCATATATGCCTGCACTCCCATTACCACTAGTAGGATTGCTGACGTCTTCTTTTCTTTCAGCTCTGAGAGTATATATAAAGTCAAAGTAACTGAGTTACAAAGGCAAAACTGAAATGTGTTTGTACTCAATAGTCTAAGAGAGATTTCAGTATAGATTTTTAGGGTTGAGTTTTAAGTGAAATGCTCTTTTTCTTTTAATCAATATTTTTAGGGAAAATAAAAAGGTTCTCATTACGGCAGAATCACCTAAAAAATACAGGGTTGTTTAATCGCTAGTTTAAAAAATAGCCAACTGCTTTTATTTCCAAAACTGGTTTTTAAGAATGCATTGGGATTATTTGAATTTTGCAATTAAAATTACTACTCAAAGGTCAAACCTATTTGAAAAAGAAAGTATACCCTCTATTGTTCTAGGAAACAATTCATCAGTGAAGAATCTAGATTTATAATTTTTTTAAAAAAAAAAAGAAAAAGGAAAAAAGAACTGACTTTCATAGCGACATTGTTGGATGGTCTCACTACATTTCCTTTCAGCAACGATCTCGTTATCCTATTCAGCATGGTCTTTCCATGAAAAAGATCAAGGGGAAAGGTTGAAATTTACCTTTTTAACCACTGGTTAGATAAACCACTAATTGGATGAGCTTCTGAATGGTCTTGATCAATGACGGAACAGTCGGGCGGGAAAATCTGGTACCATTAAGGATTAAACCAAATGCAAAAGAAATCAAAAGTTCAAACATAAAAAGGATCGATCCCAATAAAAGGATACACTTTTGCCGCAACCAGTCTTTCCAGGTGACTTCGGATCATGAATCTTAAAAAGAAAGTGGAACAAAAGGATTTAAGAAAAAAAAAATTGGAATGAAGTGATGGAATTAAAGCTCTATCCATATTTTACCTTACTTGTCTGCTCCAACAAGTCCTCAATTGCGGCAGCAACATCAGGAACATGTGATGGTACTACAGAAGATTTTGATGTAGTTTCTCTTGTGGAGTTCAAATTGCAGTCAAAATGAGTGAGACTGTTTCCAACAAAGGGTGGACGCTTTTGTAAAGCTTCGTCAAGGAACTTGCGTTTTTTATTAGTAAAACTTAATTGTTCAACTTCTCCCATAGAGCTACTGTTAGTTCCATCTGATTGGTCTCTCAGGATAGCAGAATGGATAGGGAACTGGGATTGACTTTCACCGGCTATCATTTGGGCTGCTTGTGTAGGAAACTGACTTACAGTGCATAAGCCAGCCTCTCTGTCTTGAGCTGTAACTTCTTTTGGACGATACAAATCAAGAGAAACGATCTTACTCTGAAAATTTTGTATTCAAACAATATCATTCCATTTCTAAGAGAAAGAAAGATAAACACAATGGATTCTGTATTTCTATCAGGGCATGCATCTGTATATGAATATCTATAATCGAGCAACAGAATCGTGAAGCTACCTGTCTAACGCACTCATATATCCATTCAGCTGTAATGGAATGTATTCCCCATTTACAAGCAGCCTCATACTTTGGCCCATCGGAAAACTTGCATATTAGATGGGTTACCTTCTTTGTCAACTTCTCCACAAACTTGGCCCCAAGTACAAAACACAGGTTTCTTAACAGTACTCGATCTTTATCTTCATATTGTGAAACACAGAACCGAATATTTTCAAACCCAGGCAAAGGGACACGACAAGGAAGTGGAGAATAGAGAATGTGCCCATTGGTATCCCACAAGCATACATCCTTCATAACGGATTTATTTGAAACAGTCAATATGATAAATTGATGTCAGTATAAACAAACAGATACAAGATGAATGTTCAATTGTAATTTCAAATATCAGTTTACGATTTTGAACATAATTGGGATAACAATAAAATTTAAAAAAAAAATTATAAAATAATAAATTTAAAAAACATGAAGAAACCCATCAGCAGTATCAAATTTCATCAAATGAATACCATTTTTTCAATTCTAGCTACAAACACATCCAAGAGAAGTATCAACACTTGCTCAATTCCTCCAATAACTGAAAGGGAAAAGTTCACAGAAAAATATTTGAGAAGCATCAATAGTCTCTATTTGTTGCCATGGGTCGGAGTGAAAATTTTTTGGAGTTCAAGAGTGACGAAGTATGTTTTTCCAAAATAGACCATCCTTGATGGATCATTTTGACAAGTTACATTTATGTAACCACCTTCCCCTAAACAACAAAAATAGAATCTATTGTATTTCCATTTTTCAATCAATAGTAACGGCCCGTTATGTTATGAGAGCCTGGCTCAACACCAACCCAAAGTCCTTAATAATTCAAAGTTCCAACCCTAACTCAACCCATGCAATAATCCAAACTTGCAGTGGCTAAAATAAAATGTACAACTCAGCTTTGTAAGAATTTTATGTCCAAGAAGAGAAACACAAACAAAACCCAGAAATAGAGACGGAAAATAGAAATCACAAATAATCAATCAAACGTACCTCTAAACATGATCGGACCCAATGACTTGACACGTATGTAGTATGGATATCTGTACTCCTTGGTGTCTCACCATGACATTCAACAGTGAAGTGCACTTTCTGTTTCATATGATCCTCAACAACCTCCCCTCCCCCTTGATTTACCCATTCAACAATTTCAGCTCTCTAGTAGGAGAGAATTCAAATATGATCGTCAGAATATATATCATAAATAAAATGGATGAATTTGTCAAAGGCATAGTCTTCATATGGTAAATGGAAATGGTATTATTTCCACATGTTAAATGACATTTGACATTATCTTAAATTTAAAATCGTTCTTTTAACAGGATGGGAGTATACTAGAGATGCAAGTAAGTATACAACTGAAAGAGGTCAAAGGAACACTAGATTTAGAATTATATCTACTCCAAAGGCTTGCTTTTAAAGTCATGGAGCTGGAACTGTTGAACTAGAATATAGCTTTCAAAGCTGCACTAATGAACTACTCTCTGCTCAACTGATAATGAGTATGAGGCTCCTACTTCCGCTATTTCGCAATATGGATGCTATTTACCACAATAATGAATCCAAAACCTAAGGTGCATATAGAACATTTTAGATCACATTGCTTGTAATAAGAGGAAGAAATCTTCACAACATACCCGATCTTCTGGAAAGGAACTAGAAAAGCAAAATATTTTCCCCTTAAACACACATGATGACTTCCCATTTGGAACTGTGAAATCACGCCACATCGTTTCTTGACTCTTGTTTGTACCATTTGCTGCAGAAGGTTGGCTTTTCTGGGATAGTTTCATGGTCCTGTCTCCACTGATATTTGCTTCAATTTTTTCTGGATTTTTTTCCTCTGTCGTTGATGTCTTTCCAATTCTAACATGAATATTTCCTTCTAACCCATTTGATGGCATGATTGGTTGAACATTAGGAACTTTATTCTGATCCATAACGATGGAGCTTGTTTTACTGGATGCTGCAAAGACAGAAATATCTAGCTTGAAAAATTAGAACAAGACAAACAAGCTAGGATCTCCAAACAAATTCCGTGCATCCTGATGAAATATGCAGCATTCTGAATGAAGGTAGGTTTAAGATTGACATTCAAAAAGATATCCGAGTATATGAGCCATACATATCAAACCTTTAGGAATAAGTTCATCATAGGCCATATGTCTGCCAAGAACAGGGATCTCCTTCTTCTGACGATCACAATCCTCAAGCCAGGTGGTTCTAACCACATGGATGACACCTGAAGCTGCAATATCTCTTACTTCCCTTTTCTCCCTGCAATTTCAAAAAATGGAAAAATCCATTTCAGGTTGTGAGGATAGTTCATTCTGATGAGATCAAAAAGCTCACTACACAGCCAAGCTCACAAATTAAAGCAAAACAGTTCACAAAAATTGTACTGTGATTGCATGTCACCATGAGCCACAGAAATAAAAAGCATATAAGTAAAAGATTATTACATTTCTGACGGATTTCCAACTATTATGTGTGTTAACTTGTCATTGAACAACATGTACCGGGAGCCTCCACCTCTGCGAATCATATTCATAATCTTGCGCATCTCAGAAGCTTCAAACCCAACAACTTTTATTCTACATGCTGACAAATATAGGTCACTGTCTTCAGATTGGAAGTCATTTGCAATACAATTATCAGTGTTTGCTTCGTTCTTTGCCATTGTAACTGGCACTTCAACACCAACCTCATTTATAAAATGAGAAGCATCTGAAAACATAGATGTGCTCTGTGAAAGAGTAGCTTCTAAATCCATATCTGAAAACCCAGGGCCAGAGACTGCTGAGAAATTTGAATCAGCAATAAATGAGGATGGTGCAGCTTGCAAGTTCCCAATAACCTTTTCTTGGCTATTATGAGCTGTCAAGCAACCCCTTGCCATTTTATTTGAAGTTCCAGAAACGCTACCAACTTGGTAAAACGCCTCATTACAACATGCTATCAATTAAAAGGAGGAAAAAGGATTTGAAACAAGTTAGCGAAGTAACAAAATTGTTTGACAACAAACTGTCAACTATTCGAAAGTCATTATTGGTTTTCAAATATACCACCCAAACTACTACTTACTTCTTCCAGCTATGCATTGATCAAACCATTTCCGAGTAACAATATTGATATGGCCCCATGTTCGTGCAACCTTGTATTTGTCACCTTCAGGAGCTTACTTAACCATTAAAGAGAACTTCTTATTCAAGCAAAAATATTTAATTATCCCAGGAAGTAAACATACTAGAGCTACTACTTTGAAATGGATTCACAATGCAAGCAGCATGCCTACAATGACTATACAAAAAAAAGTTCAAGGAAGTGGTTGGTCATTCCCATCACTCAACCTGAAATAGAAGCTAGAGAGATTGTCGAGAAATATAAAAGTGTGAACAATTTTTGTTCTTGAATGAGCCAGCATCTCACTCAAGTCAACCTGGCATCCTTCTTAAGATTGTTCTAAGAGATATGACAAAGAAACTACAGCCATGAATTACTAGCATAAGATCATCATAAGTGGATTGACTGACATTGGGAAGCATGAGGCGGATTTAGTTAAGGCCCCCCTAGACTTGAGCCCCCCTCAAATTTTTTTACTTTATATAATATGTATAGACAAAATCAAAATAAAACACAAAAAAGCCTTTTGGCTAAGTGGTTATTTTGTCTGCAGCCCCCCTCAAGTTCTGGGTTCCCTAGTACGGACAACTTCAAATATTTTTTTGAATTTTATATTTAAGCCCCCTTTTGATAACAATTCTGGATCTGCCACTGTTGGGAAGGATCATTACGAATAATCAAGTCAACGCCCATATATCTGTACAACTGTTCTGCTGAGAGTGTTGATTCAAACGCATATGGTTCAAAGTTAATTGTTTTATTACTATTTAATATCCATATCCATTTATTCTTTAATTTAAGCAGCAGTAAGATGCTTTTCAGTATATAAAGTTGACCGATTCAACTGAAAAAGAGAGTGCAAATCAAAAGTGATGTCAAGAGAAAACCACAAAAAGGATATATTACATATCAAATGTGTACACTTCTTTGTAAGATCAGCAGAATATCTTCCACCATTTTGCAAGATAAGCTTTTCAATCTCTTTGCGCTCGTCTGAAACCCAGAAATGTTAAAAGAACACAGTTATCAGATGTCCCCCAAAGGACCAGAAATGCTAAAAGAATACAAGAAAACAATTTTCCATGAGCAAGAATAAGATATTGTGAAAATTATAACCTGCTGGAATTCTAGACACCGAAATATTCAATCCAGAAAATGGAAGGACTCGATATTCCTCCTGCGGCACTACACGATGTTCAATCCAGCACTGTTGTAACCAAGCAGTTGTGACAATAGGTTTCTTTGAAGTGTTTAGTGCCCACTGCAAACAGAAATATTAACAGGTAATAGTATCTGTCAAAATCTTAGCAATAACATTTCAGGTAGAATAAAATTAAAATCCATTATTATGTATGTTGCACTTATAACTATTAAATTAAATATAAAATCATGTCAACCACCCAATATCCATGCATATCTAACAGAAGCACCACCTTCAATTCAAGACCATCTTTCTACCATCAACCAGAGAAGTTCAGCTTCCTTCAAAACTTGACATATAGGATATACATCATAAAAGATTGAATTGTTAATGTATCACAAACTAAACCCTTACCTTACTTAATAGAACGAACGCATAAGGTATCTCAATATAATCTAGCATTGACTTCAGGGTATACAACAAGAGAAGAAATAGGAAATACAGATTAAAGAATACATAAATTTTGGTAAGTTAAATTTATCCATCACTATTGTTAACATAGCCAGCAGCTGAACTTAATCAATCAATACAGACAAACTCAGCTAATTTCTTAAATCAAAGGAAAAATAAGTCCTACAATAAGTTAGAAGTGTGGTAAAGAAACATTATGATGCATAGAATAAATATTTCGAGTTCAGAAGTGTGTTTTCATTCAGTAGCTCTTTGTTGCCATTCTGCCTTTAAACAAGAATGCAGAAGATCGTGTTAAGATAACAACTGTGCTGCATAATTATTGAGATAGTGTTGCCAACAAGAGTGTAGCTCAACTGGCATGAAGTAAGACTTGTGACCAAGAGGTCATGGGTTCGAATCCCCCCACCCCCAAATGTTGATGTACTCAAAAAAAAATAATTATTGAGATAGTGTTTTTTGTATCATAAAATAATTCCTTCTCGTAAAGTAGTCAAGGCTACATTACTAGTATCTCCCATATCATCGCTAGTATTCTAGGCCATGGATTGCTTTAGTATTTCATGGTTACAGAAGAGCAGCTATTTCAAGGAGTTTTCTTTAGATTTGAAACAAGATTAATGTTTCAACTATCACTAATCCTTTCCTTTCCAACCCCCCAACCCAAAACAATCCTCTTACAAGATCTATTTTTCCATCCCTCCTATTGCTCATTTTTTAAATTATAATTGTCAACGATTTGGAGTATAAAGATTTGTGGGGATATTTATACAGATGAAAGAGCCTAAATACACATACACACCATCTCAATTAAATGGGAAATTCAAGCATCAAAACCTTGTATTTTGCGGCCAAAACATTCTTCACGATAACAAAGGTGACATCTAGAGACGCTTTCATAAGCAATACTCCTCCCATTGCAGTAACTAACTCCCGTATCTCAACCTGCAATTTTGTATGGTAATTCAGAAAAATACTTCTAGGGGGAAATAGGAAAATTAGCAACGTACCTTTTCATCCTCCTGAAAACCGGATGCCAGAATTTTCACACCATCCAATGCAAGGCAGCAAGTAAAACCCTGTTGAGGAAGGGGTCTGTACGCCTTTGCACATGAAAGCGCGCACTGAGGACCTTCCCAATAGCAGAAATTCAATTCGTCAGAAACCCATCTCTACCAATAAATTGCAATGCGATAAGAGCACCAGGTCCCAGTCGACGGACTGAAATGATAATTTCAAACAACTACGTTTGCCCATTCGAAAAGCAAACCGACAATGAAGTACATATTACACTGTCACTGGGCTACTATATATGTGCATTGAGAAAGCTATAACGATAATTCAGCACCTATCGCATTTGACAAATTAATCGAGACCTTCAATTTCCTACTAATGTCACTCACCAGTTGAGAATTGCACTCCGATCCTATCCCCACACAAGAAGGAAAAAAATCGGAACAACAAGTTACCTAACCCTACAAGAACCATACCTAGCAAATTGCACCCCTTCGCGCGAAGATCCTCGAACTTTTCCTGAAGCAAGAGTCAAAGACCAATAAACACACACCCAATCCAAAGTAGGATGAGAAATTAAACATAAAATCGATGAAGCATTCCATACGTGGTCCGCGGAGGAGATAACATGATAGTCATTAGGTCCGTTTCGAGAGGGATCGCAACAGAGAAAGACCTCAGCCCCATTCTGCTTCAGAGCATCGTGAATAGCGTCGAATATCTCCGGAGCAACAAGATTGCGGGACAAGAACACGTTGGCTCCGGCGAATGGCTTCGGCTTCAGCATCTCGGCCGTCGCTTCGTCGGCTTTCTCTCTCGATCGAACTTTGACGAGCGAGAGGAATTTGGAGTGTCAGTGTGGAAGTGAATTGATTTGGGAAAATGAAACGAAGGGAAAGCGGAAAGTGTAAATGGCGGGAAGGGTTTTCTTAGATGACGTTGTAGCCTGGCCACCCCTTTTTATAGAATTTCAAACTCCGTTGACTAGTCAACCCCGTAAATTTTCTTGTTCAACAGGTTCAATGTAAATTTAACATAGTCGAACCGTAAATTTTCTTGCGTAACTTAACTGTAAATTTGACCTGGTCAAATATTATACTAGTAAATTATTACTTAATTTCCATTTGTATATCATTTTAGTTTATCTACTTTGAATTTTGTTATATTTAGTCTTATATTTTAAAGTGTTCAATTTTAGTCATTGTCCTTTCAATAAAATTTGAAATTGGTCCTTATAATAAGTTTGAAGTTATTTTTTATCGAAATTGGTTAAATGATAATAACAATTTTAATACATGAAGGACACGATGTGAACATACTTTCAAAATTTGTAGAGAAATAACTAATTAGTGTTTAATAAAATGACGTCATTTAAACTCGCCTCGTATTGACTATATTGATGGTGGTAATATTGTTGGTTTATATAATATGAAAATAGCCCAAGCGAAGTGGTATTGATATATACCTTCGATTAGGAAGTTTTCAATGTGTCCACTTAAAATGTTGTTGAACTCAAATATATACCTAAAGATAAATAAAGTTAATTATAATTTGTTAACCACAAGTCAAGATATATGTCATCGGCCAATGGATTGAGATTCAAATTTTTTCTTACACACGTTGTTAAACTTTTTTTAAAAAAAATGTTGATTTGCAGTTTTTTAGAATGTTGTCTCATTTGACAAAAATTAATTCAAATTATGGTAGCCACTTATCCAATTATTTTATGGTTAGCAAAGAGAACTTTTTGTAGTTTAACAATTTCAAGGGTGCGATCAGATTAATTATCGACTGATAATTGGTGTTTATCCACTAACATATGCTCAAACTCACGTGTATACTTGTTTTTCGATTATAATATTCGTAAGGTGATAATTCAAACTAGTACCACACGAGCACATTTTTTTTTAGTATGAAGTTCAAATTACCATATATATCTCGTGAAATAATTATTTTTTAAAAATATAAGTTACACTGTCTTCTTTTATATAGTGTTTTTTTAGTAGAGATTTATAAAGTATTTTTTTTTGGTTAAATTATAAAAAATACTCACAACTCTGTATTCTTTTAAACAAATATTCATGTACTTTTAAAGTTGCAATATTTATATTGACATTTCATAAATATTTAAAAACTACTTTTGAAGTAAAAATTCATTAAAATTTTGGACAAGAAATCGATAGTGATATACAACAATGTGACAATGACTAAGACACTTTTTTTAATTAAATTTGAAAGAAACACATTCAACACAATGACTTTTCATCAAATATTATAACAAAGTTTCTACTTCAAATGTAGTTTTGAAATGTTTATGAAAAAATAAGAACAATATAGTAACTTTTATGAGTTGTTTGAAGAGTTGAGTGAGTTATAATACCATAAATTATTATTGTTAATGAATTGTAATATTATGGTAAGTTATATAATTTGTGTTTATAATTCATAAATATTTAATATAAGTTATAATTATCTCATTCATATTCTTATAGAAGAATGCAAGTATTTTTTAAAATGTCAGCATTTTTTTATATAAATTATTTAGCATTTTTGCTAGTTTACAATTTTTTTTTCTTTTCTTAATATTATCCACCTGACAATATCCATCAACAAATCCGGACCTGCGTCGACCAAAAACACAGGAATTCTCCGGCGGCCCCTTCACAGAGTTAACTAATGCTCCATTACTAAAGCCCACCATGAACTCCACCGTCTTCCTCCTCTACCACGCCGTCGCCGCCGACCACATTCCGCCGCCTCCGCATTTCCGCCGCAAGCTCTATTCACCACCTACCAAGATTGCCCTACCGGAAATCCACTCCCTCCGTATCCCCTCTCTTCGTTCCTAAAAGAAACCCTTTCCGCGTCTTCTCCGACGATGGCGACGGCGATAGCGGCGGCCCCGATGACTACGACATGGACGACGAGGAAATGGAGGAAGTCGACAACAAGAAGGACTTTGACATCGAGTACGATCCTCTAGCCGCGGCAGCCGCTGCGGCGGCGGGTTCTGAGGGTGTAGGCGACGAGAATATATCAATTGTGCAGAGCAAAAGCTTCGTGTCGACGCAGGGATGGGATTCGGAGATGATTGTCGATTATAGGATAAATGAGGAGGAGTTTCATAAGATTAGTTTGTTGCACTGTGATTTCTTCATCAGGAAGCCGCCGGATCCGGACAATGATGTTTATGATTTCAGAGAGGTTACCGGTTCTTTTACTTAGTTTCATCTCAAATTTTGCTTTCTCCTATTCATTTGATAGTTTGAAGAATTTTTCTTTAATGTGTATCTTGGGTGTAGATGTATGTTACTCCTCCAGACACTGATGTTTATGCCATCCCAAAAGTTCTTGCTCCAATGCCTCAGAAGGTACCATTGGCATTTCTTTGCATTTATACATATATAGATAATGTAAACCATTCTGTTCTAGCCTGAATTTCGGATTACATCTGAACCATTCTCACTAATGTTTAATAAATTATAAATTATTCAACATAAACTTGACATGTTGATTTCTAAATGCTTACACGGACAATCTTTTAAGTTCTTTTAACTGTAAGGATTAAACAGTTAGTGACTAAAATAAAATTGTCGAAAGTCGAGGGAATCAAACACAACATTTAGAAGTTTAGAGGTCAAGATGTTTAAGGGCCTGAATAAGATTTAAAGGTATTTTCTATTTTTTTTTAAGCACGAGGCTTGATTTTATTTCAGCAGTGTATGATCTTAATTCTTACTTTTCTTCACAACTGTAGTATATTAGATGTGCTCAGAGTGACTATGGATGCTACAATGTCACAGAACCACCCATTGATGCACCTAGGGATCCATTATACAAGTCCGAGAAGGAGGTTCTTAAGGTAAGGGTGAACTCAAGACTGTGGTGTTTGTTCACTCTGTTTCTTGATTTCTGGGGAAAGTGATGATAATTTCAATTGTGAACCAACTATCAGTTCATTGACTAGGAGGGTACTGTATTATTTCATTTATCCAAAAGCCAGGAGCTTGGGCTTCTTATAATTATCAACTTGACGTTATTCTTTTGGATTGGAGTTCATTCTTGTAGTTAGTTCTGGACTAATTTTGCATTTTTTTTTTATGCCCTTATATTTTCTTTCATTTTTCTCAATGAAAGATTGGTTTCTTAAAAAAAGAAGAAGAAGAAAAATTATAGGTGTTGCATCTGTATGTTGGCTGAATTGCTTATTGAGAATACAGTTTGACTTCTAATAGTTGAAATTTCTTTGTAAATGAGAGTGTGGGGTTTACCACTGAACATTAAGATAGAAGTAGCTGGTATATACATGAGAAATGGTGCTTTTTAGAACAATATACTATATTACTAATGTAGCGTCATTTAATGAACAGTATACCATATACATGAGAAATGTTGCTTTTAGAATCACAGGGTTCGTAACTTAAGTTTCTTGTGCTCATGAATGTGCTTTTGTTATTCTGTTGGGACTGGAGTGGAGACGTGATGGATGTAAGGATTTCGGTTTAAGCAATGTATTTTACTTTTGCAGGTTTTCTTGACAAAGCACTTCAGAAACCGAAGGCTGCGTGACCCAGAATTTGTTCTAGACTTTGAGGAAATATATGTAATTGATTCAAAAACAAAGTCAATCACCAGGGCAAAAGTCTTGGTAAGACTCATTTTTCTGAGTTCTGCACAAAATCATTTTTCTGACACCACACAGTTTTGATGATAAGTTCCAAACCTCAAGTCCAAGAGTGGTTTTCAGGCTGCTTCCCATCTGTTAAAAAGGCTTAAAATACTCCCTTTGCTCTTATATAGGTCACAGTTCCAGGAGGAAGAGACAGGGACAGGAGAAGTGACTTACTTGTAGTTCGGGATAACGGGAACTCATTCAAGATTATTCATTCGGTATCTATTTCTTAACTACCAGACTTCATTAGCATTCTCTGCTCTGTTTATTGCCTAATACCCTGTACTCTCGATGCAATCTAGAGCGAACGAGATGATCCGACCACAGTGATAGAGAAGGAGGAGTGGACCAAAACTAGACAAGATATGGAGAGACATCTTAGGAAGCTAAGGGACTTCAGCATTTCAAATTGGTTCTAAACAACCATTCAACCTGCAAAAGTTGTCTCAGGATCCTCATCTGTTTAGAAGTGAGGACATGAAATGTGGTTCTGGATTTCAAGCTTTGACATGAATGAGACAGCCATATTATCATTGATGATTCTCTCGTGCGAGTTCTCGACATGGCTCCTGCCCCCACGATCGGTAATGAGTTCAATTATGGCTAGTTCCACTTGCAGTCATCAATCTTGCTGATTCATGCTTCTTGCTTTCAATTACCATCACGAGATAGAGTTGTTAATCCGAGAAAGCTAGCTTTTTGTAGATTTGTAATGCTTAGAGAATTTAGTAAAGCTTAACAGTTGCATCTTTTGGCTGTTTCCTGCTGTAGTTAGTTCTGTTTTAATTAACCATTGTAAGAAAATTTTGAAGTCTTGGGTTATATGAGGTTAGAATTGCTGTGAACTTATGTGCAATTTAAAGAAGAAAAAAAAAATCTAGCATTTGAGTTTGTTAAAGATATCACCGTCCTGAGTTCGAACCTTTTTAGGCTATGGTTGTGCATTACCAGAGCTTTTTCTGGGTTCTTTGGAAAGAAAGGAACCAACGAGTCTTAGAAGCTTGCTTTTGATGAGTTCGGTTTATTCGAACTCATTATTTACTAAGCTATTTCTTGTTGTACAGGTTCTATTTTATTTGCTTCTTACAGTTAAACTTCCCTATTAACAAATTGAGAAAGCTTTTTATAATCCATGGATTAGCATCCCTTTTGTAAATTCCATACGTTAATAAAATTATTTCTTATAAAAAAAAAAGTTTGTTAAGATATCACTTATGATTGAGAGGTTCTAAAACTCATTTTTACATTTTTTGAGTTGGAGATTTGGATCACCAACCTCAAGAAAAGGAGTAACACAGGGGCGGATTTATCATGGGCCCGGGGGAGCTCGAGCCCCCTTCAAATTTTTTACCTTTAATAATATATATAGAAAAAATCAAATTAATTAACAAAAAAAGCTTTTTGGCATAGTGGTAAATATGTCATCAACCTCCTCTCAAGTCTCAAATTCAAGCTCTAGTTTATACAATGTTAAATATCTTTTTCAATGTCATATTCAAGCCCCCCTGGACACAATTTCTGGATCGTAACGCCTTCATTGTTGTTGTTTTTTTCTTGTTTATTATTTTTGCAACAACATATAAAGGTGAGAGATTCAAACATCTCACCAATAGATCGAGGATATATGCGTAAATTGAGTTAAGTTCAAATTGCCTTAATCGTCGAGTTAGGCATGTGTTGGCACTCATTTTTAGGCATTTGAGTATTCAATTCTTTTAAATTTCATTCTCAAATTTTAATTTTCATTTGAATGAAGGCGTACCAAAAACTTGTTAAATTATGACATTTATGAATTGGAGATGCTGATAGCCCACCCTACCAAGCACCTATAGCTTTAGTTGGGCCTTGTGAGGTCATTGACTCACTCAAGAACCAAACATAATAAATGTATGATATATATGTATATATCATAATTTGAAATGAATACATTCAATATTGTATTACTTGAATTAAGTCTAGCAGTTTAGACCCATATAAATGTGTTTTTTTTTTTAAATATAAGTTTAATATGTTATGTCAACCTTCAATATATATTTTACATTTTTTTTTTCGGAGAAAATATTTTACATTCTTTTAGAGTTGAGTGAGTTTGTCTCAATATAATAGTGTGTTTGGAATAACTTTGGAAAGAAAACATTTTTTAAAACAAAATTAACTTTTCTATATGGCACCTATCTAAAAATTAATAAAAGAATGTAATTAAAATTTATTGTTTGAGAATGATTTTAGATGATCATAACTGTTTTTTTATTATTAATAAATAAAAAGCACACTTTAAAAATTGATTAATTTAAAATCTACTTTAGAAAAAATAGTAAGGGATATATTATCCAAAAATGGGCTTTAATGTGATTGATTAAAAATCTTTAATAAGAAAATAAAACATATTTATAATTAATGTACTCACTTTTGAATATAGTGCAACAAAAAAAGTTATTATTTATAGTTTTTTCTTTAATGTAAGATATAAATACATTTTATTGAAAATATTTTAATTAAATTATAAATTTAGTTCTTGAACTTTCAAATGTGTGTCGTAAATTTAAATTTTAGGAATCTATAGACACGAAATTAAATGTTTAAAGATCTATATCATAGACTTTATAGTCATTAATACATTCGATATGTCAGTTGCAACAAAGTGTGAGATTAAACCAACAATAATGATTGAAATAAATTTGTATACAACAATTAATAATTTAGAAATTCAAGTAAAATATTTAAATTTGAAGTCACTAAAGTAAAATTATTTTAAAAATAAAAATATATATTTACACGTTTATTTTATCAATTGTTCTACTATAAAGTAATTTACTTTCATTATTGTAGGTAAAAAAAATTCAACTATTCCTCACGTAGGCAATTATTAGTACATTTTATTATTGTCGTGTTTCACCTGCACACACGAAACACATATGTAACCCTAAATACTGTCATCTGTTTTCCTAAAAAAATAATAATAATAATTAAAAAAATACCATCTTGTACTTTCATATTTGTATTAACTTTTTTTAACACTCATTTATGATGGGAGCATTGAGAATATAAATAGAAGTAGCGATGAGAAATAAAAAATTCCAAAATTGATTCAACCGACCAAAATTGACCTCCTCGTCGGAGGAGTCGATCAGTATGCCCTAAATCGACCTAATCAATTGATTTTTTAAAAAGAATTTATATAATAATAATAATAATAATAAATAAATAAATAAATACAAAAGGGTAAAAAATTTATATATTTATAATATATCTTATAAATATATTAAATAATAAAAATATATAATAAACCGACAAAATCGACTGATATGTCGATTTTCATCAATTTAAACCAGTAAAAAATAACAAAAAAGATCGATTCGGACGACGTCGATTAGGATCAAAAACTGACTCTGACCGATCAATGATCCCTCCTAAATAAAAAGAACATTGATGAAATTTAATTAACTTCAAAGTGAATAAAGTAATTGATAAAAGACGATATATATGGATGAAAAAAAAAGTATAACTTAATTTAATTTCTATCCTCATCACAATATGAGAATAGTTGCGATAATTTCATTATACTCTTAGTAAAATAAGAAATCTCTATAGGGAGAATAAACTCTTTTTTTTTTAAATAAGAATCTTCTCAACTTTTTAAAAGCACAAGAAGAGAAAAAATATATTCTTTATATTTCATATATAATTCAGAATTAGGTCATTAATATACAATAGAAATAACCCTAGTTGTGTAAGGAACCAATATGCATGTTCAATGTGCCAAAATTGTAAGAATAGACCATCTAAAGCAAAACCCTAATTTCAAAAGTCCATGAAATGACCAAATTGTACCCATTGCAGCATTTTACCAAAATGCTAGGAAAAGAAACGAAAAGGTATATCTAAAGGCTATAGCAAACCCTAATTTTCACCTGAAATTACCAAAATGTACATACACAGTCCACTACACACCAAAAGGCTAGGAAAATTAGGGCATTTCAAGTCAACCCTAATTTTGAAAAATAACTAAAGGTTAAATATCATTTTGATTTTTGTATTTTAGAAATTATTTTATTTTAGTACTTTTATTTTGTTTATTGATAACTTTTAAAAAATAGTCATTCCGGCCACTATTGATAATAAACTAATATGGTTGATGGCTAACTTTAAGATTTACCTAAATAAATGGACTAGGAATATTTAAGGCTTCATTTAATAATCATTTAGACTTATTTTTTTTTTTTTTAGAAAACATTTAGACTTCATTTGATAACCATTTAATTTTTTGTTGTTAGTTTTTGAAAATTAAATTTTTTTCACCCATATTCTCTACAATGATTTTCATCTCCCCTTAAAGAAACATTTATATTCTTAGCCAAATTTTGAAAACAAACAAGTTTTCTAAAATTATTTTTTTAGTTTCAAAATACGACCTAATTTTTAAAAATATAGGTAAAACGTAGATAACAAAACAAATAAATATTTAGGTAGACATAGAATTTATAGGCTTAATTTTTAAAAACTAGAAATAAAAAATCAAATGTTTATCAAAGAGGACTTTATTTTTTGATTTCTTGTTTTTTCATCATTTCTTTTCATCTTCTCTACAATGATTTTCATATTTATTTGAGGGACTATTTGCGTTTCTAATTAAATTTCAAAAACAAAAATTAGTTTTCAAAACTTATCTTGATTTTTGAAAACACAGGTAAAAAGTATATTAAAAAAACATAAAAATCCACAAACGAAAGTAATATTTTTAGATTTAATTTTTAAAAACCAAAAACCAAAAATTAAGGCGCCGTTTAATAACCATTTTATTTTTGTTTTAGTTTTTGAAAGTTAAACTTATTTTCACCTAATTTCTCTACAATAAAAATTATCTCAATTAAGTAACCAATTAAACTTTTAGCCAAATTCTAAAAACAAAGTCAAATTTTTTAAAGCTACTTTTTTTAGTTTTCAATAGTTAACTTGGTTTTTGAAAACATAGGTACAAAATAGATAAGAAAGCATATTAACGAAGCCTAAAACTAAAAATAAAAAATAAAATGGTTATCAAAAGGGCCTAAAACTAAAACTAAAATAAAATAGTTATCCAACAAGGTCTAAAAGTAGAGATAGCAAAATGAAATGAGTCTGAAATATCATACCATAATGGTATTTTAACTCATAAATAAATAACCCATGAAAATTTGAAAACCCATATTTACATACATATCATAAAGGCTTTGAAGATATGACAGCAGGTTGTTTGGCATACAAAGAATTGAACCTCTTGAGTCTTGATTAGATTGATTGAGATTTATATCTTTCTTTCTTTCAGTTCAAGTTTGAGATTTCTTGTTTGAAACTTTGAAGATGAAGAAGGGCATAGGGATTTGGATTTTGAATAAAATTTTGATTGATGAACAACTTTCAAAACCCAGTTTTTGACAGTGAATGCTTCTCTTTCTTTCTTTTTTTTCTTTTTAATGTTAAAAAGCACTTAGAAAATGCTTTGTCCCCTTTGCTATTTTGGGTCATTTTCTTTCTTTGTACCTTTAATTTCCCATTAAAAAAACAAAAAAAATCCAACCTTTCAATCTTCTCTTCTTGAGCCAAAAACCCTTTTGATTTTTTGATTTGATGGTTAAGATTTCTTTTTTTTTTTTTCTCCACTTAACCCTAAACCCTTTTTTCCCTAGACATGACCATCACAGACTCCTATGCTGTAATCTTGACACGTGTCCTTTTAGGGCATCCACTTAAATCCTTTAATTTTGTTTCCTTTCCAAATACTACCTAATAACCCTAGTTTTAAATTGATCACTTCCCTCCTAATTTATTATAAGTTTTTATAAGAGAAATTTGCATGAAAAACCCCTTTTCACATGCATTAATGTGATTTGACCCATGTTCTGAAATTAATGACATTTGACCCTTTTTGTACTGTGCATTTCGTCCAAATTACCGTAAGGGCATCATACTGACTCTAGCTCTCTCGCTCTCGCTTAAGTCACGTTCTCGCTCTCGTTCAAGTCTCGTTCTCGCTCTCGCTCTCGTTCAAGTCTCGTTCTCGCGCCGCTCTCCTTTTTGTCTTTGTGCATTCCGTTTCAAGTCTCGTTCTCGCTCTCGTTCTCGCTCTCGTTCTCGCTCTCGCTTATGATAGTAATTAAATAAGACATAGCTCTCTCGTTCTCGCTCTCGTTCTCGCTGGCTCGCTCTCGCTGACTCGCTCTCTCTGCTACTCCAGCTCTTCTCTGTCTTTTTTTGTCATTTTTTCTTTATATTTTTTTCCATTCATTTGAGCGAGAGCGAGAGCGAGACAACGGGAGCGAGAGCGTGAACAACGTGCGGGAGCGTGAACAAGAAAGACCGCTTCATATTACCCTTATGAGTCATTTTGCGCGCATTGTCACGTCAGAATAGGTCATATTTCATTATTTTGAAATATCAGGTCAAATGACATTAATGCATTGGAAAATGGGTTATCCGTACAAATACCCCTTTTTATAATTACCCAACTTTTTTTTTTTCCATTTCCCAAACATTACATATTCATTCTTTAATTTAAATAAAAATTTATCACTTCCATCCTAATTTATTACAAGTATGGTAAGCCAACACGACATCAATAATCTTTCTACAACGTAAATCAATTCATCGTGATCATAATTGAACTAGTTAAGTTATTGTAATCTCAACCAAAATATTAAGGTTCAAATCCACATGCTCACATATATATTGTTGAATTAAATAAAAGTTTGTCAATCCGAGCATAATTTAGTACATGAGACACTTATTTTAACCTTCTCTAAGATTGAGAGGTTTGTTCATCCAATCTCACATTTGCTGTAAAAAAAGTATAGTTCAAATCTACATCTCTACCTACATTGTTCTAAAAACAAGTGCAATTAGTATTATACAATAAATCTTGAAATATAATGATATGATAACACTAGTAACATATCGTCAAAATTTGGAATAAATTGGAATGAACGATTTTTTTTTTCTTCTTTTGAGTTCAACACTACATAGAGTGAAGAGATTTAAACCTCTAACCTTTTAATTAAAGGTATATGCCTTAACCCGATTAACTTTATTTGACTTGAAAGAAGGCTTTGTACACATACTTAAAGTGGGAGAAATGGATGAAACCCAATGGTTAACAAGATGAAACAAAAACTTCTTAAAGAAAGAAATGAAATTCAAAACACAAACAAACATGACCCACCAATTTTATTTTATTTTTTTTTTAAAAAAAAAGTTAAATAAAAATCACATAATTTTGCAGTTGGCTTGGGCTTGTCATAAACCCATAAACAAGCCCTCTTTTTCTGTCACATTTAGAAAGTTTATAAGGTTCTAAACCCAATATAGAAAGCTCCTCTATTCCTTTCCTTTCTCCTTTTAAACCCTCTTCCAATGGCTATTTTTTCTACTCCATTTCAATTTCCTTAGCACAAAAAAAGAAGAAAAAAAAAAGAAAAAGAAAAAAAAAGAAATGGGAAGAGGAAAGATTGAAATAAAGAGGATTGAAAATTCAAGCAACAGACAAGTTACATATTCAAAGAGAAGAAATGGGATAATCAAGAAGGCCAAAGAAATCACTGTTCTTTGTGATGCTCAAGTTTCTCTTGTCATTTTTGCTAGCTCTGGAAAAATGCATGAGTATTGCAGCCCTTCTACACCGTAAGACACATTAAACTAATTAAATCATTTCCTTTTTTTTTTTTTTTAAATTTTATCTTGTTCAATAATAATCTCAAAAGATTAAACATTTTTTTTAATTTTTTTTTGGGGGTGTGTTGAAAGGTTGATTGATATCTTGGATAAGTATCACAAGCAATCTGGGAAGAGGCTGTGGGATGCAAAGCATGAGGTATTATTATTATTATTATTATTATTATTATTTTTGCTCTCTCTCTAATTTTCTGGTCAAGATCTAAGCTTTTTGATATGGGAAATGAAACCCTAAAATAAAGTTTGGATCTTGGTTTTGATTTTGATTTATTTTTGATAAAAGTATGTTAGAAAATATGGGGGTTGAAGTTTATGAACTGATCTAGAAATGAGAAGAAATGGGTTTTTTTTTTTTTTAATTATAAAGTTATGTTTCTTGAAGATTTATGTTGTGATAGTTTTTTTTGTGAGTATTTTGCATAAAAATGGAAAGTTGAGAGTAAGAGAAATGTAACATCCATGAACAGATGTAGTAACAAATTATTATGTATTGGTTTGATGAAACACCTCTTCTCCACCTGATTTGTTTTTCAACTGAAAACATAAGAGAGGGAATAAACAAAACAGTCATTTACTTGTTTCATACTTGTAGATCTGCTGCCCAACAGAGAAAAAAAAAAGGAAAAAAGAAACACAAAATTACCCTTTTTTTTTGTTAAAATATCTTTCCGACTCAAAAGTTTAAGTTGATAAATTAGTATAATGTAAATCTTTTATACATACTTTTAATACTCTTCAAATTCAGGATTTTAACTTTTGGACATTTTGTTCTAACAACGAGTTAAACTATCATTACACCCAAAAATTTATAGACCCTACATGATAATCATTTGGTTTTTGAAAATTGTACTTATTTTTTCATCATTTCTCTACCATAGATTTCATCAGAGAACATCTAAATAACTTGATTTGATTTTTAAAAACATAGGTAAAAGATAGATAACAAACAAGATGGAAGTAGTAGTGCTTACATGCTTAATTTTCAAAAATAAAAAACTAAGGGCCCGTTTGATAACCATTTTATTTTTAGTTTTTAGTTTTTGTAAGTTAAGCTTATGTTCACTTAATTTCTCTACAATAGAGATCATCTCTTTTAAGTAAACATTTGAACTTTTAGTCAAATTCTAAAAACAAAATCAAGTTTTTGTAAGCTACCATTTTTAGTTTTAAAAAATTGGCTTGGTTTTTGAAAACATAGGTACAAAGTAGATAATAAAACATATAAACTCATTTGTATAAATAGTATCTTTAGGTTTAAATTTCAAAAACTAAAAACCAAAAAACAAAATAGTTATCAAACGGGCCTAAAAATCAAATCTTTATGAAACGAGGCTAAGTTTAGTCTTTTACCCACATTGTTTAACACCTGTAAAATAGTTTTATTGTTATTGTTTTTGTATTAGAAACAATTAGAGAATTTGGGCGATGTTTAAGTTGATAATAGATCAAAATCTTTTCCACTTTTTTTTTTTAACACTGAGACATTTTGCTGAGATACCAGGTTAAATTGCCATTAAATCTAAACCTTAAACTTATTAATAATTAGGGTAAATTTAATTTTTATGCATATTTTCTCTAGTCCTTCTAAAATAGTTTTTGTTTTTTTTTTTTTAAAAAAATGTTTTTGGTATATGAAACAATTACAGAATCTGAGCAATGAAATGGATAGAGTCAAGAAAGAAAATGACAACATGCAGATTGAGCTCAGGTACATGGAGAATTTAATTCTAAAAAAATATACATATTTTCTATTTTCTCTAGATTATATTTATTTAATGAATAATAATATAATGCATGAGATTGAGAACACAGGCATCTGAGAGGAGAAGATATAACATCTCTCAACTACAAGGAGCTAATGGCTCTTGAAGATGCTCTTGAAAATGGCCTCACTGGTGTTCGTGAGAAACAGGTTTTTCTTTTCTCCTCTTTTTCTCGAAAATTTCATCAAATAACAGATCGTTTAGTTACGTTTTCGTTTCTCGTTCTTTTTTTTTTTTCAATTTTTGAAAATCGTAAGTAGTTATTTAGGGTGTGAGTTATAATAGTCTATAAAAAATACTTTGTACTTCTTCAAACACATTTTTATAATCCATACTAAATAACTTTGCATCCTAAACACAAACTACTATAATCTAGACTAAATGATTCGGTATCATAAATATAAATTACATAATCCCACCGATTATTATAACTTATATTATCATAATCCACCCAATGTCACAAACAACTCACATACTATTAAAATAACATGAGATTGTTTGAGAGATTGAGTGAGTTATAATATCCCGAGTTATAATAATATGTGAGTTATAATAGTCTATAAAAGTTATGTAATTTGTGTTTAGGATAGAGAGTTACTTAGTATGGATTATAAGTTTAGGACTATTTTCAAGAAACTTCTCTTAAATTGTATATAAGTTTTGAAAATAGCGAAATTGAGTCTCTTGTTTTCCTTTTTACTGTATATGAATGGAAACACTTTTTATCATTCTTGACTTACAAAATGCATATTAGATAATATTCAACAACTAAATACAAAGTAAAAATTTTGAGTACTTTTAAGTTGTAAAAGTTAATTTTCAAATAAAAAATTTACTTTTTTAATTAAAATTGTAGCCTATAATACACAAGAAATCGTTACCAAACCAGTTTTATTTTGTATCAATAAAAAAAGAAAGAACAAGAACTAAGAAGGATTCTAAATGCAGTTGAATTTTTTCTTTTATTAAAAAAAAACAAAAAACAAGACAAGAAATAAGAAATTACCCAAGCTTTATCAAACGAGCTCTAATTATCTCGTTTTTGTTTTGTTTGTTTTTATATTTATTTGAATGTTAATTTAATTTCTTTGTTGTGTGATATATACAGTCGGAGTTCATCAAAATGATGAGGACAAATGTATGTATATTGATCCACTTCTCTCTCTATCTTATTTACTTTTTCCAATTCTATAATGTGATTTTTCTTTCTGTTTTCTATTTTCTTAATTAAGTTCTCAATAGTTAATCTATTGGTAGAGCTTGCAAAAATGGAAGGAAAAAAACAAAGGAGAAAACTGCAATGTTTATTGAGCTTGTTGTTGTTATTATTATTATTATTTTCTCTTAGAAAAAAAAAATACTTGTTTGAAACTGGTTTTTCCTATAATGGAATTTATAGTTTACAAATATTTATTGTAATTTTTTTATTCATCTTAGTTAAGTCTCAACTCGGTTTGATAATCAATTTTTTTAAATTAAGCCTATAAATATCAATTCATCTATGAGTTTGCTTATTTTATTATCTTCCTTTTACCTATTTCTAAAAACTAAGTCAAGTTTTGATAATTAAAATAAGTAATTTTCCAATATTTGTTTTTGTTTTTGTTTTTAGAATTTGATTAAAAATTTCAATATTTTCATAGGAAAAATAGAATTCGAGAAAATAAATTTAATTTTCAAAAATCAAAAACAAAAAATCAAATCATAGTTGGTGCCAACATAGTTGGGATGATTGAGCGCACCTCTTAATTCAATACTTTCTTGTATTTTATTTAAAAGAAAAAAATCAAATCATGATTATCAAATGAGGCTTGAAAAATTGGCTTATTTCAAAAATATAATTTTGTTACTAAAATTTGACCAACATTTTGAAGATTATTTTCCAAAATCTAAACATCACACTGGAACTAACACTTTGAACTCATTGATAGTTTTTCTCAAAATTGTTTTTTTTTTTTTTTTACATATTTCTCAAAATTGTTTTTCATGATTGTAATTTACAAGTATTGATGTTATAATTCACTTTGATTTCACTACTAAAAAATCAAAGATTTTGAAAAGAATAAAAACTTTATTTAACAAAAGCAAAAACCTTTATTTATTTTAAAAGAAATGCAAACACACATTTTTAATAAATAAATAACCCGTTCATATTTTAGGGAATTTGATAAAAATGTGTTTAAAATTTAGATATCAATATTTTCTGAATGACATAAATAACCCTCTTGGTTCAATATGAATAGGAAAGAATGATGGAAGAGGAGAATAAGCGCCTCAACTATGAGCTGGTAATTTAATTTACAATCTCTCTTTAACTATTTTTATATTCCCACATCAAATTAATTTACATGATTTTAGGTCATGTATTATATATTGCTTCAATATTATTCATACCCATATGAAAGATTTAGAGCCTGTTTGGTAGGTGATTCGGATTCTGTTTTATGTTTTCAGATTCACTGAATTCAGTGAATACGTGTTTGGCAGACGTGTTTTCGAAAACTGTTTTCGGATTCTGTGATCTTAATAGTAGAAATTCTGAAAAACAACATTTTGATGTTTTCATTGTATCCAGATTCTGAATTGGAAATTTTAAAATGCAGTATTATTTTAAACAAAGATAAAAATCTTAATAAATATAGTATTTCATATTTATAAACTTAATTTACTTTTTTAAATTAAAATATGTATAATATAATATATTATAAAATATAAAATAACAATTATATAAAATTTATATTAAAAAAACATATTCATAAATTAATTAATAATGTCTTATATTCAACCTAATATTTAGTTTTGCAACTACAACTAATTTTATGAACTATAAATATATTATAGAACACTGTTTAAAATGCAATCAATTTTCTAAATTTGCTACCAAACACATATCTGAAAACATGAAATACAACTCTATTTTCATTGAATCCCTTGTTTTCAAATTTCTGTTTTCGGATTGCCTACCAAACAAACCCTTATAATCCAGGATGATTAGGGGCGAACCTACAAAGGGATTAAGAGGGCTATAATATATTATTATAAATCATCGTACTTAACATAAAAGGAGGGTTGTCCAAGTGGTCTTATTATCTTTAAACAATCCTAGGAACTTATGGCCTATTTGGGGCACAAGTTATAATAACTTGTATTATTATAACCTGTGAAATACTCTGCACCCCAAACACAAATTATTATAATCTCAGACTATACTACTATGCATTTTAAATAATATTATATGATTACACAGGTTATAATAACCCACAAACTATTATAACCCTTGTTATTCCAAATAACCCTTGAACTTATTATTAGATGCTAGATTGAAAATTTAGGTCAACATAATAGGGAGATGTCAAACCTCAAACATAATTTGTCGGTCTCTAAACATTAATGTCTGAATCCGCCCCTGGGGATGACATTAAAAAAATAGCATGGAGAACAATTGTTGATGTCCTCTCTCAGCTCGTCTTAAGTTTAAAAGTAATAGTAAAAACTTCTGTTTCTAAACCTTTCTTTCTAATTTACCCTCTCCAAATTTCAAACTTAAAATTCCGTCCATATAAAAAATTAGATGGTAGAGTTCCAACTTGAGCATAACTCAACTAGTTAAGTACATACGTTCTATCAAGAAGGTAGATACCATCTTCACATATTGTTGAATTAAAAAATGTATGCCATTTTACATTCAAACCTTAGCTTATAATATAATATATGATCAATTTTTTTTTAAATGAGTCAATATAATTGTGTGTAAAATGCAGTACCAAAAGGAGATGGTAGCCATGGGAGACAGTGTGAGAGAAATGGATAATGGATACAATCAGAGAATGAGAGATTTCAATTCTCAGATGCCTTTTGCCTTCAGAGTGCAGCCTATTCAGCCAAATCTACAAGAAAGGATCTAATTAATAATTATAATATTTTCTATCATATATATATATATTATATTATACCTACCTCTATCTGGTCTTGAAACTCTATCCTTTTCTGACTTTTAAGATAATGTCTAAAACTTTGGGTTATGTTATGTTATAATGATATATTATGAAAACTTTGGATATTATTGTTAGTATTTGATTTTTATTTAATGGGTGTTTATGGATGGGATTTATGTGTATAATATATGTGCATGAATGCATATAATATATAAGATGTCTTATATCGGAAAAAAATTATAAAGAGCAATTTAATTCAGATTTTACCTCCCTTATACGTGTTACATTTATATAGAAATTATCGTAACAAATTAACTGACTATGTACGACTAATTAACTATTATTACAATGTGTAATACTCCCTAGGTAAATTTTTAACTTTGCTTTTGAGATGTTGCATGTATATATATATGGGTGCGTGAATCTTAAGATTAATCATTATTAAGTAGTTTGATTTTTTTTTTCTTTTTTTTTTATTATTTATCAAAGTTGGTGAAATAAAAAAATAATTTCCATTCAAGAAAAATGATATGAATATCTTTCAAAAAATTTATGACATAAACCCATGGCAGAGACTAATTTTCAACATTTGAAAAAGAACCGTAACTGAAATAAGAGCACGCTAGGTTGCACTCAAAGTATTGTATAGCCAACTTTTGCACCACAAAACTTATCTTTTAAAAAAAATATTAATTTTTTTTATGTGGTTATAAAGTTGACTACATAGCAAATGGGTGCATTCCAAAGTATAAGCACCAAAATGGTTTTTAACTCATTTTATATTTATGCACATGTTAAATTTTAATTATATTGTAATCCTTAAAATCTTTTGGTTAATAACATAGATTATAATAGTTTAGGGAGTTATATAATCTGCGTTTAAGATACAGAGCTATTTAGTTTATGTTATAATAGTCTATTTTTGAGGTGCAAAGTTATTTAGTTTATGATATAATAGTCTATTTTTGAGGTGGAGAGTATTCCATAAATTATTATAATGCAGATTATTAGAACATGCACCTCAAGCATGTCATTTGTTCTACTTGTTTCATTTTTAAAGTAATATTTTTAACTTTAACACTATGCAAGTTTGAATGACTAACACTAATCAATCTCGTCAACTTAATTAAGTAAACAAATTTGATTTAATCGGCTTTTATTCCTTCAGCGTGCAACCCTAAGTTTTTTTTAGTTCAATATGTATGTAAGAGTGAAAATTCAAACCTCTAACCAAGCTGAAATGGACAGCAAGTTTATACTGGAAAATTATGGTATCTTATTCAATGTAATTGCTTTAATGTAAATGTAATAGCATTACCATTCCACTTATTTAAAACAATATAACAACCCAAATCAAGATTGAACCTCCAATCCCGTCCAAGAAGAAAGAAAAATGAAACAAACACATAGTAATGAAACATAACCAAAAGGGAGGTTAAAAAAAAATGGCAATAAATACATACACTTGACCTTTTTACCCCTATAACTCCTCCCTCATTTACAAAATATAAATAAAATTTTATAACTTTATAATTATTTTTCCATCAATATCTCCTCAGCAAGGTTCTGATATGAACAAAGCACCAGGTTTTCAGAAGTGTTTTGTGCTTTCTCCATCCCTTGAAATACTTCCCAATCACCTTCTTATAGCTTGGCCTCTGCTGCACCAAGATCCAATACTCTGCAATGTTCGGTCTGCTGCCTATATACTCGTCCGATAGCTTCAACAGCACGAGTCGAGCCAGCACCGGGATGAACACGGCATCAGCCATGGTAAACTCTTCCCCTGCCAAGTATGCAGTTTCACCTAGTTTCGATTCGATTTCATCAAGAAGTCTAACTAGATGTTCAGTGCTTTGTTTGACAACAGTTTTGCTTTTCAATTTGTCCTCAGTGTCGTATGCTTCTCTAAGCTTACGATGGTAATCAGCAGCCATTTCGGGAGTTTCGGCCATCCGAGCGATCACCACCCGCCTTATAAATTTGGTGACAGTAAGGCGGTACTTCTCTGGAATGTGGGCAAGAGTGAAAAATTTTGGATTCCACTCTTGTATCTTATGCATCCATTCAACAACTTCTCTGCTACTCGGCATTACGTCATCGGTCCCTGAGGAGACAACTGCAATTCTTTCTATATACCTGAACAGAGTTGTGGCATCAGTACATTACAAACATTACTTTAGAAAGATAAACAGCCGGGTTTCGACTTCGTAAAAGAAATGGCCATTAAAGAGAGTTAATTGCAAAGGAGGTGTTTAGCAGCTTGTTCCAACATTTTTTTGAAAAATGGTTTTCAGAAATTGTGGAAGATTATTGTGCAATATTCTCGCCTATGAAATCTTCAATTGTTATAAAAAAACAGACCATTAGAAGAAACCAAAAAAACAGTTAACTACATATGTTTTCACAAAATTTTTATTCTTCAAAAACAAAATACAGTTTAAGAAAGAACTTAAAAACTACTCCCAGGTAATTTAATCTACTAATTTTCATTGTTTCCAGATTGTCGATACATTCACAATCTTCCAATTCAATTTAATGAAGTGAGTTATTCCAGCCAATCTCATGAAGCAAAGGGACATTGCACATTAAAAGGGTAATGCAAAGGACTAAGGAGCAAGACATACTGAATTATCTCAATGGTGTCGAAAATGACGTGGGAACCATTTTGAAAGACGGGAAGTTTTGCACTTGGGTTCATCTTGAAGAATGAGGAGTCCATGTTCTTGGCCGTGATAGGATTGACATGATACGACGTGTAATCAATGCCTTGCTCTTCCAAGGCAAGTCTCACCTTCTGGCTGTTTAAAGAGTAAGGATGATGATATAACTGCATCGCTTAGATACTAACATCAGCTCTAGTTGTGAAATATCAAGAGAGTACTCGGGTACTAGCTCTTGGTTTATGGCTCAAAAAATCACGAGGGATCTGCAGAAAAGGATTGACTTGAAAGCCTGCAATGACTGTAGCAGAAAGCAATCAACATCAACCACAATTACTCATATTTTTCAAATAGAAAACTTGATTTGCCAAAAAAAAAAATGATGAGAATCAGAAGAGGAATTCATTCAGATTCATATGCCAATGAAGTTCCAATCCATATGCAAAGAAGAAACCGATACATTGAGAAGCAAGAAAAACCGAAGCCTGATATCTAGTTTACCCTATGCAATATCTAAGCGAAACGGGATGCTGCCCGACGCCCGAAATGTCACTTTTTTAAAACTTCAACAGAGCTCTCCAATAAGAATACCATCTTACTTTTTCTGTTTTAATGGTACAATGTGAACATAAACAACTATCTTGTAAATGACCAAGTTCGTGTAACAATATAATCCTATGTACTTTGTTAAAGTAAATATGAAAACTCAAATCATTTAGCTCAAATTTATGAATAGTTATAATCGAAAGAAACTCCGTCCACTGAGTGCAATCTACAACAAATATAGATATAGGATCCTACATCATGTAAAGAACACAAATAGAGAAAGCCCCAAAAAGGTATGGAGAAAATATCCATTATATTCTTGTTCTGAAAGCATCAAAAGTTGATGAAATTTGCTTCAAATTTGTTAATTGTTAACAACAGAGTTTAAAGCAAGGACAGAGATGTGGAACAGATACTTAAAACATAAGCTTTCATTTGAGGGGGAAAACAGATCAAGCTTTCCAAACCCACAACTTTAGTAAAGACTTAAAGATGCCAATAATACTGTGGATGTCACAATCACAAGAATCACCTAATTGCATTCTAATTCACAAAGGTTATTACCTCACCATACTACAATTGACAAGCAATTACAGAAAGTTGCACTATTTCAGATTGGATTCAAATCATACATTGTACTAAAAGAAATTCTCAAATATAGCATAAGCTCCAAAATGCACTGGAGAGAGAGAAGATAGAGAGGAGGCCAAAAGTTGCAGGCAAGTCCCAAAAACCCCAAAAACAGCCAAATAAGACCCCAGATAAAATCTTCTCAACCAGATTCCATTCCAACAGCTATTCAAAAACAATCATAAAACACGAAAATTAAGGGCAAAAAACACAAACCCACAAATTAAGGCAACAAAATTAAACAAAAACAACGAAACAGAATGAGAACAATTGGCACATACCCTCAGGCCAGAGACCCAGAAACCATTCGATTCTGAAGAACAAGAAGAAGAAAACCCTCCCCCAAAAAAAAAAAAAAAAAGGAAAATCAATAAAGATACATAGCCCTTTTTCAGATTCGTGGGGTGCACGTGAAGAAGAAGAAGAGGAAACAAAGAAAACAAAAGCTCTTCTACACTTTAATCGAGGACTTAACAAACAAAGAGCTTAAAACCCCATTAAAGGCTGAACGAGGATTAAAAAAAGGAGAAACGAAAAGGGAAAAAGAAAAATAGACAAACAGTTACCATGAAAGCCTTGCGAATTCGGAATTGGGTTACTGCTCTGTAGATTGATAAAGCACAGAAAAAGGGTCTAAAGGAATCGACGGTTTCTTTATGAAGCACAAAAGCCAAAGGGAGAAAATTTTGGAAAGGCCGTTCTCTCGCTGATATAAATAAGGAGTGGAGACTCATTGTTCATATCATTACTATACTTTCACTAAGCTAGCTGAGTGACAGCGAAATAATAAATTATGAATTGGTGTAAAATAATAATAAGGTTCCGTTTGTTCAACGACGAACGAAGGGATAAAGAATTCCAGTTTTAATTAATCCCATAAGAATTGTGAATATTCGTTTATTAATATTGTTTTGACATTGGGATTGAAAGTTGAGGATGGAATCAAAATCAAACTTTGGTTTGATATGAAACCGAAAGATGGAAACGAAAGAAGTAAATAAAAATTACATTAGTATATTATTTACGAATGACTTTCGATGACCATTTTGAATGGTTTTAGAATCTGAAACCAAAACGTTGTTTGGATTATTGTGTTCAAATTTTAATGGGTTTGAAATACAACCTCATAATTTTGTTTTGCTAATTCTTTCGCTAATTCACGTACATCGTATACCAAATACCGAACAAACCCCTCAAGGTATCGATTCGTTTTGACTCGAAAGGTGCTCCCCTAAATATTTTAGAATTTGTTTGGTAGGTAATCTAAAAAATAAAATTTTGAAATCAGACATTAAATAAAAATAAAGTTATATTTTATGTTTTAAGATATGTATTTGATAACAACTCTAGAAATTAGATTATAATCTAAACAATGGTTCAAAATGTATTCTATAATATATTTATAAACTATAAAATAGTTGCAAAACTAAATATTAAGTTGAATATAAATTATTATTAATTTATTTATGACCATTTTTTTATAAATTTTGTATAGTTATTATTGTGCAATATCATATAATTTATAATATACTATATGATACATATTTTAACTTAAATAAATTGAGTTTATGATATGAACTATTATATTTATTAAAGTTTTTATCTTTCTTCTAATATAATTCTACGTTTTAAATTTTTAAATTTAAAATATAGATACGTATCTAATTTATAATAGTTTGGAGATAAACAATATCGAAAAAATAAAAAATAGAGAACAAAATGAATAAATGAAAAAAAAATGGTAGTAAAAAAGAGAGAGAAAAATAAAGAAAATGTTATAACAAAAGCATGCGTACCACTATGGCAGAAGCAACTTTTGTTAAAAACTTTGAGATGGTCGTCTTTCCAGACGACCATCCACAAATTTTTTAAATTTTCTGACAATTGAATAGACATTTTTAAATTTTTTGGCAATTGAAAAGGCGACTATCTTCCACGCACATGAGAAGATCATTGCCAACGCATTAAAACTACAATATTATTATACAGTGGCGAATCCAGAAATTCATGTGGGGGGGCTTGATATATTTTGATATTGATTTTTTTTTTTAGTTATTCGGGAGTACCATACTCCCTATGTCCACACTATATTTTAATACTAGTGGACCCCACATAATTTTCAAAATGATGCTGACGTGACAAACAATAAAATGAGAGTGGTATGGAAAATTTTTATACTCCCATAGTGCTAGAACCTTTTTCCCTTTGAAATTAGTACTCATTCACAATTTTATGTTAGAGATTTTTTATTAGTTTGTCCAATAAAAAATATGATTGATATTTTTTGTATAAATATATAAAAAAATGAAACTTGAATTAATAATTATATTTTGAATAGTCTTTTGGTCTCTGTACTTTGAATTTCTTAGGATTAGTTTCAAACTTTCAAATTATATTTCTGTTATCAAAATTAGTTCAATAATAATAATAGATTACATGCAATAATCGACGTACTGAGAATATATTGTCATGATAACAAAATAATTTGAATCACTGGAATCAAACTCGAGTGTAGGGGGGCTAAGGTTGCATAATGCCACTGGGCCACACTATCTTACTATGAATTATAGTGAATTTTTTTATACTAATATAATTAATCACAAAGTTAGGGGGGCTCGAGCCCCCTGGGCCTATTGTAGACCCGCCACTGTTATTATAAATAGTTTGAAAATAACAATATTTTTATAAAAGGTTTGAAGATTTGCAATATTAAAAAAAAAAATTAACTCAATGTAGCCCTAAAATCATGAACTTACCTAAGTAACTAATTTAACTTTTGAAAATTGAGTCTATAAATACTACTTCCTTATGGCTTTTCATGTTTTCTTATCTACGTTTTAGATGTATTTTCAAAAAACAAGTCAAGTTATGAAAACTAAAAAAAGTAATTTTGTAGCTAAGAATTCAAATATTTTCTTAAGAAATATGAGAACCATGGTAAGAAAGATGAAAACCATTGTAGTAAAATGATGAGAAAACGAGTACAATTTTCAAAAACAAAAAACCAAATAGTTATCAAACAGAGCCTTAATATTTTAAATATCTCATCGCCCAAACAACACCTATATCACATATAAAGTATTTCTTTCAAGCATTTTTTAATACATAAAAAGAATCATTGTTTTTAATATATGTTTTAAAAAAGCCTTAATCCTTTAACAAAAAGTTTAAACTATGCAAATATATTTGTATTTATATAAACACAATCAAACCAGATGTGCCAATTACCAAACTAATAACTCATGTAAACTAGAGGCACAACTGACCCAAGAGTGGAACAGGAGTTGGAAAGCTGTTCCTTTCATCTCTTCTTCTCTGTATTCACTTGTAATCTAACTCTGCATAATAATAATTTTTAGACCATACTTATTGCAACTGCTTCATAATATTCTTTCCCCTGTTCTAACTTTCAACCATTTTTCTAAATACAAATTGGAGGGGGTAATTATAGCAACAAAACAATCTACTACTTATAATATCGTATCGCGTATTTAATTTAAACAATCAGGCAAACGAATCCGATCAACGAAGATCTCATCATAAGACAACCAGCGCAACCATTGGAAAAGGCTAGAAAATAAACCTTTTGCAGCTCATTGATGACAAAAACATGGTTCCTTTCTATTTTGACCTCTGAGATATAACTTATTCAGCAAAAATATGTTAGCAATACAAGGAGAAGGCAGAATAATGAATCATGTAATCCCATTGGAAAATTACAACATTTGTAACTAAAAGATGAAGGTTTTTAATCAAAACCGCTGTTAGGTCGAGGCCAATCTTTTGAAAAAGTTGAACTGTGAGAACTTTACATAAAAAATCTCATCAGAAGTTTGGTCTAATCTACAGATTTGGGTGATGAGGCAGACCCTGAGAAAATGTGCCCTATCTGATATGCAAACTTGTTAGTCAATGTATCTTTGTGAATAAGTGGTTCAGAGGACCTGGTTGAATGAGGTAGCAAAACTGTAGTTGCTTGTCGTTCCTTATGCGACGCCCAAGTAACCAAATAAAGACCAGCAATTATAAGTGATCCTCCCAAAACACTATCAACAAACAGAAAATAACACCAGGCAATGACATTTTAGTTGAAGGGGTAAAATGACCTAGCATGGAATATATTAAGTTTAAACTTGTAACAAAATGCACAAGATGTTATTAAGATTTTGGCAAACCTTCCAAGATAAATAGGGCTTCCTATGAAAACTCTCGACAACAGCGCAGACGCTGCAGGTTGAAGTGGGTTGTAAAGAGCGACCAATGCAGGCCCCAATATTTTATTGCACCATGTCAGAAGTCCATAGTTGATGGCAGATGCAAAAATTCCCTGTAAAAGGAAATTGATTTTCATAACCCTTTGTCTAATATTAACTGTGAAGCAAATGTTGCAAGTTACTCTTGTTGATAAAATTTTAAGCCAAGAAAAGTTTCAAATACTTGAGAACAGCCCATTTGACTCTTCTTTTTTTTTCAAGTCTATATATAGAAAGCACAACCCAGGGAGATGAGTACTTAGTATGGAGGAAAAACAAACACCCAATCAACAATTAAATCCTAATCTAATGAACAAGTATGAACCAAAACTTTTCTTCTTGCATAGTTTATGGATATGGATCATAGGAATATAATATGGCTTCTCCTTGAAGTGTGAAGGTGAGAAGTACAAGCATATCGATGTCGTGTCTTCAAAAGTGAACTGATGGGAGAGGAAAAGAGATTCTCGAATTTTTCAAAGGAATTGAATCACGTAAATATTACACAAGGAACAGTGTTCTGAAGCAAATGCTAAAGGAAGGGTGCAGTATGAAAACTGTGATCAAACTTACAGCATAAAGGACGGCAAAAAACTCTGATTGCGTTAAATTCCAGTCTGTGGATTCGTTGGTCATGAAGAAAGATGTAATCACCATCAATATAGCACCAAATAAATAAGAATATGCTGTGACCGATAAGTTGGCAGGATACTTCTTTAACACACGTGCCTAAAATGTACAAGAGATCTTTTAAACATTGTTGGACTATAAAATGAAGAAAAAATAATCTTGCAGTATCAATACAATGCATCTTCCCCACCCACCTACAATGAGACGATGGGATATTCAATAGACCTCTGAAACCATCAAGGGTAAAACATCTTGCTTCTAAATTTATATCTATGGTAGCACTGAATTTGAATTACTACTTTTTCCATAACATATTAAAAATTAACTAGAAGAAAAACCAAATGAGAAAATAGTTAAAGAATCTTATCAGTTGCCCATTTGGAACATAGGTCCCGAAACAACTTTTTGCTGGCAAAATAACATTTTAATCCTTTGTCTTTTATTGTTTTCACGTTCTGCTTCTATATACCTTCGCTTAAGGATTCCTTGCTCATTGTACTTCATCATTAATTGGTTCTTCTGTTATTGTTCGGTAAAATCTACCTAGGATCCATGTCAAACACTTTTGCAAAACAAAAACAAAAGAAACCTGGATATTTTCATCAAGTGCTGTTTCAAATTAGGAAAAATTGATGTAGTCGTTATCAGAAAAGATGTACTGCCAGTGCCAGTGAAGTACCTGGATAGCCAAGAAAGCAGCCATGCACATACAGTTCCCTATCAAGCATAAAACCCCAACATGAAAATGATCCAATCCATACTCAAGAAAGTTAGACATTAGCCATCCAGCAGGCTCTGGCTGACCCCTTGCACTTATTTCGCTATGCGACAAGAAGTCAGATTCAGTGTTTCCAACCAATGCTGGACCACGGAATAAAACCATCAATACCGCACCAGAGACACAAACGAGAGTACCTCCAACCTTTGCCTGTCCTTCCAGTTTGAGGAAGTTCACGGTCTCTGTGCTGCATAAATAAGTCAAGATACAATGTAGAACAAGAACATATATCCATCTCACTTCAAACAGCACAGACTAAAATTTTAAGTAAAATGACAAAATTGAACAAGAATAGGCCAAACTAACCCCATTATAACAGCAAAAAGGAATGTAAAAACCGGAATGGCAGGCTGTATGGCAGCAGCATAAGTTGGATTAGTGTAACCAAGTCCAACAAGAAAGAGAAGCTGGTTACCAAAAATCCTAACCACAGCAAGATAGGTGTAATAAATAGAATGTTTCTCCAGATCCATAAAAACTTCTTTTTCTTTTACCAGTAGCAATTAGTAATTCATTGCCGAAAAACTGTACAGAACAAAATAAGAATATGACAATGGTATATAACCTTACCCTGTTAAACCAAGAATAAAGAATGATATGAGGAGGTCTCGAGTCAGAGGCAAACGAACACGCCTGAAAAAGAGGGGGAAAAAAGAAAAATAGGATGTTAAAATGTCCATCCCCTCATGATGCTAGTCGCTAGAGAGCCAAGCATTGATAAAAAAAAATAAGAGTGATAATACAATATGAGAAATTACAATTGGTTGGATTTTTTAAAAATAAATGTGGAGATGAGATTTGAACTTCCAACCTCGATAGAAAGAATAGATATCTTAATTGTTGAGCTATAGTTGGTTAGATTTTTTAATTACATGCTTTTAAGATACGACCCCCAATTGCTGAATACCCACATATCAAGCATCGCAACCCTGCATATATTAATATATGATAGCAACTGGATATAATCACTTGTCATTATTCACCAATACATAATCATAAAGGTCCAAATCTGTGACAATTCTACAAGGTCCAAAGATGATTCACAAATGGCGATTTGTATTAACCACTTTGTTTATGTCAGAAAGAAGATAACAAACTTGATTCTTTTAATTTACATGGGGAAAAGAAGAAAATAACTCAAAAGTCAACATGAAATTGAAGAATAGAACAAATCATGGCCTGAAGCAATTACAAAGAAGTCATAAATGTTACCAGAAGCAGTAAATTATGCCCTAGCCTATACAATTAGCAATCCCAGGGACGCCAAAAAGGTCGAAATAAGAAAGACCTACATATTCGAACTTGCACGATCTACCTAAATTTCATCTTCCATCCAATGTCAAAAGTAGCAAAGTCGGATTCTCATGGAAATAAAAGATAAAATTCAACATACACACAAACAGGCATGATCCTGGGAATCAAATGACGCCATGACAACGCAAGAACCGAAACCAACCAAATAGAATGAAAATGACGATCAGACAAGCTCATAAAAACGGAAATTAATTTCAACAAAGAAAAGAGACGACAAAAAGAGAGAGAATAAATAAGGAGAACTGATAACTATACTTCTCCCGAACAAAAGCAACAGGGGCAAGAATCGCGAGCGCCAACAAGTCGCGGAACAAACAAAATACGAGCTGGTTCATCCCAACATTGAGCGCGACTTTGGTGATAACATGATAACCTCCATTGATTACTTGCACCAAAGCCATAGCCGCATGCGCCTTCGAGACATCTCCACCGCCGATCATCAAACCGCCTCCATTACCACCACCTCCTCCGACCGCTGCCGCCATCCCTCTTATCGCCGGCTGTCGACAGACTCAAATTCCGATGGAAATCGCAGAGATAAAGATGGAATCGAGAAGTGAAACAGAGAGGAAATCGAAAGGGGGCTGGAGGAAGAAGACGGTGGCGTTCAGTTGACTGTCATGTTTGGTCGATGGTGTTTGGCTGTGCATCAAATCTGAAGAACTTCTTCATCTCTTCAAGTTGAAGGCAAATTAATTTCCTTACTTAAATTAATTAATTTCGTTCATTATTAATTATTAATTAATTAATTATTTTTTTCCTTTTTTTTTAAAGGTTATTGGAATTTGGAAGTTCCTCTGGGAAATGGCGTTTCTTTTGTCATTTTGTGGAGAATTCTTTCTAAATACACACCTTTGTCGTTTCTCATCTCACAACAGCGGGATATTTGTACGGAATACCTTTTTTATTATCATTAATGTTGAATGACCTGACGCTCAGAAATAATGAAAACTGACCTACCGAAGGGTAACTTCTCGCAAGAACGCGCACGCCTTCTCGAAGGAACGCCACGCGCTTTACTCGCAGGAACGCTCGCTCTGTTACTCGCAGAACGCCACGCTACTACTCAGAACGCTCACGCTTACTCGCAACGGTGACTCGTTCATGCATACATAGAGTAACGCTCACGTTGTTCGCTCACGGTTACCTTCAGAAACGCTGAGAAATACACGTTGTACGATAAGACACTGTATGAAATGACATGCCAATATATTAGCCGAATACTCTGACAAAGGAATGATGATAATAAAATTGTAAAATAATATAATACGTACAAAACTCCATTGTGTGTTCGATAATTACTACTATTGTTCCCCTTAAGCTTAAGATACGTGTTCTATACTCTTCTCTCATTCTTCTTCATTGAAGCCTTCTCGTAAAACCCTACATTGAGTGCGATCTCTCGTTAAGTAATAGAGTGCGTTACAATGTTAATGGGTGCATACTTTATTCCCTTATACGTTTCAGTCGGAATGAAAACATCCATAGGATCACACCGTTGTTTTCAAAAAATTTAATTGTAAAAAACAGTAAATGGAAGTGTTTGAAGCATTGAGTGGTGACATTGTTAGTTACGTGCAGAGGTTATTATGGGGTTACCGAACGTGATAGCGAGGCGCGTGAAGCGAAGAAGTAGTAACAAATAGTAAGCGTCGTGAGCGAAAGTGAGCGAGTGTCTTTGCAGAGCGAGACAGCGTGAGTGTTTACCGAGAGCGATAGTGACACCCAATTTCAAGTATATCTAGGTTCATTCTTGTCGTTTATTAATGTCGTTGATAATCGAATTACCGTCATTCCAACTTATTTTATTGCGAGGATGGAGAAAAATCTCTATTCATAAGATATGGTGGATGTTGGGATGAAATTCAAAATTGTTACATTGGAGGTTGCCTAACCGGTGTTGTTGTGTCCGACATCATTAGGTTATTTGAGTTGAAAAACCTTATATATGATGTTACAGGAACTAGCCAGACGATGGTGTACATTATAATAAGGGTGAAGATGTCGTTGTTCGAGGAAGCACCTCCAATGTACATAAGGACTGATCGGGACCTTGAGTTTCTTCTACTTCAGGAAAATGTCTCCAGGATGCAACTATTTATATCGACAGTAAACAGAAATGATGGTAATGTACTTCCGAATGAGGTCGTCCCCCATACGAGTCACGTGGTTCACCAATCATTAGATGTTAACACACTCAATATACCACGAGTAGAGGTGGATATGTCACCCAACGAGATGGGAGTATCCTTAGTGAACGATGATGTGAACCCTTGGGAGTCAGAACATGGTCACGATGTTTTTGGATAACATGAGATGGATAGTTGTGAAGCATGGTCGATTCTAAATCCCACTCCAAATCCAACACTAACTCCAACTCCAACTCCAAATGGAAATCCAAATCATTCACCCAATCCAACTCCAACTCCAACTCCAACTCCCACTCCCATTCCCACTTCTACTCCTACTCATACTCCAATTCTTTGTCCAACTCCATCTCTAAATCCAACTCCATCTATAAATCCAACTCTAACTCCAACTCCAACTTCAACTCCAAATCCAATTCCAACCTCAACCTTAACTCTGACTGGACAATCTTCATCTGTTAATAACTGTAATGAATAATAAGAAAGAGTTGAAAAAGCGACTGTTGGGGTTGGTCAATTGTTTGTAAATAAGAAAGAGTTGAAGAAGCGACTGTCCATGCTGGCAATGAATAATAATTTTGAATTTACGGTTAAAAAATCTACGAAGGATTTGTACACAGTTGGTTGTTTGGAGAAGACTTGCACATGGAGGTTACGTGCGGTACAGATGGAAGGAACAAACTTGTTTAGAATAAACAAGTATGTCGGCCAACACTCATGCTCAATTGAATTGTTGAATCATGATCATAGGCAAGCAAGTGCGGAAGTCATAGGTCATTTAATAAGAAGCAAGTTTGAGGAGTTGGTCGAATTTACAAGCCAAGCACATCATCGAGGATGTTAGACAACAATATGGTGTGAACATTAGTTATGACAAAGCATGGCGTGCTAGGGAGATGGCACATGCATTAGCCAAAGGTACTCAGGAGAGTCGTATGCCATGCTCCATGCATATGGTGAAACCCTTAAAATTGTCAACAGGCACTATTTTTGATATAGAGGTTGAAGATGAAAACAATTTTAAATATGCATTCATGGCACTGGGGGCATGCATACGAGGCTTTTCACGCATGCGGGATATTGTCATTGTTGATGGCTCACACCTGAAGGGGAAATATAAAGGTTGTATGTTGGTTGCGGTGGGGAGGATGGGAACAATCAAATTTATCCACGGCCTATGCGATAGTGGGCGGTGAGAATGATCGGTCATGGACATGGTTCATGACGAAATTGAAAAACTTTGTGAGTGATTTCGATACTTTGGTGGTTATATCCGATCGCAATGCAAGCAAGCATAGCCAAGCGATGTTAAGATCGTATTCCACATGCATTCCATGGAGTGTGTACTTATCACTTTGAGCTAAACGTCATGAATAATTTCAAGGATAAGGTCGCAGTCGAATTATTTAAGAGTGCAGCGCGGGCAGTTCGTCAGTCTGAATTTAGAAGGTATTGGGATCAACTTGTTCTATTGCATGGAGGTGCAGTAGCTCGATATCTAGAGGTCATAGGTATGGAGCGTTGGGCAAAATATGTTTTCGTGAAAAAGCAGACGATATGACAACATGACGCCCAACAACGCTGAGTGTTTCAATTCACTAACGGTTGAGGCACGGTTGCTCCCAATTGTTGCGTTATTTGATTTTGTGCGAGAACACCTACAAGGATGGTTTTACGAACGACGTAATTATTGGTGTACACGCGCAACCTTGCTTTCAGACTACGCAGAGAAACAACTTGCCGCTGAGTGTGAGAAAGGTAGACGTTACCGTGTTGACCCTATTGATTGTTACAATTATCACGTGAGGATGGTCATTTAGGGGTATCGTCAATCTTCAAACACGTCGGTGTACATGCAGGAGTGAGATTTGTATGAGATACCTTGTGCCCATGCTATCATGGCGCTAGGGGAGCGCAACATTGCTCCATCAACCCTTCGCAAACCGTGATTATTTTTTGGAAGCGCCAAGCGGTATATGAAGAACCAATTTTCCCACTTGGTCATATATCTGAATGGCCGAAGCCACTTGGTTTTGTGGATGTCCGGATACAACCCCCGAAAGGTGTTGTAAGGGTTGGTCGAAGACGTGTACAACGGATCCCATCGGGTGGAGAGCATAGGCGTGGTAGAAAATATGGTCGATGTGGTAATGTCGGACACAATCGACAATCATGTAATCAACCACTGAATCGATGAACTTGTATGAAATCTGAGTGTAATTGTATAATGTGTTATTAGTACCACATCTTAATTTGCATACTGTGTTGTCTTGCAGGAACAGAATCCACTGGGTGTATGACGTTCGTTTTATCGCCGCGAGAACAAAGTTGATGGATCGCTCACGTTGGATCGCTCTCGTTGAATCGCTCATGTTGGATCGCTCACGCTGTGGACCATTATATCTCCTAATTACCTGATGTTCACAGTATATGCATTGTACAGAACATTCGTTTATATGAATTGTATACAATTAATCAATGAATCAATGTTTTATAGATGGTCAGATATACATAAAATATATATACAGAAAACCGATATACATCAATGAATCAATGAACTGTATGTGCAAATGAGAATTATAGTAAAAAAATTCATTCCCAAACCATAACTGACAAGCGTAGGTGTCCTCAAGAAATCGCATCATTCGGTCTTGGATGAACTGAGATTTTTCCGCGCCAGTGACGAGGTATTCAATCCACTTCGCGCAAAATATGTCGCAATCAAGTGAATTCCGTTGCAGTTGTGCATTCTTCGAACGTAATAATTTCCACCTATCCGTTTGTATCCCAGTCTTGTGACGTTGGACATCGCAGTAATAAAGCAAAGACGACAGAGTATACGTTAATGACTCTAAGAACCTGTCCACTTCTTGGGGCTTGAGATACGATGGATAGGAGTCAAATATCATTATGCAACCTCTGTTAATGTCCAAACATAATAGAAACCAATGCTCCTTCATGTTTGTTGGACAGAGAACGAAATCCACCTCATGCCAGGTCGGTTTGTATGCATCATGCTCACCTTGTACGTACTCCGCGTACGTGTCTTCTGTACTCCAAACCATGGCTGATTTGATTTTCGGCTTGCCTTTGATCCTCTGGAAGAGACTATCCTTCCCTCGTGCATTTAGGTGAGACTGTAAATGGTACATAGTAGTAAGACATAGTAAGTGTAAAACCGTAAATAACTTATATAATTAACTCACCAATATCCTAGTTGGAAGCACCGTGAACTTGTTTATGCACATCTCTGGTCGTGTAGACAACTTGTTCTTCACGAACATGCACAACGTGTTCATAGTCTATGAATAACAACATTGAAAACATATTAAGTTGTACATTAATTTAAAAAAAAAATATTCGTAAGCAGATGTAAATAAGGGACAAATGAAGTAACACTTACGTCACACTCGACCCATGAGCTAGGCATAAGGAGATCGGTGAAGAACTTTTTCTCCATCGGGACTGACGTCGTCCCCAACCCTGGCCTAACATCTCCCGCTGTGGAGGGATCCTGAATCCATGACATCATCACCTCGAACACCTCCTTATCAACGCCATGTGCAGGATTGTATTTCACGGTCGGGTTATGAATTATAGTTATCCTACCGGGAATAGGATATTTGGCCTTCTTACGCTCTGGGGAGTGCTCGCCCTCGACATATTCTAAGATAGTCTTACCGCTAGGAGAGTAACGAACTAATGGTACTCTCTTGCGACTACCTTTTCGCAAACCTTCTTGTACGTTGGGTTGTTGGACCGCAAGAGGGACGGTGACGTCAATATCTTCGATCTCCAACGTCGGGTTGTGAGATCCCTCAGCCAAGGGGGGCAGAGATGGCATTTTCTTCAAACTATCCAATGTTGTGGCTGCATCTGCAACGATATTAGATAGGATATCCTCCCCGACTATTGTTAAATCAGATTGGATGGGATGGGAGGCATCTGTCAATGGCGAGAGTGTCAGTCGGGTTGTGGAAGGGTCTGCGGCTCGTCAGGGATGGAAGTGTCGGATGGAATGGGAGTGGTAGATATCTCGGATGGAATGGGAGTGGTAGAATGGGAGTGGTAGATATCTCAGGAATGATAGTGGATGTGTGGGTGGTGGATGGATCGGGAAGGAGAGTGGGTGTGTGGGTGGTGGATGTGGTGGACGTCGTGGGTGGAATGGGAGTATGTGATGGCTCGAGTGGAACGGAAGGGTCGGATAGAATGGGAGATGGCTCGTATGGAGTGTGGATGGTGGACGGCTCGGGTGGAACGGAAGGGTCGGATGGAGTGAGAGTGGTAGATATCTCGGGTGGCTCATTAGGAATGAGAGTGAGAGTGGGGGTTGGTGTGGGGGTGGTGGATAGCTCGGATGACTTATGGGGAATGATAGTGGGTGTGTGAGTGGTGGATGGATCGAGAAGGAGAGTGGGTGTGTGGGTGGTGGATGTGGTGGACGTCGTGGGTGGAACGGAGTGGGAGTGGGAGTGGGAGATGGCACATGTGAAGTGGGAGATGGCTCGGGTGCAGGATGGCTTGTTTTGCAATCATCGTCCTGCAATGTATGGAATCCATGTAAGACATAAAATTTCCAAATAAGGATGGCAGAAAGCAAGATACTACAGTATGTAACGTACCTTGATCATCCTAGACATGAACTCGCGCAGCCATAACAGATGTGTTTTAACCTCCCCCATTTCCGTTCTCATTTATTTCCTCATGTCCAGTATGTCTGTTTTCAGATTGTTAACAGACATCTCAACGCCTTCAACGCGCATTTCTAAACCCCGAATGTACTCAACACTGGTTGATGCAGTGGGCAAATCAATGGGTTGATCATGTGAAGGCTGGACAATAGGGGTCGTGGATCGGACCGGGGATCGGATGGGGGATCGGTCAGGAGATATGATAGGCGAACGTATCTTGGATCGGATAGGTGTTCCGAGTCTACTACTAATGTTCTCCTGATCCTGGACCGCGACATCCTCAACATCGACATCCATATGTTGGACCTCGTCAAACAAATCGTCGTCTTCTGCAGATCCCAACTCATCTTCTTCATCATCGAACGCCGTTAAGAGTCTATCATGTACAAGTCTGGCACGATACTGCATTTCCGATTCTGATGGGATAAGGTTCGCGACGACGACCAACTAATGACAAGGAATGAACAAACACATAGAGTGAATAAGTAAGATGAGTCATGCATACACATTAACGTGAATCATATCATATTAGAGGTTATAAACCTTTTTTGACGCGAAGACATCTTGTTCCAAGGCCTTGTATGTAATGTGAGTGTGTGCACGACCATCTACGAATCACGTGGCACGCGCTGTCGTCATCGACGCGCGAGTAGCTATCCGATCTGCCACTGGTAGTAGGTCTCGTATGCCCACACCTATTAGATATTCATTAGCTTAGTAGCAATTCTAGAATATGGGGATAAGTACATTTTACAACATGTATTACCTGAAAAGCAGGAGGGAATCCAGGAAGGTTATACTTGAAAGTATAACGTTTATTAGTCTTTGACTTCATTTTATATGTTTCGAGTTTCTCCTGCAAGGCGACCTTCAAGCCACGTACGGTCCTTTCCCATATTCTAGAACCCCAATCAATATTGTTGACGTATTCGAGGTCCTCCACGTCTCCAAACAAAGAACTGTCGACGACGGTTTTTGACTTGTTCTTCCCCATCATTACTGCCTCACAGTAATATATAAGAGACACCTTCACCGCATCTTCGTCGGTGTCAAATTTTATCGTCTTGTAGGCGGACTCAAAAGCATCGACATGGATGTCCGTCCCCATGCCATCGAAATACTTCTTCTCAAGAAGAGCAAATGCAGACGGTTCGGGCCGTTTCACGTGGATCGTGGGGATTGCCACAATCCTGTCATGAGAATGAACTCATCCTTCCCAAACTTGGCTACTGTTCCATTGATAGAGAACAACATCGATTCATTGCTTTCGCCTCCATCCCCTCCACTCACCTCACTGAGAAGGATGTGATGGACTAGTTGACTATTGAATACGAGGTCCACATCAACGAACGAACCAGAATCTTTGTCACTTTGAATATTCCAAAGTGTAGTAGATGTAAACTGTTTCAATACTTTGTTAGCACTGGTGATGTGTGCTAAACTAGATGCTTGTCCTGGAAACCAGTCTTTCTGCGCTATCTTCAGAACAGTTGTCATTCTAAACCTGTGCATAATAGTTGATATACATTTTAACAAAATGTACGAACATTGATATATTAAAAACAGTGTGTAATACAGTCAGTATATACAAAATGAAATCGATCAATCGCTCCCGTCAACTCACTCACGCCCACTCGCTCCCGTTCACTCGCTCACGCCCAATCGCTCACGTACTCGTCATCTCATCGCCGTCGCTTGCAAGAACGTCTCTCATCCTCGAGGTCGATGAACGTCACAACCCCAAACTAGACAGATATAACTTAAACCCTAGCAACCTATTGTCGATTTCCAAATAAAACTAGACAGATATAGTACATGCACCCTTTCGACCGACCGACCGTAACAAACACATATCGCAGTTACGAATATTAAAAAAAATAATACAGTGAAACCTGTCGGCGGTGGAATGTCGACGGCTAACAGCGATAGAAGGTCGACGCAAAATCCCGGTGGACTTTCGACGACAAGCGGCGGTGGAACAGAGTGCGACCGAACGCGTGGGAACTGAAGAGACTAGAGAGAGTGATAGTGTCGAGAACTTAGAGAGAGAGTAAGAACTTGTTAGTGAGATGTAGAAATGAAAAACCTTTTTTATATGAAATGAAAAAAAAACGTTGGCTCGCTCTCGTAGGATCGCTCTCGCTTACTCGCTCTCGCACTCGCTTACTCGCTGGCGCCGACATGCTCACGCCGATCGAGTATTTTCATGATTACAAAAATAGTGAAGTAATTGCTAATTGGAGAAACCAATAGACGTATTATTAGTGATCAGGCGTCTTTAAGTTCGACCGTTGAGTTTTTTAGTATTAATAAAGGGTGTGGCTTATACAAATTTCATCCTAAACCACAATTAACCTCTATTCATCTTCTTCACCCCTTCATATTCTTCTCTTCAAAATGAACTCAAACACAACTGAGTACAGTTCAGACAACACGATTTCTGACAATGAAGAGGTAGAGAAGCCATTTTCTGCCTCCACACCACAATCATCAGAGGATAGTTTTTTCAACTATCCGGACGATGCCCACCCAAAGAAGTCCTCGGATGACTCCTGCGGGAGGAATCAGATGAGTCCTCGGAGGAGTCATCCGAGGAGTCCTCCGAGGACCCCATTGAGGCAACCGACGCCACGGTTCTTTGAGTCCGACATCCTCCTCGCAAGCAGCCGACGCGCCTTACGAATGTTAGTTAACATTCCTCCTAAGAGCGCCCCAAGAAGAGGGCCGACGGTCGGCCCCCCTGGCCGTAATCGACTCTCCAAAGTGAGTCGATTAGAGATGCGAGCTTCCTTCCCCTTCCTTATTATGTGTTTTTTATTTTTCTTTATGTACTTTTTTTGTGACATGTGAATGAATATATTATGGTTGTTTAGATATTTGCATTGTTTCCAATTTGCAAAGCGAGAGCGTTCCTTCGAGAAGGCGTGCGGGTTCCTGCGAGTAAGCGTGAGCATTCCTGCGAGTAAGCGTGAGCGTTCCTGGCGTGCGCGTTCCTACGAGAAGCTACCCTTCGGCGTAATTTTGCGCATGTTGCCACGTCAGAATAGGTCAGTTTTCATTATTTCTGAGCGTCAGGTCATTCAACATTAATGATAATAAAAAGGGGTCTTCCGTACAAATATCCCCACAACACCCCCTTGTTATTCCAAATATTTATTTACATAACTAACTTTTTTTTTCACCGTTTTCCTTATTCCAAATCATCGTTTTTATCTACATTAGCTTGTGGGTGTTTCAAAAAAAAAAAAAAGGTTTGTGGGAAAAAAACTTTTGATTTTTGTTTTTTTATCTTTTCTTAATTCAAAAACTTTCTATTATGTCCTTCTTAATTCCTTCTTAATTGAAAATTTGTCTATTATACTCTCGGTAAATATTCTAAAATCTCTACTTAAGTAATCTCTAAATATTTGAATAGATATTTTAAAATTTCTGATCTTCCAACTAACTACGGCATATTTAAATAATTTAAATAATAAAATGAGAAAATAAACATATTTGGATTTTGCATAATCACATGATAAATTAAACATATCTGAATAATGAAAATGATAAAATCTATAATTAATAAAAAAAATAAATGATAAAATAATACTTATATCCCATCTATCAACTAACAAAATGCATATTTAAATAATAAAATAATGAATTAAACACATCTGAATAATAAAATAATAAAACAGTACTTGTTTATTCATTATATTCTAAACCACATAGCATTTAACAGTTTTTTAATGTGTGTTTAAAAAGTCAATAACAAAAACTAAAATAATATTTTGAAAATATAAAATTATTATGATTTTTTTTTAATGTAGGTTTAAAAGGTTGAGATGAAAAGCTTAAAAAGGATTTTGAACCATTATTTTTCCATAGTATAATTTTTTTTTTTATTGACCTAATTTTTTTAGTACATTAACATTCGGGGGTGTGGAGATTCGAACTCATGACCTCTTGGTCCGTTGGCTTTCATAGTATAAAATTGAAGTAATATTCAAATTACATTTTTTAAAAAATAAAGATAATATTATATATATAAAGATAATATATATAATATATCTCACACTGTCACACATTAGCAATAATTGGAATAAAAATGTCAAAGAAGTTCTTTGACATTTTTTGAAGTTCAAGAATGAACAAAAAATAATATCATTATAATTTATAATATTATGGTAATATTTAATATTTATATTATAAAAATTATTTTATTTGATGGGATATTTTTTAGTTCTGTATTTGAATTGAAAATTGAATTATCTATCTTGCAATTTTATTATAAAAAAAACAAGTTCAATACTTCTTAATTTATTATTATTAAAGTTTTGAATAGAAAATAATATTTTTATTTTAAATTAATTTATCAATGGATCTTTTTTAAAATAAAAAAATAAATAGACCAATAGATCTCCTAGAAACTTTTTTCGAATATTCAAAATGTTTTAAAATTTGAAAATCAGGTATCTTCTTTCATAGATTTAAAGAGGTTTAAATTTGAGAATCACATATCTAATTAATGATTTTGGCCTTAAATTCACTATTTTTTTTCAATTATTAGATAATTAATAAAATTGTTTTTAAAAAGAAAAAAAATATTTTGATTTAAATTAAAAATTTGAAATTAAGTAGTAATCAAATGGTGTAGAGAAAAATAATAAAAAAATATAATATTTTAGTTTAAATTAAAGTTTGAAACTAAGTGGATAGTCAAATGATGCTAATCAAAATAAAAAATAATATTAAAGTATAATTCTTCATTTTTCATAAATACAAGACCCTAACTTTTACATGTACATGACAGTTCAACTTTTACACGTACATGTCATTTTTAATTTTATGAAACACGTGCAACACATTTAATATCAAAAGTATATCAAAAGTAAGAACTTATTTTTAATTTTCAAGCCCATTTTACTTGCCTAAATGAACTTATTTAATTTTATTTTGGCTGAATTTTGGGTTTTGAGTGATATACTTGTTGATTTGTTTAATAAATTATAAATTAAATCTAGATGAGAATATTGATTTTAAAACTAAATTACAAGTTTAGTTTATGAAATTTTATATTTGTGCCTAATAGTTTATAAACTTTTAAAAGTATTCTATTAATCTTTGAATTTTTAATTTGGTGTCTAATATCTCCATCAACTTTAAAAGGCCAAATAAGTTCCTAAACTTTCAATTTTATGTCTAAATAACTCTTTGATATATTCAACATTTTTTTTTAAAAAAAAATAAATAATCTATTAGACATAAAATTTTATTTTTGTGTCTAACCTGCCTTTTTTTATATAGCGTGTCTAATAGGAAATTTATATTTTCAATTTTGATCTCATAGATTTTTGAATTTTATAAAATGTCAAATAGGTCAATAGCTCATTAGACACAAAATTAAAAGTTCAAGAAATTATCTGATACAAAATCAAAAGTTGAGGAACTTAATAGACATTTTTTAAAGTTCAGAAACCTATTTAATACAAAATTAAAAGATACAAAATTAAAAGTTTAAATACCTATTATACACTTTAAAAGATAGGAACCAATTTGACGGACTAATTTGGTAATTTAACCTAATTTTAATTTGTAACCACTTATATTCAATTTGGTAAAATTCGAATTTTGACTCGTTTGGTTGCATATTTAAATGAAAAATACTTTTTCCCTGATATGTCTTTTTCCTATTTCATAGAAGGTGGATAGAAATAGAAGATTTGGACACATGATATTCAAGTAAATTAAATTGGTTAGTTGGATCATTCATTATTAATGGGTAATGAGTGATGATGCTAGTGATGTCAATTTTAGTGATGTCAATTTTAAGCTTTTTGAAAGTATAAATCACAGTGAAAAGTTTTTAACCCTAGATTAAAATTGTTAATCAACTTAGTCATATTACTTTGGTCATCATTAGTAAATTTAATGATGAAGGTAAGTTAAAGCTTTGAATAGTTACTCTAGGGTACACAATGAGTGCGTTGTTTTTTGAAGTAATTGTTAATAATACAGAAACGAATAGTAAACAAAACTGCATCATGACTTTAATATAGAAATTGAATGCTAAAATAAAAATACAAACACAAAATTTCAGAAAACCAACTAATGAAAAGCACATCGTAACAAAGCCCCAAAATTCCATCATATTTCAAACTTCTGCTACATTCTAACTTTATTCTGCTGCAGATTACCAATATTTTGGTAGCTTGTAATTCAGAGATGCTCAGTTCAAATCCTCCCTATAAACTTCAATAAGGATTATAACAACGAGCATCTCGTCAAGTAAGGTCAGTAAGGATCACAACAAGCCTCTCGGTAAGACGAGACGGGGAGATTATAGGCAATAATCTATAACCGGGTGAAGGAGAAGAAAGAAGGAGAGAAGAATTAACAAGAACATGTATATTGGCAACCTGATCAAGAAATAGATCTAGACCGCATTCTGTACAACATACAGCCGTTTAATCTATAGATTTGACTCAGAAAAATAATAGTAAACAGCAAACTATTCAATGGGATGATATCTCAAATCAAAACAGAATGTCCTACACACAACTCTATAGTTTTATATTCCCAAAATTGTTCTTATCTGGTTTGGAGGATGCCTGGCAAGTGACTTGGGGTCTGGGTAGCCATTGTCGGGATCCATGATTGCCTCGTATATAAGCTCGTAAGCTTCAGCCAGTGATCGAGCCACTTGGATGCAGGCTTCCGAACGCAATTTGGGAACCTGCAAAAGCTCAAACTCTGGAAGGGAACTCTCACTCCCCAAAACAAGCCCAAAGAAAGCCTTCAAGCTCTCTGAAAGTGAAGCGGGAGACGTATCCTGAATCTCGGCCAATCGCAGTCCATCTGAACTTTTATGGAAATAGGTCATCTTCTGAGATAAGCCGCATCTTCGTAAGATTGCATCAACTTCTTTTTCGACAAGCACGCTTAAGTGATTATTTATCATTACTCCAAGTTTCTTGACATATTCAGCTGCAACCTCATGCCCAGATAATGGTTGTTGGATGGCACACAGACAGTTGATTAGGAAGATCTTAGAAGGCGTTTCAGTGTCCTGCGCCAGGTGATAGAAAACCGATATTTCTTCAGATGGAAAAAATTATAATTATCCGTATCATTGATAATAATAATAAAACATAAAAAATAAAAAATAAAAAGAAGAAGAAGAAGAACTGAACCACTCAATGAACTTCAGATGAAGAAGGCATCTAGAAGAGGTCATGCAAACCTGAGATGCAGGAGCAGGGCTGCTTTGGGACAATAGTGCATCTACTGATGATTTGCTATTCTGGCCAGAATCAGAATTCATTCTACCTCTTCTTGATATTTGGCCAGCTCCCTTGGATTTGTGAGCCTCTGCTGCTTGCTCACACATCTGCAATAATTGGAATAACAAAATCAAACACAATAAAGGCGCACCAAGCCACTGTTTGTCTATGTACATACAATAAGATGAGATTCTTTGCATTTAGGATGTCAAGATGTTCATATATAAATGAAAAAGTAGGTTGCTAAATTAAACAATTATTAGGGCAGCCATATCAAGTAGAAGCATCAATCGATTCAAATAAACGAAAAGTTAACATCTTTCTTCATGTAAATTTTCCTGCGACAAGCTATCCCAATTCCCAACCACAATCCTCAAGGGCCAGATCATTTTTTTCTAACTGCTATAAGCAATCATTTGAACTTGGAAGACATCCCACAACAAAATGGATGATAAGTTTTCAGGCAAACAAGAATTAAGGTTTGTCTAATGGAAAGAGGAAAGTAGTTATTTTCCTCTGCAACGTTTTATTGGGTAGAAGGCTTCTTCCTAAAACATGAAACAAAGTAAACACAGATTCGATATAATACACATATATAGACAGTCAGGATCAAAGCTAAAATATTCCTCTGCATCGTTTTATTGGGTAGAAGGCTTCTTCCTAAAACATGAAACAAAGTAAACACGGATTCGATATAATACACATATATAGACAGTCAGGATCAAAGCTAAAATATATAACATCCTCAGGACAGTCTTAATACAAACAAACCTGAATTATGGGATCAAGTAAGGCAGATAACACCGGATCAAAAGCAGCCTTTTTCCCTGAAGCTGGAACCATCATGCTATTGTAGGTATCAATTATTTCCAGCAGCACAGAAACTCCTTCTCTAACTGCTGGTGGAGGAGAGAGATCAACAGCAACAAAGGAAGGAAATCGCAAAAGCTTCTCTCCTCTACTTTTAAGGATATCAAAGAAAGTCTTCTGAGCAGCATCATTTAGCATCCACAGGGTATTGCATAAAGCCGTATCTTTCCCAAGCAAATCTGAAATCTAAAACTTAACAGACAGTTATAACAAAGAAAAAAAGCTGAGGGACCGTTGTGATTCATGTTAATAGAACCTCCACTCACCGTATAGCTGTAAAACTCCAGGGTGTTGCTGAGTTTATATGAGATAATCAGAGATGGTTGAGACTGCAGAACTTGCTCAACTCTCACTTTAAACGGCCGGCAAACTCCTTCAAAAATCCTATCCAAAACAAAGGTTAGGTCATTTTCTGATTTTCCAGATTCACTCTCAAAGTTTGGGGAGAATCTGTTGGCAGTTGGTCCAACATCAATTAATGCATCTGGGTCTAGTAGTATATGAACAAGCTCACGTTCAGATGCCAATGCCTGCATAAAAAATAAATAATCAGTCTGGTAAACAATCAGAGTAGACATCCTCATAGTTGACAGTTAGCCACTCCAATATCGCAAGGGTCCCAAGTAGTAAAATTAGTAAAGCTAGAGAATATACTAAACCAACTAAAAGGTCTGTTTCATACCTGATGCAACCACCCTAGCATATCCCCGACATAACGTAAAGGATCATGGGCATGCACTTCAATAGGTCGAGGCAAGCCGCCTGGTCCTCCACGTGTAAGAGCACTGATAAACCTTCTAAACAATGCATTATGCCTCATATTTGCAACCTACAACATTAGTAATAATTTTAATGAAAAGAAAAAAGAGGGTAAAGAAATCCTACAATCAATCAACAATTATGTCACCTCCTCAGCACAGTACTTGAAGAGAACAGGCCTTTCCCTGAGACAGCGAACAGCTGTTTTCAATAGTTCACTGACTTCCGGATTATCAGTTTCTCCTAGACTCCTGCACTCAGTCTGAACCCACCTGGAATAAGATCATACATTACCAAAGACGTCTATACATCTCCATCATAACATGAATAAGCAAAACAACGAAACGACACAGTCCCTCTAAAATCCAACATTATTACCAAAAACAAACAGAAGAAAACAAAAACGCTAATGACCTCCAGCAACAATTTTATAAGGAAGTGGGAGAAAAGATTAGAAAAACTTTATTTTTATAGACACACCTCTTAATTTTTATAGACACACCTTCACACGTGTATAGGTGGCATTTGAAACTCCAGAAATTTTTTTCCGGATAGCAGACAATCTCAGAACAATCGAATTACAATTAACAGTTGAGTAACCACATATAACAACATAATGCTCATTCGGCCAGACAATAGATTATTCAGCCAGTTATCAAAAATTGTAGTTTAAAAGAATAATCAATTCAAAGCAGCTCACCTGCACAGCCGCTCATATGCTGCTTCTTGGTATACTGCCATCATATCCATAAGCTCCAAACCTGCACGCTGCATTGAAGTCCCTGACTATTAGCTTAATAGAGAACATTTTTCCATTGAAAACATCCAATAGCACATGTAATTCTGCAAATGAAAAGCATCGTTTAATCAAATATTCATAATGAAGATTTGTCTTTTGTAGTTATTTTTTAAGAGTGCCTAGTTTACAATTACTGAGAACCCAAAGGTTAAAACAGTGAACCTTAAAAAGAATGGAAACTTTTATCTGATATACATGCATATTTTCAATTGCACATCTAACTCATTCATACTTCTCATATTTTTTTTAAAGAATATTACAACATGTGAGGTGAGATTTGAGCCTACAATCTCTTTAGAGGAAGTAAAGATGTTCTAATAGTTGAGCTATGCTTGAGTTGACTATTTATACTTCTCATATTACATCATTCCACCATACCAGAGTGCAAGTAAACGGTGTGTTGAGGTTAAACACAAGGTGATAAGCATGCATCATGTCCAGCAAAATTGCCCAGAATATTTAAATACGTTTTGAAATAAGGGGTACTTCATCACTTAGCTTAGCTGCAAGTAAAAGGGTGAAAGGTGCCGATCCGTCTTAATAATGACAGCAAAACTGCCCATAGTTAGTTAAAATTCAATTGCATCCGAAAGCATGACTATAAAATACGTTTGTAGCGGAGTAGTGTAACTTTCATTAAGCCACATATATCATCAATTTGGTGTGTTAGTCAGTAAAAAAAAAAAAAAAAAAAAAAGAAATTACCTGATGATGTGTTCTTAGCAGTGTTTTGCAATTAGCGTGGATTTCTTGAACATGGGAAAGTGCCTTGAAAAATTTCTCATTTAGATCTTCATGCCTCAGAGCATTTATCTGTGGATATGCCAGGGGGTGAAAGAAAGTGTTTATTACATCATTCAAACCTAAATTTTATTCCATCCATGAAGGCAGCATGAAATATATAAAATTAAACTTTTACCTCTTCATTAGATATCTGATAATCACGAACAAAGCATGAAACAATCTCTTGCCTCTGTGTTGTTATTTCAAGTTCCTGCTTTAGCCGCTCCGTGGTACTAATAATGTCTCCGATGCTAGCACTAGAACTATTTAAAGCCTTTGCAATTCTGTAATAAATTCATTATAAAAATGCATCATGGTCTGATCTAATTCCGTTCTCGAAATTCAAAAAAGTATTAACAATGTGAATTCATTTTGCTTGATGAAATACAATTATCACGGTAATAAGAAATTGATGGGGGAAAATGATCACTGAGACATTTTTCTTCCTTTTCTGAAGAGAAACTAAACAAACAAGGAATTCGGTGAAATATTTCAGAAGTGACACCAAAGGACACAAAATGATTAGAAAACTACAACCATCATTAATTCTCCTGAAAATTCACGATACAGACCCTGTAGTAACCCAACTGACGTCTCAAATGAGTATTATTCTTCTTCCTTCTTACTCATATTTATCTGTCTAGTAAAATACACAAGCCACAACACCTAGTGATCCGAATAAAAGCCAAGAGGTACTTCAACTCTCCAACTCGTTTTCTAAATAATTCACACATTCAGAAGCTTGGAGTAAAATTTAAAAAGCCAAGAGACTAATATATTAAGCATCAACCTAGTAAGCAAAATTGATATTCTGAACAATTGGTTTAATAACTAGATAAGACCCCTTGAAGTATGCACAATACCTCAGGGCTGATAATTTTTCTCCACTAAAATTCGCGCCCTATTTCTAATTTGGATACTACTACTTATCATTTTATGCCCCTCGGATATAATCTGTGGAAATGGAAATGTCAATAGAACTAGAACCACACCAAATTCCCATAGACAAGGACTGGTAAATAAGCTGCGTCCAAACCCGTATGATCAAAACGCCCAGAAATGTTAACATTCAAGAAGCGGATCACCTCGGGAATTCATTTTATATATCCCTTCAAGCGCAGATTAAGCATAGATCTCACCGACTGAGAGTGAATTGGCGGAGACCGCAACTAAAAATACCAATAAACTGAAAGAAAAGAAAAGGCAATACAAGAACTAAATCCTAGCAATCCAGGTCCTACCTATCGCAGCAATCAGCAAGAGCATTGACCTCCTCCTCGACGCGATCCAACGCCTGATGGGCAGAGAGAGCGAAAAACACTCAAGCAAGCGAAACAAACAATCATCGACTGAATTGAACAAGGAAAAAAAACGTATAAATCAGTGGAAAAAACCTGCTGGGCAGTATCGGAGGCGCGAAGAAAATCGATGTTGATGGAAAGAGAGCGTTTCTCGATGGTGGATCTGAGGTTGCGACGATTCTGAGGAGTGTTGTCGGTGTAGAAAGTGGAGAGGGTGTTGAGAGAACCGAGAACGTCCGGCGTATCGGTCCTTGATTCCAACACTTTCTTCAGCTTCCTTGACAGTCCCGGCGCGAGACCTGCCATTGTCGTCCCCATTTCTCTTCTCTGACTCTCAGATCTCTCTATCCGACGATTTTTGTTCTGTTCTCTTGTCTCTCGGCTCCCGCCTTCTTCGTCTTCCAGTGACTATTGCTCGATGACGGTTGAATTGCGAAACGATGGCGTTTCGTTGATGCTTTGTGCTTTGCATGTTTGGTCTTTCTCAAAAGGTTAAATTATAAGATTCATTTCAATTATATTTCTAAGTTAGATTAGTTTTATTTAAATCTCTAAACATTGAAAAGTTTTATTTTTTTAAAAAAACTATATATAAAATATTTTTTCGTTAAATTCATGGACGAAAAATGATATATTTGCATATGTTTTGATTTATTTTTCACGATATGTTCATAAAAAAAACAATACAAATACAAACACAATATTTTTCGTTTATGAATTTAGTAAAAACAAAAACACTTTCAATAAACTTCGAAATTCAAGGATTCAAATAAAAAAATTTCAAAGTTTGGGTGGATAATTGAAACCAATGTCATAGTTCAAAAGCATTTTTTTGATAATTTAACATTTTAAAAATGTAGATTATTGATGGAAAAAAACCATTTGTAAGAATAGGAGATGAAAATCAAGTTCAAACTCAAGTTAATTTTTCAGACTAGAGAAATTTTCACTTTTTACCTTTAAATTTGTATAATCACTTTTTTTTTTTTGTCATAAATCTTACTTGATACCAATTGAGTTATACTCTTGACATAATCATCTTATTTTTCATCTTAAATTTGTAATTTCATCAAATTAGGCTCTAGTTCTATTAAATGTTGTAATTTTTACTCTCTATTCAATGTTTACTAATTCACCTATTCAATTTAATAAAAGTTAATAAAAAAAAATATATGTAAGTTAATTTCAATAATATCCAGTTTTACACGGTTTAAAATTTGATTAATACACAAATTATTCATTAAATAATTTGATTAAAACACGCAAATTTTAATACAAAATTAGCTATAATGTCAATTTTCTTTGACATTTTTATCAATTTTGTATGGCGCAGGTAAATTTGTATTGAAAATCAAGTTAAATTTTGAGGTTTGGAAAATTTTCAATTTTTACTCCTAGATTTGTGTTGTATCAATTTTCATTTTAAATCTTCAATTCTGTCAAATTATACCCTAGACTTGTTAAGTGTTGCCACTTGATCTCCTATTCAATTTTCGCTAATTGATCCACTAGTTTTAACAAAAAGGATATAAAAATCTATATAAACTCACTATTTGCAATAATATCAAGTATTGCATAGATACCTCTAACATTTCTCCAATCTCATAGTTCAGAGGCATGTGAGAAAATTTATTTTTTTAATGAAATTTCAAACGAAAATTGATCGGATTGTATAAACTGTAACAGTTTTTACCGCTTAGGGTTAAAATTGCAATGTTTTTGTCTAAGTTTATGGTGAAATTTTATTAAATTTAACGTTTAGGGTAAATTTTGATACAACTGGAATGGTAAAAAATATTTTTCCCCTCTAGTTTTTGTTTTCTAAGTTGAATTTAATTTTTTAGTTGAATTGCCATTATTATTATATCTATGAATATTTAAACCAGCTCGCATGTATATTAACTATTTCTACGAGATAAATGTTGGGCATGGTACAATGTGTTGTCAATGTAATTGTTAGTTTAATAATTGCAAGACTAAACTGTTGGCATTTTAAGATTGTAGTAATTGTTGTATTTACCGGTTAAATTTTGAAATATTGAAATCATCCTATTATATGGTGAAGTCGAATAATATTATTGGTGGTTGATTCATCGATATTTTCTATTAAGGTTATAATAACTTAACTCATTGAGATCTTGAAATGAATGTAATTTATTATTTAATATTTGCGACTAGATTTTATTTATAGATAAATAAATACATAAACTATAGCAGATAATTCACTTTGATAGCACAATTTCACTAATGTCCAAAAAGTGATAACATAACTATCATTGGTAAATTTGTACTCATTGATTACTTATTTTCTCTCAACAAGATATTATTACACGTAATTAATGAAATAATATTGAATATAATATTTTATTTTATTATTTAAGACTTTGACATGTTCCAATTAAGAAACTCAATAGCACACTTGAGGTCATTTATATTTTTCTAATCGGTTGTATCCCCTTTTTTTTTTTTGGTATTTTCTCATTCTATTTCACAAAAAATGATGTTTAATATAAATATATTATGTATATTTATTCATGTGTGTCTAAAGAACATGATGTTCAGAATGTGCCAATTGTATGAGTAAATGAGGCAAATGTATTGTTTTTTATTTTAGTGTACATGTTTATATTCGAGTAGTACAAACTTCATATCTTTCTATTAAACCGATTAAAAATATAGTAATATTTATGGTATTTTTTTTTTTTTGAGTACATCAACAATTAGGGGTTGGGGGATTCGAACTCATGAGCTCTTAGTCATGAGTCATACTTAATGTCAGTTGAGGTATGCTCTTGTTGGCATTTATGGTAGTTTTTAACCATTATTATAAACCACATATTTTATATCATAGCAATTCATGGTCGTTAGGTAATATGTTTAGCATAATTGGTAACTTTTTTCCAATAACATATTGTAAGCTTTCGTAATGTATACCCCATATTTTTATATTATATATAAAAAAAGAGTTATGTTTATTTTAGTATAACTGATTGAAGGATTTGAACCACATATCTTATGACTATTAACACATTTTATATGTCAGTTGAGTTATGCTTTCATTATACTAAAAAGTTATGTTAAGTGTCTATAATTCCACATATGCATGTATATTCTATTTATGTAGATAGTACATTAAAGTACCAATTACAATTCCCATAAGTGATGATTCGATTTCCCATTTTCCTAATTGTACTAAAAAAAAACTTCAAGATTTGTGTCTTTCTATACGAATGTCTAATATAAACCAAAAAAACATTGCACGTAAACCTCTAACATTTTACCGGTCAGTAGAATTAATGGTGTCAAAATGAAGTAGTATTGTCACTACGGGGTTTTGGAGAACGAGATTGCAAAAATATCTTCGCATAAAGTTGCAGAAGGAGAATTTCTAATGTGACACGACAAATGTTTTCCTTTCAAATGAAACAATAACGATGGAGAATCGTAAAATATATGCTTTAATTGCTAACTTTCCCTGTTTGAAAGGAAACAACAATAACGAGGAATTGCAAAATATATGTTCTAATGGCTAATCTACCAAGTTTCAAAAACAAAAAAAATGATAATCTACCTTTTATGCTTATTTTATTGTTTTAAATATAAAAGGTTCATTTATGAGCAAATTAGTAAAATTAGCATAAATGTGGGCAGATATTTATGAAAATTAAATAGAATCTGGACAATAATAAAATTAAGGAGTATAAAAAGACTTATTTACACAGTTATCTCTAAATGTAGTCAACGTGAGCCCAGCTCAACTGCATTTGGGCCAAATTAGTGTAAATGGGCCTTAGGCCCATGGATTTTGTACTAAAAAATGTAAATTTCAGGCCTAATTTGTTGTCAATGGGCCGCAGGTCCATGGTTTAGAGGACTGGAAAAGCAAGGCCGAGAAATAGTCAGGGGCAGAGATTGCCGAACTGTCGAAGCATCGTCGGACGGGAAAGCGTGGAATTTGCAGCGGCAACGACGACGACGTAGAATGGACGGAGAAGAAGGAGGAGGTATACGGCTAAGTAAAAGGTTCTCTGACAAAGCTGGATCCGGCGAAGTCGATTACAAGACCAAGGCCGGCACCGCTTGGAGCCATTCCTATCTCAACCAGAAGCCATGGCATCCTCTCTCGTACCCTAATCAACGCCGCAAATGGATCGCTGAGCAGACTCACTCACAGCGAGAGAAGCGCGCCGAGGAAGTTGCTCGCGAGGTCAATTATATGCTTCATTTATGTTGTTTCGAACGTACTAGATATTTCTTCTTCGTTTTATTCTTAATCGTTTAGTTTTTGTTTTTGTTTTGCAGTATGCTCAAGAGCAGGAGTTCTTTCGCCAGACTGCTCTCGTATCCAAGAAAGAGAAGGAAAAGGTTTTACCTATTTTTTTTTTCGCTTTCAGATGTTTACACTCTGAGTTGAAGCAAATTATAATTTAGTACTTCTGTGAAGTTGTAAGGTTAACGATATGTAGTAATTTGTTTAGTCTTAGTGATTGGTTAATGTTCGTCTCTTATCTCGTCATCATTTTTTCATCCTTTTTCTTTCTGGTTTACTCACGTAGCAAATTGGCGAAGGTTTTCTATTTCTATGGCTATTGGCTAGGATTTTCTGAGAGTGGCTCTCTCATCTTGTAAATTTCTTACCTATATGTTTTCTGAAAAAAAAAAAAGAGAAATCCTGCTGCTGACAGTTTCCATGCCAAACTCGATCTTAATGATGATGATGACATAGCTGAAATGTTTCTCCCAATGTTTCTTTACGAGAATAGATAGGACTGTAATTTTCCTTCCATTTATTATTTAACGAACTGTCATGAATTATTTTTCTGCTTATTGTTTATGGAGAATTTTGGTCATGTATGCTGAAATATGTGTTTGATGATTAGTTGGAGATGATGAAAGCGGTTAGTTTTATGTATGTACGACCACCTGGTTACAATGCTGAAAGTGCAAAAGCTGCAGAGATCGCTGACGATAGGAAGAAACAAGAGGGCGATAACCCCTCTCAGGATCTGCCCAATGATGGCTCTGTAAATGAAAGGTACTTCATCTAAATCTTGCTTAATTATGTTATTGTTCTGCTAATGGAAGTAGAAAAGGAATATGTAATGATGAGAATGATTTGAAGGGTTTTTTCCCATTAAAGCAAGCAAGATTTCTCGTCTTCTTGTAGGCCACCAGAATCATCAAGCACAGTCGGTAGGGACCATGGTGAGAAGAAGAAACCAAGGCCAAAAGACGTGTTTGGGCGTGCTTTGCCCACTGAAGAAGAATTTGAAGTCTTAAAAAATGCTCCTCGGTAAGTTGTGTGCTGAGATTTAATGAGAATAAGTACCACCTTGATTTTTTATGTTGCATACTCTTTCTTCATTGTTTGGATGAAATTAATTATTTAGCAGTTAGCATAGGCAACAAGTGACTATGGCTCATTGTTTTTGCTTAAAGAGGAGAAAATGCTATTGACAGTTTGTCCATCACCCTTGGACCTTGTAGTCTGGAATATAGTTTTCAAGAACATCTGTAGTTAGATTATCAGTTGAGTTGATTTTATATAACATCAATTTCTTTGCATTATTACTACCTGAATTGGTTGTGCCTCTGAATGGATGTCGGCTTGTCCTTTTGTCCAGTTATATTTAAAACATATTGGAGGATCCTCATTGGTAAAGAATTAGATATTGCATGTTGCATTCAAAGAGTTGAAAAGGTCATCACGAAATAAGCTGCCAACGGCCAATGAACAGCCTCATGCTTGCACGTTATTATTGGATATCAAATTCACAGTTAATTTGGGGTTACGTTATCTAGAATAATTAAAGTCCTATACTTTAGGCTTCTTATTTGTTTTAGATTTTTGGCTTTTTTTTGTCTGTTTTCAGGATGGACACAGGTGTTTTTGCGAGAGTAAAACCATTTGGGGTAGAAGTACGCAATGTAAAATGTGTAAGATGTGGGATTTATGGTCATCAAAGTGGTGACCGTGAATGTCCATTGAAGGATGCTATAATGCCGAATGAAGAAAGCCGATTGAAAAGAGATGACCCCTTAACCACCATACTTGCCCATGCAGAGAGCAGTGAGGCTAGTATTTTCATTTGTTCTTAGTCTGAAACTTACATTGCATTACTGCCTAGTTTAATATTGTTGTTTGTATGTAAATAAGAAATTATATCACAGTGTGTATACTGTTTGGCCTTTGCAATATGCTGACACTAATGTACTTCATTCTTTACTTTCATAAACTGTTCCAGAAGGCCACTACTTGGCTTTGTTTTTGCTTTATCATTGATTTTTAACCTGAATCTAGCATTTTAAATATCTGTTCTCATGTCCTTTCTTTTCTATGTTATTGACAGCCTTTGAAGTGGGAGTTGAAGCAGAAACCAGGAATTAGTCCTCCCCGTGGAGGGTTTAATGCTGATGATCCAAACCAGCAAATAGTTGCCGAGGACATATTTGATGAGTATGGAGGTCGATGCTTTTGACCATGACAATCTTTTGATTCCGTTTTTTCACTTTTAGCTGATAACTGATTATTTCCCATCTAATCTGTAGGCTTTCTCAGCGGTAGCGGCATTGTCCCGGAATTGCTGTCCAATTTCTCAAGCAAACCCAAGAAAAAGAAGTCTTCAAAGGAAAGCTCGCGGAAAAAGCTCCAGTCATCGTCTAGTAGTAAAGCTAAGGACCTTGAAGACGATGAGAGAATATCAAAGAAGAAAAACAAATCCAAAAGAAAGAAACAAATCAGTAGTGAATCGAGTTCAGAAACTTCGGAGTCTGATAGGCGAGATAGAAGGAACAAGCACAAGACTTCCTATTTGTCTGATGATACCGACTCCGAAACGCATCTTAGGACTAAAAAGCATAGAAGGAAGCATTTAAATACTTCTGATGTTTCCAAGTTTGAGTGGCCTCATATTGCTGATCGATATTGCCCCGAACCAAGCCCATCTGATATTTCAGATTCTGAGAGGCAAGATAAAGGGAGGAAACACAAGGATTCTTATTCATGTAAAAAGCTGGAATCTGAATTAGAACACAGATCAGGCAGAAAGAACCAATCATACTCTTCTGAAGATTCGGAATTTGAGAGGCATCAGAGAAGTGATAAAAGCAGATCCAAACACTCCTCGTCGAAGGGTCTTCGCCGCGATAGTCATCATTCAAGTAGCAAAATGAGACACAGGAAGTCTTATTCGTCTGATGATCCAGAAACGAATAGGCATCGTAGAAGTAAAGGCCGAAAGCACAATAACTCATCAGATGATTCTGATCAAGAGAAACGTGACAGAGTTAAGAAGAGAAGACATTAATGTATCTTGCCTTGTGTGTATATTCAGAACCTGGGGGGACTCTGGAAATTTGACGTTAAGATGATCATTGGAGCATAGTATTTCGAAGTAAAATGGCGTCGTCAGATAGCAGGTAATGTCTCTAAAATTTGAATTATTCGATATCTATTACTTCAGATAAGAAGTTCTCTTTGATGATTACACTTGGGAATATGATTAAAAAAATATAGCATTGGAGTTTTGAATGCCCCCCTACTCGATGAAATTTATACATAAGAAGAAATTCTCCCACTAAGATTTGATTGAGGAACACCATACTATCAGTCCGTTGTTATAACATTTTACAATATGACCTCAGAAATTTAATTTGCATGCAAAAAATTAATACCCCTCATTTTTTACTGGCATAATTCAAACTCTAGTATTTGATCATTTTTATCTATTTTTTTAAAAAATTCTTAATTATTACGATCTACATTTAAGTATAATGGATAAATAGATTTCTCATTTCACATTCTTATATCATTATTATCAAGTATTTGATTGACATTCACTCTGTTTCACTTTATGTGTATTATGATGTTTTCGTGTGACGGATATTCTGAGTCTTCCTTATCTCAATCGACTTGAGTTGCAAGATTGTTAGCTTATAAATTTCTTCTGATTTGTAGCTTTTGAGCATTAGTCTTTTTTGTTCCAATTTTTTTTTTTTAAAAAACGTTATGGTTCAATTCCAATGGGGGCTTTTATTTTTCCTTAGTCTCGAATAAATCCCATCCTAATTCCCAATTTTCCAAGGACCCCTAAATTGCTATTTTTATTGTTAGGTTAGAATTTTAGAATATTAAGGATAATTATGGCGACAATTGTTAAGTGTGAGTGTATTGATTTATTTATTTTTAAAAATTAACTTAGATCACTACAAAAACTCCGAAGAGCCTTTGAAAACAATTTAATTTTGACTAGCATTTCGTAGTTTTTTAAATATTAAACTTAAAATCACAATAAGACCTCCAAAGTGCCTTCATATAAGAAAACTGTTCAATTTTGACACTTTCAACTACGGTGTTATGGTTAATATGCTAGATTATACTCGGTTGTTAATTTTAGATCAATTGATGTTTTAGATTGGTTAAATTACAAGTTTAGTCCCCTGAACTTTAAAAAGTGTCAAATAGGTCCATAAACTTTTAATTGTATCTAATAAGTTCCTAAACTTTAAAAATGTCTTATTAGTCCTTGAACTTTTAATAGATTCCTAACATATTTACAATTTTTTTTAATTAAGCGATCTATTATATATAAAACTGATTTTTTTTGTCCAATAGAAGCTTAAACTTTCAATTTTATGCCTAGTAAGTTCATGAATTTTAAAAAACGTCTCTAGGTCAAGGATTTATTAGATACAAAATTGAAATTTAGGGACCTATTGGATACAAAATTGAAAATTTGATGACTTATTAGACACATTTCAAAGTTTAGGAACCAAATAGGTACAAAATTGAAATTTTAGAGATCTATTCGACACTTTTGAAAGTTCAGAGACCAAATAAACACAAATCAGAGCTTTTTACACAAATAACTTATTTATGAAGCATAATTTACATAATCATATCACATTCACCATTTTTTACATAAATGAACAATTAAGTCTATTTTTTACACAAATGTCGTAGGTTTTTGACTTTTATAACCTTAAATTCGATTTTATAGTTTTTAAACAAAAATAAAAACAATATATGGAAACCCCCAATGGTTTATCAAATACTTTTTTAGGAATAAATTCAAAAAAGAAAAAATAAAATAGTATCATTATGTGAGATTTTGGGGTTTCTACATAGATAACCTATTTATGAGATTCAATTTACATACAAACCAAGGTTTTTTTTTTTTTTTACATAAATGAACAATTAAGTCTAATTCTTTACAAAAATGTTATAGGTCTTTTATTATTACACCCCCAAACTTCAATTTGATAGTTTTATTTTTAATAAAAAATTAAAACAATATATGGAAAAAATAAATTGTTTCCCAAATCCTTTATTAAGAAGAAATTCAAATAAAAAAAATGAGATTTAACTCGGGATTGAAGAATCAAATTTAGAAGAAAAAAATTGAAAAAAAAACGAGATTGAATGATTTTAGACCAAAATAAAAGCTTCTCTTATTGCAATTGGAAAAGGATGAAGAAAATGCGTACAGAAGAAAAAAAAGAAAAATTTGAAGATATCACTGGTATGTCATCTATATTATTTGTTTTGTATCGAGTATATACGAGTGTTGTCATAGATTTTTTCATAAATTTCAGCTTATATGAGTTAAATATATTAGCATTATTGAACTGAGTAAAACTTTTATTTGGTTCGAAAAATATGAGTCAAAACCCACATATTTGATTTTGGAAAAAAAAACTGGTATTTTGTTTTTGTTAAATCGTTTTCTAGACAACAAATTAATAAGACAAAACCATGATTATGGTTGAATTCATTTTTAACTTTCTTTTAGTTTTATTACAATTATGTACAATATTCTCATTGGATTTCTTGTAAAATGAAGAAAGAAGGTGACTTTTTGTTTTCTCATTTTTCTTATAACTTTACTGCTTGAAACACATAAACAACTGTATATTTCATATATATAGACATTATAAACATCTAAACGACTAAAGTAAAATACACTGGAAAGTGAAAGTATGCAAAGAATCTAAAAGACAAAAATGTGGTTATCACACTAGAATATGATAGATATATTGTCATGTGTGTGTATGTGTGTGTATATATATATGTGTGTGTATATATATATATAATGATATATATTTTTTAAATTGCAGGATTAGGGTAAAACATCAAGACGATTTATTTAGGCAATAACATTAGTTTGTCTATCAACTCGATATTTTGTCGTCTATTTAGTTGACAAATATGTAAAGTTTGTAATGCACTGAATAATCAATTAGAAGAAAGACATTGAACAAGAGATTGTGCAATAGTGGGACAAACATGACCAATTTCTTTCCTATACAACATATGTATGTTAACAGATATGTGGTACATACTTGTTAGTTATATAATATATGAAATTGTATATTTGAAAAATATGTGAATATACTGTCATATATTAATAATATATATCAATTCGTAATAGATTTAAAGATTGGGAGCTGCAAACATATATATCAGTCGAGTCCAACATCACCACTCTTCCATGATACATTATTGTAACTCAATGATGTCATTCCATAGTGTAATGATATCTCAGATATTTTGTAACCAACTTGTTCCAAGATCCACCATAAAGCATAAGTAAATACAACTACCCATAGAATTGTAATAAAATATATCATATGGTTAATATTTGATATATAGAGTTAAATATACAATATATACATCTATCTATCAGAAATTAATGTTATATTACATCGTGTTACTTAGATTCCTTCAAATATACATCATAAAACATAGGGAACACACAAGCATAACGAAACAATTATATTGCAAAATCTAGAATCACATATATACGGTACGTCTAACAACAAAATATGATGTATAAACTCATATTTTATATCATTTAATTTTTTATATATCAAATGATACAATATATTAATACATGTCATTTAAACTATATTTGAAAACATATATTCGTGTATTAAGAGAGAACGAACATACAACACGTTGCGATAATAAGAGAGAACGGACATATCCATTAAAGCATAATAGACTAAAGATAAGAAACAATTGCATATGATTATTTCTGTATAAAAACATAAGAAAATCGAATTTACAGAAATAAATGACTACTAAATACAAGAGAAATAACATACTCATTACAAGGATAAGTTAAATACAATAAATCATATAGTTAATATTGAATATATAATACGATATATATACTATGTACATTTGTTTATAAAATTGAACTGAAAGAATACAATGATACGTATAAGAACGAACTATATACAATAGAATATATAATATATAAATTTACGTTTACAAAAATAATGTAAATAACCCACTGTGCTACCTACATATATTCCTTCAAATATAATTCATAAACACATAGGAAATACATAAGCATAACGAAACATTAATACATAACATTTACTAGTTATACATATAAAAATATATGTCATTTTACATATATTTCAAAACATATTTTTTGTGTTATACTAAACCGTTAAACCAGAGATCGAATAAACATAAAAAAAAAAAAAAATCATATGGCAAACCATTGTTGTAAAAAGAGCATATGATAACAGAAAATAGTTAAACAATACACCATACACGATAAATAACATACCCATTACAATGAATAAAAGTGAATGATGTGAAAGAAACTCGGAATTAGTGTAATGATCCTTCTCGTATAATGAGTAAATGAAAAGTGAACGATATGAAAAACAGAAATGAAAAATAGTAAAAATATGTAAATAGAAACAATTTACAGTAATTTACCATAAATAACATAAATTAAGGAGAATGTTATAAAAGATAAAAAAAATGTTTATGGAAAATATATTTAAATATAATATTACCGCATATGGAAAATATATGCAATTAATAATTAATAAAAATAAAAAAAATAAAACATAAAATAATAGATTTTCATAAGAATTTATAAGAATTTATGAGAGATAAATAGTATACTGGACCCAAAATAAATGGTATATTATATATATTTATGTAAATATGTATCACAAATCTATATATTTGTATAAAAATTCCTAGATTTAATCAATTATTTATATATTTTCATTTTAGGATATAAATAGCCTCTTTTAAAATTGTGCGGTAGCTTTTGACATATTCTTGTTTAGCCATAAATTTGATTTAATCACAAATCCATCTCATCAATTTCCACTTCTAAGTCTCCATAAGATTTCACTTTCACTTTCAGATGGCTTGGTTTAAAAGAAAAGCGATTAAAACATATAGCCCATTTTCCCATTTTCATCAGACTTCTTCAGGTTGCAAAACTAGATACCTAGGTAACTCTCTCAGGTTGCAAAATATGTTAAGAAACTTATATATATTATATTTTATATATATATTTTGTACCTAATTAACAAACTTCTACTCCACATGAAATTAACTAATGTAAGCCAATAAAAACAAAGAGGGCAGTATTCTCTCCAAAAATTTGGATGCCAACAGGAGTTTCAATCAAATAAAGGCTCCACCCAAACTAATTCCAGTTCTGAATCAGCAAAACCTCAAAGTAGCTTCTAGCTCTGCCTCATCAGCACAGTTGTATCCCAACAAGTAAGCTCGAGCTGTCACAAATTAATATCGTGAATAATATGCAATTTTCATTTCAAAACATAAACAATAAGAGGCTCTTTGGGACAATGAGTGGGTTTAATAACATGCGTTATAATAGTATATGAAGTTATATAATTTGTGTATATATGATGCAGAGTTATTTAGTCTGAATTATAATAGTATGTTTAGGGCCCGTAGAGTTTATCACATACTATTATAACACATTTTATTATAACATACCTCCAAAACAAGACCTAATGACTTTCTAAGTGCTTAAAAACATGCCTGGAATGACTTTCTAAATACTTAAAAAAAGTGTTTTTAGGCACTTAGACAATCATTCAAAACAAGTCCCAAGTAAAAAAAAAAAGAAAGATAGATAGATTATGATAGTTTACCAAAACGGCCTGAACCCATGAATGGTTCCGCCTCATCGGTTGCACCGGCTTGTTGCTGTTCCTGCAAGTTTGATATAACATCAAATGAGGTGAACAGGAATTAGTTAACACAGAGAATAAACCTCTTACAAGATGAAAGCATAAAAATGCCGTTCTCAGTTTCCATTGATTTTCACAATGCACGGAGGTACACCAGAAAATAAGCATCAAGACACGAAAAAGAGGGAGGGATCGGAGAGAGAAATCTTTGGCAAAAGAGAGGGTGAGAGAGAAAATGCACGGGAAAACTATTGACTGCATTTCGGCTAAAGAAATGCACCATGTGAAAACATCATAACAATTACACAAGGACAAATAATCATAAAAGAATGGTCATCCATGTTTTTTTTCCTTGTTGACATCTAAAAGAATGATCATCCATGTACAGAAATTTAAGGGAACAAAAAAAAAAAAAAAGAATAAGCTGCATCTTATTGGATTTCAACATGGAACAAAGGGAGCAAGAGGCTGCCCCAAGCCAACAATTGGAGGAAGAAAATCCTCTTTTAGTCCTTGGAAAATTAAGGATTAAAGGGTTAAAAATGCACAAACTAAAAAAGCATTATATTCCATCTTTTTTTTAAATATAGGGTATAGAGATTTGAACCTCCGACCTCATGAGGAGGAGTACATACCAACTATCGTTGAGCTATGCTCGCTTTGACAACATTATTTTCTATCTAAAGTAATAAACATCATAAAAATTACACGAAGAAGGAACATTTTCACAGCAAAAACTAAAAAGAATCACATCAAAGAATATAAAAGAAAGATGATCAAATGTTTACTTTATTCCTCCATTCTAGTTTCTACGCAATCGTAAGGTAAAACCAGAGCTCAGACATTGTTGAGACTCAAAAGATGATAAACAAAAAAGGTTATGTCAAGAATATTGAATAACTAAATGCGTCTAAATCTAATAATCTGAACCTAGTGGACTAGGGGTGAAACATGGTATTAGTACTAGAGGTCTTAAATTCCAAATTTTTAAAATTTTTATTTTCTCCATCATTTCATATATCTACATGTCTGACTTAGTGAATCATACTAACACTCTGAGCCTACATGTGAGGAATGTTGAGAACATTATGATTATCCTAGTCCAACAAGTTACACTTTAGGTATCAAAACGTGAAGTCATAATTTCAAATTATGTTAAATGATTAAATTTGCGTGGACCTAATAGCTTAAGCTTGTTGATATATAACATAAAGGAGCTTAAATTACTAGTGTAGTCAAATGAGACCTTCAAAACACACCAAAAAAACGTAAATAAGCTTAATCTAGAGCTGGCTATCGCAATTAGTAGAAGAACAGGTCATAAATTAGAGACCTTCAACTGACACTTGGTGAAAAAAAACTCCAAAATCTCGACTATCACCAATTCAACCTGAACAAGTAATAGAAAAGCTAATTTCTAGTCATGCTCTATTTTCAGTAGTGAGCCCTCTGATAGGAAGTTAGTTAGCAGAAGAAAGATCAGACTAGTCAAGGTCGGTAACATTTGAAGGAGGGTTTGTACTCACAGGATCTGGTTCCATACAATCTGGCAAAAGCAGAGTATCAAAGCAGTGTCCAGATATTCTGCAGACAAGCTGTTCGTCGTTGGGATCCATAATGACTTCTCTGCACGTGTCATCACACACTAGGAAGAAAACATGCTACTCATCAATTACACGGGCACTAAAGCCTCTAGGTAATCCATAACAAAAAATTTATATAAAAGAGAAGAATATCCTACCATGAACAACTCCAGTCTTTTCACATACGAATGCATCCCCAATTTGGTAATATGTACATGTTTCTCCAGAACAATTGTGATCTATGACTATCTTGTCGGTCAAGCCCCTGCTGCTTTTCCATGTAGATACTTGATCAGCTACAGTCCTATCAAGAATTATTTGGTCATCCTGCACCTGCAAATACTCGATGGTTTATTTTTTTACCAGAAAAATAAAATCAATACGGAGACTCAGAGTAATAGAAAAAGATATCGAAAAACGAATCTAATAAAAGATGTTGGGATCCAAGGAAACAGTGCACGAACTCTTATTCAACCCTTTCTTTAAACATGAGGATATAGAAACAGACACTATAAGGACGATTCTTTAGCAGCAATAAAAGCTTGTGAGAGAATCATATACCTGAGAAGGAAGAGGAGCTTGACTTCTTTTTGCTGCTTGCATTTGGATGTAGTACTGTTTAAACTCAGAAGAGCAATCTCGAACCAGTTGAGTCATGTCCTCTTCGTCACGCTAGGATGGCAGAAAAAATAGGTGATTAATAGTTAATCACCAAAAGGAGAATAAAATCAACAAATAAAACAGTCAGAGCCCTTAACAAAATGAAAATACTTCCGATCCCAGATCCAAAGAGAGATGTGAGATTTAAGAGAACCAGTATAAAGTTCTTTCTTTCCTGGGGTGATTTCCAATTAGGATTTTGTTGTTTGTTAGATTTCATACAATTTTGAGTAAATCACTTAGTTAACCTTATAAAATTTTAATTTTCTTTTAATAAAACTAGATTATAAACATCCAAACAAAAAGAGTGGAATAACATTCATTGAAGTTTCAAGCAAGATTAAGAATTGAAAATTATTTGGTTGAACTCATTCCATCTTATTTTTCCAAAAATCTAGGATCATTTCTCAACTAAGGGTTTAAAGAAGAACCTGAATATAAAGTTTTTTCCAAGGACATTGGCGCAACTTCTTGGTTGCAGGCAACAGACCCCATCGTAGACAATATCTGCACACGAATTCCAGGCGTAAGTGTCCATAGAGAAACAGAGGAAAACCAATTAACGTTTCGCTTTCGCCATAGAGTGGCACACAGATCAAACACAGAGAGTAGGATAAATAAGATGCCATTACTCACAATCTTCGCCATAATGATTCATCAGACGCCACAGAATTTAAAAACCGACAAACCAGTGAACAAGAAATCAGATCCTGCTCCAAAAGACGCATTTAAGTGAAAAACAAAAATGGAGATGGCGCATACAAAGTAAAGGAGAGAGAGAGAGAGAGAGAAAAAAGGCTCTTCACAATACCTCTGATGAGAGAAACTTGAGGATATGGCGGAAGATCTCCGGAGGAATTTTACTGAAAATTCCAGTCTCAATCCTCCCAGGAACGACGCCCTTGGATTGAGAGGACGAAGTAGTGACGGAAGCTACCTCTCTTTGTTCATTAGGGTTAATCTGCTCGATTCGAGCTCTCTTAGGTTTTGGTTCTTCCTCCGCGTTCCCTTCCTCCTACAAAAATCCGCACTCAAATTCATCATCATCCGACGTAATTCATCCTGAATCGGTATGAACTTGATAAGATTTGAGAAACAAACGAACATGTTTGAACGATACGCCTTAATTTTCCTAAATTTCAACCGGCCCGACTCCACAAACAACATCGGAGAAATAGGGAAAGGAAAGAGATAGAAACCTTATCGGAGACCTCCGAGAGGACCTCTGATTCGAGGAAGTGAGCCAAGAACTCGTCTTCTTCGTCTGGAATGGACATTTCACATCAAGCAATGGGATTTTCGAACTCCTGCAACGATCGGATTGTGAACACGGAATAGACCGATAAATAATCTCCGTCGGCCGGTGACCGGAGCTGGCAGCCAGCAGTTCCGGCCTTTAGAATGACGACACCGACCCCCAATAACCCACCCGAAATCACAGGAACCATACCAGGAGAGGATTCTCCACAACTGCACAACGCGTGCATCTTGCGGCCAGACTCTTCGAATTGGGCCTATGGCCCAAACTTTGAGTATGGCCCAGCCCGCTATAAAATACCATCAAATTTCAGTAAGCTTTCTTTTTCCTCTCTTGAAAATATTGCCTTTTAACATATTTTCGAGTCCTTTTAAAATATATATATATTATATATATCTTCGAGAGAAAATAGGGCAAAAATTAATTTATACTGGGTTGTAACAATCATAATTAATACAAAATTAGGTGGCAAAGAGAACATAGCTCGCATCTCGTATAAACCACCACGAGGAATATGCATCTCTTTTTTATTTCGCTTTTCTTTTTAGATAAAAAAAGATGAATAAGAACAACATATTAAGATAAATTACCATATTCAAATTATTCCATTAGCAAAATGAGATGAATATGCTAAAATAAAACTAGTTAAATCATGAAATTGTTCTTGTAGTATGGTTAAGTTCGACTACCTTTTTATTACTATTTTTTTTTAAGACATCAATAATTGAGGTGTGATGATTCGAACCTATGACCTAGTCATGATGTCAGTTGAATTATGCTATTGTTAGCACTACCTTTTTATATTTTCTAAAGTTCGAACTTTTATTTAAAAAAAAAAAAAAAGATGTGAAGTGAAGATTCAAACCTCTGATATTTTGATTGATAACATATACTCTATGTCACTCCACCGATGTTTATGTTGGTTCTAATCTTATAATTTTATCGTTGACATTACTATATTAAATAAACAAATGCTTATTTATTTTATACGATATTGATTACATATTTTTTAGTTGGCTAACTATGTTAACTAACTATATTATCGAAGTATAGGGCTTATAAACAATTTGTGATGCGAACCGAAACAATTTTAAAATTATTGAGGCAATATTGGATTGGTTTATTCAAATATAACATCACAAATGTGTATTATATTTTGAGTTCGAAAACATGTGGAAGGAGAAATTCAAATATCTAACATTTTGGACAATGATATAAGTTTTTTAACTAGGTTAATTATGTTGTTAATACAAACATAGCTAAGTGGATAAGTCATCCATTACCGCTTTAAAGGTCAATGATTCAATTTTTCACCATGTAATTCTTAAAATCAAAATAACGATAATAAAATTTATTGAAATATGTTCATGCCTTATTTACACACACATACATATATATACATGCGCGTGTGCAATTTTGATAATCTAACAAACTTTCATTTCAAATGTCTAGCTATAGCTAGACATTTGAAATGAAAGTTGGTTAGACTATCAAAGCTACTTATGAACTATGAGGTTGATATTAATTATATTCCTAAATTTTTAAAATTTTTATTTTAATATTAAATTTAGAAAGTTGTGTCAAAACAACTCTTAAAGTTTTTTTTTTTATTAAGTTTATAGATAAAAATTGACGTATTTGTTGTAATAAAAAATGCAAACATAACATTTTTCCTATATTAATTTAACGAATTTTTTTAAGACTTAAAATGATGCATTTTAAAAATTAAGAATATAATTGAAACTAACACATCATTTAACCTCAAGATATTGAACTAAGAAAACCAAACAAGATGCAAGCTAAAGAATAAAAAATGGTGGCCACTGGGCAAGACGAGAGAGTTTGGTCAAAGGTGGCTAAGAGTGGCAGCGTATTAGAATATTAATTCATCGATTGCTCAACGAACCTCTCACTTTCTTCCTCTCTTTCTCTCTCTCTGGGATCGTAAAGCCATGAGATCAGCTGTCTACTACCAAGTCCCAAATCCAAGCTGTCCTTAAATAAACAAGAATTTGCTCCCATTGTGGGCTTTATGGCAACTTCACCGAGAGATAAACAGAGAGAGTTGACTTTCATGAGATTGGCCTAAAAAATGGCTCACTAAATCCCCAAAACTCCCATCTCTTCCACTCTTCCTTCTCTCTTCTGTGAGCTCCAGCTTTTGGAGGAGGAAATGAGAGCGATGGCGATGATTTAGGCGAGATTGGGACCAATTCGTTGTTGGGTTTTCAAGAGTTCACATAATTGACGATTTGAAGGCTCTGCAAAAATGGTTTGGGGAAATGGGTGTCAAGACGGAGTCAATACGAGGCCTCTGTTCTTGGTGATCTATGCGACGGTTATTGCTGGGATAGTGTTCTCGTCGCTTTATGTATTTTCGGCTGTTTATTCGTCTTCAAACTCTGTTTCTGATTCCAGCTCCTCCTGGTTTTCGTCCCCTTCTTCTGAATTGACCAGTACGTTTTCTGTTTCTCTCTTTGAATTTGTTGCTCTCATGTCATTGGGATGAATGGTAGATTGTGTTTGTTGATGTATAGAACTTTAGCGGATTTACTTGCTCTATTTGACTGCATTTAGATGTTGGATTAGTTTACTGGATGTACTGTTAGCTAAATTGGATTTGCGCTTGGTTGAGACCAAATCTTGTTTCATTGATGTTTTTGGTTAATTTTTACTCGTGAACAACGGTGCTGTTGAAAAATGTTTCTCTCTTTGATATCTTGGTAAAACCCTTCTCACCATAAACCTTCAAGTTTTAGTTCTTGTGTTATCCGGCATTGTTGGAGTTCCAACCCACTCGTAAAATTTTGATTCTTGGCTATTGTGTGGAACGTTTGGTGTTTATTTCGTTCTTAAACTGACCATTCAAAGCATCGTTTATTCCTCATTGAATTGTGGTATTGGCTAATTAGTTGTGTCCATAGAGTATGAGGTGAAGTTTGATTTCATCATCCCAAGCCTAGTTCCCTAATAAATCTCCCCTGTTGGTTGTTCATATCCAGGCAGCAAGCATATTATTGGGTCATGATGCAAGTTCTTTTCTTTCCTCTGCAATCCCTGTTCTTAGTTCTATCATAAATTGACACTGTCTGTGTTCCTTTGTGACTTACCTCTCTCTCTCTAGATTCCCGATTCAACTCTAATCAAGGATCAAGGGCCAAGTGTATCACAACCAAGTACAGCGCCTACTCCAGATTTCCGCAGCACAGATGTTCACAACAAGGGGAAAAAACCAATTTGGGAAGCTCCAGACACCAAAACTCTGCCACCTCCGGAGACTTTTCGTCTAAGCAAGGAACTAGTTCAGCAAAGGGCAAAAGATAACATAATAATAGTGACATTTGGAAACTACGCATTTATGGACTTTATCCTTAGTTGGGTTAAGCATTTGACCAATCTTGGTCTTTCTAATCTTCTTGTTGGTAAGCTACTGAATCCTTCCCAATATCGTTTTTAGTGTAACCTGTTACTGAATTGATCGTTTTTCCTTCCTTCGAATAGGAATGAGTATGTATACTGTTTATTACTTTGAAAAACTGTTCAGGAAGCTTGGATGATTGTTTCAGGTGCAATGGATACCAAACTGTTGGAAGCTTTATATTGGAAAGGTATTCCAGTTTTTGACATGGGAAGCCATATGAGCACAGTGGATGTTGGCTGGGGGTCGCCTACATTTCATAAGATGGGAAGAGAAAAAGTGATTCTTATCGACTCAATTCTCCCTTATGGTGTCGAGTTGTTGATGTGTGATACAGACATGGTCTGGTTAAAGGTACTTGTTGGACTTGTTATTTGGCTGTTCCTTCACTGACAAGCTACTTCTAATCTTCGGTCTTACGTTGGTACTAACAATATTGACAATATATTGACACATTATTATGGCGAACTTGTTTTACTGATTATATTCTGCTCAGGCACTTACCGGGAGAGACTTCCAGATCTCAATACTATAACAAGACATATTCAACATGTCAAAACTTTCCGGATATGTTTAGCTTATTGAAGTTGTTCTATTAGTATTATTATTATTTGGTAGAAAACAATCTTTCTGATGTTGTTCTATTATTCAAAGGTGGGTGGGGAGATCTTGGGAAAGGAGGAAGTCTTTCTTTTCTTTTCTTTTTTTTTTTTTGGATTTTCAAGAGTTACATATGGTTTAAGCCGCATGAGTGTCATGAGGAAAATTATTGAGATTTCTTATCCCAGAATATTAGTTCAGAAAAACCCAGTAAAAATGCAGAGAAAAAGTGAAGATAAAAACTGTAATCCTCATTGTACATGCATTTTCATTGTTGGTTTTCATTTATTAGGATCTTTTGTAGATTCATTTCAGATTTCTTCTAATACTACTGTTTGAAAAACCTCATAAGTCGTTTCATGTAACAGAATCCGCTCCCATATCTTGCTCGTTACCCTGAAGCAGATGTCTTAACTTCAAGTGATCAGGTTGTACCAACAGTGGTTGATGACAGTTTGGATATATGGAACCAAGGTGAAGTATTAAATAGTCTCCATTCTTTCATGTTATTGATTTAAAATCACTTCTTGACTTTTTACCAGGCCAAGAAAAAAATCATGCTTAATTTTATACTTTTAGGGTATGCCTGACCCATGATTTATTGTATCGTGGTTTCTGCATTTTTGCATGAAAACTTGCCGGTTGTTGATGTGTTCATCGCTAATTCTTGCATGGTTGGTCCACAGAAAATTTTTGACAACTACAAAAAGAGTCTACAGCATTAGCTCCTTCTATGAGCTGTGGAATTAAAGCTGTTTCAAATTGTTTTCTTCACATATGTTTCATGAATGTTCATGAAATCAAGAGAACACAAGCATATTCTTAAGTAGGAAATGCAGAGGTTCATTTGAGTACTGCTAATAATGCCTATAATTCTATAAGTTATTTTGCCATTACCGAACTGATGTCATCTTCGTGCTTCAAAGAGGTTCAAGCACTATCAGGATATTGTTTTGTGCAACTGAAGTTTCAATCTCTAACTGAAGCATTTTTCAAAATATCTTTGAAAATTGGCTCTTTGAAGTGTACTTCAGTAATCTTTGCTTGAATAATTTATTTATTCTGCATTCTAGATTTAGTATCCTGCACTTTCTGCCATACTAAGATTAAATGTGGCAATGCTTTTGAAACAGTCACTGGTGCCTTGAATATTGGAATTTTCCACTGGCGGCCTACACAAGCATCAAAAAAATTGGCAAAGGAGTGGAGGGAAATGCTCCTAGCCGATGACAAGATTTGGGATCAAAATGGTTTCAATGAACTTGTTCATAAGAAATATGGACCAGCTGTTGATGAAGACAGCGGACTCGTATATGCTTATGATGGTAATCTCAAGCTAGGAATTTTACCAGCAAGTATTTTCTGCAGTGGACACACCTACTTTGTCCAGGTAGGACCTCCACTTTTTACTTCAGCATTTTGTTTTTTAAAGTATCCGCGAGTGTTCGAGTCTTGACATCTATTAGGTATCCAAATCAGAAAATACTAAAAACACAAAGAAACTAATATATTTCAATATCAACGAACATTACAGTATAGCAATAGCCTTTCGAGAGGGCTATCTTTTTCCCTAAGTCCCACAATGGACACTCTACCAAAATGATGCTCACTAAACTAAGACCCTAATACTCTTATTTATAACCAAGACACCCCTACCTAAAATCCCCAAAATATCCCTTACCGATATATTATTAATCTCCCACATACTCCATAGAATACCATACTAGCACTCTCTCAACATCCTTTTAATCAGAATAGCCATGTAAATGTATCCTTATTGATCTACTTAATGAACTAACCGTCCAACTACAATGGCAGGAAATGTTTCAACAATTTAGATTGGAGCCATATGCTGTTCATACTACATTCCAGTATGCCGGTACCGAAGGAAAGCGCCACAGACTGCGGGAGGCCATGGTTTTCTACGATCCTCCCGAGTACTTTGATTCACCGGGTAAATTTTGTATGAGATGCATGGATTATTCCTTTCTACTGCATGATCATTTTCTAAATCATCATTTTCTCAAAGGAATTGAAGAATTCAAACCATTCTGATTTGCTGTCCTTCACCTTTGAATACTTTTATGTGCTTTTGTGATCGTTCTTGTCTTACCCCTGTATGGGTCATAACGTTATCCGCTTCAAGTTGGTGTTTCTAGGAAAGACTTTCAAATTTATATGTGGCTTCACGATCAACTGAATAGCTTGCCCATTGTTGAAGATATTGTGATTGATGCTTTAATGTTAATAATGCCTCATTTCTTGGGAAATTTTGCAGGAGGTTACCTGTCGTTTAAGCCGTCAATTCCTAAGAGCTTAATACTAGAAGGAGAGCATAACCTTGATACACACTTTACTCTTATTAACTACCAGGTTGTGTGTTCTAACAGTCGACCCAAGTTTTTCTCATACGATTTCTAAAATGTCCCAGTTCTGAGTTTTTATTTGTTTGTTATTTTTTTCTGATCAGATGAAACAAATAAGAACTGCACTTGCAATTGCTTCATTATTAAATCGTACACTGGTAAGAATCTGAGGGAAGGTTTGCTTTAAGTTTTGCAATAGTTTCTTCACAACATCCACATAGACTTTCTATCGTCAAACATTTCATGTATCAACATTCATGCTTCAGAGAAAATAAAATATTATGTAGAAAAGAGGGTAACATGTTTTGGGGAGAACTGATAGAAAAGGAGATTACCAATATCTCTTTCCTTCTCTCTTCTCTTCTCTTTTCTTTTCTTTTCCTTTTTAAATAACCAAGATATCTAGGTTGTACCTATCCCACTAATTTCTATGTAGATTTTGGGCACCCTGAGTCTAGTTATGAGAGACAATGATGGTGTTAAGTTATTAAGCTTTTTGGCAGAGAAACTGATGAAGAATTCTAACAACGAAGTTGAGGATAAAAGGGGATGATTTGTAATTTAACCATACTCATAAACCAGAAGTTCCTTTGCATGTCAACTAAAAAAAGTTTATAGGAGGAATGAGTAAATAAGACCTCGTTTGATAATCATTTGGTTTTTAAAAATTAAGTTTGTTTTCTCTCAATGTCTCTACAAGTAGTTTCATTTTTCTTAAGGAAGCATTTGAACTGTTAGTCAAATTCCAAATTCCAAAAACATGTTTTTGAAAACTATTTTTTTTAGTTTTCAAAACTTAACTTAGTTTTTGAAAACGTAGATTGAAAGTAGATAGTAAAGTAAGTAAATTCATAGATGGAATAGTATTTATAAGTTTAATGTTCAAAAACCAAAAACAAAATGTCAAATGGTTATCAAAGGGGGCTAAAATATTTACTTTTGCAAGTTTGTGTGTGTATAATGGATTGAAACCACATCTCTTAGATGTTCTTGCCCTTGCAGCTACTTAAGAAATTGATTGTCAGTAATTTGTTCATTTTGTCTCACTTGTGAACTCTAGATTATGCCTCCACTTTGGTGTCGGTTAGATAGGCTATGGTTTGGACATCCTGGAGTTCTTCAGGGCTCTGTGACTCGACAACCTTTTATTTGCCCGATGGACCATGTTTTTGAGGTACCTACAAAATTTTGAATTAATTGAAACAGTTGTATTGTCTTAATGTGCTTTTCACTATCATGTTAGTCTAATTTCAATCCTAATTGGATAAGTCTATAAGTACAGTGAGGATTTTAACTTTTATGGGATCTGCAGACATGGTAAGATTTAGGTTAAATTACAAATTTAGTAATTTTGAACTTTTAGGTTTGTGTCTATTTAGTCTATGTACTTTAAAAAGTGTCTAATAGGTCCTGAACTTTCTGATTTGTGTTTATTTGGTCCATGAACTTTAAAAAGTGTTTAATAGGTCTTTAAGCCTTTAATCTTTCACTCAATAGAAACCTAAATTTTCAATTTTGTGTTTAATAGGACTTTGATCCATTCAAACATTTTTTAAAATTCACAGACCTACGGGACACACAATTAAAAGTTTAGGTTTCTATTAGACATAAAATTCAATTTTATATCTAATAAATGAATTGATTTAAAAAAATTCGAATATGCTAGGAACCTATTGCACACAAAATCGAAAGTTCAAGGATCTATTAAACATTTTCAAAGTTCAACGAAACACAAAACTGAAAGTTCAGAGACCTATTAGATACTTTTTAAAGTTTATAGACTAAATAGACACAAAACTGAAAGTTTATATACTAAACTTGTAATTTAATCTAAGATTTAGATGGGAATAGTATTCATATTCAACTAATCTACTACAGAAAGAAACAGACATCCAACTAACAAATTAAATTGAAGTTAGGCCACAATCACAAAGTCAAGCCTTTAACCTGTCTGGTCGACTTCAAAAAGGGACACTTCTATTCATTTATACTGTCACTGCCTTCGTTTGCTGTAACATTTCGATTAAAGATATGATATTTGTTAAACAGTCATTCAATATTTTTTGGTTCATTTTTATGCCAAGCAGATCAATGTGATGTTAAAAGAATTACCAGAGGAAGAGTTTGGCCCAGGAATCAACTTTAGAGAGTATTCTTTCTTGGACAATCCATTACTCCCAAAACAGGTCAATGTCAACTGTACTTATTATAGAAACTGTTAGGGATTGTTTGGAGCGCTGAGTGGGTTATAATAACAGAGGGTTATTATAGTCTGTGAAACATATAATATTATTTAAAATGCAAAGTAGTATAGTCTAGGATTATAATAGTCTGTGTTTGGGGTGTAGAGTATTTCACAGGTTATTATAACACGGGTTATAATAACCAGTGGGCCAAACAGGCCCTTAGTTTTCCTTAACTAATAGGTATTTGCTGAGGAACTTCTACCTTGTTAATATGTCTTTAGGTGAAAGAATCATGGCTTGATGTTCAGCTTTGTAAACAAGAAAGTAAAGATTGTCATGCATCAAATGATACAGTACATCCAGGTGTCCTCAAATTTCCTAAGGGCAGCAACGAAGACACGGTAATTGGCGTTTTTTGACGTATTAACTTTTTTACTGCTCAAAGTTCACCCTAATAAAAAAAAAATTAAATCATCTAGTAATATGATGATTGTATTACACGACTTGGATAAATATGCATCTTATACTTTCTACATTTGGGGTTGCGAATCAATGGGACCACACTGAAATTGAAAGTTATATTGCTGTAGTTTTAACTACTTTTGTAGTTCCAGAGCAACATAAAAGGATCTGTAAACTACAGATAGTAGATTTTAGGGTGGTTATAAATTTAGTTCTTGAACTTTCAGGTTTGTCTATTTGGTCCCTAAACTTTACCAAGTGCCTAATAAGTCCTTAGCTTTCAATTTTGTGTCCAATAGGTCCTTGTCATAATCCAGATTTTTAAAAATTAATTGATCTATTCTATTTAGATATAAAATTGAATTTTTATGCTAAGGGGCTCCAAACTTTAAATTTTGTGTCTAGTAGGTTTGTGAATTAAGAAAAAATGTCAAATAGGTTAATGACCTATTGACACAAAATTGAGAATCCAAGAACCTATGAGATACAAAATTGAAAGTTTAAGGACCTACTTTATACTTTTTAAAGTTCAGGCATCTATTGGACACAAAATTTAAAGTTCAAAACCTATTAGGTATAAATTTAAAAGTTCATGGACTGAATTTATAATTTAAACTAGATTTTACATTTTAGCACAACCTTAGAATAAGTTGTGTATGTCTGGTAGATCTTTTAGGAAATTTGTGGAGCCAATAACCCCTCACCCAAAAAAATCTCTCCCCAAAAGGGTCAGATTTGTTAACATTTTGTAAGGTGTGCTTCATGTGGGTAAATAAAAAGTATGAAAAAAGGGCATGAAACCGGATGCTCGTGATCGTGAATGTTTAATCGTTAGAATCGTGGTTCTGGTTTGCTTCAAACATCTGTTTAGGCATTGTAGGAATCCCCTTTTTTGCTTATTGTAAGTTGGCCATAAATTTATAATAAGAAGTCCATCTCTCCATTGAACTTACTCAATTATATTTCATGTTTTCCTTGTAGTTCAAGGCAATATTTTCCACATTCAAGGATGTCAAAGTCATCCAGTTCTCCACAATGCAAGATGCCTTTCCTGGTTTCTCTGATAAGGTAACAACAACAAATTCCCTTTTGGCCTTTGATTCATTTGATTAACAAACATTAATTACAATTCGATTAACAGAAAAGGGAAGACAAGTTCAGGAACCGTGTCAAGCATTACGTTGGCATATGGTGTTGTGTGGAGAATGCTACTCCTGGCCACATATATTATGACATGTACTGGGACGAGAAACCTGATTGGAAACCACACCCGCCTCGAACGCCCGAGGAAGATCGACCTCCTTTATAAGGTCAATGGCAATGGTGAGACCTTTTACTTAAATTAAATCTAGAGGAAACAAAGACATTCTCAAGGATGTTTTGTTTACTAACTCTGAGAAATTTGAAGCAGAGGCCCAGTTGGATTAATGGCTGTTCGAGTACTGGTATCGTTCGAGGTCGAAATCGAGGCTACTTTTTTATTTTGTGTTCTCGTGGATCACCGTAGAGCCTAAAGAATACAGATAGATTTAATTTAGTTCCCACTCGTTCTGATAGATGAGCAGACTTGTTTTTTTATGTAAGATGGAAAAAGTTGTATCTGTATGCATGCTCACGAAGAAAGATGGTTTTGTGCTCTCTGAATGAGTGGAAGTTTTGACTTTGTACACTCAAATAAAATAGAAAGGAAGTAAAATGCACAACATTTCACAGATAGAGAAATATTTGTATTTTACTTTAGTTGATTTTTTTTTTTAATTTCAAGATGGGATTCAAATCTCTAACTTTTTTGGTCGAGATTAATGTTAATCAACTGAATTATGCTTAAGTTTGTTGAAAAAGATTAGTCTGAAGTATTTTTAGTCAATGATCTTTAAGGTGAACAGTCTTTTGGAATGCCTTTTTTTTGCTTTCCTTTTATACTTTGATTGATGGATATTTATGGCTCTTAGTGGTACTTTACCTCTCATCAAGAGGTTATTAGAAGGCAAATTGTCCCAGATATATTGAACAATTTTTCCTCCTTTTAACACTCCCACCCCTCAACTGATTTTTTTTTTTTTTTTTTTATAATTCAACTTCTAAAGGGTTGGAATTCAAACTTTTAATCTCTTAGTTGAAACTATGCATCTTAACCAATCGAAATTAATAAGTTTGTAGGGTCTACAAGAAAGAATTGAGAAAAGAGTTAATATATTTGTGAAGCCCAAAATAAAAATTAAAAAACTCTTGGGCCAAACAAGAAATTAGGGAAGTTATTAACTCCTCCCGATTTCCCGACTCAAATACCCTTACACTAACCTAAGCTCTTGGTGGAGCTTGTATGCCAATTACACTAACCTAAGCTCACCTCTCTTTGGCCAAGTCGAAGTTTGTTACCATTATACCCTCAAATTTTCAATTTTATCAATCACCCTCTAAATTTATGAAAATTTTCAATTAAGTTATTAAATATTGCAAAATGTACCAGCCACCTAAACTATGAGAATTATTAGAACTAAAATTTAGAATTATAATATTTTTGCAATTTTTAACACAATTTTTTTAATGCTATAGAATTTAAAAACTATAACATTGACCATTAAAGAAATGTTGATTTTTAAATTAATATTGAGTTGTCACAGCATTTTTGCAATATTCAAGACTCATTAGTAACTCAATAGTAGTGATAATTAATTTAAATATCAGCCAATTTCATATTGCTTTTCACGGCAATTCCAAACTATAAAACGTCATTCGTTGATTGTCACTTCAAAGGCATACTCTAAGGTCGAGACTCAAGAGACATCAAAGATTTTTATTTATTAAACTCATCCAATGACTCACCTTGAGATCATGATCAAGACCCCAAACCCTTAATTGACAATACCATCTTGAGGACTTTAATTTTGTTAGTTCTCCTTGCACTCAATTAAGATCATTTTTATATCTCAAAATAATAATAATAATAATAATAATAATAAAAATAAAAATAAAAGAAGATTATATTTGAAAAACATGCCATAATAATCCTCTGTTTTTTAAAAAAAAAAAAAAAAAAAAATCTTGCATATCAAAGACTTAACCAATGTCCATCCTACTAAACAACCAACGTTCTAGCTCTAAAAAATTTGTTTATCATAAACTCATCAAATTTAAATATCTCAAATAGACGAACACTATAAGACTTTGGCCATAAGTTTTTCCATAGCCTTTGTTGATATACCTCTCAAGATTATGTTATGTAAAGCATGTGTTCCCTAGCATGTTTAAGAAACTTCAGTTTTTATGCGCCCTAGCATGTTTAACAGATAATTGGAAATTTTAGCAAATTCCATAGCAAAAAAAGGCTAATTTCAAGCCATTGTTGATGTGAAAATGGTTCTGCCTCTTCAGGTTAAAGTATGTATGTATATACGATCAAAAAGTTAAAAGTTTGAATATCACGTATGTGAACTAAGAAGAAAAAGAAAAAAAAAACTTCTCATGATCCACCAAAACTTGAATTCATAATGCAAAAAGAGGTGGTGGAAGAGGAATGTGTATTTGAAAGAGACCTGTCCAATGTACTTCACTTACAAGAGAAAAAGATAAAAAGTAAAAGACAAATGAAAGAACTTTCCCTTATTCAGCATTGTAATCAAATATATAACAGAATGGACTCTCACTTCTTCTGGGGGCCAAAGAAAATAAGAAACAAAACAAAACAAACATCACAACATTTTCTGGTTGCCTCTCTGGTTTTCCTTTTCCAAAACCCATGCGTGCTGGAAAATTTTGCCACTTTTCTCACTTGTCGTAAACGAGATTACGTCTGAAAATTCCAACAGTCTCTACTCGTACAAAAACTCAACATTGTCTCTACTAGTACAAAAAGTAAACTAATCTGGCAATAAGTACATACCTGCACTGGATTTTAACAGCCTTCAAGGTTTATATGCAGTTTGTTCCAGGTGCGTGTGCAGTTTCAATTGTCTTTCATTTGGATAACTGTAGTTCCCGATCACCAATCTGCTAGAAGATGATAATGTGCATAAATCCTAAATAAGTATCACTTGGGCATTCCCTGAAATTTCTTAGCCAAGTAAGTCTTTAAACAAGTTCGGATTCTGACTGGTAGGGTTCACACCCATCTGCCTAACAACTGCATCTTTTTCCAAAGATGCCTTTACGTTGGGGCCCTTGCTAAATTGTGCCAGGTTTGAAACAATAGTTTCTCCCTGACCCGTCTTTGTGGCCACTTTCGACACTCCAGACGAAGAATCCAAATCATCCTTGTTGGAGGATAGGAGATCCACAAAGTTGCTTCCTTGTCCACTCATGGCTGTCCCAGAATATAATGCCATAAGATCTGGTGCTTTATTGGGTCCAACAGCTTTAGGATTCTCAGTAGAAGAAACCTGGCTTTCATTAAGAAGCCCCTCCAACTGCTTAAATGGATCGATAGATGGTGCACTACTGGTGACGACCGGTTCACCCAAGTCGAGGAGGTCAGGAGGAGGTGGTTGTTGGCTTGCCTTCGGCGCAACAACTTCTGCAGATGCGACTGTTGTCTTGGCTGCATGATTCTTATCGGCACCGTGGTGTGCCTTGGTAGCTTTATGGGCAGCAGAAGGTGCCCTTTTTTCAATTTTGGATGAACCCCCAAATAAGGAAGCAGCAAGCTTTTGTTTCTCCTGAGAGATCTCAGGTTCTGCAGTTCTCGGGTTATAAGTTGTGGGTTTCGAGTTTACAGAACTAGTACTATCAACTTGTGAAACGCCATTTACTGCTTTCTGAGTGGAAGTAGACACAGATGAACCAGGAGAAGAAAACGTCGGCCTGCCCCACTTCTTCTGAACACCGTCAAGTCGCAACTTGACTCGAGATGAACCATCATCTGATACAGATGGATCTGATGTAGACTGATATGTCTCCCTAGGATGATATGGTTCCGGTACAGGAACCAATTCAGCTGAGATTGCAGGTGAAATAGGAGGGACACTTGATGGCACTGGAGGCCTTGGGAGATCATAGGCCTCAAACCTAAGGCTGTGTGACACAGCTTCGTGTTGGTCAAGACTTTTGATGGCACTAATGTCATCCAATCTAGATCGCTCTCTCTCAGGAATGTAAGGCTGTGCACCATTTTCTAGTGCCTGTTGCACATAATTGTTGAGGAATGAAAGATCTTTATCAATCTGCAAGGAGAATTGAAGTATGTTACTACTACAGCATAGTATCAAATTCAATGAAAATTTGTGATTAAAGATGAGTTTGGGATGCCTTTTTCAAAAGTATATTAAACTGCAACACTTCTTTTGGAAGAAAACTAATTAAATGCTTCGTTTGAAAGCACTTTTGAGTTTTTTTGTTACTTTTGATTATTGGAAATTTTAAGTGCAAGACAAGACTTTCTACAGCTCTATCAAATTTAAACCTACCCCTCTCAATTTTTTAAAACAACACTCTTAGTCCTCCCTAAACACTTGGCATACCAAACACACTCAAGTCCATATTTCATCAGATTATGAACTTAGAAACGGAAATCAGATAGAAAAGTAACATATGTATATTAAAAAGAGACGTTAGCCAAAGAACTTCACTTAGGAAATAGAAGAGAAGAAATGAACCAAAATAAACAAATCCAAAACCAGTTTAACGTCCTCACAAGAAGACATGGACTGGCCTTTCTTTTATGACCAGTAGGGGAAAGGAAACAAATAGTCTTGCAGTGAAAAATATGACCTCTATATCTTCACAGCTTGCGTCAGCTGGCATTATATTCTCAACAGCTTGAGCATCTAAGCCTATGGTGGCCTGCAATTCATACGCACGTTGCTGCAAATCTGTTGAGTGGGATGCTGATAATTCTTCAATCAAAGATTGACACTGCAACCAGAGAAGAAACAGTTTGAAATACACCAATTAATTATCAGTATTATTACTATTTTTTTTTATTTGGGAAAAAATGACAAGGAGATGAACGCAGTAAGAAAAGAATGAAAACCCAATACTATCTGTCAAGCATAGTGAAGACAGGAACGTTCAAAGGAAATGCTAGTGACACATCAGATGCTTGATATCAAGATTTAAATTTAATATAAAAAGAAACCAAGAAGTGGAGGGGGGAAGCAACGAAGTTATTGAACAGTAAACCAATTAACCCTTCCATGTTCCGCACACTGAATCCAACAACCAGCTGAATTTGTAATTCTTCCAATGTGACCCTTCATTTAAGAACAAAATAACGAACAGCAAACATAAACGTCTTAAATTTACCTCAGGTAGCACATCCACTCTTCTCCCGGACATCTTCTCAAATGCATATACTTTCATGAGAGCTGTCACCGCATAAGCCTTCAAAGAGAACCACATCATCACTTTAGAGCCAAAGATATAGGTTGCTATAACTCTTAACAAATCATGGCAAAGCTCTATGTTCCAGAAATTAGACAATAGGAAAATGATGGGTTCGGCAGTTGGACACAAGGAATATAACTGCTTACCCTCGAAAGAAAAGCAAGAATATATCCCGATCAAATGCTTATAAAAAATGCACTTCCTTTCTTAAACCCATAACACAACTTATTGGCATTTTAAGAACATTCTGGCCTCAGAACGGCACTCAGCTGATAACAGGTTAGATAATAAAAAAACTGCAATGTGACTACAAAGGTACCATAGCTGTTTATACTTCCAAGTAGATGACGCCAATACCAAATCGTTCAATCAACTAGATTAAATTCCAATCAACAAATTAGGGAAAACTGAGAAGAACGAAGGTGCAAAAAAATCTAAACTGGTGGTCTTTTCAGTAATATGTTCATTATAAATTAACAATGTTGCCAACAACAGGGTTCTTTTCCATCCATATCTTTGAAGTGTCTAAATCAAAAACTAAATATGTTTCCTATAAGTCCTAAATCATTGAAATTGCATGTTATATTTATCGTGAAAAATAAATAATTGGAAAAAAATAACAATGAAGTAATTTCCTTATTTCGTAAAGAAATGAAAGCCCGCCCCATTATATTTAACATGTCTAAAAAAAAATAGAATGAGGCAATACAGTCACAATGAACAGAAAGGTTAACCACCTTAACCTCCCTATACCATTAAGGCCTTCGAGATTGAAGGCATACCTTGACACTTTCATCATTTGAATATGCTTCGGCTACATCACAGAGCTTTCCAGCAATATATGAAGCAGAGTACTTTCCATCAGAAGTCCCATACTCCCCCAGAACCCAACAGATGACCTGAAATCAGAACTAACTCAAGATATTAAAAGAGGAGTGTTATTTTTGCAGTTTTTTAGATCCAAGATTGGAGAATAGTACCTGAAGAAATGCAGATGGAAGCTTGGGGTTCCCAATAATGCGCAAATATGACTCCACCTGTGCATGGTAATAGCTTACTTTAAGAAGGAAACAACTTCAGAAAAGGACAGCAGTTTAAGAAAGAATTCATTAACATTCAATCCCGAAATATACAATCCTTGTTGTTTCACTTCTAGTCAACACATTCCAGATACAACTTGGAGGATAATACATAATAGTACTTCTTTTGTGGGTGTATTTGTGTGTATTTAGGCCAGCTTACCAGCATCTCGACCATTCTCACGAGACAACTGTCTCATCCTACTACATTTAGTTACCAAGGTAACTCTTAGGATATTAAATCCTAAGTAGGTGGTTACCATAACTTGAATTCATTCCATCCATGTTCTTTACTATTTATGTTGGCCCTCATTGAGCATTAGGACAATCTAGGTGGTTAATACACAATAGTGCTATTTTATATCCTCTTTCAAAACAAGTATAATTATATTATCATGGGGAAAAGAAACAGTAAATGTAAGTTTGGACACATAGAAATGCTTCTCTACACCCTGGTACATAATGTATATCAAACTAAACGAAAATGAAATACATGAAGGAAGAACCAACGTATTGAAACAAACAGATGTGTTGATTATTTACGAGAGGCAACAAAGAAACTTTCGGACTCCTAAGAGCTCTCAGAGTGATGCTAAGAGATGCTAAACAATCATTGTAACTTAAAAACACAAACAATACAGTTGTGGTTTATTTAAAAGCGTGAACGGAGGCACAACAGCTCTCCAAAACTTGAAAAGCTTTTCAAGAGGCACGTAATATAAATTTTTTGTTTTAAAAAAAAGAATATGGTATTGTGAAGCACGACGCTGACACATGATACACAAAAGTACGTACATGATACTATAACATTGTGCCTTCTCGAGAAACCCTACCCAGTGGGCCGAACCAACCTCCAACCAAATCAATACCCCCGTATGGGTTACAAGCTCTCACTACTGAGCTCGGCAATACCATAACATTGTGCCTTCAATAACATTTTAGCCAGCAGAATAACAGAGAGATAATGAAGTTACATACCGCAGATGATCTCAGTTGGTTATCTACTGTATCACCATCCTCTCCAAATCCTTCAGCAATCAACCGCATCAAATCATGTGCAACTTTAATATTCACCAAATCTCCAGCGTGCTCAAAAACTTTATTAATGGTCTGAAGAGGATTAAAGTATTTTGCTAACACTAGAACAGTAAGAATAATCACTCAACAAACAAACAAGAATGAGACAAAGTCCAAATACCTGAATGAACCAATGGTTATTGGGTGCAAATTCCTCCGCAAGTTTAACACATCTTGATGCAATATAGGTCTTATAATGATGATCTGCAATGCTTATCATATATTCAATCATGCGATTGACAATTACTTCCACATTGGTGGACTTGGTCATTGTATACAATAGTTCAAATGTTTTTCTCTTTAAAGTATCATCTGGATCCTGAGGAACCAACACCAAAACTCGGATCAAATATGATTCATAGTAATCAACCTTGAAAATTGAGTTGTAGACCACATATTTGTAATTGAAAATGGATCAATTACCTATTATTTTGAATTATACCCAAGAAAGCCACTGCCACATAAATAAGTAGACTACTAGTTGCTTGACGAGACAATCATGCTTATCCTCTCACAACTTCCACTTTTAAATTTAAGAATGAAAATAAAAATTGGGAATGCAGCTTAATCCATTTTCACTCACAGAAACAAAAAAGAACAAACAACCATACATGTAAGGGCCCTATCTGCATACATATAATCACATTTTTATAAAGGCTAGCCACCTGGCGGAGAAACAAGAATATCACTCACCTCCATACAATCAATCACAGCAAGCTGATGTTGTTCGGCAATATCTGGACTCAGCTTTATAAGTCGACCAAGTGCATCAATGCCCATATATTTTAGATTATGACTATCACTCTGGCCACAAAATTGTGCAAAGTAAATATAGGTCAAAGCCAAAGTTTACTAATACCACTAATAGAGCATACAGTAGACAAGGTAGTATAACCAAACCTTTAAAAATCTAGAGATTACATCAGCAGCAGCTTCCAGCAACTTAGGATTCGGGTAAATAGAAGAGACGCAACATATACTTTGGTAAAGTACAGCATTACCTATATTACTTAAAGGATCACACTTCTTAAATATATCCCCAACAACAGTATACATGTGTTCACTTGCTTGCTTGTCGCCAGCACCCAGTAATGCAAGAATTTTCAGTAATTTGATCTGTACAATTAAATTCACTTCAATTGAAAGAAAAAAAGGTCATTGCAGAAGTCAAATTAGCAGCTAAGTAACCTTATCAGGCAGGACGCACAGGGAAACCTATAGGAGACTTTTGTTATTAATGTTGCAGAGATTATCAGACCTGTATGAATGGAGCCGGCATCTGATGGTAATCATAACTCTTCGGCAATCTGCGCTCAGCTACTTGTTTAAGAATGCTTACAAAGCTGACAACTAAATCTTTATAGGAATTTACATCCGTGGTAATGAGATCAAAAAGAGGGCAAAGCGTGGCTCCCATGACTCCAGGATCGTTATCACATAGTCTCTGCAACCAAAACAAAAAAAAAAAAAAAACTTTCTCACGGCACTGAAGTGCATAAAAACCAACAACCAAGTATCAAACTTCAAACCCCCACCTTTCGGAAATTGGAGAGGAGATGCGATACGGAAGAAGGCGATTTCTGATGGAAGCGATGAAGAGCCATGATAGCCTTCTTTCTTACGGCCTCCTTTGAGTGTCCCAAAAGCTCGACGACCTGCGGCAACACTGCTGGTATAGTCTCCTCATTAATAAGCCTACACACCGCATTGAGAGCCGCACAGACGACGAGATAATTGTCAGACTTAAGGTCTTTCTGGATGGTATTAACAATGAGGATGATGAGGTCGTGGTCCTCGTTAAGAAATAGTGTGACGGCCAAATAACCAGTGCGCTTCAGCAAGAGATTGTCGTCATGAGTCATCTTGACGGCATGGATGTAGCCGAATGAGGCATCATGACCGAGCATCTCAACATACACGAGACGAATAATGTACTCCTTCATCTTGCGCTTCGGAATGTCGGGATCGGTGAGACGGCGTTTCAAAGTTTCCATCTCGTGAATGATAATTCGCTCCTCTTCGGCCTTGGATCTGGCCTCGCCAATCGATTTAATCAGATCCAGAAACTCCTTCGACTGTCCAAACCCTCCCTGTGACCCCATGGCAAGCTCTCTGCCGATCGTCTTCAACTGCTCCATTTTCAAACTTTCTAATTCCAATCAACAACCTTCGTTTCACAGAAATCCACAGAAATTAACATAAAACTTCTAGGGTTTATGATCCAGAGAAAGACGCAGAATACTGAGCTTATCAATACTTCTGAAATCGACAATTGAATCGGAAATTGGAAAATTCGCTGTGAATGACACGCGGCAATCGCCGGCAGCCTCCGGAGGTCGGAGAAATAGAGGGAGGTGGTTCTTCGCAGCTCTGTGAAAGACAGATTTCTTCTTCCTAATTCGTCTTCTTCGTGCGGTTGCGTGTGTTTTTCGTCAATTGAGATCGAAAATTTTCACATCTTCTATGACGAACAAATTGATTTTTAAGAAAAATAAAAGGATGTATAAATTATGAACATAAATTTTTTTCGGAGATTAACATCATTTTTATATTTTTTTTCTTCAAAAAAAAAATTAAATATAATAACTTTTATTTTTATTATTATTATTATTTTTTTTTTTTTAACAAACCATAGAATTTCATTAAACTCAAAAGGATGGATTACAAGGAAGGAGGATTTGGTTGGGGTCTATGGTTGAGTAATTTTCCAATATGGTTGTTTGAGAATTTGGTCAAAAACCAAATTCTCAAACAACCATATTGAAAATTACTCAACCATAGACCTCCTAAATCCGCATACACCCTTCTTTTGCGGACGGTGTGCCCAACAATTGCGCGTACGATTGATATGACTAAACTTTACTGACTCAAACTTTCGGCGGAAAAATAAAACATCATTGATGTAGTTATGTATTTCAGCAGTCGTTCGTTGCATCCCATTGATCATAGCGACATTTGTTAATGAATCCGAGAGTATGTGAACCTTAGAGTATCCTAGCCGCTCAGCAAGTTGCAATCCATCGAGAATGGCCAATGCTTCTGAACAGGCCACATTGATGAAAGTGTCATGGACATTGGACATAGCCGCCATCAAGCGTCCATTTGGATCACAAAACAGCAACCCCCACACCTGTTCGCCCTTTAGACTCATCACACGCTGCATCCACGAAAACATTCACCCCTATGTCCTCATTTCTGCCTACACTTCCACCTGCCCTTGTATTGCCCTTGTATTATTATTATTATTTAGTTCACAACTTCACACATAATTAAAGGTTAAAATATGAATAAAGTTTAAAATTTGTCCTAACTATTAGTTTATTATTAATTTTTCTTCAAGAAAAATGATTTCTACTCATTTTTTCTCTACAAATTTAAAAGTATGTTTTTTTTATTAAAATTATTATTATGTAATCAATTTTGATAAAAATTATTTTCAAACTTGTCATAAGTTTTAATTTTAAGCAAGACTAAAATTGATTTTAAAAATACATGTACTAAAATAAAGAGTATATAGCAAAATAGTATTTTAACCTAAATTAAATCATTGAAACTTACATTTAATTGAGCTGGTGATTTTTACTAGATTCCAGGGATTTTTTTTTTTTTTCAGACGAGAAAGTGAAAATCAGTCATTTCAATTTTACAATATCCTTTTCTAATTAAAAACAGGAGTATCACGTGCGCATGTGCTTGAAGATTTCAGTGAACAAATATTTTGCCAAAAAAACAAAATTTACCCCCAAATTTTTATTTCAATTTTCACCTGCAACTTTAATTTCTTCCAATAGAATCGTAAAGGATGGTATTTAAATGGCTAAATTATAATCATAACAACAAAAAAAAAACACTCATAACCTTTCTCCTTTATCTCAAAAATACTTTGTAAAGTTGTAATATTTCTATAATTTTCTATAAATATCCCAAAATTACTTAGATGAATAAACGAAGGGAAGATGTGTTTGAACGTTATTCTTTTATACTCAATCTAAACAAACTTCTTAATCGTTGCCACATGATATTAGGTTATAGTCACTTGATTTTTCGTCCAACATTATAATAAATTTATATTCTATTAGCACTCTTGAAATGTTTGTAAAATGTCAATAGTAATATTGCAACTTTTTTTAAAAAATATGAATAATTTTTAAATGAGAATTAGAGTTCATTGTTTTATATATATATATATTAGCCTATTTAAATAGACTTTTAAAGTAATTTTGGAGAAAAAAAACATTCTTTTTTTAAATCTAGGGTAATCAACAACCAAAGTAACATTTATTTTGAAAAAATTAAATGGTTGAAATTTCTTTTCGAATATTCACTTTTAGTCGAGGCTCTATAAGATTATTCACTTCAATGATGGATTGGAAAACATTTTATTGCAATTGTTGAACTAAATAAAGACATATGAATAAAATTAAAAATATTCTCATTGTTGTTTTGTACATCAATCATACTTAATTTTGTGTTTTGTACCTCAATCATACTTAATTTTGTGTTTGATTTATGTTAGAATTAGCGAGTCATAAGATATTTTTACTTTATAGAAATGAACCACAAAGTAAAATCTGAAACACGTTTAAATGTGAGCTTGTGCCTTAAAAAAACATATTTTTAAAAAATATTTATTCCTACGTCACTTTTATAATCCCAGTTCAATTAAAAACCTATTGGTTATATTTTTATAATGATTTTAATTACAATTTTTTTTATTACATTATATTAAAAAATGATTATAGATATCTTATTAATAGAGAATTTAACCATCAACATTTGTAATGGTAATGAGTACCTTATACATTAAATCATACTTTGGTGGACATTTAATTTACTAAACTTTAGATGAGAAACCATATCTATCGTTTGGGTATTTATATATTGATAATTATTAATTTTTCAAAACAAATACTCATATATTTTATTTATCTATAACACATAAATATTTGAAGTCAACCAAATTATGAGCATAGATGAGCGGTGATTGACATGCACTGTTTTCCTTTAGGTGGGAGGATCCTCCAACCTCACATTTGTTTGATAAAAAGAAAAAATAAAGTCAAGCACGGGTAGGTATGCGGGTTGTGGGAGTGCTAAAAACGTCACACGTTGGTTAGTAAATAAATAGATTCATGGTATATAAGTGAAAACAATGTCGGGCTACAAAATTTCTTTCCCAATTCCATGTGATTAGAATGATGTGAAGGAATATTTGGCACCTTGGTTGAGTCGATGTAATTTAGATCATATTTGATGACCATTTAGGCCCCAATGACTATATAAAATTTATCGTCGATGTAAAAACAAGCTTGATTATCGAATGAGGTTTTAGTTTTTTTTTGTTTTTAGAAATTTAAGCTTATAAGCACTACTTATGTCAATAAGTTTATTTGTTTTGTTTTCCACTTTATATTAATGTTTCCAAAAACCAAATCAAAATTTTAAATTTTAAACAAGTAGTTTTTAACTCGTTTTTGTTTTTGGAATATGACTAATAATTTAAATATTTACTTAAGAAATATATGAAACTCACCCTAGAAAATCATGAGAAAACCAACTTAATTTTTAAAAAAACAAATAAATAGCTAGTATTACAAAACCAATCATGTATTTATATGTTGGTTTTGTTTTTCTTTTTTAAAACAAAAAAAATACAAAAACAAATGATTTATATAGATTGACATGCATCTATACTTGGACAGAGAGATTGAACCATTGACGTTTAAGATGACAATTAGTAACTAACTACTGAGTTCAAATTGACAATTACAAAATTTGTTGCAGTGATACTTTAAAGTCACACATTTACAAATCACTAATTTGTAATATATGTCATTCATGTGAAATTTTAAATTTATTTGTTAAAGACATATAACTTTTTAATAAAACAATAACATGATTTAATATTGCATTACTTGTTTGAATGGATTAAATATATACTAATTAACGACACATACACAATATCACAAGACAAATAATTAGATTGTACCATGTATACACACTATCAATAATTGATAACTCTAATTACAGACAAAGCTGTAGTAATAATAATAATAATAATAATAATATTTTGTTATTTTATAAATCTTTATTTGTTTATAAAAAACAATAGAAAAAATACAAAACAAATACACAAAGGACCAAAATAATAGGAAAAAAAAAACAGTCCAAACGAAATAAAAAACAATTAAAACGATATAATTGTAAACATTATGTTTGATCTTTTGTTGTATTTATTAACGATAATTGATTATTTTTATGTAATATATGCAAACATTTAGAGAAATTTGCATGGAAAACCCCTTTTCACATGCATTAATGTGATTTGACCCATGTTCTGAAATTAATGACATTTGACCCTTTTTGTACTATGCATTTCGTCCAAATTACCGTAAGGGCATCATACTGACTCTAGCTCTCTCGCTCTCGCTCAAGTCACGTTCTCGCTCTCGTTCAAGTCTCGTTCTCGCTCTCGCTCTCGTTCAAGTCTCGGTCTTGCTCTCGCTCTCCCTTTTTGTACTGTGCATTCCATTCAAGTCTCGTTCTCGCTCTCGTTCTCGCTCTCGCTTATGATAGTAATTAAATAAGACATAGCTCTCTCGCTCTCACTCTAGCTCTCTCGCTCTCGTTCTCGTTCTCGCTGGCTCGCTCTCTCTGCTACTCCAGCTCTTCTCTGTCTTTTTTTGTCATTTTTTCTTTATATTTTTTTCCATTCATTTGAGCGAGAGCGAGAGCGAGACAACGGAAGCGAGAGCGTGAACAACGTGCGGGACGTGAACAAGAAAGACCGCTTCATATTACCCTTATGAGTCATTTTGCGCGCATTGCCACGTCAGAATATGTCATATTTCATTATTTTGAAATGTCAGGTCAAATGACATTAATGCATTGGAAAATGGGTTATCCGTACAAATACCCCAAACATTTAAGTACAAATACCCCAAACATTTAAAAGGGAAGAAAAAAACGTAGTGTGTATCTAACCCGTGTTTTGAAAATAATAATTAAAGACAAATAGATTTGATAAAAATATAATACAAACAGAGTTTGAAAATATTCTAGCAATTTTCTATTTTTTATACAATATATCATATTAATTATTTCTGTATTAATTTCACCCACCATTATTAATGCGACTGGAGTTTAGAGGCATTCAAATTAGTCTCTATTGCTAACAACCTCGCAAAAGCTGCATTTGTTTTTGTTGCTCAATTGCTAGCATTAATCTCCATAGCTATTCCTACCAAAATATAACATCTAAATAATTATTGTATATAAATAATTAATTCAATCGAAAAAATGACGATTTATTTGACCTAATGCTAAGGTTTGTTCCTTTTTGTTAGCTTATCTGACCTATTTTCATAAAAAAAAAAAAAAAAAAACTATCAAATACTTTTGTCAAACTCCAAACCTAGATGAAATTTTGACGAAGCAAAATATAAACTATCTTTGCGATCGTCAAACTCGTCAACTTAAGAACCTTAATAGCCTATCCGAGAAATGAAATAGATTTTTTTTTCCTTTAGATTCATTTCATATTTCTATGTTAAAAATGAGTAGGTGAGAAATATTTCCTCTTTATAATGTTTTTTTTATATATATAGAGAGAGACATAGATGTAAACAACACAAATTTTTTATAAATGGATTCATCATTTTTTTTTAAATAAAACTCTAAATACACAAGGTAAATATATGTTGCACACACTCTAGGGGCGTTTGGAGCATCGTTTCGGAATCAAAACCTTTGGAATCAAAATCTTGAGGGGTTTATTCTAAGATTTGAAATTATGGAAATCAGAAAACAATATTTAGTATGTAGTATTTGATGTATGAGAATTAGCGAAACTGTGTGTTGGAATTAGCAAAACAAAACTATGAGGTTGTGTTTCAAACCCATTGGTTTTTTAATACATTCAAACAACATTTTGTATTTGGATTCCAAAACCATCCAAATCCAAAACGGTGCTCCAAACGTTCCCTCTAATTTTATATCTTGAAATGGTTAAATTTGCTAGGTTAAACTTACTCGAATGAGAGTGATTGGTGTTTTAAATTGGCTATTAATATTTTATATAAGTAGGACATTATTTATTTTATTTAATTCAACAAGAAATCAAGTAAAAGATTTGAACTTTTAAACCCATACACAAACTAATATTTCAACATACATACACATACTCGCCTCTTATTTTACTTGAAAAATATATTATTTTGATGGGGTGTTTGGTTTATGAGGTTGGGTTGAGTTGAGTTGGGTTAATAACCAAACTCCTTGTTTGTTTCACCAACAATTATAACCGGTGACTTAATAACCCAACCCCATGGAGTTGAGTTATTAACTCAATCGCATGATATACTTCCGTGGCGATCCGACAACTTTTCAACGACGACTTTCCGACGACGATCCGACGAGTCTCCGATGATCCGACGAGTCTCCACGACTCTCCGACGACTTCTCGACGTGAGATGAAGAAAGTGGAAAAAGAAGAAGATGAGGAGAATTTTGAAGTGTGTCTTTAAGTTGCTAATACTCTAGTTTAAATAGACACCAAAAAGTCTTAATCATTTTAGAACAAGAAATTCTAATCATTTTAGAAAAATAAATCCTAAACAAACAATCCTAATCCTTTTTAAACTTTGAAACACCATTTTCTAATCTTGTTACGATTATCCAAAAATTCAAATTTAAAACAAATACAATTAAAACATCTAATTAATTACTGGTAGCGCCACAATATACCCATCTAAGAAAAAACTTTTCGTATTTGAAAGTTGCTAGAACTTTACAACGGTCACATCTTGAGTCATAATCTAAACTTAAACTCTAAACTACATTTGCACAAGAACAAAGAAGTCAAAATCATAGCATAACAAGTGTCAACACACAAGCAAATCAAATAACTTTAACTAGACTTCTGCGAGAGAGGCTTTAAGGATCGTTGCTCACGATGTAGCGAGTATCGTGAATCTAAAAACCCATGCTCGATACCAATCAGTAATAACCCTAATTTTTTTAACTCAAAATTTCCTAGGGACGTTACTAAGCAACATTGCCTACATCGAAAATTCAGTAGCATAACAACGCTACTAAGACCTTGATGACATATCTAATATTTTGTAGATATGTAACTTTAATATGACATAAAATATTTAAGTATGTTAGACATATTTTTAACATCTTCACAAGGTAAACTATTTATTCCATTCTAAAGATGTCCATAGACAATGCATGTGTTTAGACAAATTTAAATAAACACTCTTCATTAGGGTGTACATAAACCAGAGTTGGGACGAGTTATGTTAGTTTTTGGACCAACTCGAATTTTTGGGTTGGTCATTATTCCAACCTAAATAACCCTATTCATGAGGTAACTCAAACCCAACCCAACCCAACATTTTCGGGTTGGGTCATCGGGTTAGCTTTTTTCTTTTTTTTTTTTTAATTTAAAATTTAAAGAGAAACCAAAATTAATATAAATATAAAAAAATCAAGAATTTAAAAACTCCAAATGTCTTTATACTAAATAAAAATCATAAAACTTAAATATTCTATTACAAATTTACAATCATCCCAAGTTAATTTTAGGTTAGTCAAGTCAACCCAAATTAATTTTAGGTGAACCCACGAACCAACTCAACCTATACATTTTAACTTATTTGAACCCAACCCAACCCAAATAAATTTATAACCCAACCCAACCCGTCGAGTTTGGTTGGGTTGGTCGGGTTGTTCGGGTTATCTGATTTTTTTAACACCCATACTCTTCATATGCAAAGTATTAATATTAAATTAAGACCTACCTAAATTAAAGTAAAAAAGTAGTGGTGAACATGTGCATAAAAAAAGAAATAAAGTTCATATTGAAGAGTAAAAGTTATAAATAATGAATTTTATTGGAAACAAAATATTGATATCAAACCCAATATCCATTACTTTTGCAAATACCCCTAACATACATTTGGCAAATGGTAATATATATTGTAATTTTGTAATTGATCTCATAATAAAATTTTAAAATTATAGACAAATATGTTTGCAATTGATTTGGTGGAAACAAAAAAATAAAGAAAAAAGTCACAAAAAATCAGACTTATTCACTTTACAAAAAACTGCATCAGATATCATTGACATAATAACTCAACTCTGCAAACCAAACACTGATTTCTTAACTCAACTTTGCAAATCAAACACTAATTTACATAACTCACTGACAACACAACTCAACTCAACTCTGCGATCCAAACATTCATTTTTTTTCCATTAATAAAAGTGAGTAGAAAGATTTCAGCTTTCATCCTAAGGTTAAAATTTATTGGATTTATTACTATTTGACTGGTCACAGTTGTACGTTTAACTGGTCTTGACCATCGACCAAGGTCAAATATTTTTGGTTGACTTGGTCAAATCTCAAAAGCTATATAAGTAATCATCGACCTCTTACATTTCTCAGATATATTCTTCCTCGAGAGCGGAAGCAGAGCTAGTCTTGGAGTCACCAGACTCATCACATTCATGGAACGTTGTTCCTCTTCCGACGAAGAAAATTATCATCTTTACGAAGATTATTTGAACCGATTGAAATTTGAATCCGATGAAGAAGGAATAAGAGCATGGAACGGTTTTGCCATTGATCTCACCGCTTCAATGATCAAAAGGAGGACAACGAGAAGAATTGTGAGTTCGAAAAAGACACTAATCTTCAGACAATTTCTCTAAAATTGACTTCGATTTTGTATATTTTTTCGTCAATTCTTCTCCACCTAATGGATGATCTGAAACATCTTAGAGCACGAATGCAGGTAGGATAAGCCATTTGTTGGATTGGTGTGAAGAAGAATCATAGTGAAAAGATGATAGAGTTTGTAAACGACAATTTTGATTTTATTTAGTCGCTGATCATTCTTCAATTGATGGCATTTTAGGTCATGCAGGAAGGATAAAGGAGGATTGCGTTCATGACGGAGTACGTTAATGACGGTCTTCAGGCGATGTGTTTTTTTTTTTTTTTTTTTTTTTTTATCGTCGATTCTTTTCTTGATATTGGATGACCTGAGGCGTCTTAGGGCACAAATCCAAGAAGGAGAAGTTGATCCTCGGTCTTTGACCATTAACAAGGTCAAATCTCGAAAACTATAACTTACGCTCAAAGGCCTCAACCTTCCAATTCACAAACAAAGCTTCTTTTCTGATGACACGATGCAGAGTCCCGTCTCTGAATATCAAGATTGTTTGAATTGGAGTCGTGAGATAGAAAATCTCTCATTCATCTTTACCGCCTCTCAATCGCATCGCCGAATGAAGAATCCACTGATCGGTTCGAAAAGAAACTGAAAAAGACGCTGATGTTCTAACGCTTTTCAACTCTCTGAGATCAGACGATGTTCAGGTAAACGACTGTGGATTAAAGAATTAGGGCATAAATGACGTTCCTCAGGTTTAGTATATTTAATGGCCTGAAAAGTGAAAAGTAATAGAGCATGAATGAAAAACAAGCTAGTGGTCATTCGACAGTCTTTAGGTACGATGTCGATTTAGTTCCATCTTTAGGGCATAAATGCAGATTGAAGAATTATACGACCGAAGAAGGAGATTGGAAAAGACGACAAAGATTTTATTTCGGCAATAACAAGAGAGAAAAAGTCGGCAAAGCCAAAACACAAATTTGGGACAAAAAAAATTGATCCACAAATTATTATTGAGATTGTGGTCGCATTACTTCATTTTCATTAGTGTTTTAAGTACATTGGATTCAACAATTATACTAAAAGTCTCTTCTTCCTCAAACTTCTTGGTTCTTCAATCAATTACGAAGGTCTGATTTTCAGGTATAGCAAGAAGATGTCAATCTTTTACGGGAAAAGTTGGAGAAAGAGACTTTCACCAAGCCAAGCAAAAATTAGGTATTCAAACCTTTATGCACAAGTTACGGCTTCTTCAAAATAAATAAATAAAGTTACATGCCAAAATAGTTTCAATTTCGATAGGAAGAATCAGAAAAGACATTGCACTAAATCAAGTTTGGCAGTAGAAAACCCTAGTTGTCAGGAGGATCCCGACGAATTACAAAGTTTGTTTCTTCAAACCTCTGCTTACTTCACTTTTCTGTTTGATATCTAACATGCATTTTGAAGGTTTGGGTTTTTCTTGATCAATGGAGACTGAATCTGGCTCTAAAGTTTCTTAATAATCCCATGGGATTATACATTGAGAGCTCAAATAAGTCTCATTTCCAAATGCGATTTGTTCTGAAGTTTCTTAGTATAGCCACTTGTGGCTAAGAGAAAGTAAGCAACACCTTGTTTTGTAGTATACGTCGGGCTTCGCTTGAAGAAACAACATCCAAGAGTTTACCATTGGCCTGAAGAATGGTATGTTTGAAATCACAGTTTACTTAGCTATCGTTGCTCTTTCTCTATCTCCATTGCTATGTTTTGCCTATTGTAATATGAGAATGTGTTCTATATAATGTGTGGATTTTTTTAGTTAGCCTTTGGTAATGTGGTCATTACTTATTAATTAACAGAAAAATTGATATTGTTGATGGAGATTGTGAATAATACTTATTAACAGAAGATTCTATTCCAGTAACTTCCATTAAAAACTGAAGTTTTATTGTTATTATTATTTTCCCCCAAACCTTTTTTAATGCTTGTTGTTCTTAATATATGTACGTCATTGACAAGTATAATTGGTCTTGTCAGCAATGCTCTTATCGAATAATTAAGGATTTATTCTAAAAAGCTTCTTAAGACTACTTTGATGGTTAATCACAATATCTATTTGACCAGTATTCAATACTTCTTGAATCATAGGAGTCACGTGTTCATTGTTACCATTAGGTCTTACCATTAGTGGTAAGGTGTATCATGTATAACTATATTCTATTTTTGAGGTAGTGACATCAAGGCAATGAAGATGTATCTGCTTACTGTTTTATAGCTTTAAAAGTTGCAATATAATTTTGCCTTGTTTTTGTATTGATCATTGTTCTCCACTTATTTTATCGTGAGTCATGCATTTGTATACTAAAGTTGAGCTTGGAATCTCAAGAGGAAAGCGTTGGTGTGAATTTGCTCATATTTTTGGTATTCCTTTATCCTTGGGTGGTGGGATTGGGTGTCTAATGAAAAAGGTCAACCTCTTTATGACCAAAAAGGAAGCATTGTGGAGATCAGTGATCGCAAGTAAGTATTAGCTCTCACGTCACCAATGGTGACCTGCTTTGAAAAATCCCATTAGATTAACTATTATTTGGGTAGACCCGTGGCTTTTGAATTCAACTTTTTCAACATTCAACTTTTCTAATATGTTGGTATGAGAATTAAGGAGGCTGAAGTTTATAAATAATCTTGTAGATATGTAGATGACCGATTGAGTTTCTCTCTCACAAACTCTTGTTGACTGACTATTGAAGACAAGGAAGACTTCAATGTCTGGGAGCTCGAAAACAGTGAGAACTTTACGGTTAGATTTTTGTCTAGTTTTTGTTTTGAAATGCCTATAGCTTTTAAAACATTGATGACTATTCTTGTTTTTCATTATTCATAATACTAGACTTTGCCCTTCACAAGAAGAAAAACCTTTGGTTGAAAATTCATGTCATTTGACTTTGTCATATAGATTTCTAACATAAAACTCATAGGTTCGATTCCACAAAGAAAAAAAATCCTTTAGCACGTTGCACTAAATCAAGCTAGGTGGAAGAAAGCCCTATTTGTTGGAGAATCCCGGACTCCCAAAGAGTTATATAGTTTGTTTATTCAAACTTCATCTTACTTCATGTTTCTGTTTGGTATCTAACATCCATTTCGAGGTTTGAGTTTTTCTTGAACAACCGTGGTTGAATCTGGCTCTGAAGTTTTTTATAATCTCATGGTATTCTACATTGGGAGCTCAATAAGTCTCAGTTTCAAATGCAAGATTTGTTGCCAGGGCATTCTCTAGCACCAATAAGCCATATGTGCCTAAGAGAAAGCAACCAACACCTTGTCTTGTCGTATAGGTTGGGCTTTGCCTGAAGAAGCGACATCCAAGAGTTTATCATTGGCCTAAAAAATGGTATGTTTAAAATCACAGTTTACTTAGCTCTCTCACTGCTCTTCTTTGGATAGATAGATTCGTGGCTTACGAATTCAACTTTTGAGAATCAAAGAGGTTGAAATTTGGAAGAAATCTTGTAGATATGAAGATGATCAAATGAATTTATCTCTCACAAACTCTTGTTTACTCTGAAAGATAAGAAAGATTGAAGGTATGAGAGCTCAAAAGCAATGAGAAGAACTTTACTGTTAGATTGTCGATCCCCCGCGCTCATTCTCCAAAATGTTATTCTCAGCATCGTTTTATATTAAAATGATATGGAATTCTGGGCCCCAAAGAAGGCTAAGGTTTTCTTGTAGATTTTTCCTATGAGAGTCTATGCGTATTGCATAATCAAAAGAATAATGTTGCCATTTCAGGTATTAGATGGAACTTATATTAAAGAATATTTGAAGGACGAGATACAAATATGGGAAGCCTTTTGGCAGTCCTTTGGCGGGCGGAGATATATATCATCTTCCTCTTCCTCATTTGTAATCTATGTTTATGATTTCTTGTTTCTTTCTTAAAAAAAAAAGAAAAGAAAAAGAAATTTTACAACTTGTCCACATAACATATATATATATATATAGCTAACTTGAGGACATATCTACAGGAGACAACGATACAAATTCAAATGGCCTTGGGAAGGAGATTCAAACACCAATTACTTTCATTGGATTTGCCTCTGCAAAGCGAAGAAATTCTATAATCTTAGAAATCATTAGCGAAGATGGAGTGATTAATGCTCAAGATATAGATGACCCTTCTTCTCCAATATCTCTACCCCAAGGACCTCAGTCGAACATTTGTCTCGAGCTATGTCGACCGAGCCCCTATCAATGAAGCATAAAATAACATTTTGGGAGCCATGATAAGGTTTTTCTTTTCTTCTATTGGCAACCTTGGCACCAAAAAATCTTAAGCTGCATGCATTTTTCCTTAGAATTCATAGTCTGTGGGTTATTATACTCTGTGAAACATATAATATTATTTAAAATGCAGAGTAGTATAGTTTGGAGTTATAATAATCTGTGTTTGGGGTGTAAAGTATTTCACAGGTTATTATAACACATATTATAATAACCAGTGGGTCAAACAGGCCCTAAAAGATCATTGGAAACATCCTAAGTTGCATGAGTTTTGTCATAAAAGAATCATTAATGCAAGTTTTAAGACCTATATAAGACTTATTTTACTCAAGTGTACATATGCAAAACTTGTTAAAGAATGCAGACCAATCAACTTCACCATAAGGCTCTAAAAGTCATATCTAAAGTCCTTGTTGAACATTTGAAGATAGCTCTCCCTCACACAATCAATAATTATCAATCTGTTTTTTCCTAATGGGATATAAATTCTTAATGCCAACCTTATTGCTAGTGAGCTTTCTTGACTTTTGGAGGTGTTGTTATCAAACTCAACATCGAAAAAGCTTTCAAAAAGGTAGTTTGGTCCGTCCTTTAATACGTTTAACATCGGTTGCTTTTCCTTAGCAAATCACTATCTTTCATTTCTACGTTAATTATTGATTTTTTCTCATCATCTCTTAATTCTCTTTATATTCTCTTTCTCTGTTGATCAACCACTTTCAATAAGTTGATGACACTACTCTTTTTCTCATCAAAAGAGTATCAAAGTTATAAAAAATTTTGAAGTACCTCTTGGTCTCAATGTCAACATAAGCAAAATCTTTGAATGTGGTGTTAAATATCTTTTGAATGGGGTAATCAAACACTGATTCTTATTCTACTGCAAACATCTTCAAATGTTGTCGTGAAGCTCTCATGCATCCAATCCCCCCTCCCAAGTTTCATCAAAGCATTCTATTTTGGTCTCTCAATTTTTGCATGCTAAACCTATTTGAATATGATTGGTTACAAAATAAAAACTATTTTAAAGCAAATCAATAATTTGTAGATCATTCAATTTCTTTAGAACTTGCAGAATATTCAATTTGCAATATAAAGAAATTATGGGTATTGGCTTTTCTTTCCTAAACTTAATTTAGTGAATATACGCAAGCTTCATCTCCATTCCATAAGAATTGTTTTAAAACCACAAAAAAAAAAAAAAAAAAACCACTTTAAATAAATTCAAAAGAAATAACAATATTTAAAATTATCATAAATACTCTAAAAAAGGAGTGATTTTTATTAATATTGTATTTTTTTAAAACTTATTATAAAAATATTGTAATTTTAAAACTATTTATATTAATATTGTTGTTTTTTTTACAGGTGACAGAAGGTAAAAAAACGGAGGATGGTCGTCTCTTGAAGGGATGACCATGTCCAATCTGGCAGATGACCATGTCCAATCTGGCAGATGGTCGAGACGACCATCTCAAAAGTTTAAACAAAATCCACGTCTAGCATAGCGGTTGGACAAAGTTTTAATATACCCACGTTCCTGGGTTCGAGTCCAACCAAATGCAAGTTCTAACATTTCTTTTCTATTTCTTGTTTATTTAGTTCTTTCATTATTCCGTTTTCTGTATTTTTATATTTTCTTTTATTTAAATCAAATAAAATATTTTTAATTTTTAAAATATAGATTATATTGTAATTTATTATCTTATTTGAAAATGTTTTTCTTCTAAAGTATTATCGGAGCAATAAGACAAATTATTAATTTACTTTTAAAAAATAAATTGTAATATAATATTCATTTTACTTAAATTATTAAAAAAATAAGATATCTTATTTGATTTAAATAAAATAAATAGAAGAATGAAAAAATAAAAGAATTATCATTTAAATCAAATAGCAATAAGACATATTTTTCTTTTCTTTTTTCAAATAAAATAACAAAGAATTACCATTTAAATCAAATAAAATAGTAAATTGATAATTTGTCTTATTACTATGATAATGTTTGGAAGAAGAACATTTTCATTTACGTCATTTTAGGTTGATTTTAATTTTTTTTAATATCTTAAGTAAATTGTAATTTATTTTTTTTAATATCTTAAGTAAATTGTAATTTATTATTTTTTTATTATATTTTAACATTTTAAGTAAATTGAATATTATATAAAAAAAATGTTAAACTTGCATTTGGTTGGACTCAAACCCAAGAAACATGTGGTATATTAAAAAGTTATCCAACCGCTATGCCAGACATGAAACTTTTGAGATCCAGATTGGACACGATCGTCTTCAAGAGACGACTCATCATCCGTTTTTTTGACCTTATGCCACCTGTAAAAAAACAACAATATTAATATAAATAGTTTTAAAATTATAATATTTTTATAATAAATTTTAAAAAATACAATATTAATAAAAATCACCCTAAAAAAGAGTATATCTCACATCTCTAATGAATTAATTATCGTGAGGTTTGCAGTTTGAATCCCTCAACTCCTATAATATTAAAAAAGTATCATAAATACTTTTATATATATATATACACACATATATTTATTTTAAATGTACTAATATTTGTTTCGAAATCCATTAAAAAAGTCTAAACAAATATTCGTTTCTAGATAATAAAACAATAAATGGACCAAAAAAACAAAAGAAAAAGAAAAAGATAATCATGTAATTCGTAGATTAAGGTGAAAATGACCTGGATTTATTAATATCCCTGCTGTTGACAGCTGGATGTTTGACCGGTATTGACCATGTACCAGGTCAAATCTATTTTCTTTACTTGGTCAACCGCTCGCAAACTATATATATACGTTACCTACCCCAAACCTCAACCTTCCAATTCACGAGCAGCGCTCCCTTCCGATCCGACGATGCAGAATCTTGTTTCTATGAATATGAAGATTATTTGTACTGATCGGAAAAAAGAGCCACTAGATAGAAAATCTGTCATTGATCTGATCAACCGCCTCTCAATCGCATTGCCGAAGGAAAGAAAATGCAGAGGGAGAATCTAGTGATCTGTTCGAAAGAGACGCTGATTTATACGGCGATATTTATCTTTTCTGTCGTTGATCATGGCCTCAACTGTGTGAAATCGGACGAAAGAATCTTGGCCTGAACCGTTTTAGGGCATAAATGCAAGACGGAGAAGCCAATTGTCAATTTAGATCTTCAGGTACGATGTCGATTTAATAGCGTCATTGAATATTTTTCAGGCTTAGGGCAAAGCCGATTTGTCAATCGGTTCAGAGGAAGATTGAAGAACCATACGGTGATAGAAGAAGAAGAAGAATATTGGAAAACACGGCAGTGATTATATTCCGGCGACAACGAAAGAAAAGAAATTAGTGAAACCAGAAACACAGATTGATCCGCAAATTTTTAAAAATGGAAAAAGAAAAAGGAAAATTGATCGACAAATTGTCAGGATCGAAGCCACATTAGTTCGTCAAACTTCTTGGTCTCTTCCAATCAATTGTGAAGGTTTGATTTCCAGGTGCAATGACAATGCTAGAGCCTAGAAGATATCAATATTTTATTTAAAATATGAAATGGAAATTCGTACGGTGCATATGTTAGGTATTTAAACCCTATAAAAAAGTTACCAATATTTAAATTAAATAAATAAACGTAAAGTTACGTGCCAAAAAGTTTTGGCGCCGACCCAGTTATGCTACTATATAAAAAAGTTGCTATTTGGCGGCAGCGGCAACCAAATTCGAAGAATCGGGAAAGCAAGAGCGACGTAGCACCAAATCAAGCTTGGCGGAAGGAAAAAACCCTAATCGTCAGGATCTTAGCAAGTTACCGAGTTTGTTTCTTCAAACTTCAGCTTCATTTCACTTTTCTATTTGTTATTTAACAATCCATTTCGAGGTTTTGTGGTTTCCTTGATCGATGGCGACTGAATCTTCCGCCGAAGTTTCTTCTAATCCCGTGGTATCATACATTGGGAGCTCGATAAGTCTGATTTCCAAATGCGAGATTCGTTACGAAGGCATTCTTTACCACCTCAACATTCAAGAGTCTACCATTGGCCTGACGAATGGTATGTACGAAATCGCAATATCCTAAGCGCTCTTCGCTTCCAGTGCTCTAGCTATCTCCATGGCTCTGTTTCTTCTTATTGTAATTTGAATGTTCTCTATGAAATAAACATGTTCTCTGTAATGTACTGAAAACTTTCTATTCCTGTCGTTGTTGGGAAATGTATGGTCATTACTTGTTAACAGAATAGTTGGTATCGTGAATGGAGATAGTATTACTTCATTTCAGTTTTTGTTAGTAACGCGAATTTCTTAAGATATTTATTAGAACGGTATTTGATACTTAAATATTAAGAGTCACAGCGTTTATTGTTACAGTTAGGTCTTATGGGACAGAAGGACGAAAGATTGATGACCCACAGATCCTTCCAAGTGATAAGGTGTATGAGTATATTCTGTTTCGAGGCAGTGACATCAAGGTATGGGGATGTGCATGATCATATTTGGCCAATGCATGATCATATTAGGCCAATTACATTTCCATCTCATCATTCCTTATTAGGCCAATGCAGGATCATATTTGATTCAGAGCTTTAATTTAAAATATAATGTTGCCTCGTTCTGGTATATATCACTTTTCCCCTTCTCACTCGATTTAAATTTCAAGCTTGAACTTTAAAAGGAAAACATTAGAGTGAACTTGCTTTGCACATGTTTGTGACTTTCACCATAGTTGTTATTACTGTTACTGTTAGTACCATTGTAATATAGAAGTCCAATACATGTAGAAATCTATTAGTAGCAACAATTGTAACCATCATACACAGAGGATAAGACATCCATTTGGGATCATCAGTTCAGTTGAGTGTTCTACTGGTTGTAGTTTCTTAATGGAGAAAGAGAGAGAAAAAAAGATATTTGACTAGGCTGCGATGAAATAGGCGTGATATAGAAATATGCATGTTTTTCTTCCCACGATTGCAGCATCAAAGACAGTCATCTAAACATTTGATAAGTTGGTGATTGTTATAATTCATTACTGTTATAAATGCATTATATCACAAGTTTCTGTTGCAAGTTTAAAACATTCTCTTCTTCCTTTTCTTCTTCTTCCAAGTAAAATATTTATACAATAAATCTATGTTTAAAGAAATTTCCTAACATTACCTTCCACGTCAAAGAAAACTGAAATACTTATCTCTATCTACTTCAGTGTCTTATCCTTCTAACAGAAAGACAAGATATCACGAATATAAAAAAACATAGAAATACAAGATGTCAAGCCATGATATTGATATACTGTTCAATTTTTGACCTCCCTTTAGTGTTCTATCACAAGTTTTGTTGCATTCCTCTTCCTCCATCCTTTTATCTCCAAATTGGAGAGCTTACTTTTAATCTTTTCTTTTTCCTTTTTTTCTTTTTGGTCTGTACCGTTGAGTTCCTTTACCTTTTGTATGCATCCCTTGCATTGATGTATGATGCCATTTAGAAAAAAGAAATAAAAATATTAGAGTGGCTGGCGTTTTTGACTTAGTATTCAAGAGTGCATGGGTTCAAGTCTAGGTAAGTACAATTTATTTTTTTAAAAAAATTAGGCACTCAAATTTCCTTACACAGTAGCCTTAGACCTCAGTGTTACCTAAATGAAGCTTCGTTAGAGGTTCACATTTAGTTTTAAAATTCTTTTTGAATTTTCAGAAAGTTGTTTATATAACAGAGACAAGAAACATGGTATTAGATGCATGAAAGCAATGGAATTTGTGGCATCTTTCTCTTCTAATTTTAGTAAATGAGGTCCTGATACAACCCTGAGCTTTGACAGACAGTAAATTAAAAAAGGTTTCAGCATCCCCCCAGTTTCTCCTCTGACTTTGTGGGTTTGGATCTTAAGGTAGAGCTTCTCTAGGAACTGCTCAGAGGTGCCAAACTGTTCTTAGGTCATGAGATCACATTCCCGTTTATTTCTCAATGTCAGCTATGCTACATCTCCGTCTACCTTAATCTATTTCCACCTGCTACGATAATGATTTTGCAGTTGTAAAAAAAAAAAAATCAATATTAACACTGCATGTTTAAAGGGGTATGTGAACGTTATTCTGCAAGTTTTTGCTGTACATTTTTTTAACTAATACTACTTGATTTAGTTCGAATCCTATTTAGAAAGTGTTTTTTTATTATAACAGAATTTGCAACTTCAGCCCTCCTCATTTGCTGAAACAGACCAGCAGATTCAAGATGGCTCTGCTACGATCCAGGTACTCTTGTTTGACTAGTATATAAAGAATTAGCACAACTTTTCGTGAAAAAGAAAATCTCATTTAGCTTTTCCCCTGCAGTCAAATCACACTGGGTTCTCAACCTCACCACAGTATACTTCAGTTGGACGTGAAACATTGACCGTCTCCAAACAGTGCCAGGATACTCTGGCTTTTAATAATGGACAGTATCCTAGCAGGTTGTCTTCTCATCAATCTGTAACTTCAGGTAACAATATATATAGTTATTCATTGCCCATACAAAGTACTGGTTCTCTGTCATTTTCTGTGCCGGAGCAGTAGCCCAGAAAAGGAAAAGGAAAACAATGGGGAATCACTTTATATTTCCTTGTCTCTGAAGTACTTTGTCATTTCAATTGGCAACAGAGAACCGGTTCTCTGTCTGTTCTGAATACTTCACCTTCTATTTCAGGTTCAGGTCCACTGCTTACATTGCCTGCGTCTTCATTAACTCCTTATCAATTATCACAGTCTGGCGCAGACGTGCTGTCCTCCACAAAGAAACTGTGTGTTGATGCAAGGAACTTGGATGCTTCTACACATTTTCCTTGTAATTCTTCGGTATCAATTGCTACTTTTGAACATCAAGCACCCTCGTTTCCATCTCTGAGAGTGACACCTGCTCAACAGGTTTTGTGCTTTATACAGTTTCCTAAATTTAGTTTAACCACATCATTGGGTCCATTGCTTACATTGCCCGCATCTTCATTATCTCCTTATCAATAACTTTTTGAGCTCTTTGAATAGTGTTTTCTTCTAACAATTAAATATGAAGTCTAGACCATACTTAAACAGTAGCTGGTGGTATTTGGTATAACCTAAAAGGTATTTTTGGTTAGATGTGTGAAGCATAGGGCTTGTAATAATTCCCTTTCTTTTGATTCGATCGTTTTTTGCTTTGGTAACGGATGCCTACTAAATGAAAAAAAGAGGAGGACTTGTATGCATGCTACTTAACAAACTTGTTTAAATATGATATCTGATAATTTGATAATACATGATACTTGAAGAGCTTGTATCAAAATAATAAAACTTAAGCATGATGCAATCATAGGATCTAAAGCAAATATTTGAAAAGATGATAATTCAGATATGCAAGAGTACCATTGAAGGGGAAGCCTTTCCTCTTTGCCTCTAGGCTTGTGTAGGGGTTAAACATGAAATGCATTATCCTTTAAATTTTATCACCAGGCATGAAAAATGTGCAAGTGTTTCTTTCTATCAGATTATAATACTTCTTTGGTGCTTCCGTTTTAAATCCTTGTATCGTGGCCACCAAGAACTTTAAATTCTAAATTGTTGTAGTCCTAAGAGTAGTTTATCTACATTGTTGTTGTCTCAATACTCTTCAAATTGTAGTTCACAGAAGAATTTGATTTTCAAGCCATGAATGAGAAGTTCAAGAAGAATGGGGAGGGGAGACTTTGGGCGACACCTAGTGCTAAGGTATGGCTTGAAATAATATCATACATTTCATTCTTTATATTGGTATTAATTAATTTTCTCTTCTCTTGGTTTTCTTTTTTCAGCCTGCATATAACAAGGATGAGTTCTTCGATACAATTTCCTGCCATTCTCTTGAACGTGGATCGAGGAATGGACACAACCGGTTCTCTAGGCCAATGCAGTTTGACTCTCAGGTTTTGTCGTTTTGTTTTTCTGATATATTTCTGTTTTGATGGAAGATAAGCTAAGAAGCATAGATATGTGATAGATATGAGGACAGAGATATGACACAAACATAGACATATCATTTTTTAAAAATTTTGGACAGGGACACGAAAAAGACACGTTTATTAAAATATACATTTTTATAAAATAAGAAAATTAAGTCAATAAGTTTGTGCATTTATATGCTTAAAAAATGAGTATGATATATTTCGTTCCAGAAGATGTATTATTTACGTGTCTATTTAGTATACTCAACAAGTGTTGATTACATATCAACAAATGTTGGACCTATATTGACTTTATACAACTAATATCTAACCTACCTTTATTGTGCTAATATGTGTTCGATACATGTCTAACAAGCGTTGGAGTATCCAAGTGTCCGATACATGTGCGTATTCAAACATGCTAGCCAAAGAAAAGTATCCTTATAAATTGAACTGTTTCTTAGAAATAAAACGGGCTTTTGCAGGCAAGCGGTGACCTTCCACAAATGGGCGGCAATGTTGGCTATGGCGTTAGTCGTGGTGAGAATTTCTGGGGCTCAAATAACTTGGAACGGGGATACAATTATGATGGGAGAGGGCTTGAAAGGAGCATGCCATTCTGAATTCTTAGCATCTTGTTTGTGTGGCCCTACTGCTATTGAATTGACATATGCACTGTACTTATTTTCTTCACCATCTTCACCTGTTGCACATTGGGTTGGGTAGATTATTTTTTTTGGTACAATAGAGATTAGGGAGATTCGAACCACAGATTTTATGGTCGTTAACATATTCAATATGCCAGTTGAGTTATGCTCTCTTTGGCGGGTTGGGTAGACTTTTGTAATTGAAAACATATATTTGATGCATGCATGCATAATTTTTATGTATATCCTATGAAAAATCTTCTGCTTGCGTGGTTCATTCATGAACAACCTTCTGTTTTGAACGTTGCCTTTTTATTTCAAAGTTCTTGAGACGGAAAGAACAATGATTGGTGGCCTATTTTGGTCTTAATTTGTTTTTGGTTTTCTGTTTTAGAAAATTAAGTTTATAAATGCTACTTAAATCTTTAGTTTTCTTGCTTTATTACCTACTTATCCTACTTCCAAACCCATTCCAAAATTTGAAAACTGAAAAAAAGTAATTTTTCTGGTTTGAAATTTGGCGTACAATTCAAATGTGCTTTTAGAAAAGTGAAAAGTTTACTAATAAAACAAGCATAGTTTTCAAATTTTAAAAAACAGTGTTTGCGGACTGATTCTTTGTTAATTTCTTCTTTAGGTTGGTTTTTTTTTTTTTTAACTTTTTACTAAATTTTTAAAAAATATGGAAGTTTGATAATTTTTTTTCTTAGATTTTTATAATTGATTTTCAAATTTTATTTTTTAAAAAAATGTTTAGGAAGTGGTCATCAAAATTTTGTTTTGTATTTTTAAACCTGGCCAAGAGTTTAAAAATGCTTTTTTAGAAAGTAAACTATATAACAATTAATTTTTTTTCTTACTGTCTATGACTTGCTGGGTTGTGACCTAATTTTCTGATCAGACAACTTTCCAGATCGAATCCACTTTCCTTTCTTCCTTGTGATGTGAGCATGCCTGCTTATTTAAATTACATGTTTGAATTTGATATTGGTCATGGCAGGCTTGCAACTTGGAATCCTTATTTAATCTCTACTTGCAAGTTGCAACTGGCCAGAAAATCTCATCATCAACTTTCAGCTGGTGCGGCCTATTCTTTATTAATCACTCTCTTCTCTCTAATTTTCAACTGGTGCAGATAAAAATGTTTTACTCAGATAATGAGCTTATAACTATAATAATATCTCCCTAAATCTAAAATTTGATATTTTTTTGTTTTTTTAACGATTTTTTTTTGTCGAAGATTTACAAGTTAAATTATGGATTTGGCTTTATGATTTTAAAAATTATAATTTAGCCTCTGGGCTGTGTTTTAACTTGACCCTTGTGATTTGAAAAATTTCAATTTGACCCCTATAACTTAGTCAAACACCATAAATTATCCCTTATCGTTATTATATTGCCATTTTTTTAAAAAAATGTGGAAATGAAATAATGTTATCTATGAATTGGGCTATGTTTCAATTGCTCTAGTGAATCTTCAGGTGAGTAAAAGAGTAGGGATCAAATGAAACTTTTAAAACTACAGTAACCATGGGAAGATATATATGGAGATAAGGGGGCCGGCCTCCTTAAAAATTTTAAATTTAGTACCCTATAGTATATAACGGTTTGATTTAAAAAAATAACAACATATACTTATAATTTTGTGTAATGCATCTTAGGAAAAGAAACATTTTGATGTCCCGGTGACAACACTTTATTTAATACCATCAATGCTCATCAATGCTCAGGTTTAAATTTTGGTTGCATTTTTTTCTCTTTTTTATACATTGCTTTGTTTTTTGGTTTTTAATATATTTATTTCTTTTTTTCCCTTTTTTATACATCACTTTGGTTTTTGGTTTTTAATATATTTATTTCTTTTATGTATAAATTTATTGAAGGTTACTTTTTTTTGTTGATAATATATTCAAGGTTACTAGTTTTATAAATTCTATAAAAAAATTAAATATTATATTTTTATTTCCTTTTATGTATAAGTTTATTCAAGTTTACTAGTTTTATTTATTCTATAAAAAAATTAAATATTATATTCTTATAACATTCAATATATATTTTTTTAATTTAACGATTTATTAGACACAAAATTGAATACCTTTAAAGTCTAAAGGCCTATCAGATACATTTAAAGTTTAAACACTTATTATATACTTTTTATAATTCAAACTTAGTTAGGAAGTCTTTTGTACTCCTATCTATTCTTATTGTCGACCTTTTGATGAATTTTTTTATTATATTTATTAAATAATAATTTATCGCCCCTCAACATTAGTATTTGGGTCTGCCCTTAACTAAATTGAAATAAAAGCTAAATACTTTTTTAAAACAATGAGACTAAATTGAAATAAGCCCAAATCAAATTAACCAAATTTATATTAGTTTATTTGTTTTTCTTAAATTAATACTTATGCCAAGTCATATTCATATTTTTAGGAAGGGAAACATTGCAAATATGAGAAAGGATATTAATACATTTCAATTTTGAGATGAAGATAACAAATCATAAATGTTTGTTTTGTGGGGGGTACTATACAAATAAATTAGAAGAGAGTGGGGATTTGGGGCATTTTCTTTATTGACCATCGAATAAATGCAGGAAAAAAAGAAGAAGAAATTATTTTGATGATGTTATGGTATAGTATAATATAACTTGTCATCCAATTTGTGCATGTATTTAACTGGGCCCATTGACGTGGCTCCTCCTTCCAATGGCGGCCGAGCCAATGATGGAGCCTCCATTAATGAGAGCCAATAAGGCCGCGCCAACAAATATTCCGTCTTTGACCACATAGCATTCTCCTTCCACCCATCCCTTCCCATACTCTTGTCTCCTGCTCATGCTGGTTGCTCCACTCATCATTACCACCGCAATTCCGAAGCTCACCCTGGTATTTCATTTTATTTACCATTTTAGCCTCTCTTTATTTTTCTTTTAAGCTAAATAGAGGTTAAATTATAGCTTTCGTTTAGTCCATGAACTTATAGGGGTTGTTTGGAGTATTAAGTGGATTATAATAACGTGAGTTATGATAATCTGTAGGTTATAATAGTCTATAGAGTTATATAATTTATTTTTAGAATGCAAAGTTATTTATTTTGGATTATAATAGTCTGTTGTGTGTTAGGTATAGAATATTCCATAAACTATTATAACACAAGTTATTATAACCTCTATCTCAAATAGATTCTCAAACTTTTAAATTTGTGTTAGATTTGGTTCCTGAACTTTAAAAAATGTTAGATATAAGTTTCTAAACTTTTAATTTTGTGTCTAATATGTTATTGATATATTAATTTTTTTTAAAACTAATTGTTTTATTAGATATAAAATTGACTTTCATGTCTAATGAAAATTTTGAATTTTGAATTTTGTGTCTGTCTAGTTGGTCCATGATTTTTTTAAAAAAATTTAAATAGGTCAAAGATCTATTACACACAAAATTGAAAGTTTATGGATTTATTGGACACAAAATTGAAAATTTAAGAATTTATTAAATACATTTAAATGTTTTGAGATTAAATAGACACAAATCTAAAAATTTTAGCACTATACTTCAATCCTAAATATATGTTTTAATTCTGGATTGTTTGAGTGTTTTTTCAATTTGGTACATATTGTTATTTCAAAGCTTTTATTTAGTTCCTTATGTTTATAATATTTTTCAATTATACTCGTCTTGTTAATGAATGTTGAAATTGGTTGATTATGATACTTATTGGATGGTAAGAGATTTACAAGAGAAATTAGACCACCTAAAGAGCAATAAATTTCTAATCCATTCTCTAATATATATTTTTTTGGCCTAATTCATTATCTAAATTTCTCCTACTCACCAAGTATCTTGTTGTGTGAGCTTATCATTTATTAATTTAAACATTCACCCATAGAAAGAATATAATTGAAGATATTAAAATACAAGTGACTGAATTGAAAAATAATAAAAATAGATCAAAACATGTATTTTTTAATACTCTAATTAATGTCTCTATAAGACTATTTGTTTGTATAAAAAAAAATATGCCATGTTTTACATTTTCTTTTAACAATAAATAGTGTAAGTTTTTCAAAATTATAGGAAAAATAGAGTAATTTGAAAAGTTATTTGAATTGTATGAGTCTATGACATACTATTTAAAAAAGAGAGAACGTTTAAAAGGAAATTTGGAGAAAGTTGAAAGATTCATTTTCCTTGAATAATTATGAAACTATCTTTTATCACCATTTCAAAATTCGTTATGGTTCTAAAGATAAGTTTTAAAATTACTATTTATTTATATCCTTGTTTTTTCCCTTTAAAAAATTACTTATATTTTTCTTTATGAAAAGGAAATTACTTTATTCTTCTAATAATTCTCATGTACTATTATCATTTTATTATTATTAATACTAATGTTATTTTGTAATTTACTAGGTCTTGGATCCTATGTATAGGAATCCGAACCACCTCAAAGCTGGCCACGTTCTTTAGCATATTATTTTTTTGATCATCTCTCTAAATGCCAATTCAAACCATCTTGATTTTGCAGAAAAATTCAAAAAAACAATCCTGAATTCATATCACTGCTATTCATTTTAAAATTCATATGTTGATTTTTCACAAACTTCTTTCTGGAAAGTGTCTAAAAAATTGAGCACAGTTACAATAAATACCAAACAATATTTATATTTTCAGGTTTTTTTTTTTTTAGGTTACTCATTACTAATGGGTTAAAATATCATTTTGGTTCTTATACTTTTAGCATTAAATTTGATCTCTACTATTAGTTTATCATTAATTTTTCTTTAAAAAAATAGTCTTTATTAATTTTTCCTCTACAAATTTTGAAAGTATGTTCACATTGTATCTTTTATTGTATTGAATGTATTACTATTATTTAACCAATTTTGATTAAAATTAATTTCAAACTTAGTGACCAATTTTAAGGTTTATTGAAAGTAAAGAGACTAAAATTAGATATTTGAAAACATAGGAATAAAAAATAGAACAATGCTAACATAGATGGACAAAAATTATATTTTAACCTTATTAATTTCATTTTCGAACTCAAAATTTTCCCGAACTGAACTGAAAAATACAGAAAAATAAAAGATTAATATGAAGAAACAATTACCGACCAGGAGATGAGAAGGGTGGTTGAAAGCAGAGGCCTTTTGACACTGCAACTCTTTCTATTCTCCTTGGGCCAATAGCTATGGCAGATTATGGTGTTTCCGATGATCTGAGCCATTATTAAACAGACCAAACCTGCGACTCCCAATTTGAATGCTTCACTTTCAGGCAGAAAACAGAATCTGCCGTTCAATTTCAGGTCCTTTTTCTACGACAGATTCCGATTTAATTTGATGTTTCTGGAAATTTTTGTATGAAAAATCAAAATTGCAAATGAGAAAGAAAGTGAAAATAAACTTACTTTTGCTCTGTTGAATTCAGCAGCCATACATGATGCGAAGGAGGCGAGGGTGAGGATGGCGACAATGGAAAAGCTTATCACGAAACTGGATGGAGGCTTTTCCATGGCGGCTAGAAGATCGAAGAACGAAGAAGAAGTGGGAGTTTGTTTAAATCATGGAATTGGAAAGGGAAAGGCTATTAGAGGTTAGTGGTGAAAAATCATCATTTTCGCTCTTGACTTGTGAAATTTGAGACTTTCTTTGAGTCAAATCTCTCGTTTTTCATCTTCATCACTGTTCAAATACAGAGGAAGGGGGAAAATTGAAGCAGATATTATAATTTAAATTAACGATTTTTGTTTTTTTTGAATATCTAACCTTTAATTAGAGAGACAAGTAATGTCGTTAACCAATTAAGTGAGCACTTAATTAGGTGGTGGACTCAGAATATTTGACAATAATTTATTTGTTTTTCTAACTTGAAGGGTACGCCCTTCCCTCAGATACCGGTTTACCTGAAACTTATCAAACACAGGAAAAGGATTGAAATTCCACCATATGAAAAGCCAATGGAAAACTAGGAAGAGGGAAAGAGAGAGAGAGAGAAAAGTATTGAAATTCCACCATATGAAAAGCCAATAGAAAGGGAAGGGGAGAGATAAGAGAAAGAGAGTTGACCTGACCTGTTGTAGGAGGGAGCCAGGTTTAGTGAGGGACCCAGCTGACTGATGACTTTAAAGAAATGGGTTTTCATGGAAGAATGGAATAATGAAAGCCTTGGGACATCAGATTCTCAAATAAATTAGGAAGCTTCAACTTCAAATGTTTCTTCTTCTTGGAAAGTTCCTCAAAGATGCCTCACCCTCCTCCCCTCTTTTCCCACTTCCATTTAGTTGTCCACTTTACAAATTTGACATACCGTCTTTTTGTTCAACAACATGTGAGGGTGATGCATATTTGAACCACTGCCTCTTGATTGAGAGTATATGGTTTAACTAGTTATGCTGAAGTTGATAATTTGAGATACTGAGTCAGTAGCAAGAGCTACGCTTTCACACATGGACTTACATGTACATGTATTCAATGCATAATACATACATCCTTTTCCTAATCTTTCTGCAAGTGGAGATGCTTGCTTGTATTTGTCCCTTTCAAACCAATGAACCAAGATTATAACATGAGAGAGTAAGAGTCAAAGATTTTCAAGCAAGAGAATTACTAATTATTTTTGGGACCAATAATCATCTATGCCTTGCAGTAAATACCAAGTACCAACCATGAAAATGAAATGAAAGAGTGTGACTTAACTTTGTCAACCTGAACTTGAGCATAGTTCAACTGGTTAAGGCACATGCACTCGACTAAGAGGCCGAAAGTTTGAATCCTCCCGCCTCACTTGTTGTTGAAGTAAAAAAAAAAAGTGTGACTTAAATTTTGATTTTGTTCTTATTCTCTAAAAATTAGGTTAAATATTTCTAAATTTAAAGTAGATTCTATGTTGAAAAGATGATTTCTACAATCAAATAGCCTTTTGATTTCTTAGAAGATTTCTATGTACAAACCCATCTTAGTTTTGTCCAAACCTCTATGAAGTACACTATTCTTTATATCATTGTCAGATTGTACATCAAATGCATAAACATTTCCTTGATTACAAACACCATGTGATATTATTCCCAAATTACATCAATTTCTCTTCCTCTTAAGAGTTTCAAGGACAGATTGTGCAGTGCAATAAGCAATAGCCTGAACAGTGACCATTGGATTCACTCCCAAAGCAGTTGGAAAAACACTGGAATCAGCAATGAAGAGCCCCTCCACTTCCCATGTCTCCCCTCTCTGATTCACCACAGAATCCTTCGCTCCAATTCCCATTCTGCAACTCCCCATTTGGTGAGCTGAACAGATTGGCGTCATCAAATCCTTCAATGGCCTCGAACTTTCCTCTTTCACAAACTTCTCATACTCACGATAACTCACTTTCTTCACATTTATGCTTCTTCCCTTGTTATGGTGGGTTCCTATTTCCTCTGCCCCAGCTGCTGCCAAAATCCTCAAAGCCTTCTCCAGTCCTTTCTGTAGATTCTCTTCATCCACATCATCCATTTTGTAGCTGAATGAGCTTGGAGATTTGATTGTTCCTGACCCTTTGTCTCTTGCCAATGCAAATAAATGGGCTGTCCTTGAAAATTTGCACATTCTTTGTTTGATATTTGCTCCAGACAGCCATGGCATTAAGATTGAGAAGAGTCCTGGGTGCAATGCTGGTGTCTGAATTATTACTCCTACTCCATATCCAGGTTCTTGATCTGGTTCTGACCTTATGTTGCACATGGCTGTCATTATCCCACCTTCATAGCTTTTCTTGTCTTCCTCTGGCCATGATTTATCTGTAAAGGAGTATAATTATCCTTCATTGTTGCCAAACTGAACATAGTTTAACAGTAAGTAATTGACATGTACCAAGAGGAGGTCAATAGTTTGAAACCCGCCACCCTCAAATGTTGTTGAACTAAAAAAAAAGGGGAGAACTTGAGTGTGTGTTTTGCTTTTGCATGCCTTTTAAGTGAATGTGGATGACAAAGTATATGTTTTCGAAAAAATGGTAGTGTTTGATTTAAGATTTAAAGAATGGTAAAAAGTGTTTCGGACTAATTAAAAACGATTTGTAGAATTTTCGATAAACATAAGTAGGTTAGAGAAAGTATATAACTAATTTTCATTCAAGAGTGCTTAATTTCATGAAGGTTATATATTATAAGTTTAGTCCTTGAACTTTTAAGTTTGTGTCTAAAAATCCCTGAACTTTAAAAAGTGTATATTAGGTCTTTAAACTTTCAATTTTTTGTTTAATAGGTCCCTTAACTTTTAATTTTGTATCTAATAAGTCTTTGACTTATTCAAAATTTTTAAAAATTAATTGATCTATTAGACATAAAATTGAATTTTAGGTTCAATAGGACTATAAACTTTCACTTTTGTGTTTAAATAGACCTATAAATTTTAAAAAATGTCGAATAGTTTCTTGACCTATCAAACACAAAATAAAAAAAATTGAGGAATATACCGGACACAAAGTTGAAAGTTTAAGAATCTATTACACTTTTAAAGTTTAAGGACCTATTAGACACAAAATTGAAAGTTTAATGACGTTTTGGACACCAAAGTGAGAGTTTAAGGACCTAACCTATTAGACACTTTTTAAAATCCAAGGACCACAAACATGAAAGTTTTTAGAGATTAAACTTCTAACTTAACCTTTAATAAATATTTCACTTAATAAAAATACTATTTTTAGAAGACAGGTCAAAACATGCTAATTCTAGCCAGTTTTTGGAATCAAATACCATATCGTAATGCTTGTGTTAGGCTATTTTTTTTGGTAGAAATATGATGTTATCAATCATCACATACCAGTTTCTGCAGGGAAATAGCCCCACGCCATAGTTACAGGATGAAGATGCAAGTTTTTGCCAATATTTGGGTTCCTCAAGCCGCTTCTTTTCAACAATGGAGGAGTACTGAGAGCCCCACATGCTACTATAGTCACCTTGGACTCAACCAAGCACATCTGTTTAGCTCCCGTTCCACAAGCGAACTCGAACGCAACACCTTTCGCTCTGTTGCGTTCGCTCCCGTCTTTCTTCTCCGTCCTGATATTAATGGCTTCGCAGCCAGGAAGTATCACGCCATTTCCCGACCTCACCAAGTCCACAAGCCATGTCTCTGCAGTGCCCTTCTTTCTCCCATCTTTGCAGCCAAGACAGCACCAGCCACAGTAATGATCAGAAGTTGAATTTCTAGGAATATTGATAACATGGTAACCCAATTCCTGACACCCTTTTCTTAAAACTGCATTGTTAAAGCCTTCATTGTCAATTTCTGATTGAACTCCCATTTTCTTACACACAACTTCCATTGCTTCTTTGTACAAATTGCTGCTGAAAAGCTCCAATTCATACTCATCTGACCATTCCCTTGTTACATGGCTTGGTGTTTGAATTGAAGCTGACCAATTGACTGTTGAGCCTCCACCAACAGTAGAGCCTGCAAGTACAAGCACATTCATGTTATCAGTGGCTACTAAGCCACTTGATAGGTACATTTCTTCCATGGCTTGTCCTTCAAGGAGTGACAGATTTGTTCTTGCACAGTAGCTTCCTTTCTCTAATACAAGCACTTTGTACCCTGCATTTGCCAGCACTCCAGCCGCTACTCCGCCGCCCGACCCGGACCCGACGACTACCGCATCGCACTTGATAATCATTGAAGGGCTGGAAGCTTTGGTCATTGGGGAAAGAAGAGTGACTGGAAATCCAAACTTTCTAAGTGCTTCTGCTGCTACTTGTTGGTGTTCGAGATTGACAATGCCTTTGAATAGAGGTCCGTAAAGCTCTTCTTCATATTCATCATCTTCTCTAAATCTGCCATTTTCTTTCAGGTTTGATGCTTCTGAATGCTGCTTTGTTTTGGCTTTGAATTCTGGGTCAGCTCCGGGGTAGTCAATTGCTTGCCATGATATGTTGTTCGTTTTATCATCAACCTGATCCAGCCGTGGAGCAAAAAAGAATTTCATGGGGTAAAGTTTTATGTGCAGTTTCTTTATCTATCTATCCATCTATGTGTGTATTTGTAGAAAAATTGCAAAATATTATCTATCTATCTATCTATCCATCTATGTGTGTATATATTTTTTGAAACAATCTATCTATATATATATATTGGTGGTTAAATTACAAGTTTAGCCTAATAATTTTTTAAGTTTGTATTAAAGGGTTTCTAAACTTTAAAAAATGTATCCCTGAACTTTTAATTTTGTTTCTAATAGATCCCTAAACTTTCAATTTTGTGTCTAATAGATCGCTAACATATTTGAAATTTTAAAAAATTAACTTATCTATTTAATATGAAATTGAGTTTTGTGACTAATATGACCTAAAACTTGTAATTTTGTGCTTGTCCATAAATTTGAATAGATCAATAACTTATTAGATACATTACTTATTAGACAGTTTTTAAAGTTCAGACATTTATTGGATAAAACTAAAAATTTGAGGACCTATTATATAAGTTTAGAGACTAAACTTATAATTTAACTATGTTGAATTATAACAAACTAAGAACTAGGCAATTGGTTTCATCCTCGTTGATAAATTGAAAAACCATGTCCCACAATCATGAGTTGACTTAGTAGCCCTTAGGATAAAGACGTGAGGATAGAATTTAAGAGGAGCCCAAGGAGGCGATCTGATCTCTCACTTGAAGAAAGATAGCCTATCTATAGAAAAAAGGTGCAATGATGAGAAAGATCTTTTTTCATTGTAACGCTAAGGTGGACAAGACCTTACAACTAGAAAAGGGGGCAAAATCACAAGTTATCTTTAGAAAATTGGGATCTCCTTTCTGATCCTCCTTTCATCACATTGGGGCAGAAGATGAGTTGGGAGTTTCATCGAGATTACTATCACTCGTCCTAACCTCTCATATGTTGTGGGGATTGGTTGTCAATGTATGTTATGCTAGACTATGGAAAAAATAAAAAGCTTAGAAGGAATTAATTGAATTTATGGTGGTGGTCACATACTTAGGATTTCACTCGAACTCTCGAAGAAAAAAAAACCCTACACAACACATCTTCGAACTTTATTAATAAAAGTATAATGCCAAAAGTATTTTTAATGGTCATTTTAATATATGAAAATGGTTTAATAAAGAAAATCTGAGTGTGCTTTCGGTCCAAGAGGTATTTATATTTTTAGTGTTTTCAAATATATATTTAGTAGCAAAATTTAAAAGTTGGATCTCAACTTAAATAATTGCTCAAATATGTGTAGTAATATATTTGTAACAATAAAAATAGTAGTTGGTACTAATAAAATATTTAGTAGAATCTAGAATATGTTTTTATTAATTTATTAACATATTTATGTTATAAATTTTGTGCAATTACTATTTAACAATATTATATAGTTTATAATATATTATATTGTTATTCACGTTTTAGCTTTAACCAAAAGGGATGAGTTTATAACTTGAAATGGTTTATTTATTAAAATTTTGATTTTTTTTCTAGTGTAATTCTACATTTATTTTTTTTAATTTAAAATATAAAAAGACAATAAATAAATAAATAAATAAAAATAAAAATATCATTTTTAGAATTTTCATTATTTAGATCACACAACCTAAAACCAATAAACCAATCTTTTTTTGCAAATTAATAGTTCATTTGAAAACAAAAAATATAATTCAGATGGCATCTAAAAATACTAAATGGACCCTAAAATATTATTTTATTACGCACGCATATTTTGAAATGTTGTGTTTTCATAAATATCTATTTCTTTAAACGCCAAGTGCATTGAAAATTTGAAGACAGAACACAATTTTTTTTTAGACTGAATTATTTAAATTGGCAGGATTTCAACTTTTAGAGTATTTGGAAAAATTAAAGGCATTGGCATTTTTCTAAAAGATTGTAAAGAAGTCAACCTTATGGATGAGAATTTATTAATAAAAGTGAGATGAAATGAAAATGACAAATCTTGGTAAGGAAACTTAAATATTTATTGGTGTCAGGTTGTCAGTCGTAATAAAACCAAACATAAGATGATATGCTCAAACTCTTTTTTTTTAACACCATGTGCTCAAACTTGAATGGATAAACTTTACCAATCTCAAGTCCAACTAGGCATTATTTGATTCATATACCACATCATTCTTAAATATGGTTGAAACTATATAAAAATATTGTTAACAGTAAAAGAAAAGTTATAAAATACTCTTCAACTTTGTTTATTGTTTAAAAAATATCTTTATTCTTTTAAAGATTGCATTATTACCTTTGACTTTTCATAAACATTTTAAAACTATCATTAAGATAGAAATTTGTTAGAACGTTGGATGACGATAACCTGTAATGACATGACGGTAACTAAGATGTTTGCCTTAATTAAATATGAAAAAATGACATTCAAACATGTCGACCTCTCGTCTAATATTCTAATGGGTTTTCAACTCCAAGATGGTTTTGAAACATCTTTAAAAGATATAGTTTTGAAACATCCTTAAAAGATTAAGGATAATGTTATAACTTTTGAAAAGAGTAAAGATTTTTTTGAAATAAGGAACAAAATTCAAGGGTTTTTTTTTTTAAATAATTTAGCCAAAAAAGAAATTGTCATGTTACCATTTTCAGAAAATTTCTCCATCGTCTTTGCTATTAAAAGTATTTAGAGTCTAAAATTTTCTTAAAAAGAGGTATAATTTTACATTTAAAATCTCATTTCATAACTATTTAATTTAAAAGTTTTGTTTTTAGAAATTAAATTTATAAATATTACTTTTACTTACGTGTTATCTCTATTTGTTATCTATTTTTTACAAATATTTTCAATAACAGAATTTTGAAAATAAAAAAAGGAAAAAAATATTTTTAATTTTTTTTTATCTTTTAAAATTTGATTAAATATTCAAATATTTTTTTAAAAAGATGAAAAATCATTTAAAAAAATTACGAAAAAATAAATATTAACATTTAAAAATTAAATAGTTATCCATATACATGTATAATCTCTCCTCTATAAAAAAAAAGTAAATAACAACTTTAAAATCGATATTTTTAAATAATCTTCTCAATTAAAATGAATCGATATTTTTGTTTTCACATTGCACTCTGCTACTGACACATACTACTGCCCTCTGCAATAGAACTATTCTGTACTTTCTCTCTCAAAATTTATTGTGAATATTATTGGAAGAGTAGTACACGTTCTTTAAGCCATTTGACACTTGTTTCTTTAAACATGCTGCTTAATTATTGTCTAAATTTTACTCCTTTCAGCTATTTGACTACGACCCGGTTTTGAATTTGGTTAGTTTTAGAATTCAAATCAAAAAATTTTGTCACTGTATTCAAAATTCATACACAATTTTTTGATTTTTAAACTTCATGACACCGTATTCTAAACATTTTTTTTATTCTCAAGCTTTCAAACTTCTCGAACAAACCTTCTAAAGTTTTGAATCTAAGAGTTTTGATTTCGAAATAGTGGATCAAATATTCTAAAAAAAAAAATTTGAATTTGTGGTTATTTATTTTTTAGTTCAACTAATGTGTATTGGGAGTGAAAATTTAAAATTTGATTTGAGTTGAGAGTGACTTATTTAATATATAGAATTCTAAAAAGCTATTTTAAATTTAGTGATAGAATTATTTTGAGATAAAATTCTCATGTGAATTACTCTCAATTTTATATTAATAACCTATGGATAAAAAAAATGAAAGGTAAAAAAGCTTTTTCTTAAATTAAAGTCAATAATTGAGTCTTGGTCTTGGAAATACCATCCTGTCTTAAAAGGTTTAAATTTTGTTGTCGGATATAATTCAATTGTTGGGATTAATATCTGATTCAGGTTCAAGTCTCTTTATTTGTATTCTTTTGGAAAAACAATTACTTTTAAGGTTTTTTTTAGAAGAATAACTTAAGTTTTATATAAATAAGTTGGTTAATTTGCTGTGTTTGATTTTGTCCACTTTCTAAAAAAAACATTCAAAATCCTCATTTTCATAAGCTAATTAATAATACTTCTTGTTCTTAGTACTACAACATTGAGTGGAAATTCGAACCCATGATCTTTTGGTCATTTTATTTGATGTCAGTTGAGTTATGTTTTTGTTGGCACTAATTAATAATACTTAACAACTACCAATAAAACTAAAATTAAAATCATTATTTAGAGTAACCCTATGTCTAAAGTGTATTATCTAATTCCAATTTAGACACAAATGACTTTCGACTCTAAGTCGAAGGTTTGGTTCTTACCCTACATTTTTTTTTTTTAATTAATTTTCATTTCTATTTATTAAAAATAGGTGACAAGAACATAAGTGGTCTGACTCGAATAAGAAACCGATAATCCTAACACAAATGGAATTCAAACAAGAAAAAAAAGAAAAAAAAAAAAGAAAGTTACCTGTGTGAAGAATGCAAGGAGACAAAAGATCTTGATGGTTCTGAACCACATTCTTAGTAGAAAAAAATAGCTTAGGGACCATGAGAGCACAATTTGTTGTCTTTTCTTTAGAGAAATCTTTGTAAATCTTTGAAAGTATGGGAAATGATTTGAAAGACTTTCATTCCCACAAAGAATATATGTCCCATACCATGTTGATAACATCCATAAGCTCACTCTCACTAACCATTTCTTTGGATGTCTCACTCTCTCCTTTATCATCTCGCCCACCTGCATGTATCGATCACAATTTTACCTTCTAACTTTTTACATACTACATATAATTTGAAAGAAATATTACGATTTTTTTTGTTTTTTAATTGAAAACCCAGAAGCCAAAAAGGAAAGAAGTCGACTACGAACAATATTAATGTTATGTTGTTAAGATTTCTGGTTGGTCGATATTAATGATTAAATCACTTTAAGCATGCTCAAAATATCTAAATGGGATATGATCAAAGGTTTTGGTCGTTTTAAAATCACCCCAAACATGTTTTAACAAATATAAGATAGAAGAGAAACTATTTTTTATATTAAAAACCCCCTCACTAGTGAATACTAGAAATTTATGCGATCGAATTAGTAGGGAAGTATTATTTAAAAGAAAAATATTGGGTGCAGCGCCCTTGGCGGCCACACAAAAATTTTTTGTGTGTATTTTAAAAAAAAAATAGAAAAAGAAAAAAGATGTGTGGTGTGAATAGATGAGGAACACAAACTTGGTGTTGCCGGTCCTATTTAAAAATTCATTCTCTCACACAAGTTCATATAAATATATGTCAAAGAGAGCATGGCTCAACTTCATGATGAATGTGTAAACCACTACGAAGTTTGTAATTCAAATCCTTAAGGGTCTGTTTGGCCCACTATACTACTTTGCATTTTAAATAATATTATATGTTTCACAGACTATTATAACCTCTTGTTATTATAACCCACACAACTCCCCAAACAACCCCTAAATTTTAATGGTACAATTATATATATATCATTGATGTAAAAATTTCTTCTACATGTGTGTATATACATGCATGCATCATGTACATACAAAAAACGACATCTCAATAGATTCGATTATAATAATGTAGAGGATTGATGTGCGATCTTTACCCTTTCGAGAGTTCCGGCGGTGGAGGCGGAAGTCTCAAAGAAAACGGCGGCGGAGTGGTCGGCTGCGGCGGCGGCGACCGACGGCAAAAATGTGTCACAGAGAGCGGCGAGAGACTCCATCTCAGCGGCGGAGAGGCAGCAGTTTGAGTTTGCATGTTGTGAATTTCCAGCCGGTGCTCCGTCGTGGAGCAGGTCGGCGCCGCCGTGGAGCTCTATGACGCAGTGATCGACTTTCCGTTTTTCTTCGCCGTCGCCGCCGCATCTCTCCGCCGCCGTCGCACCGAAATATCCCATTTTTGGTTTTGTCGCTTTCCAGGTTCTTCGGTCGTTCGAGTTTGAATATGATGCGTTTGATTTTCCTCTCCCTTTTCTACTAATAAATAAACAAACTAAAAAAAAAAAAAAAGCTTTTTTTAGAGAGGACACGTGGCAGGATTCAGAGCAAGAATTAATTTTTGACTTTAGAGGATCGAGGTTTAAGTAGCGGTTGACTTGGGAGACCAATTTCTGTAATTTCGAATTATTTATTTTTTATGTGTCAAAATATTGTGGTACAGAAGGCACACGTATAATCTGTCCCATTATTATGTTGGCTTGGCTTCAACTATATCTATCTATCTATTTATTTATTGTATTTAAGGCAAGTGTACATTAGTCTCGAGGTTTAACTTTTTAAATATTATGTATAATTAATTAGTATTAGAATTTAGAAACCATCCGTTCAATAATCGTTTAGATTCGATCCTTCGTAATCATTTCATTTTTGAAAATTTTATTTTATTTTTCTTAAATTTTCTACAATAATTTTCATCTTTTTTTGAATTTTAGTCAAATTCTAAAAACCAAAAATAAATTTTTGAAAATTAGTTTTAAAACCTGATTTGATTTTTGAATACATGGAAAAATGTAGATAACAAAATAAGTAAAATCTTAGGTGAGAGTAGTATTTATAAACTTAATTTTAAAAAACCAAATAGTTATCAAATAGTAACATAATTTTTTTATTTTGGGGTTTTTGAAAATTATGTTTGCCTAGCCAAATTTCAAACATAAAAACAAGTTTTTAGATACTATTTTTTTTTTAATTGTGTTTTTTTTTCCGGAATTTGGATAAGTATCCAAATGTTTCTTAAAAAAGATGAAAATTATTGTAAAAGGAAACGAAAGAAAACAAGCTTAACTTTTTAAAAAGAAAAATAGTTATCAAACGGGGATTTAGTTTTTTGTTTTTGAAAATTAAACTTGTTTTCTCTCAAATTTTCTATAATATCTAAGGTATTAGATTATATGGAGTTTCGTATATTGTGAGGTTACTCTCCACTTTTTCAAAGTGAGATCCTTAACATGCCCACCGAATACTCGTTAGGGTTTAATGAGCTTTGATACCATATTAGATTATATGAGATTCTATCTCAAAACTAATTGACAATGAGAAAACTACCCATATATATCTTACATATTGTGAGGTTACTCTCCATTTTTCCAATTTGGGATCCTCAACATAAAACTTGGTTGGTTTTTTGTTTTAGAAAATTAAGCCTAAAAATATTAGTTCTTGTTTCTTGTATTTCTTATCTAATTTGTACCTATATTTTAAAAAATCAAACTAAGTTTTGAAAACTAAAAAAAAGTATTTTTTTTAAATTTTGTTTTTCTTTAAAATTGGCTAAAAAATTAAATAGTAGCTCAAGAAAAAAGAAAAAATGAAAAAATTAAATTGTAAAAAACCAAATATAAGTTTTAAAAAATCAAATGAGAACCTAAATTATTACATTGGTCAGAACTTAGATAGTTTAAACCTCCCTGATATTCCCAATTCCTCACTCCCGACCACGCGTGTTCTTTTGGCTATTTTCATTTTTCTCGGCTTTCTTTTTCATTTTTTAGCTCATTTTTTTTTTTGTTTTTCCCCTTTTCGTTATGAGTTTTTTTTTAAAAAAATCAAATGTAGATCTTCCTTTCCATATATTTTAAAATAATTTAAATATATTCCTAATGACAAAATATAGAGATGGAACAATACATTTTTTTTTAATTTTTTTAGTAAATTATTTTTAAAATTAATTATGTAAGAAGAATTTATAATTATAAGGAAAAGAATGTTATACTATGTTGATATACTTAAATTTATACCAACTTATCAATTTAAGCTTCTGGGTTGATTGGTGTTTCATTTTTTTATACATTTATAAGCTAGTTTCATCTCTAGATTTTGAATTATAAAGTATGAAATTGGTTTTTAAACTTTTAATTTTGTATCTAATATGTTCCCGAGTTTTTAATTGAATGTTTATTACATATCAGTAATCTAATAGACTTTTTTTTTAAGTTCAAGGATCTATTTTCTTTTCTTTTCTTTCTTTTTTTTTTACAATTAAGTTCAAGTATTTATTAGATACAAATTAAAAATTTAAAAATCTATTAAACATAAAATTGAAAGTTTAGTGTCTTAATAGAAACTTTTTAATGTCAACGACTTATTAAACACAATCTTAAAAATTTAAGAACTAAACTTGTAATTTAGCCAATTTAATATCAAAATATATGAGCTGATACGAATATATATCAATATATCTATGTGCTCAAAACTATTTCTATATAGTTACTCTAATTAACATAAATTCTGGATTCGTCACTGTATTATATTCGTGCAATTTAGTCAAATTTTGTCCACACAATTTGGGTCTAACTCAATTGATTAAGGCATCCTTAACCAAGAGCTTAGAGGTCCAGGTCTCTAAACCCCCACACGTTGAGTTCAAAAATAAAAGATCAAACTTTGTCTTAAAAAAAAACTAGTTTGATAATATACATGTGGAAATTTAAACTTGTAACATTTTGGTTGAAGATATAATATCTATCTTGGCCTCTAATATATACTGTATCATTATTTAGTCAATGACGTGTGTAGTAAAATCATAGTTTGAAGTTCAGTGACCTGTTTGAAGTCCCTATAATTTTAATTCTATCCATGAACTTTAATAGATAACATTTTAGTCTATGTATTTTAAATGATTTAGAGTGATATATTGTGAAAAATACTGTTAGAATTTGATGAGATTTCTTAAATATATAGGTAGATCAATAAACGGATTAGAAACTAAATATGTTTATAAATTACAAAGACTACGTTGTCATTATAAAATACACTTAATTTTGATGAAATTTATTACGATAGGATTCATTGTTACAAATTTTAAAGTATAAGACTAAATTGTTACAAATTAAAAAATATAAGGACTAAATTGTTATATTACTAATATTTAAGGATTAAATTGTTTCAAATTTGAAGTTATAAAAACTAAATTGTTACACTACTAAACTTCAAAGATACCATCATAAAAATTGAAGGAGGAAAAGTGTTTTTTAATTTATTTTTCAAAATCTTGGGTGGAGAGTTTTACTAATATAAATGGTTGAGTTAATGCAACGTTTTTATTTTTTTATTTAGGGTCTATTTATGACACATGTTATAATAACCTATAGAATACTTTACATTACAAACATAGATTATTATAACTACAAACTAAACAACTCAGTATTTTAAATAATATTATATAATTTCATAGACTATAATAACTCACCTGTTATAACTTATGTTATTATAACTCACTTAACGCTCTGAACAAGTAAATCCTTAGATTAAAAATGCATGTGTTCAACTTCAAACTTTATTAAGAAAAAAATTAAAACAATATATTAAATAAATGAGAATGACCTATTAATACATAATATAAATGATAAAATTAAAACAATATATAAATATAAATGAGAATGAGCTATTAATACATAATCTAAATGATAAGAGAAAAAGAGAAAAACTAATTAAATGTTAGATGGTTGATACTTGCTTGCAATAAATGCTATTTATTTATTAGGTACATCCACCATCTTCCACCAGATGAGAAATTTGATTAAGTCCCCATCTATAATTAATTAAAGATTGTTTCTAGAAAAATTTCTACAAATACTAAAGTAGTATGAAAAATTCATTTATTACTCATAGTTACCATCTTTTCGATTCACCGTATCAAAAAATTATTTATAAACCAAAAAAGATAATGAAAAGATAGTATGATATTCTTATAGTATTAAAATTTTTAATGTTGGTTCTGAACCAAACAAATAAGGTTAGTTTTGCCGGTGCATATATCTTTTTTATTATTAAAATTTTTTATTTATTTTATAATAGTTTTATTAAAGTTTTTTTGCAACTGTTTTTTTGTGCAAAGGTAAGTAAGAAAACTTTTCTACGAAAGAGACCTCTAACATTTATTATTTGTCAAAAATTAAACTGGCCTGCATATTAAAATAAGTGGGTGAGAAATTTTTTTGTAACAATTAATGAGGAGAATTTAAATTTTACCCCAATCCTGATAATGTGAGTCGATTTTTATCATTAAATTTTCATTTCATCAAATTTGACCAATGAGCCTGGTCTTGTGTAGTGGATATTTTGAAATATTTTATAGATTTTTTTAGATAAAACAACTATTAATTTTCGTTGACATGTTGACATTTCCATTCATATTTTTATATGTCCATAAATTCGATATCGACATAAGTGATGAATTAACATTGGGGTTTGAACACAACACCTCCTACTCTGATATCATCTTAAATGATCAATCAAACAAAAAGTTTAAACTGATAGTTTTAAGTGAATTTAATTATATTAAGATAGTCTAACAACATCGACATTTTATCAATATTTTCATAAAATTGAGATCTCGACATTTTCGTTGACATCGACATTTTAAACCGTTAGAAACCAATTAGAAACAAAAATTGTAACATTTATCTAAATTTAAAATTCAAGTTGACAAAATTAAAAGTCTAAGATTTTAATATTTATCCAAGTCTAAAGTTTAATCGATAAGTTTAATTTGCTTACCTATTTTTTAAACTTAAAGAAAAGGGTCAACTTATCTAAATTAAGAAGATTACTAATTCTACATAGTTTTTTTTGATAAATATATATATATATACTTGGAAAATCATTCCATTGATGTTGAAGCATGAAATTTATATAACTTATGTTTTAAAAAAGAAATTATATAATTATATTCAAATATAGATTGAATAGACACATATCTAAATATCTGATTTTTCTCACGCTTATACAATTAAGTCAATTGAGTGGACATTTGATTGTATAAATGAATTAATATGTAATATATTGCCTAGCTGAGGTGCATGATTTTTAATCTCAAGGATATTTCTAGGGTTTATTTTTTTCTTTTTTTAAGAAGCGAAGAAAAAAATAATAATTTCCACAAATTCACAGGAGATGGTGACAGGAGCGGGTCTCTTTTGAGAGTCCGCCATGGCCTCAAAGTTGTGAACATTTTTTTATTATTAATATTAATATAAGCAATACCATAGAATATTTGGTATTAGTATTATCATTAGTAATTAATCAATCTTACTTTACAAAATATTTAATTTCTTGGTTGGTGGCATTCAGTACATATGGTCGACTCCTTCCACGCGTGCATTTTTGTTCGATCATGGTGAAGATTTCTTTTCTTTTTTATATATATATCATATGTAAACACTTTGGTGTAACATTTTAATATTTATTATTATTTATGAGTTTTTACTTTTTAAATAATAAAGATTTTATATTATAAAGAGAATAAACGTATTTATTTATTTAATTGAAGGGAAGTTAAAAGTCTTATAATTAAATTCATAGATCTAAAATTCTAGTATAAATACCTTCTTTCAAACATTTCAAAACACACCAATTCTTCAAGTTCTTTCTCTCTAATTTTCATATTATCTACTTTACTTTTTAAGAGCAAATTGACCAAAAGAAAAGTGTTCTTTGTTGTGGAGCTTTGAGCTCAATATCTCATTGTAAAGTGGTTTGAGCTACACAACGTTTCAGTTGAGTTGTTGTAGAGGGCTTGAATCTCCTTAAAGATAGCGAGATACCCACACCTCAACTTGATTGTTTACGTAGTTGTTTCTCAATTTGTTTCTCTATTTTTCTCTGTTATTTGTAATTCCCCCAACAATTTTAAGGAGATTCACCATGGAGTCTACAATTGAGAAGTCTAATGAGAACGTTGGAGATCTCAACAAGTCTTTTCGATTTAAGGGAGCACATTTAAGAGATGGAAGAGAAAAGTGTTGTTCTACCTTAATCTTCTCAAAGTGGCATATGTCCTCACATAAAAAAACCCCCAAAGAAGATTGATACTGAAAACATGGGCATTGAAGAGTTCATGGAGCATTAAGAGAAAATTGATAAGTATGAGAAAGATGAGTACAAATGTCGGTACTATCTTTTAAATTGTCTTGCTGATCATTTTTATGATTATTACGATACTACTTTCACATATGTCAAGAAAATATGAAAAGCTAAGCAGAATAAATATGATACTGAAGAAGCAGGTGCGAAAAAATATGTTGCAAGTCGCTTTTTTCGATTTCAAATGGTAGATGGAAAATCTGTAGTAGAGCAAGCACAAGATTTTCAGATGATAGTAGCTGAAGTAATATCTGAAGGAATTAAGATTGGAGACAATCTTATTGTTGTCGGTATAATTGACAAGCTTCCACCATCATGGAGAAAATTTCAAAAAAATATGTGTCACAAGCAAAAAGAAATTTCTCTAGAAATGCTAATTACTCGCATTCGCGTGGAAGAAGAGGCAAGAGAGTAAGATGTATTGATTAAAGAAGACGATGAAAATTCCACTAAGGTAAATCTAATCTTTATACACCCTCCTGAAAGATGTGCTTTATACACCCTCCATGAAGAAGAATTTAATGTCGAGTTATCTTCTTAATAAGGTTGCTTTAAACAAACTATGGAATCTGATCAATATGTGATAACTAAAAAAGGAGTTTTTGTTGGAAAAGGTTATGCTTGTGATGAAATGTTCAAATTGAATATTGAGTATATTAATAAAGCATCAACCAGTTCAATTTATATGCTCCATTCTTTGAGTTTTTGGCATGTTCGTTTGTATCACATAAATAGTAAATATGTGGGGGTGATGAGTAGTCTTGGATTAATTCCTAGTTTAAAAATAACTTTGAGAAATGTGAAATATGCAGTGAAGCTAAAATCACTAAAAAACCTCATAAAAGTGGTGAAAGAAATATCGAATTATTAGAGTTAATTCATACAAACTTGTGTGAATTTAAAGTGAGTTTTAACTAGAGGTGGAAATAGAAATTTTATCATTTTTATTGTGATTTTTCAAAATATACCCATGTTTATTTATTGAAAAATAAAAGTGATGCTTTTGAGAATTTCAAAAAATTTCTCCTTGAAGTTGAAAATCAATTCGGTAGAAAAATTAAAAGAATTAGAAGTGAATATAAATCATTTGAATTCAATTCATATGTTGAATCGTTAGGAGTAATTTATGAGAATACTCCACCATATTCACCTGCTTCTAATGGGAGTAGCTGAGAGAAAAAATAGAACATTAGTCGGTTTGACTAATGTTATGCTATTAGAATCATGTGGTTCTTTTAATCTTTGGGGTAAAGCGGTTTTGACTGCTTGTCATGTGTTAAACAGAGCCCCATATAAAAAAATAAAAAATTACGGTATAAGCCAAATTTGGGATATTTAAGAGTTTGGGGATGGTTGACTTTTGTGAGGCTAACAAATCCAAAAACACCTAAATTAAGGTCTAAAGCTACCACTTGTATTTTCCTTGGATATGCAACTCATAGTACAACATACAGATTTCTTGATATTGAACATAATGTGATTTTTGAATCAAATTATGCAATTTTTTATCAAGAAAAATTTCCTTTTAAATCAAGAAATAGTGGGGGTCAAAGTTGTGAACAAACTTTCTCTAAGTTTGGTTTTTCTACCCCTAGTGATAATAATGAAAACAACCCTCAAGTTGAATTAAGAGCAAGAACTGTAAAAGATTTTGGTCCTGATTTTTATGTTTATAATATTCAAGAAAAACCAATTTCTTTGACAGAACCTTTATCATCTCCAGATGGGATTTTCTAGAAAGAGGTTGTAAATGATGAAATGGAATCACTTATTTCTAATAAAGCTTGGAAATCAGTTGATTTACCACCAGGTTTTAAAACTAGAAGGTGTAAATGGGTCTTGAGGAAAAAATTGAAACCTGATGGTAGTATAGACAAGTATAAAGCTAGACTTGTTGCAAAAGGTTTTAAACAACATGAAGACTTAGAATTTTTTGATACATTTTCTCCGGTTACGAGAATCACATCTATTAGATTGCTAATTGCAATTGCTGCAATATTTAATATAAATATTCATCAAATGGATGTGAAAACAGCTTTTCTAAATGGTGTTTTAGAAGAAGAAATTTATATGTGACAACTTGAAGGTTTTATAGAGCCTGGGCAAGAGAACAAAGTGTGTAAGCTTACTAATTCTCTATATGACTTAAAACAAGCTCCAAAGCAGTGATATGAAAATTTTGATTCTTGCATGCTAAATAATGGTTATAAACCAAATGAATGTGATAAATGCATCTATTATAAATCATGGGAAAATTCACATGTTATTATTAGCATATATGTTGATGATTTATTGATCTTTGGCTCAAATATTTTTGTTATAAATGAAACAAAAAAATTATTGAGAAACCATTTTGACATGAAAGATCTTGGTGAAACTAATTTTATTTTGGGTATGAAAATAACGAGAACCTCTGATAGGTTTTTTCTTGACCAATCACATTATATGTCTACTCCATTTGATTCTTGTGTTCACTTGTTTCCTATTGAAAATGAAAGTGATGTAATTAATCAAAAGGAGTATGCTAGTGTGATTAGTAGCCTACGATATGCAACTGATTGTACTAGACTTGGCATTACATATGCAGTAGGAGTTCTTAGCAAGTTTACGAGCAAGCTAGGTAAAGAACATTGACATGTTATAGACCGTGTTATGAAATATCTTTTGGGAACAAAAGACTACGGCTTATTTTATAAAAAATATCCTGTTGTTATTGAAGGATTTTCTGATGCTGACTGGAACACATTATCAGGTGATTCTTTATCTACCACATGGTATACTTTTACCTTGGGAGGTTGTGCTATTTGATGGAAATCTAAAAAACAAACAATTATTGCCAACTCTACTATGGAAGCAGAACTTATTGCTTTAACTTCAGCAAGTAAGGAAGCAAGTTGGCTAAGAGATTTATTATATGAAATTTCAATGTGGGAGAAACCAATACCTCCTATCTTGATAAATTGTGATAGCACTGCCGCAATTGGTAGAGTAAAAAATCATTTTTATAACGGTAAATCCAGACTTATAAGAAGAAAACACAGTACTGTGAGATCTTATTTGAGTAATGGGATTATTAATCTGAATTACATTCAATCTTGTGATAATCTTGCATATCCATTCACAAAAGCCTTGAATAGAGAAAGAGTCTGGAACACATCGAGGGGGATGGGGTTGAAGCCCTTATAATTGTCATGAGCCATATGTAAGGATACCCACCCAGTGATCAGAAATCCTGAGAATTGGGTTCAAAGGGAAAACCGAATTATAAGGTGGTTGTAAAAATGCACTATCTCTATTTATCGATCCATCCCTATAATGTGAGTGCATTTATTCTATAACGTAGTGGAGGGTTGAGTTTTTCAATAAACTCTTAATAAAATCTGTAGTAGCTCAGATGAGTGGAGTGTCATTGTTATATGAGCAACCCTTGATAGATTTTACCTATATGAGTGTGAGAGTGAGGCCGCTCTCTATGAGGATACAAGGCTTATTCTCAAATACGCTCGTGAAATTCTGGGATCAACACAGGGCCATAATGTGTTAACCAATAAAGCCTATGTCAACATCTGGATAATTATGTGTGGATAATAATTCCTCTATTTTCCCTAAGTGTTAGAGTTCAAGTTAGAGACCACTACTAACGCTGGAGTAGAGATTATTATTTCACTAATAAAGGTTAAATGCAGAGTCACACCTTTATGATGCATAATTATCTTTCTTTTGGTCAATTGTTTTGATTATTTTAAATATTAAAATGAGTGAGGGAATGTTGTAACATTTCAATATTTATTATTATTTATGAGTTTTTACTTTTTATAATAAAGGTTTTATATTATAAAGAGAATAAACGTATTTGTTTATTTAATTAAAGAGAGGTTAAAAGTCTTATAATTAAATTCCTAGATCTAAAATTCTAGTATAAATACCTCATTTCAAACATTTCAAAACACACCAATTCTTCAAGTTCTTTATGTCTAATTTTCATATTCTCTACTTTGCTCTTTTTGTTGTGGAGCTTTGAGCTCAACCTCTTAGTGTAAAGTGGTTTGGGCTTCTACAACGTTCAGATTAGGTTGTTGTATCACAAGAAGGGACAGCAAGAGAATCTTTTTTGCTGCCAAGGTGCGTGGTTGATAAATAAATATACACCGCAGAGGGCTTGAATCTCCTTAAAGAGAGCGAGATACCCGCGCCTCAACCTGATTGTTTACGTAGTTGCTTCTCAATTTGTTTCTCTATTTTCCTCTTGTTATTTGTAATTCCCCCAACACACTTTTTAAAATTTATGGATCTAATAGACACAAATCTAAAAGTTCATGAATTAAACTCTCGTAATTTAGACTAATTCTAGACAAAAACCTGAATTAAGCGCCCAAATTAAGCTAGACCAAAAGTCAATCGGTCTTAGTCTAAAAGGTTTGACCAAAGTCAACTAGACCCAATAATTCAAAGGGTTGACCCAAAGTCAACCAAACCCAATTTAAATGGTTAGGTTCGGAGTCAATCTGACTCCATCCAAATGGATTATCCCAAAGCCAATTAGACTCAGTCCAAATGGCCAAACCCAAAATCAACCCCACACATAATCCAAAAGGGTGGGCTTAAATCAACCCAACCTAGTCCAACAAGCTTAAGCTCATCTGGACACCGTGAGGAGAACTCAATAAATATAGAGTTTTCTCCTTCATTTTCGGAGTTAAGAACGAAACAAGTTAGAAAGAATTCATAGAGCGAAGTCGTGAAATTTTGAGAAGCTCTTGAATATCAAACACACACTTCATGTTGGTAAAAAAAAATGTTGATCAACAAGCTCTTCAAATTTCAAACAAAGCATACAAGTAAGAAAGAGAATTAGAGAATCAAATATAAGAGATTATAATCTAATTAATACAAATACAAATTTAAGTTCATTATACGGGTCTCATTTCTTTATATTTTGAAATTAGGGATATATATAAATAGGACATCTCAACATTTATTTGGAAATGGACAAAAATCAATTAAATAAGCCTTTGTGATAATAATATTCCTATTAAATTGTATATATTCAAACATTTGATATAAATATGATATTCAAAACTCAAAAGAACAGAAAAGAACTTAATAATATTGAAAATAAAATGGTAATTTTTTTAGTTCAATTGTGGAAGAGAAAGATCCAATAATTTATTTTTGACATGATAATAAACAGATCTTATTCATTAAATATATTCACATTTTCAAATATATTAACAGTTAACACGAAAACATGAGTGAAAAATCAAATAGATGGATTTTATATAAATAAATTTCAAGTAATTTTAAACAAAATGAATCTTCTGAGTGTTGTTCAAGAAAAGATTTTCTTGGACTTTTAACTCAAATATAGTCTCAAATCGAAAGAAGATAATATTTAAAAAACAAAAAGGTTATGACCAATAAAAAAAGAAAAAGAAAAAAGTTAAGGAATGAAGGAAGATATTTTAAAAAATATCGCTCCTAAAAACCACTTTTTTTTCTAGAAAAGAATATGAGTAGACCAGCCCTTGGAATACTCTTGGACCTACAAATTCACTAATAACTATGAAGTTATTTGAGATTTTTTTAAAAAAAATATATATTTGTATTGTCCTCTAAGCAAAATACAACACAACAATCAAAGTTGTAAGCCGTATTTGGGACTAATTGGGAGTCATACATTAGATTTAAATATCAATAATTTATGAATCGACCTACCTTCCGAGTTATTTTATTATTTCTATCTATATATCATTGTTTAATTACAACTTTTATTTCTCGTTCATCTTCTTATTTAATTCATTTAATTATTTCTATCTATATATCATTGTTTAATTACAACTTTTATTTCTCGTTCATCTTCTTATTTAATTCATTTAATTATTTTTTACCATCATAAGTTAAAATAAATGTTAACATGCACGAATATCAATCACAATCATTTTTTTGGGGCGTTCCTTCAATCTATATTATGTAGAGGATTTTTCTTCTAAATTTTCTTTTTAACACGAGTTCTATGGAGCTTATAAGAGTGTTTGATGATGAAAAGTTGTTTATATCATCTATAGCCGATAAAATGTACGATCAAATAAATTTTAACAATGTAATGCACGATTTAATATCTAAGTAAATAAAAGAAGATATTCAAATCTACAACCCCACAAAGAGAAGAACATATTTAAGCTATATGACCTGCTTAATTTAACATGTATTGCTTGGTAGACAACCCTAAAAGATAATGAATTAACTAATACTCCTAAAGCATAGCAAATACGAACCTATTTATTTAGAAGGAAAAAAAACTATATATATATATATATATATATATATATATATATATATATAAATATATGAAAGAGGAAGAACCAAATGATGCATTAAGCTTTCAATCAAAAAGCACACCAAAAAGATAACACATTACAAAACACAATCCCAAAATCATTCTCCAAAATGAAGAGAGACACAAATCACATTGCAAAGTCCGGCCGTAGAGATGCAGCTCCGGCAATGGCAGCCGCTGCCTACGGCGCACCGGGTGGATCCTTGTGACCAACCCCGGGGCTGTGCCCGGGCGAGGTCGGCCGAAAAGCATCCATCTCGACGTATTTATACCGATTTATCGAGAACGACATCGACACCGGAGCCGGAGGTGATATTGCATGGCGATTGCCAGGACCGGCCACCGTGGTCAGTGGCCGTGATGTTACAGAGAGGAAATGAAGGAGAAAAATGATAAGAGTGATAAGGGCAAACAAGTTCACGTATAAGCTTCTATGAGCCATAACACTGGAAAAAAAAAAAGAGGCTCTTTGTTTTGTTTGTTTGTTTTTTTATAAGACAAAAACAGGAAGGGAAATTAGCATATAAATGGCAAAGAGCTGAGATTTTACAGTAGTACTTATGGTGGTAGCTGGCTTGGGAGTTGCCAAAAGACAGCTATTTAAGATGAATTTAAAAGGACCCACTTGAGAATTTCTTAAAATTTTTGCTCACATGGGGCAATGAAATTACCAAGAGAAAAAATAAAATTAAAAAAGGTGGCAATGGGAATAATTTCCACATTTGGGATGTTTGATGAGAGCACTTTGATTCATTCCCATTTCAAAATTGGCAAAGGAATTTTTAGAGGCCATTTGTTTTGTTTATTGTGGGAAGTCTTCATTTGTGAGAGCACTAACTGAAATAAATATATTTTTTAAAAAAAGATTGAAGAGTTTTAATTTTTTAAAAATGCATTTTATAATAGAGTATGAATTTGAGAAATCTTTTATGTCATCTTGAACTTAGTTCAACTGGTTAATTTATATATTATCAATAAAAAAATTAGAGGTTCGAATCTCTCATCTGATATGTAATTGAACTTAAAAAAATATTTAAAAACTGACAAAGTTTTAAATGTAAAAATGAAGGCAAAAACGACTCGTAAATTTGAGATTTAATCAAATGAGGACAATCATTTTTATTTCCTAACATCTTCTATTGATATGTAATCTATTTTGAAAAACATTTAAAAAGTTTCCAAAGTTTTAAAGATAAAAATGTGAAAAAAAAAATAGTAGTTTTCACTTGGTTGATTTCTCTTTTAATAAAAGATAAAACTAAGAAAAAAATGAAATCGGTTAAAGTTGAGATTTAAAAGGTTAATATAAACTTATTATTTCCATCTTAATCTAAACCTAACTTAACAAATAAGACATCAATTACTATTTTAAAAATCGATAATTTTAAATATGAGATTATTAAAAAGGGGAAGGAGAAGACATGGACCTTGATTAGACAACACCAAAACCAGCTTAATGAAAATGAAGCTTCGAATTCAATAAAATAAAATAATATGATATCAAATATGAGATTATTCAGTTTTAATAAAATGAAAATGCTTCTTCCACTAACCTTCTAATCAAATATCACAGATTTGACACGATTAATAATACTTTTCATCTTCGTCAAAAAAAAAAAAAAAGAATAATAATAAATAAATAATAACAATAATAAATTAATTAAAGTAATACTTCTCATCGAATAACATGAGCCGATGAATCTTTTCATATTACTTCCTTATTTGTATTTTCTTTATTTACAATAAGATCGAGATGCTCTTTTTTCCCTGTGAATTCTTTTACCATCCTTAGATAAGATTTTCCTTTTTTTTTTTTTTTTGAAGTTTAGAAGGAATAAGATAGGTTCCATTAATAGAGAAAATGAACAAGAAAAATACAAAATTTTTGCAAGAAAATTTAGGACATCTCAATCAAGCCTTGCCATTAAGAATTATAACTGCAAAGATTTTAAAACTTACTAAAATTTGAGGATTAAAATATAATTTTTCAAACTTTGAGGACCAAACTAGAAATAAGAATAAACTAATCGACAAAAACTATATTCAAACCCTTTTTTTTTTTAAGGTAATGTTTTTTAGAATAATCGATACAAAGCTTTTTCTTTAATTAAAAAAAGATCATTCATGTCTTTGTAGATGATAACTTTTCTTACTAGGAGAAAAAAGTGGCTAGCCAAATTTGTACTTTCAAAGTCCTATAATTGCAAAAGTTCTTGGGGGCTTCACATACAATTATGGTGGGCCCTATCTTCTTATTCTCTTTATTTATTTTCAGTTGAAAATCAAAAACACCACAAATCCCCCTAATTTGCCTTTTGTTGTGAAAATAGGATGAAAACCGGGTATAATTTTATCAATATTAAAATACTAATATAATAATATATTTATAATAATAATATAATAAGAATAATAATATAATAATAATAATACAAGCATTTGGAAATTAGAATTAGAATATATATATATATATAATATTAATAATGAGATAGTGGAAAATTATGGCAAAAATTAAATAAATAAATAAAAGAAAGTGGGAGAGAATTGGTCTAATTTCACCAATGGATGCATTTTATTTTTCCACCAAAAGCCACTATTTATAAGCAATTTGGCGAGGATGAGTTAGTACATTTGGACACTAAGCATTGGTAAAAATTTGACACTTGGAGGACACTATGACTATGAAAATTTTGCCACTTGGCATAGGTAATATATGGCATGTGGATGGGCATTTATACTACATATTTTACAATACTCCCCCTTAAATGTCCATTTATATAATATATGCCTCATTAAAACCTTACTTAGGGAAAACCCAATGGGATAAAAACCCTAGTGAAGGAAAAAGAGTACATATTTTATATAATACATTTACTCCCCCTCATGACGACATCACTTGAGATCTCTGAGTCTTCGCATCCCAATCACTGTGAACCAATTTCTCAAATGTTGTAGTTGGTAATGCTTTTGTAAATATGTCCATCAAGTTATCCTTGAACAAATCATTTGTCTTGAGATCTCGCCATTTTCTTCAAGGTCATGAGTGTAGAAAAGCTTTGGAGAGATATGCTTTGTTCTATCTCCTTTGATATATCCTCCTTTGATTTGAGCTATACATGCTGTGTTGTCTTCGTATAATATTGTTGGAGGATGTTTACATGAAGACCATCCACATGTCTCACGAATGTGTTGTGTCATCGATATTAGTCATACACATTCTCGACTTGCCTCGTGAATTGCGAGAATTTGGCATGATTCGAAGAAGTGGCGTGATGGTCTGTTTCAGCGATCGCCATGATATAGCGGTTCCTCCACATGTAAATAGATAATGCATGCGAGATCTAGCTTTGTGTGGATCGGATAGATAACGAGAATCTGCATAACCAACTAGATCAAAACTAGATTTGTTAGAATAAAATAAACCCATATCAATCGTCCTCGTAGAGATATCGGAGTACATGCTTAACTTCGTTCCAATGTCTTTTGTAGGACATGAACTATATCTAGCTAATAAATTTCTTGAAAATGCAATATACTGGTCTTGTGTTATTAGCTAGATACATAAGTGCACCAATTGCACTAAGATATGGTACTTGAGGACCAAGAAGTTCTTCATTATCATCTTGAGGTCGAAATATATCTTTTCTTTACATCCAGGTGAACGAACTTCCATTGGAATGTTCAATGGATGTGCTTTATCCATATAAAATCTTTTTAAGATTTTCTCTGTATAAGTTGATTGATGAACAAATATCCCATATGCTAAATGTTGAATTTGCAAACCAAGGCAAAATTTTGTTTTTCCAAGATCTTTCATTTGAATTCTTTCTTAAGATATTCTATCGCCTTGGATAACTCTTTGAGTTCCAATTATATTTAAGTCATCAACATATACTGATTATAATAGCAAATCGATCGAGATTTCTTTATAAAAACACACGGACATATTGGATTATTTTGATATCCTTCTTTCAATGAGATATTCACTCAAGGCGATTATACCACATTCGTCCCGATTGTTTTAATCCATATAATGATCTCTCAGTAACTTTATTGAATACAATTCCGAGAACTTGATTCATATGTTTACGGTATTTTAAATCCTTAGGGATTTTCATATAAATGTCATTATCCGAGATCCATATAAATACGCCGTGACTACATCCATTAGATGCATATCAAGTTTTTCATATACAATCGGACCAATCAAATATCTTAACGTTATTGCATCCACCACGGGAGAATATGTCTCCTCATAATCTATACTGGGCCGCTGCGAGAATCCTTGTGCAACAAGTCTCGCTTTTATATCTTGTGACTTCATTCTTTTCATTTCTTTTCCTTACAAATACCCATTTGTATCCCACGAGTTTAACACCTTCCCGGTGTTAGGACTATTGGTCCAAAAACCTCACGTTTTGAAAGTGAGTTCAACTCGCTTGGATTGCTTCTTTCCACTTGACCAATCCTTTCTACATTTACATTCCTCGATAGATTTTGGATCAAAATCGTCACTTTCATGAATAATATCGTGAGCAACATTATAAGCAAAAATGTTGTCAACAATAATATCATTTCGGTACCATCTCTTTCTGTTGTAACATAGTTTATAGAAATTTCATTATTATCCTCAAGCGTTTGATTTTCATCAATACTCTTTTGAGTAGTTGTATTCGGATTTCTTCGGAACATCCATATCTTTTATTGAATCATTTTGATTCTCAACTACTTTTCTTTTCGAGAATTTTTATCTTTGGAACCCATTGGTCTACCACGCTCACGCGTGCTCAGGACTCATTATTGACAACTTGTTTCTGTGGAATATCAATTTTTGATGAAGCATTTCTTTCTTTGGTATATATGATTTAGTCACCCTTTTAGCATCCGTGGAATGCATCCGTAATTGATTTGCTATATTTTACAAATGAATGATCTTTTGAACTTCAAGTTCACATTGATCTCTTCGAGGATCTAAATGAGATAATAACGATGCATTCCACGTAATTTCTTTTTCCAACTTCATAATTCCTCCCACAATGTTGGAAAATTTGTTTCATTAAAATGACAATCAAGAAATCGTGGCAATAAATACATCACCCGTCGTGGGTTCAAGATATTTAATAATTGATGGGAATCATATCCAACATATATTCCTAACCTCCTTTGAGGACTCATCTTAAGACGTTGTGGTGGACAATTGGAACATATACGCACATCCAAAAATTCTCGGATGGGATACATTTGGTCAGCGGCCATAAGCTAATTGCATGGGGAATATTTATTATAGGCTACCGGCCTAATACGTAATAATGATGCAGCGTGTAAAATGGCATGACCCCAAACCGATGTAGGGAGTTTAGCTCTCATAAGTAATGGTCTTGCAATTAATTGCAGACGTTTTATAAATGATTCTGCTAGACCATTTTGTGTATGAACATGAGCTACAGGATGTTCAATATTTATCCCAATTGACATACAATAATTATTAAAAGTTTGGGATGTAAATTCACCAGCATTATCAAGTCTAATTGTCTTAATTGTATAATCGGGAAATTGTGCTCTTAACTTAATTATTTGAGCAAGTAATCTTGCAAATGCAAGATTTCGACTTGATAATAAGCATACGTGTGACCATCTGCTTTGGATCGTCAATTAATACCATAAAATATCTAAATGGACCACTCGGTGGATTAATGGGTCCACAAATATCACCTTGAGTTCTCTCTAAAAATGTAGGTGATTCAATGCCCACTTTAAATTTGGTGATGGTCTAATAATTAATTTCTCGAGAGCAAGCATCACATGACAACTCATTTGATTGAAGAATCTTTTGGTTCTTTAAAGGATGTCCATGTGAATTTTCAATAATTTTCCTCATCATTATCGATCTTGGATGACCCAATCGATCATGCCAAACACTTGAATATTTCGGATTCATGAACTTACGGTTCATTGTTGCATAACTTTCGATTACTCGTATATGAGTATAATATAATCCGAAGAAAAAAAGCGGCGGTGTTTCCAATATACGTTTTTCATGTGAAATAATAGATGTGATATAGAGATACTCTGCATATTATTTTTACGATCGGTTTCAACATGATAACCATTATTACGTATATCTTTGAAACTCAATAGATTCCTCTTTGATTTGCTAGAGAACAAAGCATTATTAATTGAAAATTTTGTTCTCTAGGCAAGATAAAACTTGCTTTTCCAAAACCTTCAATCAGTCTCAGAGAACACGATATAGTATTGATTTTTGCTTCCGGCATTGTCAATTTAGAAAAATATTTTCTGCATTTATGAGTATCGTGTGCGTAGTTCGCGATCTGCTAGACATAAATCCTCATTGCTCATTTTAAGTTACTCAACATATTGAAATTGTCCATATTTCTTCATTGATAAGAGAAGAAAAGCGATTACAAAAAGTTCTAAATATATATACAAAAACAAGAAACATATTATAAAGCAGTGACTTAATTATATATCTTCATACAAAACATCCTTTACTTGTTTGATTGCATCAATTTTCTCTCCGGGAGATTCAAAATAATCACCACATCAAGATGCACCATATTGGAGGATCGAATACATCATCTTCTTGAATGGCAAGATTCACCTCCACATTCTTCCATTTTCCTTTTTCCTTCAAGGAGAAGCTTGATAGAGATCAACAAGGTGTTTTGGCGTGACGACAGTACGTGACTGTGCCCACTCATTCATTTCCGCACCGGAAACATTTATGTTCATCACCTTTTTGAACTTTTATCTTGTGGAGCTTTTCCTTTATGATCATCGATTTCGTGTGGGTTTCTTAAAATTATAATGCCCACCACGAAAATAAGTATTTCTTCCTCACTGCGGTCCAGAGCCTCGACCACGACCACGACCTCTCTAACCACGATTATTGAAATTCACGGCATTCACGCGGAGGAATGGTGTTGCTCTCGATTGGTCGAGATTCATGATTTTTCATTAATAGCTCGTTATTTTGTTCAAACCACGAGAAGACATGAAATTAGTTCTCGAATATTTTTTAAAGTCTTTCTCTCGATATTGTCTGCTTTGAGGAGCATATTGAAACATGGAAAGTGGAGAATGTCTTCTAACATATCAACATCGATAATTTTTTCTCCGCATAATTTTAATTTTGAACTAATTTTGAATAGTGCGGAATTATATTCACTTTCTCGATTTGAAATCTTGCAACCTCAGTGCATCCAATCATAATGAGCTTTTGGAAGAATAAGCTGTTTTTGATGATCATACCTTTCTTTCAAGCCTTGCCATAGAATGTAGGGATCTTTTATTGTAAGATACTCCATTTTCAATCCCTCGTGAAGATGATGGCGAAGGAAGATCATAGCTTTGGCTTTTTCTTGATTTGATGCATCATTTCCTTCTTTAATTGTTTCTCCAAGATTCATGGAGTCTAAATGGATCTCGGCATCGAGGACCCATGACAAGTAGTTATTTCCATTAATATCCAGGGTATGAAATTCTAATTTTGCAAGATTTGTCATAGTAATACTATATACAAAGAAATTGCATTTACATTGGGAAATCAATTAGACATGCAAAATAACATTTTATTATTAAAAAATGGCTTACGGAGGACTTACCTTGATGGAAAAATCAGTGGACCTTCCGTGCGATAACGTGTTGTGAAAATAGGATGAAAACCGAGTATAATTTTACCAATATTAAAATACTAATATACTAATATAATAATATATTTATAATAATAATATATTTATAATAATAATATAATAAGAATAATAATATAATAATAATAATACAAGCATTTGGAAATTAGAATTAGAATATATATATATAATATTAATAATGAGATAGTGGAAAATTATGGCAAAAATTAAATAAATAAATAAAAGAAAGTGGGAGAGAATTGGTCTAATTTCACCAATTGATGCATTTTATTTTTCCACCAAAAGCCACTATTTATAGGCAATTTGGCAAGGGATGAGTTGGTACATTTGGACACTAAGCATTGGTAAAAATTTGACACTTGGAGGACACTATGGCTATGGAAATTTTGCCACTTGGCATAGGTAATATATGGCATGTGGATGGGCATTTATACTACATATTTTACAATATCTTTTTTATTTCTTTTTTTCTTTTTTGGAGCTCTATTATTATGGTTTTTCTAATTCTCAATGGAAATAAAATTTGATGGGTTATAACTATGGAAGAAAATGTCGAGCGACATGTCGAAATGAGCTCGACATGTCGTGTGGGGGAAATGTTTTTCTCCCCTTTCGACGACATGTCGTCGACATCTCGATTTTCATTTTTTTAAAAAATTAGTCAAATATCTACAAAATCTTTATACAGAAGTAAGCTTTTAAAACTATTAACAACATATTAGACCCATGATTTTAAGGCCCAATATAATTCTTTGTTGTGGAGAGATGGAGAAGAGAACATTTATAGATGGTTGGTGACTCCACCACTCTCATTCTCACCGATGTGAGACAATTCACAATACAAAAGTGGAGGTTTTTTTTTTTAATTTTTTAATTGAGAAAAGATTTTTTCTTTTAATTTATCTATTCCAAGTTCCACAAAACTCTATATCAAGTAACAATTTCTCTTTTTAGTTTTCAATTTTCATATCCTATCTCCCTCTCTTTTTGACTTTTAGTTTGATTGACTAATTCAAATAATTTCCATCCATTTCTACGATTTTCATAATTTTTTCCAAAATTTCTCTCGTTACTAATTCAAACAACTTTCATTGATTTTCATGTTTTCTAAAATTTTCAATGTTGTTATAGTCATAAGTCATATTTTATATCGGTAGAACTATGGTTTTGTTGGTCGTTATTATTTTAGTTCCACATCATTTGGGGTGAACCTCTTATTAACAATGGTCAATTATAGCTTATCAATCCACTATTAAAGTTCCATGAAAGAATTTAAATAATTATAGTTTAGAAATGGTTAATTATAGTTTATAGTTTAATTAAACTATCATAATTAAAGTCTCGTTTAATTTGAATAGAAGTTATAAAACATTTTTTTTTTTACATATATGATGTTGAAAATAAATCAATTATAGTATGATTAAACTCTAATTAAAATTTCATGAAATAATTAAAACAATTTATAGAATTTTTATATTTTTTCTCAAATTTCTGCTATCATCGACATATTAATCAATATTTGTATCTAAATATTGTATTAGTTTTTAAATGTGTTGCTCAACCATGGTCAATTATAGTCTAATTAAACCATAATCAAAGTTTTATAGGCTAATTCAAAGAATTTCCATCAATTTCCATAGTTTCTGTAAATTTTTCCGAAATTTCCATCGACATTTCTATTTCCATCGACATTTCTATTTCCATCGACATTTCCATAAAATTTATACCTCGACATTTTCATTGACATCGACATTTTCTTCTATGTTTATAACTAACAAAGAAACAAGTACCAATCAATAATGGAAAAATAGTAATTATGTTTTCTTTAGACAAGTAGAAATTAAGAAAAATCCTCTTATCGTTTGCCCATTTAAAATTTATGAAATGTCAATTGGTACTGCTTTAGAAATCATGTTATTTTATAGCTATTTATTGAACGGAAGCAAAAGTTAGAGGGAGAAATAAATTTCGGTCATAAATTTTAGATTAAAATATCATTTTCAAATTCATTCCATTCTATTTGAATGCTCGTTCTTTTAAATGTTTAAATTTAGTTTTTTTAATTTTAATAAATCTTAAAATTAGTCTTTATTATTTGTTTGAAGCTAATTCTTATCGAAATTGATTAAATAATAATAATTTTCAAGTTAAATTACAAGTTTAGTTCCTGAATTTTGAGATTTGTGTCTATTTGGTCCTTAAGCTTTCAAAAAGTGTCAAATATGTCCCTGAACTCTTAATTTTGTATTTATTTGGTCTCTAAACTTTGAAATGTATCTAATAAGTTCTCAAATTTTCAATTTTGTATCCAATAGGTCCCTGAATTTTCAATTTTTTGTCTAATAGGTCCTTGCCTAGTTGACATTTTCTAAAATTCATGAACTTACTAAGCACAAAATTGAAAACTTAAGCTTCTATTGGACAAAAAAATTCAATTTTTATATATAATAGATCGATTAATTTTAAAAAATTGTGAATATGTTAGATACCTATTAGAAGTTGAAAGACTAATTAGACACTTTTAAAATTTAGGATCTTATTAGAAACTAATCCAATCATGAATTTAACTAAAATCTATAAATCATAATAATAATAAATATAGAAACGTGCAATCATCTCAGGATAAAGTTTTTAATTTTTAATTTTTTAGAAAAGCACATACGACAAAAGTATGATTAATAGTAGAAATCCCTTCAACTTGTACAAACCTTAAACCCTCAATTTTTTAGTCATCATATATAATTATATTAATTAAAAATAATTGTGGCTCGTTAATAGTCCATAATCTATTGTCGGCCCTTCGATTCGAAATGAAGCTTCCTTGGTTTAAGCTTTAGCAAAAACCGTGTGTCTTGAATCTTTTCTTTTTGCTTTTAATACTGCAAGTTGGATTTTTGTAATTTAATTTTAACTAAATGGAATTAAAAATATTATTAATTGAGTCTCCAAGAATTCAAGTGCCTTAATTTAATGAAATTATTGCAATGTTTTGGAGGGAGGGGTGTCCTACATTGGGGCACTTTTTCTCACGCTAGGACAATAAAATAAAACCCACTTGAAAATTGAAATGACCAATTCCATCATGTTTAAGGCAACCTAAACCATAAGCCTACCCACTTTCTAGGACTAGGTCGTCACATATTTTTAAGAAACTTCTATAATTCTTTAACTTATCAATTCAATTCAATTGAAAATCATTGATCACAAGCAATATATTTATTGTATTTTGACATGGAGAAGGGAACATATTATATGAAATGTGGAATGTCAAAGACATGGAAAAAAAAATAAAGGTTAAATTATAATCTTGGTTCTTAAACTTTAATGTTGATGTCTATTAGGTTTTGAAATTTAAAAGTGTTTAAGTAGTCTCTAAATTTTAAAAAAATCTTGTAGATTATTAACTTTCAATTTTATGTCTAATAGTACCTAAACTTTCAATTTTATATACAATAGATTTGTGAACTTAAAAAAAAAGTCATATAGGTCAATGACCTATTAGTTACAAAATTAAAATTTCAATAACCCATTAGATATAAAATTGAAACTATAGAAACATATTAGACATAATAAAAAAGTTCAGGGACCTATCAGAAACTTTTTAAAATTTAGTTACTTATTTGATACAAATCTAAAAGTTTAAAGTGTCGTTTGATAATTATTTGGTTTTGAAAATTAAACTTATAAATACTATTTCCTCCCATGAGTTTTCTGTTTTCTTATCTACTTTTTTATATATGTTTTCAAAAAGTAAGCCAAGTTTTAAAAATTAGAAAAAAATAGTTTTTAAAAATTTGTATTTTGTTTTTGGAATTTGGCTAGAAACTTAAATGTTTTCTTAAGAAAGATGAAAATCATTATAGAGAATATGAATTTTTTTTTTTTTATGGTGAGAATATGAAATTCATTGTATAGAAATTGTGAGAAAATAAGTACAATTTTAAAAAATAAAAAATAAAAATTTAAGGCTCCATTTGATAACCATTTAGTTTTTAGTTTTTAGTTTTGAAAATTAAGCATTGTCTCTCAATTTCTCTACAATAATTCCACATCCCTTAATGAAGCATTTGAATTCTTAGCTAAATTCTAAAAGCAAAAATAAATTTTTGAAAACTATTTTTTTTTTGTTTTCAAAACATGACTTGATTTTTTAAAATATCGGTAAAATGTAGATAACAAAACAAGTAAATCCTTAGGTATGAGTAATATTTCTAGGCTTAACTTTCAAAAATAAAAAACCAGTATGGTTAACAAACATGACCTAAATAGTTATCAAACTGATAATATGAACCTTAAACTTGTAATTTAAATTTATTGTCTATGGTTTTATTTATAAAGTTAAATATCTTCATAAAAAAATATTTTGAAGCAACTTAAACTTCATCAAACATATATAAAATAAGGAAAGAAGTCTAACATAATTAATTAACGAGATTGTCAAATTTTCTTTTAATTAAAGAAGTCTTCTTATCTCAGGAGGAAACCATTTAATATATATATATATATATATATATATATATATATATATATATATATGAAAGATCAAAGGTTTCTACGCCCATAGATTTGAAGTTTATTAATTAGAATATTGTAAAATGGAATGAAAAGGAAATTCCACCAAGGAAATGATTGGCCATGGAAAAAAATAATTCTTATGGAATATTCAAGCTTGGCTTCCAATCAAGGCTTTAGATATAATCTTGCTTTGATTATATATATAACTTGGATCAAATTGATATTATAAATATATAGCAAATTGATAAAATAAAATTATATAATTGTAATGCATTTTACTTTTATAATTAGCTAGGCACACTTTGATCTATAAAGTAGTGGAACATACACTGCCAAAGAGTTTGCTGTTATTGTCCCTTTGTGGGATTCTTTGTTCATGAATGTATATGCAAGTAGGAAGTTTTATATATTTATGCACAAATAAAAATAATAATAATTATTATTACATGTTTAATTCTTGAATTTTGATGTTTGTGTCTAATTGGTTTCTAAACTTTAAAAATGTCAAATTGGTTCATGAACTTTTAATTATTATTATATGTCTAATAGATCCTCTAACATTCAACATTTTTCAAATTAACAAGTCTTATTAGACATGAAATTAAATTTTGTGTCTAATAGACCACTAAAGTCCCGTTTGATAACTTTGGTTGTTTAAAATTGTGTCTTTCTTCTCATCGATTCTCTACTATGAGTTTCATTTTTCTTAAGAAAATATTTGAATTCTTAGCCAAATTCCAAAAACATAAACAAGTTTTTGAAAACTACTTTTTTTAGTTTTTAAAACTTGGTTTGGTTTTTAAAAATATATGTAAAAAGTAGATAACAAAACAAGAAAACTCATATGTAGGAGTAATATTTATAGGCTTAATTTTTAAAAACAAAAAACCAAATAGTTATCAAATGGTACCTAAACTTTCCATTTAATTTGTGATTTTTTGAAAATATTGAATAGACCAATAACCTATTAGACACAAAATTGAAAGCTCGATAATTCATTAGACACAAAATCAAAACTTTAAAGGCGTATTAGGCACATTTTAAATTTTTAGAGGCCTACTGGACATATAATTCAAAATTCAATGACCTATTAGATACTTTTTAAGTTTAAGGTCCAATTTGACACAGATCTAAAAGTTAAATGACCATATTTGTAATTTAGTCAAAAAAAAAATTAAGTCCTATTTAGTAATCATTTGATTTTTAATTTTTGGTTTTTGATAATTAAACCTATAAATACTATTTTGAACTATGGGTTTCCTTATTTTTGTTCTTGTTCATATTGTTATTATAATTTTTCTGATTCAATGTAGAAATTTTATGAGCCGTATAGTTTGGGGGACATAAAAAAGATTTTTTTAAGAGAGAAAATCATTTTAAGGGAAAGTAAATAAAGACAAAAAAGATACTAGAAAAAAATGTGGGTATGTTAAACAGTAGTAAGAGCCCTAAATATGAGAAAATATGCACAAAGAGAGGGAAATAGTTGAAGAAAGTCTATATTGAAAAAAAAAATTAAAAAAAAAGCATTAGAAAAATATTAGGGTTCAAAAATAGAAATGAAGTGAAAATAAATACAAAAAGAATAATCAAGAAGCAACATGAATGGAAAAAATGTAAAAAGAATAGTTGCATTGCCCATATGAGTTATGTTCAATTGACCGTTAATATATATATGTTTGAATATCTCACTTTCAAATATTGTTGAACTAAAAAATACATTTACATAAAAAATAGTTGGAAAATAATATCGAAGGAAATTAATATAATATAGAAAAAGTATATATAGAATTAGTAGGAGAAAATATCTAAAAGAAGAAAGTACAGAATAAGAGTATTTTGACATTGAATATATTTAAAAATCAACATATATATATACGACCCATTACAATTAAATAACAAAATCCATAAGTTTAGATGAAGCTATTAGTAACTAGGTCAATAGAAAAATAGGTAAAGGATGACTATTTATAGAATGAGTATATTTATGCAAATAAAAAAGAAATTAATGGTGATGAGTTACTACAATTTAAAAAAGTTAAAACAAATTCTTAGGATCACTTTAATGTGGAGGATTGGCTCAGCAATTTTAGATTGGAAGAATTCTTTATAGAAAAGGAGAATAAGAATTATTATAATAATGGGAATGGGATGAAAAATTATTTTAATTCACAACTTGGAAGGAACTGCCTCAGTTTTTTTTTTTTTCTTTTTTTGAGGAAGGAACTGCCTCAGTTGAAGATTGAAAAAAAGGAAATTATATATTATTGTTGATCTCTTCATCTCTCACCAAGCTTTGTTTACTTTTTTTTTTCTTTTTTTTTTTTTTTTGAAGCCACAAGCTTTGTTTACTATGTTTTGTTTTTAAGCTAATTTAATGCAAGAGGGTTCATGCTTTATTAAAAATATTCAATACACTTGGACCTTCCTTCAGTTCTTGGACTATTTATATTCCATTTTAATCTCTTTTTTTTTCTAATTATTTTTTTCTTACTTTTGATTATTATTTTTTGTTTTTGTTGAATAACTTTTTGTTGATATTTTTAATATAATTATATGAGATGATAATGATGAAAAGGGAAAAAAATATTGAAAGTGTTTTTTTAATCAAAGTTAAGGTAAAAGGCGTGACAATAGAACAGTCATTCTATATTAGATGTATGGGTTAGGAAAAAAAAACTTTTTTCATATGCATCCAAGGATTATAAAGATAGTAAACATTTTAAAAATATAAGATAGTCATTACATTGAATAATTTAAGGTGTGTTTGGTAAGTGATCAAATTTGAAAACAAATGATTCAATAAAAACGTAACAATATTCTATGTTTTCAGCATTTTTAATAAGTATTTAGTAGAAGAATTAGAAATTAGATCTTAATTTAAAAAATTGCACAAAGACAGTTTCGTATTGTGCTCATAAAACGATGAAAATAGTGACTGCTATTAACTAAATATTTAGTTAAATATCAAATATTATTAAATATTTTAACCTATTTTATGTTATAGATTTTGTATAATTACTAACTTTATAATATTATATAATTTATAATACCTTATATTAAACACATTTTAATTTTAGAAGAAAATAAAATGAGTATATAAAATAGTGTACCTAAAACATACGTTAAAAAAAACTGTTCCAATATTTACATAGTTGAATTGAATTACATCATTCAAAAACAATTTTTAAGAAAAATAAATAAATTTACCTCATCTAAAGACAAAGAAACATAATCTAAATATGTCCTTATCTTCTGCAAAAGAATAGCTTTATATTTATTTTCACAAACATATGGCTTTGATCAATGATATGGATGGGAAATAAATTCCTTTACATTTTATTAAAGAATTTAAATGATCAATATTTTATTTTTTTAATTATTTTTATCTCAAAAAATATATTTTAATTATTTTTAAAGATATATTAACATATGTTTGACCCTTTTTTTGTTTAGTGGAATATCAATGATCAATAATTTGTGTATATTTCCTTTAGAAGTCGTTTGGTCTGAGTTTTGTGAATGAGAATGGGTAAGAGTTTTAAATCTCCTTGTTTGGAACAAGGTTTGTAAGCATGAGTATGGGTATCACTTATTCCCATGCATCACTTTTTTCCATGGTGGATGGGTTTTTTATGCCCTTCAAGAATGATGGATTTTCTTTATATCCATCCATATGTCTCTTTCTCTCTCTTATTTATTAATATCTCTCTCTTTTTATAATTAATATTTATATATTTTATTTATTTATTTATTTTTAATAATCATAATTAATTATTTAATTAAAAATATTTATAATTAATTTATTTATTTTTATTAGTTGACATTAATTTTGATTAGTTAATAAAATAATGTTTTTAAGATTAATTTCATCAAACAAGCATAAACATTCATTATAAAAATATTAAATCACTAACTAATATTATATTAATCAATTAATTATAAATATTATTAATTTATGATAAGAATAATCATTATAATTAATTATTCACGAGTTATTTGTGATTAATTAATAATTAATTTTATTAAAAATATTAATTAATTATTATTTTTAAATGCATTTTTATTATTTTATTAATAATAGATAATAATATATAAAATTTATAAGATAAATATCATAAAATAAATTTGCACATTATTTATTAGATTGTAAGTATATATTACATAAGATTTATTATTCTCAGGTCATTTATTATTCGATTAAATCTTATTTAAGAGGCATTTATTATTAGGGCACATCTTATTCTCAGGCATCTATTACCCATTCTCATCCAATAAAACCTTAAACCAAACGACTCCTTAGGGGTTGTTTGAATGGAAGGAAATGAGGATAAGAATGGACAAGAATATTAGATCTATTTGTTTGATACCAAATTTGTAAATATAGGCAATGGTTTCACTTATAATTCTCATGCATCACTTTTTTTCATGATGGATGAGTTTTCTATCACTGGTTTTCTTTATACCCATCTCTCCCTTCCTCATTCTCTTCTTTATTAATATTTAAGCATGTGTATATATATATATATATTTATTTTCAATAATCATAATTAATTATTTAATTAAAAATAATATTTATTTATTTATTTTTATTGGTTGACATTAATTTTGATTAGTTAATAAAATAATGTATCAAAATAATGTTTTTAGGATTAATTTCATAAAATAAGCATAAATATTAATTATAAATTTATTATTAAAATATTAATTCACTAACTAATATTATATTTAATCAATTAATTACAAATATTATTAATTTATGATAAGGATAATCATTATAATTAATGAATAGTTATTTGTTATCAATTAACAATTAATTTTTCTCATTAAAAACATTAACTATTACTCTTTTAAAATTTATTTTTATTGTTTTATAAATAATAGATAATAGTTATATAATATTTATAAGATGAATCTTATAAAATAAATTTACAAATTATTTATAAATAGTAATTATACCTTACATAAAATTTATATACTAATTTCATGAAACAAATATAAATATTATTTGTTTACATAAAAATATTTCTATGTAGAACCAAACGCAATCATTTATTCTCATGCATTTATTATTTTCAGACATTTTATTAGGACATCTATCCACATGGGCATCTAATAAAGCGCTAAACCAAAAGAAGGCGTCTAAGAAATTTGAGTATCGAGATTAACATTTTCCTCGTTTGATGATGTCATTTTTATGAGAGCGAAAGAGAGGTATCTTTTTTTTTTTTGGGAGGGAGGGGGAGCAAAAGTGGGCAACGAGTGGTCAATATTAGATTTTCCATAGGTTAAAAAGAGAAGTAAAGAATTTTAATATTAAAAAAAAAAAGATGAGCGAATATAGGAGAAAATGGAGGAAATTCTTACGTGTTTCTAATATTTATACCTAATCTAGAATTGAAACGGATTAATGGTTACCCATTCAAGTTTGATTTTTTCCTACTTAAATTAATTTTGGTTAGATTTAGAACTAACTTCATTGTTTTCAAATTTATATATCATCATTATTTATTTTAATATAGTGTATGTAGGAACTTAATTTTAATTAGGTTGAATTGAAACTTTTAAAAATTAAACCAAACATTAAGGACTAGAACATATATTTATAGAATTAGGATTACTTTCAGAAGATATTTAAAGAAAAAATAGATTTATAGAATTCTCTTTTTTTTTTAAAAAAAAAAAGGCTTGTAATTTGAATTTTATTTTAATATAGAAATGGTGTTGGTGTGTAAATAATTTAATTTTTTTATAACAAGAAATAAATCCATAATTGTTCCGAAGGAATCCTGCATTAATATTTTCTTTCAATTAGTAATTATAGATTTAAATCTAATTTTAGTTGCTAACAAAAACATAACTCAACTAGTATATATGTGTGTGACCAAGAGATCATGGGTTCAAATTCTCCATCCCCAAATGGTGTTGTATTAAAAAAATTAAATCTAATTTTGGTTCCAAAGGCCTCATTTAATAGTCTTTGTCAAAATTTGATTTGATTTTTGAAAACATATATAAAAATCAAGAAAACATGGAAACCTATCAGTGAAAATAGTATTTATAAATTTAATTTTTAAAAATCAAAAACTAAAAAACTAAATGGTTATCAAACGATGTCTAAATGTTTTTTATTTAGTTATAAATTCAAACATAATTCAATGGATAAATCATCTATTGCCATTCAAAAGGTCAAATGTTTTAGTCTTCTACCTCTACAATTGTTGAACTCCAAAAAGAAAAAGAAAAAAGACATTCCTATTTATTTGATTTGGTTTTAAAATTTCAATTAGCTCATTTTAGTTCTTGGATCTTACATTCAAACTCTACCTTAATCCTTTTTAAAAAAAAAAAACTAGACACGACATTATGGATTTATTGAGTAGATATATGTACCTGAATAAGTATTTTTAAATCACATGTAGTAGATCAATTGTTTGAATTTTGAAATTGATATCTATCTGTTAAAATTATTAAAGAATATTTAATGACAATGACCCACATAACTTTTCACGTTCAAAAACTAAAACAAAACATCTGATAAGGCCCAAAACAAAACATTGGATAGTTTAATGACAAAAATAATTTTTTTTTAATTCAACAATATTTGAGGTGAGAGATTCAAATCTCTAACCTTTCATCTAGAGCACATATCAGGTACTACTTATCTATGTTCACTTTAGCAATCAAAATGAAATTAATAAAATAATTTAGAGATGTAAAACATAATTATACAACATCTACACTTTCTCCCGTAGAAAAATAAGAATTCATTTTTTTATCTCTATATCTAGAGTCAAATTTAATTTCATCAAATTGAGAATTATTGTACTAGGTAAGGATAAGTGGTTTGACAAGATTATTGTTTCCCTTTTAGAGGTTGATTTTTGCGATTGTGTTGGCCCTCTGTTTGGGTTGGATTTAAACATTTTGCCATTTTGGTACTAAATTTGTGCGTTTTTTCTCTACTTAATTTTTGGTTGGGTTGTGTAATTCTATTGCTGGATTTGGGCGTCTTTATGGCTAGATTTTGTGTGAGTTTGCCAATTGAATTTTGAGTAATTTAGGTGCCGTCTGGCAACCATTTGAATTTTCGTTTTTTATTTTCAAAATTAAACCGATAAATACTAATTTCATCCCAGAGTTTTCATCGTTTTCTTATCTCCTTTTAACATATTTTCATAAAAATCAAACCTAAAAATTTAAAAAGTAAATCCCGTTTAATAACGAATTTGATTTTTAGTTTTTTAAAAAGTTAAGTCTATAAATACTATTTTTACATATGATTTCTATATTTTCTTATATACTTTTTAGTTGTGTTTTTAAAAACCAAGTCAAGTTTTGACTATATATATATATATATAAAAAATAGTTTTCAAAACCTTAATTTTATTTTTGAAATTTAGCTAAGAGTTCAAGTGTTTACTTAAAAAGATAGAAATCATGGTAAAGAAAATAAAGACAGAAAACAAACACAATTTTCAAAAACTAAAAACCAAAAATCAAGTGGATATCAAAATCTTATTTTTGTTTTTGGAATTTGGCTAGAAATTCAATTCCTTAAGATAAACCATTATAGAGAAGATGAAAACGAACATAATTTTCAAAAACCAAAAACAAAATTGTTATCAAATAGGGGCTTAGTTTTCAAAATTTAGTTTGGTTTTGAAAATATAAGTAAAAAATAGATAACAAAAGAAAGAAATACATAACTGGAAGTCGTATTTATAGGCTTAATTTTCAAAAACTAAATAGGCTTAATTTTCAAAAACTAAAAACTAAAAAGTAAAGGGTTATTGAAACAAAAGCTTATTGGTTTAGTTTATTGAGTAAGTATTTAATAGGGTGAAAAATGATCCCCCCCACCCCCATTACAGTAAATAAACTTCCCACTAAACCCAGAAATAGCTTTCTAAAGCTTTATTGCCTTATTTATTTACTACTTTGCAGTCATTCTACACTCCAGTAACATCTTCTTACAAATCCATTTACAAGAACTAACATTTCTCGGTTTCAACCGTTCTCAGAGGAGGGCCAAAAAAGGTGAAAAAAAAGGTGTATTACATATTTATATTTGTACATAACTTATTACTGTTATTCGGTTAGTTTAGACAGCAGAAACAGGCTACCAGAGGAAAGAAATATTGAAGCAGCTAAGCAAAGCAAATCACCTGGAGTTTGTATAACTGCCTTTTTACTCTTGTCGAAGAACCCAATTAGAAGCAGCATCACTATGACATGCCCGAGCTTTGTTTTCAGCTCGTTAACGGTCGTTACGTCCATCCATTTTGGTCGTTCCTATGAAAATTCAATGATATAAAATTGTAACAAGATCGAGGAATATGAGCCAATCTATATGGAGATGTTTGGAGCATGGGTTATATTACCCAAACGCAAACTATATAATTCATGCTACATAACTCATGCCTCCTAAACACAAATTATATAACTCCTCAGACTATTATAACTCACCCAGCGCTCCAAACAGCCCCTATGTGTTCTGTTGTGCAAGTAATGTCACTTGGATTCTATTGAACCACTACAAACCTGATACTTTGGATATGTGATTATCAAAATCCATTTTAGGCTTGAGTAGCACAACCAGATCAATTATAGTCCAAACATCAATCCAACAAGACTAGGATGTTATTCAGCCCTCAGAAAAAGAGACATCTGAATAAACAAGGTTAAAAGACACATTCAATCCATGTGTTTTCATTCAAATAACAATTTAGTCTTTAAACTTTAGTATGTAACAATTAAGTCTCTATTGTTCAAAACCTGTAACAATTTAATCACTAACCTTTAGTACGTAACAGTTTAGTTCCTATCATGAAAAAATGCATTAACGTGTGATGTAGGTTTGATGGGATTGTCGCTAGATCCCACCATTCCATCATTTCTTTTTTGCACACATGACCTTTGTTGTTTTTACACATGGATTCGCTTTAATAGACTTTTCACAATAAGGACTAAGTCATCCCAAATTTTAAACTACAAGAACGAAGTCATTACCTGTTAATGTTCAAAGACACGAGACTAAATTCATTGCATATTAAAACTCATTGACAAAATGTAATTTTTAACCCATAAACAAATAGACTCTACCGAAGAACTACAACCGCAATAAGGACCAACAATCAGCATAACAGTAGAAAAACCATATCACAATTACACGGGTAAGATCGACCCACCTTTAAAGTGAACAAGCCAAATAGGTTGGATCTATGCTCAACGTTTCTCTTTGATAAAGTGCGTTCACTTCCAAGCTGACTGATAAACAGCTCATAGAGACCCGTACCAAAGACTAGCATCACAGTTCCTAAGAGATACACATCTGCATACCATTTGAAGCAAAAATCAAGTACGTTGAGAATTGAAATTATGTAGAATATTCACATCTAGGCATGCCATTTACATATCAACAGGTGTCTAAGAAGCACGGACACGGACACGGACACAGACTCAGACACGACAATACATCAATTTCTAAAAAACTAGGACACAAACACATTGGGGATACGATTTTTTTAAAATTATTTTTTTAGGATATAGGTAGATTTAACATAAAATACTAAATATAATCCACTAAAAAGCATAAAATGTCAAAATGATAGTAGTAGTAGTACAAAATACATTATCCAACATTCAACAATACAAAGTTTTTTATACAAACAAGAGTAAATACACTAAAAGGAAATGGAAAACAATTTTACACACAAAAAGGAAATGGAAAACATGTCCTGTTCGTGAATGACAGAAGATTTTTTACTTTTTAATTTAATTATTTATGTTTTTTTAATGTCCTCTTCGTGTTTAAATTTTAAGATTATATGGGCTTTTAACTTTGGGCTCAAAATAAACCAGCCAATCCCTTTTCTTGGTTAAAATTTTGTTATGTGTGTCCATAGCATGCCCAAAATTAAAAAATAAGAAGAAGAAGAAGAAACTCGTAAATTAGTGTGTCGGACATGTGTCCGGAGCATGTCCATGTCCGACAAGGATACTCTGCCTAAAATAGAGTATGCAATGGAAACAGTTTCACATATCTCATTTGAGTTTTATGCACTTGAACAAAATTGGTTCAGTTCAGTGAGTCCAGTACTACAAGTGGCTATCTTGGTTTCTTAATAAAAATAAGTCAACTTAGAAGCAAAAAAAAAAAAAAACATGAGAACACCTCTAATACAGCAAAAATGTACCAAAACACCCAATGAAAGCGTGTATTTATTTCCACAGATCTCCACTACTCAACCTAAACTTGAGACTGGATCAAATTCTTTTCTATAAAGATTCGAAGCTATTTTTGGTAACAAAATTATGAGCATTGAACACAGATTTGCCAAATAGAAAATAGAGACAAAGACATAAATTCGAGAGTACTTCACAGTAAGTACCTATGGCCTCAACTAGCAACATTATCACTTTTCCACGATTTACAAAATATTCTGAGAAAGATGCTGCTACATGAACGCACCCCTGCATTTCACAGTCACATAGTATAAAGAGCACGTGTCATATTTTTAATGAAAGTTTAAATTAATGGAGCATCAATCAGCTTGTGGTGGTCATGGTTATTCAAGTACACCAATCTACAAGAACATAAAGGCGATATAATATTGTCCAACCAAGGCTCAGAATTACAAAAACTTGAAAAGAGATCTCAGTTCATGAATTCCCAACAGTTCTAAATCCTAAAATTTTTATCCTCGACAACATTATCGATCAACACGTGCATGTATATTTTTGTAAGTGAGACCGTCCAAGTATCTTAAAATAACGGCCTCGTACAAAGAGTAAACCTAAAACAAATTAGCTGTAAACAATCCATCCACAATCCTTGTCAAAACAAACTTCAAGCGAAGGGAAGTCAGAGAGGAAGAACGCTTTTATTGTCAACAATTTTGTTGGAAAGAGATATTCACAAATGTCAATTGGTCTAGGCTAGCTACATCCTTAGTTCACTGCTCTTAAATGGAATTTCAAGGAGCTCTGATACCATCATAGCTTTGTAACGCAGACCAAATTCGTCAACTAAATTGCATTCTTAGAATGAAGATAGTGTAATAAGCAATTGAAGCAAGTAGAATGAAGTTCTCATAACACAGACAAAGGAAACACAAATCCTGGCCTGTGACAACAGAATAATGTGATACAGAGCTGGAAGTTAATCATCGTACCTTGACGAAACAGAGTACAGAACCAACCAAAGATCCTAAGACGCCCAAAAATGCCATGAATCGGCATCGATAAATGGCCTGAAAACCCATGAAAATAAATTGTCAAACTACGAAGCTACTACAGAATTAACAATCATACATAAATTAGGCATGCGCAACCTTTTCCAGGCCCTCCTCTATGGTATCCAACTTTTCCAGTGCCGACGTCCGGGACGCAGCGCCAATATCGGATTGGATTAAAGGAGCAGAAGCAGCCGGAACTTGAGGTCCTGAGCTGGCACTTGCACAGGCAGGAAATCTACGGCTACAACCACCGATAAGGTCGGTTTTATACCCAAAAAACCTATTAATATTTGGATAAGGTTGCCGGTACTGGTAGGCTTGGATGATCATCGTGGAAGGTCCAGGTCGGGCGGTGGTCGTTATAGTTCTGGTAAGGTCAGTAATCAACGGTGGAGACGGTTGCATGGTGGCAGCCGGAGATGGAGGGGGAGAGAAAGGGTTTTAACATCAAAGAAGATTGCCGTACGGTGGCGTCGGCCACTGAACTCCGAGGAAATGGGAATTGAGATAGTTATGACTGAGTCATGACTAGGGATAGGGGCCGAAGTTATGGGCCTCCTTTAAAGTTGGGATACTCCATGATCAGTTCGTTCTCTGTTTCATCACGGCACGTTGATATTGCCCGCGCTGAGGGAAGGGATTATTTATTTCTTGTTTAACATATTATTTTAGTCCACGTATCACTTCGTTATATATTTTCAAAGAAAAATACCTGCACCCATCTAAAGCACAAAAGAAAAGTGATATTTTTAAATTTTTATAAAACAAATTTTTGTGGTTGGAAAATGAGTTGCAAGTTGTACCCAAGTACAATTCATTTTTAAATAGAAAACATTTGACAGTACCAAATATGATGTAACCCTTTGGGGACTATTTGAATCTATGAGTTTGAGAAGAGGAGTTCAGAGGAATAGTGAGTAAAGAAATGGAGAGTTCGTGAGTACATGTTTGGAGTGTAAAATTATTTACTCTGAAGTTCTAAGAAACTGTATTTGGGAGAAGGAGTTGTAAGAAGTAAGAGTTGGAAAATGAGTTATGAGATTTGTGATTTGAATTATCTAAATATTATATCTAAAAAAAAGAGTTTATAGTTTGTTTTTTTTTTTCAAGTTCTAGAAGGTCCATATACTGATCCCTAGATTAATGATAGATTCTAAAAAAAAAAATTAAAAAAATATATTATTATCGAAGTCATTTTAAATTGAGATTCAAACAAAGACCCTGAGATTTTTATCATCGTCACTTCCAATTTCCAAGTTCCAAATCCAACCATCAACTCTTGAAACTCAAAGTAGAGGCCCAATATCTCCTTTCGAGCAGGTCAAGCGAATTGGGCTTCGTCGCGGACGACAGCCATACCATTTTCTTCCCGGTTCCAGTTCCCCTGCAACATGTCTACTCGCTCTACTGAGTTTCCACTTTCCAGTCCCTTCATCTCTGCAAATTCAAATAGCTTCCTTCGTTTTAGAGTTCCAAAATTTCAGACGCAGCTTTTCAAGGCGGAGGTTTCTGACCTACTTGTAAACTAAACCTTTTCGCTCCTAAAAATTTCTCTCTACGATCGAGATCCTCAAACGAAGAAGAGTTGTGATCGATCGTCGAAGTCCGAATGGGTTCATCTTGGTTGAACAATCGTGAATTTCATCTCGTAATTTGAGGTGATGAATGGTGGAATCCATGGCTGAAAACCCTAAAATTATCCTAAAAAGCCCTCCCAAAAATTCCCCTAGTTCTTCGCCTCCGCCGGCCCAATCCCCACGATTCCTTTGCATCTCGACGTGCCCGACATATCGCCGGCTGCTAAGACCGTCTGCGAAGTATTGGTCAGAGCCTCGCCGAATGATGTAGAAGCCGCACTCTCCGCGACGGGAGTAGCTCCGTCGCCGGAGCTTGTCCAAGAAGTTTTGAGGGTTTCTTATAACTATCCGTCGTCGGCGATCAAGTTCTTCCGGTGGGCGAGGAAGTTGGCGAAGCAGTCGGCGTATTCGTGGAATCTGATGATTGATTTGCTGGGTAAGAACGAACTGTTCGATCAGATGTGGAACGCCATTCGAACGATGAGGCAAGAAAAAGTACTTTCATTGCCAACTTTCGTGTCTGTTTTTGGGAGTTATTGTTCTGCAGGCAGGTTCAAAGATGCGATGATGAGCTTTGAAGTGATGGATAGGTACGAAGTTGAGAAGGATGTCGTGGCAGTAAATTCTCTATTGAGTGCAATTTGCACCGAGGAAAATCAAACATCAAAGGCTTGGGGGTTCTTTGAGAAGAACAAAGAGAAGATTCCTCTGGATGGGGACTCATTCGCCATATTATTGGAAGGGTGGGAGAAAGAAGGCAATGTGGAGAAAGCCGAGGTTACATTTGGTGAAATGGTGAAAAGGGTTGGTTGGAATCCTCAAAATGTTTCAGCTTATGATGCATTGTTGATAACTTTGGTTCGTGGAGGCCAATCTGAAGAGGCAGTCAAGGTTCTTCTAGAAATGAAAAAGAATGGTTGCTTGCCAGGTTTGAAATTTCTATCCAATGCTCTTGATAGTCTCATTAAACAAAATGATGCAAACCATGCGATTCTATTGTGGGATATAGTTGTGGGAAGTGGGTTAGTTCCTAACCTGATTATGTACAATGCCATAATCGGACTGCTGAGCGAGAACGGTAAGATCGACGACACTCGTTTCAGCTCTTGGATGCCATGGTCTCCCATGGTGCTTTTCCAAACTCCTTAACTTACAACCTTATCTTCAGCTGTTTGGTTAAAAACAAGAAAGTTAGGGAAGCAAGTCAATTTTTCAGAGAGATGGTAAAGAATGAGTGCCCTCCCACCCCTTCTAACTGTGCTGCAGCTATCACAATGTTGTTTGATGGTTATGACCCTGAAACAGCCATTGATATATGGAACTTCATGGTTAAGAATCACATCAAGCCCATGGATGCAAGTGCAAATGCACTGCTTATTGGCCTCTGCAACTTGGATCGGTTGACAGAGGTTAGAAGTTTTCATGGATGATATTCTTGATCGACGAATCAGAATATTTGAATCAACTATGAAGATCTTGAAGAATAATTTCTATCAGCAGAGGGGAAGTGGCAGAGAGAATTATGATAGTCTTTTGCGCAGGTGGAGAGCCTCCTAAATTTTGTACTGTTACCCTCTCTTCAATTCTATTGATAACCACTAATGCTGCTGTACATCCATTCTTGGTGTTTTCACAAGCTCAATACATAGCAGCATTAGTGATCGTTTTGGAGGCGAGCAGAATTACCTCTTCTACATGAATCATTTTGACCTTAACAATTTCACCTACTTTACCTTATCAGAAATTCTTTTTTACTATTTACATACTATTGCTTCATTTTTATCTTGTCTTCATTCTTAAGGTAGGTTGCAGTATAAGATGCAAATCATAATTTAAATGGTGAAATAGTCCTATGATATATAAATGTTATTAGTTTTTGTGCCATAATTGGGATGATAGATTTTGGTCGAATTACCTGTTGTAACATTTAGATGTCGCTTGTTAGAGAACCTCCATTTTCTTGAAAGCTACTACACTTTACATTTGAGATCAATCTTCTGTCTGTTCTCCAATAGGTGGTGGCAAGCAGAGCATAAGAGAAACAGCTAGAAAATTCCAGTTTAAGTTTGGTATTTTACTTTCTAAAGCAAAGTAGGTAAAAAGAAAGAAACTCACAATAATAGGTCCAATTATTTATGTATCATTCAAGTGATTAAACAAGCTACTTTTAAAATGTACCAATGATAATTAAATGTGCAAAGGAGTCATGTAGATGGATGTGAAAACGGATTACTGAAAATCTTCAGAAGAAGAAAAACTGGTTTAACTACAAATGTTTTCAATAACACGAGAAAGATCATAAGTTTAAAATAGTTGTTTCTACATCTGAAAATATAGAAACAATCATCAATTTGTTCAAGCACAGAAAAAATTCTAACTATGTTGTTTAAAAACAGAAATACAATTAATTTGATACTATATATTTATTCGGATCTAAGTAATATACTCGATCATTAACCTTATCTTTTGTTATTTTGAAATGAAATAATGTACTGCTACTTAGTAATAATAGGGATCCAATAATTAAACCTGTAAGTATAATTGAAGGAAACCATCACTCGACAAAGCTTTGAATAAATTCTCAGATAACAAATATGCTCCAACAGTAGTTCTTTATTTTTAGATGCGTTAAAAGAAGGAAAGGAAGATACCAAAACCTTCGCCGCCCATTGCAGCCACTTTTTGATAAGTTTGCATTCCTTGCTCAGTGTCTCTCCTCTGCCATGCCTAAAATTAAGCTCTGCAACACATCAAAAGTGGTGAAGAGTGAGATCAGCTTCAAATATACCTTCACTTTTTGTTTTTCTTTTCACTCCATTGCAATTTGTTTATGAGAAATTGCATCGATCTCAAATGCCACCAAACTTCCTATCCAGTCTAAAGCGACATACTCATCCCCTAATTTGGATTGCCGGCATAATCTGCGCCGCCATAGCCCTAGCAGTGATAATCGCAGGCATCGTCATCTTCATCGGCTATGTGACGATCCGTCCTAGGGTGCCTACAATCAGCGTAACCGAAGGACATCTCGACAGAATCCGAAGCAGCAGAACCGGCTTGCTTGAAGTCCAGATGAAGATCGTCGTCCGAGCCGAGAATCAAAATGCTAGAGCATACGCAAGCTTCTCGCAGACCGATTTCGTCCTGATCTTCGACGGCATAGAGATCGCATCACTGGTGGCTCGCCGGCCGTTCAAAGTGAACAAGATGAGTTACCTGGATTTGCACTTCTTAGTGGAATCATCGGCGATTCCGCTGAATCCGACGCAGATGCAGCATCTAAGCTGGTCGCTGAAGAGGAATTTGATGCAATTCGATCTGAAAGGAAGCTCGAGAACTCGATGGAGAGTCGGAGTTCTTGGTCCCCTGAAATTTTGGTGCCATTTGAACTGTCACCTCAGGTTTTACCCGCGCAATGGAAGCTACATTCCCGCGCCCTGTTCTTCGAAGGATAAGTAATTTGCAGAAAACTGAAAATTTGAATTTGAAAATTTTAGAAGAAACAAAACTCCTCCGTTCGTGAGTATCGGGTCGGTATAAACACGTATAAACGTCAAGAGTATTGTTAGTATCTTCTTTTATATATATTTTATGTTCCGAAATAATATTTTATACTTTTTTTTAGCCGTGCCGATTCCACTTGTAGACTTGAAATTTTCTTCTCGCATATTATTAAACTAAAAAATTATTAATTTTTATTCCTATACTTTTTTCAATTTAGTCGATATACTTTTATTAAAACTTAAGAATAGTTGGATTTAATTTTATACCATTTGTAAATGAATTTAAATTTGGTAGAACATTTAATGTGGATAGAAAAATTAGGATGTGGTAAGTTAACATGAATTGAGGACATGTAATATAATTAACGTTAAATAAGTTAACATGATAAAAATCATTTTTTTTTCAACGATAGATATAAGATGGTTTTTTAACTTTCAACTTTTTTTTTTGTTGAGGATATAATATTTGAATAGGTTGAGTTATGTTACGGTTGCCATCAAATATAAAATAATAAACTTACATCAATTTGTCACCAAATATTTGTGTTATGGGTGAGATTAGACCAACAAGAATGGGCAGGTCGAATGGCCAAGGAAAATGGTCAAACAGAATGAGAAGCCCAAATACTAGGTCAAAGCGGGTCGAACCATGGAATGAGACTAGAGGGTTTGTTCGAGATCCGATCCAAGCGCGTGGTCGGCCTCGGCATAAGCCGAGGCCGGCCAGTAGAGCTCTCCCATCCGGGCTCTACCCTAGCCCCACATCCCAGAGGAAAGGGCCAGGGCTTGGGCCCAAGGCCAACTCTCAGTGGTCGGCCTCTGACGAGGCCGAGGCCGACTATACCCAAGGCGTGCACTGGCTTTGTTCCAATGGGACCGAACCCATAAGCTTGATTCCGACCTTTTCCAACCGGCTCTTTTCCCAAAAGGCGAAGGAAACCCATCAAATGGAAGACTATTTAAACTCTCCTAAGGGGAGGAAAAAGGTAAGTCAATTCAAGTCACTCAAACACAAACTCTTCCTAAACTCTCTCACAAACCTCTCTCGACTTAGGCATCTGAGCTTGTGTGGCCTACACCACACCTGTGGTGTCCAGTTTTCCTTATCTTGCAAGTCGCGCGTTCTTCCCAAGAATTACAAATTTACAAATCGTTTGTCACGTGGAGTCGGTGTGTTCTCTATCCAAAATTTGGCAAACAACAGTTTGTTTCTCAATTTGTCACCAAATATTTGTTTCTTTTAAGTTAAACCAATATATATAGGATAATAGGAATGGTTCAACGCTAAAAGAATAAGTAGTATGTCTCCTCCGATAACTATTTGATTTTTTTTTGTTTTTATTTTTAAAAATTAAACCAATAAATACTACACCCATCTTAAGATTTACTTTTTGTTATCTACTTTATACCCATGTTTTAAAAAACCAAGTCATATTTTGAAAACTAAAAAAAAATAGTTTTCAAAGGGTTTTTGTTTTTAGAATTTGACTAAAAATTTAAATGTTTCCTTAAAGAATATGAAAACTATTGTGGATGAATTGAGAGAAAATAAGCTTAATTTTCAAAAACTAAAAACAAAAAACTAAATGGTTATCAAACAATACATTAACTATTGAACTATATTTATATTGAAAAATATTTGGGTGCGGCCGCTTGCAGGTTGCACCCATCTCGTGTGTTGCCCAGTTCACGATTTCATAAAAAAGTTAATTTTTTTAAACATAAAAAATTTATGGTTCAAAATGAGTGTAGCCCTTCCTCATTTATCTTCGTTATCAAATATTTTTTTAGTTACGCCACTCACCTTTATCTAAATATTAGTGCTAGAATACCAATTTGAGTTTGTATAGTTTAATAGTTAAATTATTTATTCATCTTCTTTAGACACTGGAGTTTCAAAACTTTATCACGTGATATTTATTGAAAACAAAACATTGGTGCCAAAATTATTGAATGGTTAATCATTTGTTTAGAATATAACAATTCAGCCAATAAGAGTATAGCTCAACTGACATCAAGTATGACTCATGACCAAGAGGTCATTGGTTCGAATTCCCCTACTTTCAATTGTTGATGTACTGAAAAAATAATAATATAACAATTCCGAGAATGAGCACTAGTATTTGAACCAATTAATTAAGTTATATTAAAAAAAAATTACCCATCTAGTGTGTTGTATAGTTTAATAGTTAAAGTATTTATTCATCTTCTTTAGACATTGGAGTTTCAAAACTTTATCACGTGATATTTATTGAGAACAAAACATTGGTGCCAAAATTATTGAATGACTAATCATTTGTTTAGAATGTAACAATTCAAAGTTCGAACAAAATGGGTGATAATCAAACTAATATAACGTGCAAGAATGAGCACTAGTATTTGAACCAATTAATTAAGTTATATTTAAAAAAAATTACTCATCTAGTGTGTTGCCCAGTTCATGATCACATAAAAAAATTAATTTTTAAACATAAAAATTTGTGGTTCAAAATGAGTGTAACCCTTCCTCGTTTATCTTAGTTATCAAATATTTAGTTCAAAACATATTTTACCCCTTTGCTATATTAAATTTTTAGTTTTGTCCACTCACCTTTATCTAAATATTGATGCTAAAATGCCAAATTGAGTTTGTATAGTTTAATAGTTAAAGTATTTATTCATCTTCTTTAGACACTCGAGTTTCAAAACTGTTGGAATTTATAGAAATAAAAATGTGAAAGAAATGATTGATTTGAAATATCAAGATCAATTGATGTTGATGTTACTTAATTTTTAATTCAAAAGTTTCAAAATAGCTTGAAACATCCAAATGTGTTGATGTTTCTGATACAAATTTAACTTAAAATGTTAAGTTTGTAAGTTTTGTTTGAATTTCAACAAGTAACTACATAATTGAGTTATTTTTTATATGTGTTTCATATTATTTATATTAATTTGATTTTAGAGAGTTACTAAGTTGCTAGCTTTATAAATAAAGAACTTGTTTCTTCATTTAGAGCATCTCATTCCATTTTGGAGTATCTCATCCCAAATGAAGAGTATTTTATCTTTTCTTTATTCTCTTTAATCTTGAGTCAAGTTGAGAGCAAGTGTCCTAGAGTTATGCCAGATCCGAGTAGTTCGAAGTTGTTGTTCTATCGGAGTTAGTCGTTGTATCCTGCTGAGACGATCGCTATAGTCTGCTTGCAACCCGTGCAGAGCGAATAATTGTCTTTAGGACAACGCTTATGTTACTCAGTTTTATACACAACAAAGTAGCAATATTTTTCCAACAAAAACTTTATCACGTGATCTTTATTAATCAAACTAATATAATGTGTGAGAATGAGCACTAGTATTTGAACCAATTAATTAAGTTATATTTAAAAAAATTACTCATCCGATTGTGTTGCCCAGTTCATGATCACATAAAAAAATATTTTTTAAACATAAAAATTTATGGTTCAAAATGAGTGTAGCCCTTCCTCATTTATCTTAGTTATCAAATATTTGGTTCAAAACATATTTTACCCCCTCGCTATATTAAATTTTTAGTTTTGCCCACTCACCTTTATCTAAATATTGGTGCTAAAATACCAATTTGAGTTTGTATAATTTAATAGTTAAAGTATTTATTCATCTTCTTTAGACACTAGAGTTTCAAAACTTTATCACGTGATATTTATTAAAAACAAAACATTGGTGCCAAAATTATTAAATGGTTAATCATTTATTTAGAATATAACAATTCAAAGTTCGAACAAAATGGGTGATAATCAAACTAATATAACGTGCAATAATGAGCACTAGTATTTGAACCATATAACTAAGTTATATTAGAAAAAAAATTACCCATCTAGTGTGTTGTCCAGTTTATGATCACATAAAAAAATTAATTTTTTTAAATATAAAAAATTTATGGTTCAAAATGAGTGTAGCCCTTCCTCATTTATCTTAATTATCAAATATTTGGTTCAATACATATTTTATCCCCTCGTTATATTAAATTTTTAGTTTTGCCCACTCACCTTTATCTAAATATTGGTGCTAAAATACCAATTATGTATAGTTTAATAGTTAAAGTATTTATTCATTTTCTTTAGGCACTAGAATTTCAAAGTTTTATCACGTGATATTTTTTGAAAAAAAATATTGGTGCCAAAATTATTGAATGGCTAATCATTTGTTTAGAATATATCAATTCAAAGTTCGAACAAAATGAGTGATAATCAAACTAATATAACGCTCAAGAATGAGCACTAGTATTTGAATCAATTAATTAAGTTATATTTTTTTTAAAAAAAAAATTAAGTACATCAACAATTGTGGTTATAATAGTTTGTGTTTAGTCTAGAGTTATAATAGTATGTGTTTGAAGTGTAAAATACTCAATGGGTTATTATAAAACATGTCATAATAACTTTTGCCCAAAACAAGCCTTAAAAGTTTTTTTTTAAGTAAAATACATTTATAACTCTAGGGATAAACAAGATTAATCAAAATTAAATTTAATACATTAAAAAAAAAAGGTTTTCATTTAAATAACAATTTAGTCTAGATAACAATTAGTCTATGTATTTTCGAATCTAAAATGATTTAGTTTATTAATTTTACTATATTATAACTTAGATATTGTTTGATAATTATTTGATTTTTAAAATTAGGCTTAACACTATTTCAACAGTTTCATTGATTTGTTATATATTGACAAGTATTTTCAAAATTCAAACCAAATTTTGAAATCTCAAAAAATAGTTTAAAAATTTTGCTTTCGTTTTGAGAATGGACTACTAATCCAAAAACCATGGTAAGGAAAAACAAACCTAATTTTAAAAACAAAGTCATCATATGGGTCTTAGTTATTGTAATTTAAATTTGTAGCAATTTAATTCTATGTAAATTAAAATTTAGGTTATGCAATGAATCTCTTACCAATGCTTTTTTATTTTATTTTATTTTATTTTTTTAGAACAAAATCTCTTACCAATGTGAGTGAATCAATAAACCAGTTGGAAATTAAATGTTTATAAACTATATTGACTAAATCATTTACATCACCTTCACAATTTAAATTTTAAACAACAAAAATTAAAATGTTACAAGTTTTATATTATGAAGATCATATCATTATACTCTATGAAGTTATCATCACGTGTTTGAAACTATATGAGTAGACTATTTCATGTTTGGGAGTGACTTTGGGAGTGACCAAAATTACTTTTAACGTCTAAAATCACTTTTCTACCAAAAGTTTGATGTTTGACAATATTAAGCAAGTGATTTTGGAAGAATCTAAAATCATTTGAAGTGATTCACTTTCAATCACTTGGGAGCAACCACTTGGGAGGTGATTCCCAAGTGATTATTGTCAAATGATTGTAATTTAAAATGACTATTATTCATTTTTTAAAATAGTATACTTTTAATGACGTGTAAAAACCGTAATCTTTTGTCAAAATTCATAAATTTCCATAAAAAAATGAATTTTTTGAAAACCAAAACCACTATTAAAAGTATAGAACCAAACATAAAAATGATTATATGAAAATCACTTTTAATAATTATAGACAAATCAATTACACTAAAATCCATATTTCTAACATCATTCTCAAACATGCCCTTATATTAGAGGTAGAAGCATGGAAGTAAATTTCGGTCGACATGTCGAAATGTCGCTCGACATTTCGACATGTCCACCACCTCGATATTTCCATGGAGAGAATGTCGTCCCCCTTTTCCACGACATGTCATCGACATCAAAATTTCATTTTTTTTTTTTTAATTTGCCAAATGTCCATCTCACATACCATCAATAATAAAATTTTTAACTTAATAGGACTTTATTTATGAAGCCCAACCCAATAGATTTTGGGATTTATTTAATTGTGAATTTTAACAAGAGTGAGTGTGGTTTTATAGGTGAGAGAATGATTTCATCCTTCAAACATAACAGATGTGGGACAAATCTTCTTTCTCACAAACCACACCCTCCACCCTCTCACTTGCTTTATTATTATTTTTGTATTTATTCCCTATTTTATTATTTCTTTTTTTTTTTTGGAAGAAAACGTAACTAAAAAAATATATTTTTTAAAAATTTGATTTTGTTTCTTTTTTAAAAAACAAATGGTTATGTATTTTAATTAAATTATGTTATGAGCTAGTAGCTACTTATCTCTTTATCAATAATTTTAAATAAATCTTATCCTAAGGGTATAATAATTTATTTGACTATTTTACTCATTTACCAACTAATAAATTTACAAACATCGTCATGCAATCGATGTTTGTATCTAATAAATTTATAGAATTTTTATAAAATTTTTTATTTTTTTTTCAAATTCCTGCTTATGATCGCATGTCAATCTATTGATATTTGTATCTAAATATTGTGTTAATTTTTAAATGTGATGCTTAAAAGTGGTTCATTATAGTCTAATTAACCCACAATCAAAGTTTCATTAGTTAATTCAAACAATTTCCATCAATTTCCATAATTTCCGTAAATTTTCTCGAAATTTCCATCGACATTTCCATAAAATCTGGACCTCGACATTTCTATCGACATCGACATTTTAAACCTTGGGTAGAAGTGCTTTTAAGGTATTAACCAATAAAATAAAACTGAACCAAAAAAAAAATCACGCTTCACGAAGAAAACAAACTGAACTTGTAAATTTACGTGAATTTGACATAACTCAACTAATTAAAACATATGTAATAAGAAATTAGATATTTGAATCCTCTAACTTCAACTGTCATTGAACTATAAGAAATAAATAAATTTCTACTCCTAAATATTTGTCAAGTTGTATCAATTTTCACTATAAAATTTCAATTTTATCAAATTAGACCTAAACTCGGACAATTGTTTCAATATGTATCCTCTAATCAATTTTCGTTAATTCACCCACTAATTTTAATAAAAAACAATATTAAAACTTCCCTAAACTCATTAATTTTAATAAAATCAAGTTTTGCATTCAATTAAATTTGAGCAAGGTATAAATTAACTATTTAAAGGACGTTTGGGATATGCTTAGTAGAGTTATTACATTGGGGTGTTCGAATTGTTTAGTTCGGATTAAGGAAATTATATTTGCAGTATAGAGTTGTTTAAGACGGAATTTCAAAGTGTGTATTTACAATGATTTTTTCCCTACATTGTTTGCACGTACAATTTAGAGTTGTATTAGATTTCTTTTTTCAAATTTTAAATAATAAAGATTTGTTTTCATCGAATTATTTTTCCATCTCTATTTCCACCTATTATCTGATTAATTTAGATAGCTTGAGGCATATTTCAAAGAATTATCTTCGAAATTATCATAATAAAAAATAATTATTTTTATTATTTTTAATACACATTTTTATTAAAAACATTTAATAAAATTCATGACCTAACAATTTTGTGTGGGTATACATATTAGTTTTAAAAAATAATTACATAACAATGTCCGATGTTTAAGGTAAAAGGTTATTGAGGAAAGTTTTTTTTATTATAATTTTAACTTCAAATTCATTTTATAGTTAATGTAACTTCATCTTTTATGGATAATTTGTTATCTATAATTTCATAATCTAACGAGTTTTAAGTAAATTTTGTTGTTCAATATCCTATGAAATTAAATTATATTTTTATATGCTAAAAATTACAACAAAAACAATCATATTTTTTTTTAGTTTTTCTATAATTTTAAAATTATCATTTAAACACAAATTTTAACAACATGATGTGCAAGCATTTCGTTTTTGTAATAGCTACTAATGAAAAACCCTACTAACATTTATAGTCAAACTTTGTCTCTATTGCAGTTTAATCTTTTTTTGGGTTTGTTTGGGTAGGATTTTGAGTGATTTAAAATTTTAACGAATAAATGAATTTTGTTGTTTATTATCATATGAAAGTGAATGATATTTTTTTGTCAAAAAAAAGTTCTTATCAAATAGTCATATTTTGCATATTTTCTTAGAATTAATTTCGAAACAAGTTACTTAATATCAAGGTTTAAAATGTCAATGTCGAGAAAATATAGACGATTAATTTTGAAAAATAAAAATATAAAACAAAAAAAAATAACAAATATATATTTTATTTATTTATTTAAGTATTTATTATCAATATAAGAGAGGGGAGATGGAGATTGGGAAAGAGAGGAAGATGGGTTCCTCAACAAATGTACAAACTTCAAAAGAGAATCCTCCTAAAATTGGTGGGATGAAGTTATTATCTAATATGTTATGTAGTATAATTTTATTTTCTTACTACTTTTATACTTATTGTTTGCCACGTCAATATTCTAGTCTTGTGGCTTATTAATGTTATGGGTGAAATTGGACTATAAGGACCAATTACATATAACTGAAGAAATTGGGAGATAAAAAGATCAAATTTCATTCAAGACAATCGAATGAGCCCAGGACGACGACCCACCTCTGCGAGCAAGGACAAGAAAGCAGGCCCAAGATCGTGAACCGAGCCAGATCGATCAGACCCTGGTCGACCCCGACCTCGACTCAGGCCGACCAGGGCACCTTCACGAGTGGAGGTCGAGGTCGAGCTGCCAAAAGCCACCCCATATGGGCCTCGACCAAGGCCCAAGTCTGGTCGGCCTCGGCTAGGGATGAGGCCGAGGTCGATCAGGGCCTTTCTTCGGCGACTCTCCTGTATTCTCCTCCTAACCCAATCCGATCTATGAGGATCCAATTCCTATGAGGAATCCGAAAGAAACCCTAGAAGAAGACTATTTAAACTCTCCTCCAAGGAAGAGAAGGGTAAGTTCTCATTCCTTAAACAATTACTAAACACCTAAAACTCTAAGCATCGGAGCCTGTGTGGCAAACACCACACCGGTGTGCAGATTTCCATTCTTTTGTAGGTCACATGTCTTCTCTCTAAATACAAATATTACGGTTGTTATCATGTGAAAGACAACTGAGTTCCCTTATCCAGATTTTGGCAACAACAATTAATATTAAAAAATTATTTATAAACTCAAGACCCGTGAACAAAACAAATATGATCTCATAGTATTAAAAATTTAAAATTTTTGTGTGAAGTATGTGGTAGAGAAGGGTGTGGGCATTTTAATCCAGTCCACCTAACTTCAAATTAGTGGGTTAAATTCTTGATACCTCGTAAAGGTTCACACATTTTAACAAAAAAAAAAAAAAAGATATAATTGCATTTTTTCTCTAAAATCTTTGTCAATTTTTGGCCCAACACCTTCTTAATAAAGCATTGCAAAGTTCACACATTTTACCAAAAAATTAGACATAATGTTATTTTTTTCTTAAAATCTTTATAATTACCATATATATGTTTTATAATCTATTAAAAGTACTTTTTGTTGGAAGAATTACAAATAATATTTGTTGTCAAAATATGCATTCAAGGCATGCACTGTAGACTTCTTTTATATCCTTCAAGGTATAAAGTCTCGCACTTTTGAAAAACTAACAACTCGTGCCTACGACATGAGCTGTGTATTGCTAGTCAAGAAGATAAGGACCTTTTAGCCCCTGACGTAAGAAAAGAGGGAAGCAACATCATGGAAACTTCAAAAAAGTCCATAGTTGTCAGTACAACCCTCTCAAGTTGTCTTTGAAGCAAAAATAGAAGAAGATCGAAAGCGACTAGAAAATGAAAGACGCCACTTAAGTCAAACTCTTTCCTTTTCTTGATTCTGACATGTTTGACATGAAAAAAGAGAAACAACTGATCAACGACTAAAATAGATGAAAAAATTCGATGATCCAAAGTATTGTAAGCATTATCGAGTTCTCGGTCATCCGGTGGATAAGTGTTTTGTTCTAAAAGAGCTAGTTCTAAGATCAACTAAAAAGGAAGAATTAAGCTAGACCACTTATGAATTAGCTCAAACAAATCATGTTGCAGTAATGATAACACACATCCAAATACACTCTAGTCCGCATCACGATCATGGAGTGCGTCTAATTCAATCTAGAAACCACAAACACAGAGACAAACATCAAAGTAAGAAAGATCCAAAACCTAAGTCTGAAAGGAAGGTAAATGAAATCAACCTCAACCTCGCCAATTAGTAACCTTAAAGAATTTTTCTTAAGAGATTTCTTTCCCATGAAAAAAGAGGAAGAAAATTACGCAAGTTCATGTTACATCAACGCATAAGAAGCTGATAATGCAGAAGAATCGAGCAAAGAACATATGTCTTTGATTGCATCAAAGTCTTCAACTACTTGACATTCAATTCTCCAAAGGATGAGTATGATCGCAACACAAGAATAAACTCAATGTCCAACTCATATTTCACATCGACGTTCAATCTTCCAAAGGTTAAACATCTCCACATCAAAGAAAGATCGACCTTCGACATCTGTTGAAAGAAAGATTAAATCCTTGAAAGTAAAATTGCTCGATGAAGTGAACAATGACAAAAAGTTTTGAGAGTCTTTGTTCTTTCACGTATGTGTATGTATATGTGTGTATATATATAAAAAGTTTTGAGAGTCTTTGTTCTTTCATGTATGTGTATGTATATATATATATATATGAAAAGGAAGCTCCATGTTCTCATAAACACAGAAAATTCCTTAAAAGTTAAGAAAAATCTAATCATCTTAACAAATCCTACAAATAAAAGACATGATCAAGACATTAATGATGACAAAAACATCTAAGAGGTAAAGAAAGCTACTTATCACAATAGCCTAAGCTGTATGATGCTCTTGGCCCACATGAGCTTACAAGGTGAGCGACCCAAAAAAAAAATCATTTGAAATACGTTATGACTTGATTCTTTTTACTCAAATGGTACGTAAGCAACTTAAGAAGTTTAAATTCAAAGTGTTTGCCAATAGAGTTAAATGTTGAGAAACACCCACGTAAATAATTAGGTTGAGGCGCATGAATCTCATTTTTTTAAAGAAATTCAAACCCTCTGCAGTGTATATTTATTTATCAATGATACAATAGTCTTCTCTGACCTGTTCTATCCAAGACATAACAATCCAATTGAAACATTGTATAACTCAAACCACTTTGCACTAAGAAGTTTAGCTCAAAGCTCCACAACAAAGAACATCCCTCTTTTGGTCAATTGCCCAAAGAGCAAGGTAGAGAATATGAGAAATTAAAAAGAAAAGAAGCTTGAAAATGTTGTGGTTGGAAAGGGTAGTAAGAGAAGTATTTACATAGGAATTTTAGAGTTTGGAATTTATTACAAAATAAAAAACCAAAAATTAAACTAAAAAACCTTTCTTATAAATAAATAATTAAGGTTAAATTATAAGTTTAATCTCTCAACTTTTAGGTTTGTGTCTACTTGGTACATGAACTTTGAAAAATGTCAAATAGGTCACTGAACTTTCAATTTTCTATTTAATAAGCCCCTGAACTTTGAAATATATCTAATAAGTTCTTGAACTTTCAATTTTGTCTTCAATAAGCCCATGAATTTTCAAATTTGTGTCTAATAAGTCATTGACTTAATTGTAATTTTTTAAAATTCATGAACCTACTAGACACAAAATTGAAATTTTAGGGTCATATTAGACATAAAAATTAATTTTATATCTAATAGAATAGTTAATTTTAAAATTTTTTGAATATGTCAGGGATCTATTAGATATAAAATTGAAAGTTCGTGGACTTATTAGACATTTTTAAGGTTCAGGGAACTATTTGATATTTTTAAAAATTTAGGGACTAAATAAACACAAACTTGAAAGTTTAGAGACTAAACTAGTAATTTAACTAATAATTAAATATTTTGTCTCTTATAAAAATTTAGGGATATTGTAATGGGTAGCAAATTATGGTTTGATATTAGTAAATATAGCAAATTTTTAAAAGATTTGCAAATATGGCAAATGCTTAAAATAAATTTTCTTTATTCCTTTTTTGCCCTTATTTTAAAGAAGTATTGGGTACACGTTTTCTTCTTACTCTGTATTTGGGTGTTTCATTTTGTTTTATCTCTGATCGAGTTGGTTCTTTTTCTTCTCTGATTGCATTCTCCAATTGAGTTTTTTTTTTTTTTGCTGTGATTTTCATCGTTTTGATCGTCGTTTTTCGTCGTGATTTTTGTTCTTATTCTTCTCATTCTTCACTTGGTGTTTTCATGTGATTTTGGTTCTTCTTTTTTGATTTCGTTCTCTGATTGGGTGTTTTTGCTCTACATTGGGCGTTAAAATCTACTTTGGACTATTGTTTAATTTTTCAATTTGAGATATTTCTCACTCTATTTTGGAGTGTTTGGTTTTCTGGTCTGCTTTGGATTGCTTAGTTTTCTCTGTTTTGAATGCCAAATTGCTCTGTTACAACATTTGAGAGTTTTTTATTATTTGTGATAGAAGTGTGTGCTCTGTTTGTTTGTGAACTTTTTGCTCTTATTATGCTTTGAATTACAACATTAAAGAGAATTTGTATAATGTTCACAAGAGCAATTATAATGTTTGGTTTTTACTCCCAATGGGAATAAGAAACTGAATATTGCATATGAAGATGCTCCGAGAATAGTTTTAGCAAAATCTGGGAAGTTGTCCTATTTTTTTTTCTCTCTGTAAGTTTATTTTTCCTTTTTAGATTTTCATGATATTAAGTATTCTTTGCATCTTTTGAGGTTGTTGCTTTAATTTTTGGTATATAGTTCAATGCTGAGGGGTTAGTTTTGTGGTGTAGCGGATGTGATTGGGCCTGTGGACTTCAAACAAGGATATGATTTTTTTTAAAAGCGGGATAAATGAGAGGAAGCTTTTACTGTCAGTGGCACATTATCAAAGTTGTGTCGAACAACAACTTTAGACATGTCATTTTGGAGAATAATGAAAATAAACTTGTTACCAATAGTAGAGACACACAAAAGGTAAACTTTGTTATTTTCTATTCACCCCAGTAATCTTTTTATTCATAGAAAATTTTGATTTGATTAATTTTGTGGGTATCATCCATTTTCTTGTGTTTTTTCTGTTTGAGAGTGATTTTATACCTTGTCACCTTGTTAGGTTGCATTTGCTTTCACAAGTTTTTATGGATTGAATGAACTTCGTGCTTGTGGATGTGTTCTTGCTTTTATGTGGATATCGAATATCAATGATATCGGTGATATCACGCTTCGTTTCGCTTCATTTTATAGGTAATTTTCTTTCCTAATTTCTCTATGGTAAATGATATCTGGATGACATCAATGATATCGGTGTTATCTATCATTGTTTTCTAGATATCAATGATATCGGTGATATCATTGATCAATATATATGATATCGGTGATATCGGTGATCGATGAATATCGGTTCGTTGATATCAATGATATTTATCACTGTTTTCTAGATATCAATGATGTCAGTGATATCATTAATCAATAGATATGATATCGGTGATCGGTGAGATATCAATGGTATCGATGATATCGGTGATCAATAGATATCAATACTATCGATGATATCATTGATCGGTGATATACTGAGTGACTATTGTGGTGATCGGTTTATATATTACTTAATGTTGTTAATGTTGTCATTACTTTTCGCAGGAACTATGATGAAGCTTCCAATAGTTATTTTTTATAGTGGACAATGGAATGAGAAAAATTTACAAGACCATTGGATTTTGGTTGATGAGATGATGTGTTTTGATGATTTTATTAATCGATGCGAAAGAAGTTCGAATGGATAGTTTTATTTCTTACATAAATTGTGATGTTATTAGGTTATGGGATGAATGGTGTTCGGGATGTGGTTAAAATTCAAGAAGATAAAGATATTGCTTGGTTTTTAATTTTAGCGAAAGATCAAAATACAAGATATTTTTTAGTTACTCATATTAATGATGCTTGTTTTGATGGCTCCTCTTGTGCAATTAGTGATGGAAGTGACAACTTATGGAGGTGTAATCCATGATTGGGAATCATTTTGAATGGAGTTCGATAGATGTTGGCATGAATGCATTATCTCCAATTGTTAAGCGTCGTTTGGAAGACCTCGAAAATAAAGGATTCCATCGATTGGTGAAGCAAGAAGTCACCACAATAGTCATTGTCATCGTGTTAGTCACAATCGTAGGACATGCAAATTTCCACCATTTTTACCATGATGTAATTTTTGACAATTGGTTTTAGATATATTTTTTCAAGATAGAACTCAATATTGTTGTTATCATACTATTCATACTACCAATACAAGGTTTGTGATTGTTTCAAAGTTTAATATCAATACTATGAACACAAGAACTTTGGCATCGATGAGAAAATTTGAAGACTACACAACAAGCGATAATAGATAATGGATAGACAACTATCAATGATAGTGATAGATAACTACCAGCGATAGAAGGCTATCACTTACATCAATGATGACATCTATCACCTGGAAAGAAGTTAATAATTGATGACAACTATCGCTGATGATAGACATCTATCAACGATAAAAATCGAATAGAAGAAAGAAGATAATAATCATGAAGAACAAAAAGTCTAATAGAAAAGTTATGAGTAATAGGTAATAGATAGGTAGAAGTTTATCAGACAACTATCACCGATAAGTACTATCTATCACTTTATCGATGATAGTAGTCTATCACTTTTTTCATTAACTTTTATCAATCATTAATGATGATAGCGATCTCATCATTTCTATCGGTGATAAGCGTGTGATAGAAATCGAATAGGAGAAAAGTTATGAGTAATATGTAATAGATAGATAATTGTGGTAGAAGTCTATCAGACAACTATCACCGATAGAAATCTATCACTTCTATCGATGATAGATATCACAATAGTAGTTTATCAAAATTATATGAAAAAATTAGTTATTAAATAAGCAGACAAAAAATTAGTTATTAAATAAGCTGACTTTATCGGTGATATCACTAATAGCATCCTATCGGTGACATCAGCGATAGCACTGATAATAACGTGGGGTGTTTTAGTAATTTCAATTCATTTTTTCAAATTTTTGCTATTTTTGCAAATAGATTGAGTCATTTCTTTATATGAACAATTATATCATCTCTCTCTTTCTAAATTGGCAATTGCTCCAAAATTTATCTCATTTAAAAGTAAAAATTCAAAATAAACCATAGAAGTCGAGTTTTTTTTTTAAAATTAAAACATTTGAAGTGAGAAATTCGAACATATGATCCAGTTGAGGAATGTTTTTGTCCACTTTAAAGTGTAGGATTAAAATGATACCCCATCTAAATTTAATATGTAATGTGATGAAATTTTAAAAAAATTTGGTACAACAGTCATAACTCAACAACAATCAGTTTATCGAAAAAATATATCTTTTTCCAAAGAAAATTCAAAATTGTACATTCATCGGGGAGCAGAAAAAGAGAGACGAAGAATTTAATAAGAAAAAGAATTGAAGACATCGTCAATGGCCAAATTTCCCTCCATATTCATCACCATTTCTCAAACGTGTCAATCATGGAGTCGCCTCTGTCGCCAGCTGCCGTTTTCTCTTCAATCTCAGAATTCTCTCGCATGCAGAGTTTCTCTCTCGCTAGCACTGCCTTTTCGCTGCGATTCTCTTGTGCTTTAATTCGCGTACATTCTCCATTAACTGTAAGCTTTTGTTTCCTCGCATCGATATTATTAACTCGCTTCCATTAATTTCCTTTACTCTTTTGATTTGCATCGTTTTTTGATCCATTATGACATAGGAATGATGTCTGTAGTCTAAATATGAGCAATCGCACTTTATTCACTTAGGTTATTTGGGTTTCTGTGCGATGTAAGTAAATCTGAGAGGTGGAAGACGAAGAGGGAGGGAAAAGTGATGGACGGACATTTGATAGTTAATTTCTTTGATATAATCACGAGAAAATGTGTTGGAGGGCCTTTTGGCGGGGTTTTTCCTACAATCTTTACTTGTTCCTGACACTCTTTTTTCAGTAAACTCAATTTTGTTCGCGTTTAGTAATCAATAGTATGGTTATTGGTTGTTTATTCTTAAGAAGATTTTGAGTTGCTTTGTAGCAGGAATCTGGTGTCAAAATTCTTTTCAGAACCCCATAAATTATGTTTTGAAATATAGTAGTTTTGTCTCTCCCCTGTGGTGCAGTCTAAAATTGGGAACAACATTTATGTTATTATAAAGTTTTGAGATTCGATTAACAAAAGGGTCGATATCTTTTTGTTCTCAAGTTCTTTTCATCATGAGATTCCGTGCCAGACTGAAGTAATCGGGAAAATCCATGTTACTACTTCCATTGGTTGCTTGTAAGTCAGCATCCTTTTGAAAATTATGTAGTTTCCTAGCCTTTGAAAACCGTTTATAAACCCAAGAAGCATTTGAAAACCGTTTATAAGCCCAAGAATATAGTGCGGTACTTCTGTAGTACTAGAAATTTTTGAATAGCTTTGGAGGAAAATTTGGTATTAATTGATATCAAGATTTATTATGACTTTCATGGTGCCAGTTTGGTTGAAGGGATCTGTTTGTTGTGCAGAATTGCGGTTCAATAAATTCTGGTTACTGCCTTCGAGAAAGTTATTGGCATGTAGTTTAGCAAGAAAGGTAGTGGTACTGGTGGGTTCAATGGCTTTGCTTTCCGAGTTTCTGAATATCACAATATTCTTGGTCACGAGGCCTTTCTCGTTTTCATGCGTACATGCTCATTTATCTTGAAAACCTTTGTTGTTGTTGTTCAAACTTGGTTGGAGCTGTTGAAGACCTCGGTCAGTCTTCACTTAAATATATTTTGGACAACTTTGATGTGGATAATCGCGTTTGTCTCTCTCCTGGACGAATTTTAGCTGCTTTACAGAGGGAAAGGCAGGTTTGCCCTCTAGCCCTGGTGTTTCTTGATTCCCTTCTGTTCTTGTTCAATGACGATGTCTTTGTTTCAGTGTCTTTCTTTTCTCTGTTTTGGATTCTAGATGTGTCTTTTGAGAAAAATATTCACAAAGAATATTTTCTTAAACTTACTGTAGTCGTTTTAGACTTAATTTTTATAGACAATATTATGGTGATTTTCATTTGCTTGTGTGTAGCAGTTAGCTGCGTACTTAAATTTCACTTAGATGACACATTTTAACAAGTATTCCAGCTATAAATAGGTATGATATTGAAGTGATAAAATTCGAGAAGATCAAATAATTACAATTGTAACCAGACCAGATATCAAAATTTAGTTGGGAATTCTTACTATTCAAAGCAGAAAAATTACGTCAATAAGGTTTTCAAAACTTGGAAAGGGATGAAGAAACTAACCATTGAGTTCCTTGCAACCTAAGTTATTGAAACAATAATTTGAAATTTTTCACTTATTACCAGTCTATTGAAGAAATATTATTCAAGCATTTGTTGTGTAATCTGTTAAATCACCCATCAACCGAAAAACTTAAAAGTTGATAGGTTATAGTAAATTTTATATGGCTTGGAAATTTGAGCAAAAGCCCAAGAAGTGGAAATTAATATTAATGGGGAAAATGACTTTCTGAGGATTGAACATAGGACCTCCTACTCGACGATCACTGTGTTAAATCACCAATCAATCCAAAAGTTTAAGCTGATAGGTTATGTTAAATTTAATTATATCAATATATCCAATGTTATTTTCTTTATTAGTCTCGAATATATTTGGTATGAGTACAGCAGAAAGTTCATGTCATCAAATTAATATGATTTTGTTATAGACTTGTTTGTTTGTGGCTTTTGGGATCTCTACTAGTCATGAAGTAATTGGAGTATTGGAGTACCAAGTAGGCTACTTGGACAGGTTCTGGTCATTTGGTTTGCCATTTTTACTTGATGATGGTTGATTTTATGCAGTTGCAACAAAATTTGCAATTGCTGGAAATTGAGTTCGATAATGTTGTGTGGAAAGAAAGAGCTTCAAAAACAATTCCAGGTTGCTATGAAAGAGCAGAAGGTGATGGAATTGATGTTGGACGAACTTGAAATGATACATGAAAAGGCGACCAACAAGATTGCACTCTTAGAAAGTGAGGTAATGACCTATCCTATCTCCTTCAAGCTCTAGCATCTGTACTAAATGTCGTAAATTATGTCGTGGAAGGTTGAAACCTGAGAGCCACTATGATAATTTTGAATTTTGATAACAAGTGGAAGGAGGAATCTATGCAGTTGGTAAGGAGAGGTTGAACTTTGACATCAAAATCTTAGTTTACTTTTTGTGAGTTGAAGACTTTTATATCTGTCAGAACTTCAGTGACACACTCCTTAGAATTTATTAACAAATAAAGTCTCTCTATCTCTCTATCTCTCTATCTCACACACAGTTATTATTATGTGAATCTACCTTTTAACGCATTAGAATGTCCTGCAATAGTGTTTTACATTCGTTGTCCTATGCTCCATGCAATCTGTTAGAGTTCAAAACATAGATGTATATCGATGCCGAGGAAGGAAAATATTGTTTTCTTTTTACTCTTTAGTCTGAGAAACTGCCTTAAAAAATGACCAGGAAAGCTTTACTTGCGTTAAACCATTTTGTTAGGTATCCAAACCCAGAGATAATAGTTCTAAGAGTAATAAGAGAGAAAAACAGAGAAGTAGAGAACCAACCCTCCGTTGATTGAGAGTTCTTCAACAACGAAGGGGGTTATTTCATTGATTTTCGATAACAAAAAGATAACAACAATGGCCTGACTATTCGAGAGAGAGTGGCTCCTCGCAAAACAACTTCCAAAACCAAAAAGCGTCCCTCGGAGGATCCCCGAAAAAACCTTTAAGCCCTCACTCCCACGTTCTCGGTCGTACTCTCTCATTCCTCCCTGTGGTCCCCAGAGACTTCCCAACCGTATTTACCCTCTTGCCCCTTCTAGAATATTTGTGTAAAATTGGGGTCTAATAATTACCAGGGGTAAACAACCACCTTGTCCTCAAGGTGGAAATGAGTAGTAGTTCTTGATCTCTCGTCACGGTTCCCAAGTAGCATCACTACGTGGTCGTTTCTCCCAATCAATCGGGCATTCCCGAATAAACAAAGTCGTTCCGTTCGATAACCCGGGACCTCCTTTGGTGTTTTGTCCATTCATACTCATCGGAGAAAAGAGGTGGTGCTTGATTGTAGGGCTGCGCGTCGCGTTCTATCATTCTCTTAAGTTGGGAAACATGAAAAGCTGGATGAATTGCGGTAGGGGGTAGAGTGCGGCTTGTATGCTACTTGGCGATCGTTCCATCACTTCATACGGACCATAAAATTTTGGTGATAGTTTCTCGCTCCTTCTCCACAGCCACGGACTTACGCCGATCACGGTTTCAACTTCAAGAATACCCGATCTCACGGTTCAAATTCCACTTCTCTTCGGTGGCGGTCCGCTTGCTTCCGCATTCTCTCTTGTGCTACTCGTAGTTGTTCTTTGAGTCTTTATTAAGGCAACATCCCTATCAATGAGTGCATTATTCCAGTGCGGTTTGTTGTTTTCTTTTCCCATAGGAAATTAGTGGAGGCGGAGCTCGGCCATACACCACCTGGCTGAAGGGTGGTATTGATGGACACATGGTAGTTGGTATTGTACCAGTATTCGCCTTAAGTGATCCATTTCTCCCATTATCGAGGTTGTTCGTTACAAAAGCATCGGAGATATGTCTCAGACATCTGTTCACCCTTTCGGTTTGGCCGTCGATTTGTGGATGAAAAAGCGATTTCTTTCTTGAGGGCGTGCCCTGCTGGCGAAATAATTCACTCCGAAGTTGCTTAAGAAGATAACGTCTCTATCGGATATTATGGACTTGAATGTGTAACCGTGCAACCTGCTGCAATCTCCTTGATGAATAGGGTCCCAACTTCTTTGGTGAATACGGGTGTTTCAGCGGTGAGAAATGTGCATATTTACTCAGACGGTCCACCACTACAAGAATCGAGTCATACCAGTGAGATTTAGGTAGTCCTCTGATGAAATCGATCTTTGATTTCCTCCCACACTCTATCCGGGATAGGTAGGGGTTGTAACAAACCGCGCGGGGCCACGGCCGGCCTTGTTAAGTTGGCAAACAACACACTCGCCACATAATTACGAGGCTGCTTTCTTCATTCCCATCCGAGATGAGTTCTCCGGTCATCCGTTTGTATGTCACGAGAAAACCGAGTGACCTCCCAAACCGAATCATGGAACATTTGTAGGATGGCGGGATGAGAGTGGAGTGTTTGGAGATAACTAATCGATCCTTGTACAGAAGTTGTCCACGATGGGCCCGGTATATTTTGGGTGACTCATTGGGTCGACCTCGATGTCTCGCATGATCTTGGATAATTCAACATCTTCCTCTACTTCCCGGATAGTGTCTATGTCAATAGTGCAGGTGCGGACAAGGAGGAACATTCACACATTGGCGTAAGCGAGATAAGGCATCCGCCGCTTGGTTGAAATTCGACTTTATACTTGATTTCAAAAGAGTACCCTGACAATTTCGTTAACCATTTTTGGTACTCAGGTTGAACTTCCGTTGCTCAACGAGTTCTTAAGTGCTCTCTACGATCGGATAGGACCACAAATTTACGCCCCTGACAAGTAATGTCGCCACCTTTGGATTTGCGAAAGCGATCGCCATCAGCTCGCTTTCATAGATGGGTTTGAGTTTTGCTCTGTCAAAAGCGGTAACTTGACTAAAATAGGCGATGGAGTCGTTGGTTACGTGTAAATCGCCCCCGGACACATTCCCGACGCATCTGTTTCTATGATAAAAGGTAGATTAAAATCGGCGTGAGGCTAGGATGGCGAGTGGTCATTGCCTTTTTAGTTTCTCAAAAGCTTGATCGATTCATCAACTCCATAGAAAACAATTCTTCTTAAGCATGTTGTGTAGTGGGCGGCAATACTTCCATAGTTCAACACAAATTGGCGATAATACCCCGTGAGTCCCAGAAATCCTCACGAGCTCCTTAAGAGATGTTGGCCTCGGCCAATTCGACATATGGCTTTTATCTTGTCGTCATCGCCTCCACTCCACTTACAGGAGATTCGGTGTCCCAGTATTCTATGCGATCCCTGCTTGGACTACATTTCTTTTCATTTAACACTAGTTTGTTTTCCTTGACACATTGAACACAAGGTCTAGATGAAGTAGATGAGTCTCATAACTAGGGTTTGTAAACGAGAATATCGTCAAAAAAACCAACACACATCGTGCGAGGAAAGGATGAAATACCTTGTTCATTAGAGCTTGGAAAGTGGCGGGAGCATTCGTGAGACCAAGCGACATTACCAAGAATTCATAATGCCCCTCGTGTATGCGGGAATGCGGTCTTCTCGATGTCTGTTTTGTTCATCACGATACGGTGGTATCAGGACTTCAAATCCAATTTCGAAAAGATTACGGATCCCTTTAGCTCGTCCGATAATTCTTCGATCATGGGAATGGGAAATTTATCCGGAGCGGTGACCTTGTTCGATGAGCGGTAGTCGACACAAAGCGCCATCCGCCGTCTTTCTTCTTGACCGGAAATCTTTGGACTTGAGTAGGGGTGGTACTTGGCGTATAATACCCGAAGAGAGCATCTCCGTCCACGAGTCTTTCTATTTCATTCTTACTGGCGTGTGCGTATTTATAGGGCCTCACATTGATTGGTCCCTTCCCTTCCATCAATATAATCGGTGGTCGACATCCTCTCTCGGCGGAAGGTCGCTTTCTTTCGATGAACAACTCACCATATCGGCATTTGATTTGTTGTATTTCGCCCGCGTGTATCGACCACTTCGGTTCGAAGTCCGAACAACCGACCTTCATCATCTGCGCGCCCCCGGTTGTGTTACGCAGGCCTACCGAGAAACCTTGAGTCTTCGCCGTCCCGATCCTTCAACAACATTTTCAAGGAGACTTGTGCCTTTGTTAACGAGGGTCCCCTTTTATCGTAATTCGATTTCCACCGCAGCGATTAAAGCGTCATCGTGAGCTCGACCCGATCTACCTCCATCACTCCCGAGGATCGTAGCCATATCATGCCTGGGATTACATCCACTCCTCCTAGGTCGATAGGTAATAAGTCCTCTTGGAAGGACATCTCGCGCGGTGGATCATCACCTCACGACACATTCCTTGTCAGGTCACCGTCGACCCATTTCCATCACTATTCCATAGTTAAGAGTGTCACCGCCGGGAGCTCCAGTTCTTACGACGGATGGCGAGAGATGAAGTTATGAGTTGCTCCACGATCGACCAACACGATTACTTCTTTCCCTTTAATCTTCCCGCGTAATTTCATCGTACTCGGGTTTGAAAATCCCACCATGGATTTGAGTTGAGCTTAATTTGCTCCACTGCGATGCACGAAACTTCGGTGTCGGCAAGAACCCACTCTTCTTCCGGTTCAATCTCTTCTTGTTTCACTTCAATGTATGGTGTTGCTTTCCCAGACTACTACTCTCGGCTCTCGCATCTCGAGTTTTTACAGCGGTGGTCCTTGGAGTATTTTTTCGCGTCATGCGGAAACATAAACCCCTGCTCTCTTTTGCACTGAAACTCGGCATCCAGTCAACCTTGGGGCATAGGTGAGCGACCAGGTTGGGGTTGGGTTTTCGAGGAACCGAAATGGGCCGGAGAGATGGTCGTTGGGCTTTGGGTTCGGCTTCCCATTGTTGGGCCCAATATGTCTTAGAATCAACCGCCCGGTGACCATACATCGCTTCTTCTACTCCGTCCGTAGCCCATCCTTCCCCACGAGCTGGGCCCATTCGCGGTCTTCAATTAATTGGGCTGTTTCATCGCATCCTCTAGTCCGCTTTGGTTCCACGACGATGACGATTTTGCTACGATCGATCGCGGAATCAAGCCGTTGATGAGCGTGTTTTCAAGCACGTCTTAGCCATTCAGATGCGGTCACGAATAAGACTCAAATCTCTTCTACGTATTCCTCACCGTGCTTTCTTGTTTAATCGAAGAATCGCCGCGAGGTTGCCTTCACGAGTTGGCGGTATCTCAGCGAAGTCTCTCCTCACGCGTCGTTCGGTTGGTGATCTTCTTCGATTGTTCGTCCGGTGGAACCATTCGATTACATCAGGATCAAAAGCCGACTATCGACACATTAATCTTTTCTACATCGGCAGTTGGTGTACTTCAAAATAAGTCTCTCGCACGTATCATCCACGCATCTGGATTGTCCCTGTAAACCACGGGCATTTCAAGTTTTTATACTTACTTGGTCAGAGGTTATCTCTATCGGCTTGCTTTGTGGCGAGTCCCCTCCTTCCCCATGGTGCTAGAAGCGGGACGGCGGTTGTTTGCCGCTTGATGTCACTTTGGTTTCGATATTCTCGGTCGCCTTTTTTACGGACGATCCTTCGGTCAGCATCAAGATCAGCGCCTTCTGGTTTTCCCGCATATCCAGGGCTACTCTTTCCCAACCTCGCTCTAAGGTTGATTCCAACCCACGTAACTTTTCTTTGATTTGGCGATCTCTCTCGGTCTTTGGAGACTCTCTCCTCCATGGCCAATCTACGTGTTTTCCCAGTCGACACGGCTCGATACCAATTTGTTAGGTATCCAAACCCGGAGATAATAGTTCTAAGAGTAATAAGAGAAAAAAAGCAGTAGAGAATCAACCCTCCGTTGATTGAGAGTTCTTCAACAACGAAGGGGTTATTTCATTGATTTCCGATAACAAAAGATAACAACAATGGCACAATGACTATTGAGAGAGGTGGCTCCTCTCTGCAAAACAACTTCCAAAACCAAAAAGCTGTCCCCTCAGAGGATCCCCAAAAAACCTTTAAGCCCTCACTCCCACGTTCTCGGCCGTACCCCTCTCATTCCTCCCCTGTGGTCCCCGACTTCCCAACCGTATTTACCCTCTTGCCCCTTCTAGAATATTTGTGTAAAATTGGGGGTCTAACACATTTTTTTTTATATATAATGCTACTCAGTTGTGATATTCCAGGTAATTACCAGCACATGTCCTGCATGGAGCCAAGGGAATTGTCGGTCCCTATTTTTATAACAAAATATGGCTATTCAAGTGTTCATACTAGTTTGTTCTTTCACTCTAACATATTTTTCGTAAATATATTCAGATCATAGAGTGATTCGTATTCTATTAAATTAGATGAAGTAATTCCTTTAAATTGCTACTTAGTGGCCTTGAAAGTTCAATTCTGTCCCAAGGTTTTCTGCAAAGGCACGCCACTCAATTTTACAGTGGTGTGAATTAAGACCTATTACAATTATTGTGGAAAAGGATTTTAACGAGTCCAGAAATACTTTAAAAATTAGCTATTCTAATTTTCCACAATAGTATGCACCATTCTTCTTGTGTGATCGTTCATGATAATTGTAATAGGTCTTTCCACCAGGGTTATGTAAAGGGTTAAAAATAAATTTTAGCTATCTTAGAGAACGAGGAAAAACGTGGCCATGGATGGGAAAACGTCAGCCCATGTGGATGATTTCGTCATAACCTTGATGGTTGAGTTTTTCTGATAGTGTTAGTATCTTTTTGCTGCTTTGAAGTTGTGTGGTATGTTAATTTTTTCTTAGCTATATGTATTGCTTCAAATAAACCATTTTTCGTAATTTGATCCAACAGCTGCAGAAATTGAAAAATGAAAATCTTCGACTGCAAGAAATCAAGGGTAAGACATATTGGAGCTTAAAAGGTCTTGATGACAAAACAGAAGCACAAAAGGTGGCAGAGTTGACAGCGACATTGCCTTTGGTACCTCTTCATGCTCATCCAGCTATATTGGCAGCAGCAGCGTTGTTCAAGACCTCTTTCAAAGTGACGCTTGGAAAGACGGTAAGATATCTAAAGCAAAATTGATCAAAATGTTAGAAACCGGGTTAAAATCCGGTGTGCTAATTTGCTCTCATACTTCTGAAATCCCATCAAAAGATGAAGATGCCACTGAAATTCTTGATGAACAAAGAGAGCTTGCAATTTCCCGAAGTCTTTTCAGTACCTTATTGTCACTTTTGGTTGGAGTGATTATATGGAAAGCTGAAGAGCCTCACTTGTGCCTTGTAATGGCTCTCTTGTTTGTGGTTAGCATCTCATTGAAGAGCGTCGTTGAGTTTTTCATGACTATTAAGAATAAACCTGCTTTGGATGCTGTTGCTCTTTTGAGCTTCAACTGGTTCGTACTTGGAATTCTGGCTTACCCAACGCTGCCAAATATTGCTCGTTTGCTTGCTCCTCTGGCCTCGAGGTTCGTCGGACAAATAGTGGAATGGTTTGGTTTCTCAATTTTCTGATCCAATCAAAACTACTTGGCCCAGCAAGTCGCGAGGTACATCACCTAATCCTAGACAGACATTAGAAGTTATATCGTAAAACTTTATCTTCTAGTCGTGAATTTTCTAAGTAGCATGCAACATTTATGGATTTAAAAGTTGTTTATTCATCTTTACCATGATCTCGATGTGAATTTCTGTTTGTGAGAATTTCATGTAAAGGGAAGGGAGCAGGGGTGAATGACTGCATGCTTTATTCAGAAGATCAAGTTTGAGAAATTTTGATACTTGAAGATGAGGATACAATATTGTTTATAACTTGTAAATGAGTAAGACTTTCTACTTGAATGTAACTCATTTGTTCTCTTTTTGTATGACTATGAGTGATTTGTTCTCATGTCTTTCCAAGCTTTATGAACAGCTAGCAGCTAATTAAATTTCAATATAGAAAGCCCACAATTATGGGTCACCACATTTGGGGACTTTTGGGATGTGAAACCAAGTATTGGGCTCTATCATTGAATCCAGCCGTGGGTCTCTGATGTTTGGGGTCCTAATAGAAGCCACAACAGCTTTACAAAAAAAAAAAGAAAAAAACGAAACAAATATTTGTTGGGCGTGTTAATTGCCTTGATTCGAAGGCTCAAGGCCGTCGTCTTAGGTAAGTTATGATTTCTTTCAACTCTTATTTGTCTCCTAAGTTTGTTCATAACTAAATTATAAATGTGAGGATATATGGGATCCAGTCTCATGTAGATTACCTTAGAAGGGGATGGTTTGAAATTATTTAGAAATATAGTATCAGCGGGTAGTTAAAGGAAACCAGCTATTTAGATACGCATTAGTATTTACTTAGACTTTTATTCTAAAAATCAGAAAGATTTTTACCATCTATACTTCAGTTGGAGCATGTTCATGTCTAACGTCACTACAAATGCTTAACATCGTACTTTGTTTAACATCGTACAAATGCTTTTATACAATACATGTCAATTAGGTACCTATTGAATTGAACATTCTCAATAGTAATGTACAAAAGTAATAAATTTTGAGGGTAAGACATATTATTCGTTTTAAGCAAATAAGTTAGATCATATCTATATTTCTGAGAAAAATGTATGTTTTAATGAAAATCTTTTACCTTCTCCCAAGGAAGGAGTATATCCAAACCTAATGGAGCTTTAAATTGTTTTGAATGGAAGTACAAATGTGTGGCTGGGGGTTGCTCATTAATAAAGTCCACAGTTTTGTCTTAAGCTTTAGACTAAAAAGTGAGTTCTGCTTAGTTTAGGTATGTGCTTTGATGCCAAAATGTTTGGTTTTGGATGCTTGTATTGTATTTTGCCTCTCATTGTCTTTTTTCTTGTGATATTGGTTGGCCGACTTGTCGGTTTAAATGCTCTGGGGACCAGCTTTTGTTATGTATGTATATCTCTTTGCTAATAAGCACAATATGTGAGATAACTCTTTGATGCTCTAAATTATTGGTTGAGTTGAAGTGTCGTAATCAGTTGGATGTTTAACTTTTTTATTAGATTTTTGATGGTGATGCTTTGCTAGACAAAGATATTTTCTTTTGTTGAAATTCGAAATATTAATCCATATTTGATGAGATTAATTGTGTCATTTGGTTTTTTTGAACTGCACACACCATTCCCTCGACTCCATCTGTCCTGGTAAGAGTGAGAATTCCCTCGACTCCATCTGTCCTGGTAAGAGTGAGAATTTGAACCTTTGATCTTTTTGACAGATGTAGATGTATGATGTTCTAACAACTTTGAAGGGTTTAGGTTGGTTTTTAATCTCACTTCTTGTGTGTGCGTGTGTTTTTAAATTTTGTTGGCATTTTTTTTTCAAGAAAAAATATTGATCAAATTCTTATGGTTATATAAATACCTAATTTTGATGGTAAGAGGCATGGTAACGAAAAATTTGGGTTATATGGGGAGATTTTTATTAATAAAAAAATTGTTATGCAGAACTCTTTAACTTATTTTAAATAATAGTATAATAACTAAAATATTTTTATATAATTTATATTTAAATAATAAAATTATAAAAGAAAAATATTTTTGTTGAAATATATTAAAGATATAGGATAAAATAAAAATATTTTTTTAATAAATATTTATATTTAATTTTTAGCTTGTAATAATAATAAGAGAAAAAAGAAATAAATAAATTTTTTAAATTAAGAAATTAAAATATATATATGTGTGTGTAAAAAAAAAAAGAGAGAAGAGAGGAAAGTGAGGTGAGGTAAAGAAAAAAAAAAAAAAAAAAGAAAAGTTGTGTAGGTTCATTTTAGGGAGTTTGAGAAGAAATTAATAAGTTTGTAGCGTCTCTGAGGAGTAGGAGTTAATATGTTTGTGAGAAGTACATAATAGGAGTTAGGAGTTAAAAGAATACTTCGGTTACAAAGGAGGGAAATTTTTTTAGTATTGTTCTCGTATCATACTCTCTTTGTTCATGTTATGTTTTAATATTAGCGGACTCCAAATTGTGAGATGTGTGATGATAAATGAGAGTAGTATGAAATTTATCTACTGGTAGTACTATAATTTTTCCAATGAGTCGTAGGAGCTATTAACTCCTTCAAATTCTATGCCTCGACTTCTCAATTCAAATACTCTTTTAAAGGTACATGTGTACATGTTTCAGAGAGGGAAAAATCTCTATGGTATTGTGTTTATGGAGTGATTTAAATAAGGCAACATTGTTTTGCTGGTTATTGTATATGGATTTGATTGGATTTTTTTTTTGGTAAATCACTGTGTCAACCATATTATTGAGAGAAAGAGATGGAAATCTTATAATACTAGATTGGATGTCTATATCAAATAAGAATATTTACTGTTACCCATTTAAAAGAAGGATAAGAACAATGGCAAAAGGAACTTGAATAAAGGAGCTTGCACCATTTCAAGAAAGTTTTTTTTTTCAAAGAAGGGACCAGCTGATTCCAAATAACTTGTTTTGTTGTTATGGTGGTTTGAATTTTGTACTATAATTTTATCAACAATTGATTAAGTTTTGTCTCAATAATTGATTGGAAAGTCATATCATAGGGTATAGATAGTAATAATATTCATATAATGGGTGATCAAGATTCTAGATATGTGATTGGCTATAGAGGTTCTATTTTTAAAATATGAAATCAAATGATTTGAAATGAAGAATCCGTTGATATGCTGTTTTGTTTTCAATTTTTTTGAATCAAATGGATTGATTCGTTTGACGTAATTATTTTAAAACTGATTTTTATTCTGTTAATGGAGTTTTGGAAACAACATTGATGAAAAGTTTGGTAAATAATAAAATTAAAAGGTACTCAAGAATGGATGCTCACTTTTTTCGCCCAGGGGGTGGGAAGTAATTTTCCTCAGCTAAATGGGGCGAGTAATGTATTTTCCGTCCTGTTTTCATCCCCGCTTGATTTATTATTTTTCAAAAAATATATATATTTATATATATATAATAGATCTTAATTTTAAACTTTTATTAAATATTATTTTATTTTTTAAGAAATTTTTTTAAAAAATGTCTCTAAATAGAAATATCGTATTAAGAACTAATCATTTAAATAGAAATTTTTAAATAAAAATATTTTTATTTAATCAAATTTAGAAAAATAAAAATCACAAACGGAAATTTTTCGTTGGAACAACTTTTGTGAATTTTCATAGGGAATTTTCGTCTCGTTTCTCGCAAAATTAAATGAAAAATTTTGCGGAGACGGAAAATGAAATGGAAGAAGGGGACAAAGAAGCCCTTTCCTAACAGGACATTTCTTAGATTGAAAATTGAAACATGTTTAACGCAATCAATTGTAAATTACAATTTATAATGCATGCTTAAAATTCAATTAATTGTTTTTAACCTATTAAATATTTCTTTTTTTAGTAACGAACATGAAAGACATTAGGAAAGAAACTCAAATGATCCTCTGGAAGGACCATCTAATCATATTTCATCGCTATGTAGGTAAGAAGCACGATTCACTAATTTGTGCATAGCTTTGGTTTTTGTCATGTGCGGTATATGTTGAAAGGAAGTGGACCGCATCGTTGTTTGAGATGAGAAATTTCGTAGAAACTTACTTCCATACAATCTTCCACCTCTCAGTTGATTATCTAAATAGCCTGAGAGAGTTTGATTCCACTTCTTAGGAGAATATGTGTATCATGAACAACTTTCAAAGCTGTAATGATTCCCGAAGTTCCGAGAAAGAGGATGGGCCAACTCACGGTTATAGCATGATGTGCGTTGATAATCGGCCGTCCCAATCTCGGACAATCCACCCCAAGCCCCCGTTTTTACATCCGAACACCAACATGCATCGGTGCACGGACTCCACATCTCCGATGCGAGAGCCCGACCTCGAACCACCATTGTAATCCTAAGGGTTCCTCATCCATCTCTTTGGTCGCTTTGAAGCAACTCTCTGCGGATGTACCTCAGGTGCCTCGATCACCCCTTCCTTACTTAACGAGCGCCGGTGTTACGATCTCTTTGTTTCTCCAAGACCAGATCTTCCACAAGATGATTATAAAGGTATGTAGATCCCTCGGATTGTTGTCATTAATCATCCACCCAAAATAATCTCCGGCGTCCAAGAGTTCTGCAAGTATAAAACAAGCGAGCATGAGATGGTAGAAAGCGATCCCAAAGTACCTGGTGCTCTTGCAACCCCAACAAATATGGTACGCGGTTCGCGTGATGACACAAAGAGGACACCACGGTCTAAATCAAGCCCTCTTTGGATCAAATTTGTCCTTGTTGGTAGAAGATTTTGTATGATTTTCCAGCAAGCGATTTTGATTTTACTTGGAATTGGCGCATTCCATAAGACCTTCCAGAAGCGACGGGAACTTTCGTTTTTTTGAAGCGAAGCTTCACTGCCTCGACTGTTACACAAACCCTGGCTGGTAGGCGCTCTTAACCGTAAAAAACCGGATAATCTTATGCTCACCGTTCAAACCTACAAGAGGATCCTAAGAATGCGCTCGCGTCGTCGTGAGGAAGGACATCCTTATCTTCTGCGTATCCCAGTACCATACATCCTCAGACGGATAGTGAAGCATTCTTGAGGCGGGAGAGTCTTCCACCCACATGGGCTTTGAACTCCTTCCTCAGTAAACCAAGGATCATTTTTAATGCTCACGAAGCTACTGTACCAATTTTCCACTGTAGCCTAGGCTAAAAGAGGCCCCTACCCCAAAGTATGCTACACAAGTAAATGAGGAGTTTGATCCCAGCTCTGCATTCAAAAAATTCCCGGAGTGAAAATACCTACCCATGCAGATTTGATAAAGAAGACTTCTGGGTTACTAATTAGTCTCAACATTGCTTAGCAACCATAGCTTTGATTAAAAATCGACGGATCTACAAAGCCCATTTCCCAACTTCTTTTGGTAGACATAAAGCCATTTCCACCCGTCAACGAATTTTCTTTTCACGATTACTGAGCCTCACCAAAACTTGGCACACATGGAATTCACAACATCACACAAACTCCAAGGTAGTAAAAAATAACTCATGGTATACGTCGGGATGGCTTGCGCCATTGCTTTAATAAGGACTTTTTTTCCACCCATCGAAAAGACCTTACTTTTCCAACCTTGAAGTGTCTTCCAAATTCGATCCTTAATATCCTGGAAGGCCTGAGATTTGTTTATGGAGACACGGGATGAGAGGGCTAAATAACAACCCCGAGGACACTGAAGAGGCCACCGATGGTTTGTTCTTATTAGATTTGTCAAGTCCGGACTGTGTTTACTACTCACGACCATGATCTGATTTGTTGAAATTAATAGTACATTGGAGGCACATTCATAGGTTACGGGACCTTTTTATAATAACGATGTCTTACAGCGAGCTTGAAAGAAAAATGAGACTGTCATCTGCATAAAACATATGGGAGATAGTCGGACAATGACGATTGATTCTCAATCCAAAAAAAATTCCGACCATTTGCTCCTTACGAAGGATGGAAGAAAGCCCTCTGCACAAAGAAGAGACAAATATGGGAGAGAGAGTCCCCATGCGAGACCCAGAGTAGGGTAAATGTTCTCTTAGGGTTGCCCATTGAACAACACCGAGAAGCTCACCGTTTCAACACACATCATGATTTTATCGACCCAAATGTTGTGAAATTCATCTTTAGCATAACTTGCCGAGACAATTCCAATCCACCGATCGATGCTTTACTTATATCTAGTTTAAAGGCGACTGTCCTATCCTCCCACTTCTCCTATTTTTAAGTGCATGCGGACATTGAAACCATTTAGTGTGTTATCGGTGATCGATCGTCACGGAATAAAAGTTGATTGCTCTTAGAGATCACTTGACCTGACACCCATTTTAATCTCATTTGCGAGTCTTGAATATAACTTTATAGACCACATTCAGAGAGGCTTATCGGCCTAAAATCTTCCATCCTTGTCGAATTCCCAACCTTGGAATGAGGGTGATCAAGGTATTATTTAAAGGTCGAATATCGACATTCCATTAAGTCGATTAGGAAAATTTTGTAGATTTTGTCTCCAGGCAATATCCCGATAAGCTTAGTAAAAACCCACATGCCTCCCATCAGACCACGGTGCCTTATGGGGATTCATGCTTTTCAGGACAAACACAATTTCCTCCCTAGTAAAGTCTCTTAAGAGCCACCTATTATCATCGATCGAGATCGAACCACTTATGCTACTCAGGATCTTGTCAGTTACTTCAGTATCATGTAATTCTGCCGAGAAGAGGTGCCTGAAATACTTAGCAACAATTTTCGTCATCTCCTTATTATCCGTCACCCATTCCTTGAGCGAATTTGAAAACCCTTTGATCAGATTCTTTCTTTTACATTGAGTAGCCTTAATATGAAACTATCTCGTATTATTACGGTCACACCCCCATTTTAACCAATCTTCTCTAAACCGTTGATGCCAGTACTACTCGTTCTCCGTCATCAGATCATTCAGTTTTTTCATCTTTATCTTCCAACCCTCCTCTGAGGCACTAGTGAGATTTCGTTCCATCTCTTGGATTTTCTTCTCTTTTTCTCTGGATAACCTCTCTCATTGACCGCCTAAAGCGATCTTGATTCCACTTGCTTTAGGCGTTTAATACACCAACTCGATCGATCATGCGAGTTACTAGTCGTGGTGTAGTCGCTCTAATCCGGATGTCATGGATGATCTCTGCGGCAATTGGTGCTTGGTCCATCACGCTCGAATCAAAGCCGACTCTGATTCCCGATTTTGTGATGGCACAGTCGTCTACGTTCACCCTAAGATAGGTCACATAATCGGCGAAAAGAAATTTAGATGCGTTACTTGAAAATTCCTCCATCTGTCCGGGAGATCCACACTTAGTAGGAATCTATTGAGGCGTTCCCAAGTGGGCGAGCCATTATGTGATGTCTTAACCAAATTCTGAGTCATCTATAATTTCTCTGAAAGCCTCCATCTTGGTCTCTCTTCCACTTTGCCTGCCCCTCCACTCTTCTCTGTGAGGGAAGTAATTTCGTTGAAGTCCCCACCAACTATCAAAAGCGGAGCAAATTGGTCCTTTAATTTCTTTGAGTAACTCCCATGAATGTTTTCGCGAGGCGGTTCTCGGGTTACCATAAAATCCGTGAAGCTATCGATTCTCTCTGTACTTAACAATTGAATCAATGTGACTGAGGAAAATGACATGATAGACAAATCGGTTTCTTTATTCCAAAATAAGATAAGACCACCATTTTGCCTAGGCTAGAGATGCAGAGAAACAATAATCAAAATTGAGTTTAAATTTTATTTGATCATTTAAATTTGGAACAAGATTTGGATTCATAAATAAAGTTAATATGGGGTTTTTGTGCAAACACACTAAGTGGCTAGGGCATGGAATGCGAGAGTTCCCTGGACCTCGTTCATTCCAACATAGGATTCTCATGTGTCTACTGTCGTGAGAATTTGCTTTGAGTGTCACGGTCATGCTTGTCAGCGTGTTGCCCGTGGCGCATGGCCGTCCCCATCCTTTTCATTATGTTTTCATGTATGCTTTTGCTTTAGCATTGTTATTTCATTTCCATGTGTTTTTGTGGGCGTATGACTCCTCGCCAAAATGACGTGCGAAAGTGTATGCAGAATTCTAGAATGTACTATAGGGGATGTGAACATTCATCAATTCTCCCTACCAAGAGTTATATGCTAGATAAGTGTGGCTTTCTTATTATTGCTTGTCAAGCTGTATAACTAACTTTCTAAACTCTCACAAGCGCTTTCTAAAATGTTTTCACAAATTCTCTCGACCGTTTTCTAAAACCTTTTCTCAAGAACGAGGTGGAGGTTGCGATATAGGCGGGTTGTGCTTGCGTGGCGATCCGAATTTGAGTTGGTGACTTGCTCGTGGCGAGAGCAAGTGCCGCGACGATCGTGTCAAGTCCCTTGAGAAGTGCGGCCGTGACGGTTGGTATCGAGCCTAGTTGGCCGGGAAGGCAAGATCGATGATAATCATGCCTGCAAACAAATTAAACAAGTCGGACAAAGAAGCGGTTGGCGAGATCGAGGAAGCAATTGCCTCTTGGCGGAAGTCACGATAATATTCGATCCCGGGATCTCGATTGGAAGATTGCGGTCAAGGGCGGCGCGCGATTGATGCGATTCTTTGGGCGCATCGAGGAATGCCGTCATGAATTGATGGAAGAGTTGAGACCTCGAGGGCGGGGTAAGCCGATGTGAAAGCAGCCGGGCGTGGTGCTTAGCTCGTCGGGCGGCGTCGCCCAAAGTGAGGAACGTGTCGATGGTGCGGGCGGTTCCCCACAAAGAGTTAGGTCGAGATGTTTTTCGACTTTTACATTGATGTGAGAGATGCCCCCAAGATCTGTAGAGGCGAGATAGGCGAGATGGCGCAAAGCCTAAATCTTACCATGATTGCGATGGGAAGTCAAGCCTCGCCAAGCGCGACCAAGTCGGGAAGAAGAAGATCCCCGAAGTCGAAACCCTTTGTGGGGTTCGAGATGCCAAAGTGTTGGAAAACTTCATCTTCGATATGGAGCAATACTTTGAGCAAGCGAATACGGTGGTCGCGAAGAAAGAGTCACCTTAGCAACAATGCATCCGGAAAGCGATGCCAAACTATGGTGGAGGACTGTTATATGGACATCAAGAAGGCGGATGTACCATTAACACATGGGAGGCGTTGAAACAAGAATTGCGCTCGCAATTCTTCCCCGAAAATGTCGAGATAATTGCAAGCGCAAGCTTCGAGAGTTGAGACATAAAGGTGCCATCGCGAATATGTCAAGCAGTTTCTTAGGGTTGATGTTGGACATCAGAGATATGGCGAGAAGGACAAGATCTTCTCCTTTGTCGAAAGGCTAAGTTTATGCAGCGAGTGAGTACAACACTGGCCAAGGCATATCGCAGTGGAAGTGAGCATTTATTTGACTTTGAGTGGTGGCGGTATTAATGCACGATTCCAGAAGCGGGGCCAGAGCAAAACCTCCCACACGGGAGATGATCGATCTCATCGACCTAACTCTCCCAAGAGTGGGGAGAGATAGGCTAGAAGTTCGGGAAGGGACGGCGGGAAGTCCCCAGTGAGGAATGGAAATTCGTGGCGAGAGACCACATAACAAGAACAACAACTACAGTGCGTTCTTTGTGGCCAGGCCTCAGAGAGTGAATATTGCCGAGTAAAATAGCCCTGAGGCCTTCTGGCGTCTATGAGGCAAAGAAAGGAAAAGAAGTCGATGATACGGAAAGTGAGTCCGTACAAGATGAAGACTAGAGAATCGCGCATTGGCGCCATAAGATTCTTGTCGACCCTCCAAGAAAGAGTGGGGGAGAGACAAAGGGCCCATCCAGTAAAGGGCACCGTGTATGTTGGCGCACATGTTAACAACAAAGCGACCAAGAGCCTGATGGTTGATTCGGGAGCCACCCATAATTCGTCTCGAGCGAGCGAGGCGATTGAACTTGTCGTGGGCCGAGATCCGGGAAGGATGAAAGTGTGAATTTGAGGCTCTACCTATTCCGGGGATTGCAAAGGCGTCTCGGTCAAGATGGGAGGCGGGGTGGTCGCGTAGACCTTGTCGTCGTCGGGATGGGCGACTTCGATGTTGTGTTGGGAATGGAGTTCCTTCTTCGACCTGAGAAGTCATACACACATGCCCCTAGCGAGTTGTCTAGTAATCACGGAGGAAATCGCCGTAGTGCGCGAAGTTGAAGCGACCTCTTTGGCGCGCGAGTAATCTCGGCCTTGCGGTGAGCGAGCAGCCCAAGTGAATGTTGTGGCGAGATGTCACGAGTAATGAGACCATCGCGGCGGCAGAGAGAAGCGGCGATCGAAAGTACACCCCAGAAAGAGGATGAAAGAAACGATTCAAGTGCAAAAAGTGCACGCAGAGCCGAGGCGGGAAGTCGAGGACCTGATCGACAGCAGACCCTCCGAGGTGAAGCCAAAGTGGCGAAGCGTGTAGTGCCGAAGTCGGACTACCACGAGGCTTGGGAAGCGCAATCACGGCGTAGTGCGAAGCGGCGGCGTGACAAGCCCGCCGATCAAGCGAAGAACTCCTTTGAGGTCTAGGCTGAAGGGGCGGAGTCGAATCTGCGCCCATATGAGAAGGTGCGGCGATTCTTGCAGATGTGGAAGAAGCGTGGGAGGCGGAAGTCCGTTGGGGCCGAGTTGAAGACTTGAAGGCTGCAGACCCATGACCATCCCGTTCGAAGAGTGTGTCGGTTGTGAGGCGTCAACCAATTAAGTGGGGAGAATGTCACGGTCATGCTTATCAAGGCGTGTTGCCCATGGCGCGCATGGCGTCCCATCCTTTTTCATTATGTTTTCATGTATGCTTTTGCTTTAGCATTGTTATTTCATTTCCATGTGTTTTTGTGGGCGTATGACTCCTCGCCAAAATGAGCGTGCAAAGGGTCATGCGAATTCCTAGAATGTACTATAGGGGATCACGAACATTCATCAATTCTCCTACCAAGAGTTATATGCTAGATAAGTGTGGCTTTCTTATTATTGCTTGTCAATTTGTATAACTAACTTTCTAAACTCTCACAAACGCTTTCTAAAAATGTTTTCACAAATTCTCTCGACCAGTTTTCTAAAACCTTTTCTCAAGAAGCGGGGTGGAGGTTGCGATATAGGCCGTTGTGCGTGGCGATCCGAATTTGAGTTTGGTGACTTGCTCGTGGCGAGAAGCAAGTGCGCCGCGCATGATCGTGTCAAGTCACCCAGAAGTGCGGCCGTGAGTGACCTGAAGCGACCTCTCGCCGTTGGCAAATTCACTTTCCTATCCTTTATCTCTCCTTCGCCCGAGTTCGAGTTTTTGTGCGAGATCATTCGAGAGGCCCGAGAGAGGGCGTCTTATGTGCAGGTTGCTCGTATCCTTTTTGCCCATTGTGAAAATCAATTTCTTCCTTTTTTTGTGCCCACTGATCGGTGAGATCTTGGGGTATAGGAAAGAGGCCCACTTTGAAGTCCATACCTTCCACTTGCTGCTGACCCAATATTTTACGTCAGTCCATCAAGCTTGGCCCACGCCCACTGCTAGGAGGTGACCTGTTTGTAGTGTGGCCCATCGTATTCGACCCACTGAGATCTCCAGGTCTTGCCATTAATAGCCCATCAAACTTTTGGTGGGTGGAGGGTTATTAAAGTGGGCATGTTTGCACAGGCGCCTTCGCCGTCTCGGGCCTGACCTCAATCACACGACCCATGACTTTCATTTCAAATTTCGGCCCATCAAGTCCAACTCCTCCTCATCGACTCCTTCGGGGGCCAACTTTGAAACGTTGCCTAACCCTTTTAGCATTTGAAACCAGCTCATTCGTTTCTTCAACCTTCTGTGTAACGTTAGGGTTAAATGACAGGGATTTCGTAACTCCCTTTTTCATCAGAGTAAAGAGGCGTTGAGGTCCCTTTCGAGTCCATTTTGTGCTTCATTTCTGCTTTGACCCGTTGAAATGTTCTCTTTCTAAACCGCCAACTCAGAGAAATTAATAACATTTAATAACAGACGGAAGTCGTCGGTTCCTTTGACTGTTTCTGAGCTTCACACTCTCTGGTTTATTGTCGGATTGCGTCTACTTCCTCGAACTGAATTCATAAAGCATTTCCGGATCCGATTTCGGTTCCTCCTCTAGTCCCGTCGAGGATTCAGAGCATCCCTTCCTTGGCTCCCTTTAATTAAATAGTTTTTAATTGTTTATAAATTGTCATTCTCATTTTGAACCATTGAGATATCATTTCTGTTGTGGGTTAAATTGGACCAAGAAAATAAATATGAATTACAAGAGAAATTAGGTAAGATTAACCTTTTTAAATCTCATTCCTAAATAGAAAGAGAAATCTATTTAAATCTTTATCTAAAAGGAATAGGAAAGTCAAAACTCTTGAATAGATCATTAGACTCAAACACGGGAGGTCGACTCGACCTCATTCACTAAATTATAGTTTGTTTACTTTTTTACCTCTACGACTTAAGCATTGGAGTCGGTGTGGCAAGCGTCACACCAGTGTTGGAAAAAAAACCTCCCACCACTAGGAATAAGCATAAATAAACTGAGAAATTAAAAGAAAACAACAAAATAATAGACACAAAAATTTACGTGGAAAAACTCCAAATCAGGAGAAAAATCACTTAGCAGAAAAGAATTTTTCACTATGTGAAAAATTGTTACAATCACATTAAATTCTCTCCCGAGGCCCCAATTACAAAAACACTCTCCCAAAACTTTATACCACTCACACCCTTCTTCCCACTCTCAGGCAGAGGAGAATATAAAAAGGGAATTTAACTAGAGCTAGTACACCAAATTTAAAGTGTTTCTAAGCGGGATGCTTTGAAACCAAAGTCATAGACTCCTTTTATAGTGCGGGAGCCCATCACTTTCCTAAACCTTTTAGATGTAGGACAATTTTCCTTACTAATATATTGTCAAAACCCAACAATTTCCACCTTGACAAGATATTTGAAAAATCCACATCTCTTGCTTCATCATTGTCTTTCTGAGCAATCATAATCCTCAATCTGAGAATTATAACCTCTCCACCATAAAAGTAGACCACTTGGAATATCACCTTCCAAGACTTTTCTTTTCGTCACATCGATATACCCAGTGAGAAATTTATGGTGCAACTTCCACCTACTTGCAGCTTACAGAAAGTTTTTTGACCATCGACATAACTTCCACCACACACCTTGCATAACAGCAAGTCAATGCTCGTGTGCAAACTTGTGGAACCAGTAACATCACATCCTCTATCATGGCAAAGCGGACATACCATAAGGATGAATTCTGTCTTTCTTCTGAAGAAGTCAAAGAGAGACCACGTTAGCATCCGATTCAGAGCCTTTTGACGAACTTCCTCTGTTAGGACAATTTCTTTTCATGTGTCCAGACCGCCCGCCTTCCCGTAACCTTTCTTCTGCACGAAGTCTTTCTTCTTCTTTTTCCAATTTGCATTGTCATGTTGAACTTCTTAGAACCTTTACTGGAACCACCACGGGACTCCGTTAGACCACCATCACCGCTTAACCTTTTAGGAACATCATAGCTCGGTTTTCCCTTCAAATCCTTGTGTAACCGGATTGTATCAACACATCTTTGACTTGCACTTGCCCACAAGCCAAAAGTCATCTTTCAAAGTCAAATTTCTCACATCAATCTTTCTTTGGACTCATAAAGCTTAACATATTTGCTTCCTCCTAGTGAATCTGCAAATAGTGAACAACTATAGCCCATTTCAAGAAATCTTTTACGATGTGAAAGCTCGGACAATCTTTATGACCACATAGCATACTCGAAACTCGAAATTACAAACCTAAAGCTCGATACCACTTGTTGGGAAAAAACCTCCCACCACTAGGAATAGCGAGAAATAAACTCGAGAAATTAAAAAAAACAACAAAATAAGAACACACAAGAATTTACGTGAAAAACTCCAAATCAGGAGAAAAAAACCACGAGCAGAAAGAATTTTCCACTATGTGAAAAATTGTTACAATCACATAAATTCTCTCTCCGACCCCAATTACAAAAACACTCTCCCAAAACTTTATACCACTCACACCCTTCTTCCCACTCTCGGACCGAGAGAGAATATAAAGAGGAATTTAACTAGAGCTAGTACACCAAGTTTAAAGGGTTTCTAACTGGGATGCTTTGAAACCAAAGCCATAGACTCATTTTATAGTGTCAGGAGCCCATCACTTTCCTAAACCTTTTAGATGTAGGACAATTTTCCTTCTAATATATTGTCAAAACCCAACAACCAGTACCCAGGTTTTTCCTTGGCTTGCAGGTCGCGTTCTTCCCCAAAGAGTACAAATTTACCGTAGTTATCACGTAAAGGTCAGATGTTTTCTCCACAACAATTTCTGAATTTTCTACCCAGAAAAACGTGAAAATATGAAATAACTTTTTTTTTAATTGAATCTCTTATTTTAAGATCAATCAAGCGTAATATGCGTGGTGTCATGTTTTTCTTTTTAAGTTTATAATGGTGAGTGTTTGAAAAGTTTTAATTTGTTTTGTATTTAAACATTTTCCAAAATTAGTGGACGATAGTTTTCCTGGTTTAATGTTAAAATTAGTGGATGATAGTTTACCTGATTTAGTGAATTGACATAAATTTATAGATTAAAAAAATGTCATTTAAAAGTAGAAAGTTTGAAATTCTACCAATTTTTCATAAGGAGTTAGAAGTTTTTTTATATAATTTTTTTTTCAATTCTATGTCACATGATTGGTGACAATGAGAGATTACATTAAAAAGTAAGAAATTAAATTAAAATTTTTGAATAGCGGGTTTGAAAAATCGTAAGTATTTAGAAGTCGTTTGGATTGAAGAGTTGGGAGGAGTAGGAGTTGTAGGGAGTAGGAGTAAAGAAGTTTGTGGCCACAAAAAGGAGTTAAAAATCTGTCGGGTCCATAAAAATAGTTGAAGAAAGAGTTAATAAAGTTGTGGGGCCTACGAGAAGGAGTTAATAACTCCTTGGGCCAAACAAGGAGTTGGGGAGTTATTAACCCCTCCCAACCCTACTCCCCCCAACTCCTCAATCCAAACGCCCCTTAGTCTTTTTAAAGATAAAACAAAAAAAAAAAAAAAAAAAAAAAAAACTTAGGAGGCGGATAGCCTCTACATCATTTTGTATTTAGTCTTATTTAAAGGAAAATTACAAATGATTTTAATATTGCTTAGTCATTTTATAATTAATGTCCATTGTTATTTTATACTAGAGAGGCGATTTAGAGAAAAATGGTTGGATTATGATGTTCATTGTTCACACACGCACATATAAACATTTTCCTTTCTTATTTTTTTCATTTCTAAATGTTATGTCATAAGTCGATTGATGATCTTGGAAAAATAAAAAATTAAATTTAAAATTTCTAACGATGTGTTGAAAAAACTTACAAACTTAAGGACTAAGCGTATATTTAGTCTTTATTTTTATATTTTTTTATAAAGAACAACAAAACAATTAACCAAGGAAAAGTAAATGAGCCTCAGACGACCCTTCCAACCAGACTTCATCTTGCTTTAACGACACTGCTATCTGAGCCAACTTGTGTGCCTCCTTGTTTTCCAACCGAGAAACATAATTGAAACTCATATCCGTCCATTCATCCCTCACAGCCAAATTTTGATTTGCAAAATCTCGAGCTTTCGTTTGATCAACGGTCTTACCAACGATCAAATTAATGGCCTCTAAGGAGTCATAATTTACCACAATCGGTACATTCTTATCCGTGATGTCATTCAAACCTCAGATTATCCCATAGAGTTCTAGAACCAAAATAGGCCAATTCGAAGAGATGAAGTGATGACCAATACTAATCACATGGCCCTCCCAACTCCGAACAATCCATCCTAGCCCCCCACCCTTGAATTTGGGCACCAAGAGGCGTTAGTATTCGGACTCCATGCCCGGGGTGGGGTAACCCAATGATAGGGTACCATAGCGGACAAAGCCAACTGTCGATGTAACGTAACATTATGGATAAACTCCTGAATATGAATTTGTGTGAGACCGATTAAGTTGTCAAGGTCCACTCCTTCGCAATTGTTGACCACCCTGTTCTGCCAACACCAAATTTTCCAAAGAATAACCACAAAAATGTTAAGCTCCTCGCGACTATGATTCGTGATCACCCGACCATCCCAAGAATCCCCAAAATTATAAAATAAATCAACAATAGAAGGTAGGAAATGTGATCACAAGTTTGTCTGCAGTTATCTTGCTGACCCAGAAAATATGGCGAGTTGTCTCGAGTGGTTCCCACACATAGGGCACCACGGCTCGATATGAAGACCTCTTCGGATGAGATTAGTTCTAGTGGGGAGAAGATTTTGAATTATCTTCCAGCTACAAATTTTGACCTCATTTGGGATCACCAGAGCATCCACATAGTTTTCCACATTGCTCGAATCCAGGCCTCATCAGGAGCTTGTTGCATTTTGGGAGTCTTGTATTCTTACCCAAGTTGGTAGGCACTTTTAACTGTGAAGAAGCCTTTCTTATTATAACTCCAAACAACCTCATCGTTGCGATTAGAACTGAGACGTGGAATTCAAAGGATATCATCGCTATCATCGCGAAGAAAATGTCTAGATCTTCTCCATATCCCAATCACCATTCACCTGTATTAGAGAGCTGACCCGATCGGAAGCCAGGCTAGCGTCAACTACAAGCGAAGTGCAGCGCCCTCCGTAATTAGAGCCATGGGTCACTCATAATTTTAACTTGTCCACTTGTTTCCAATCTTCCATCGATAGCCCTTTTCAAAAAGGTCCTTCCCCAAAGAATATTACGCCACGTGAATGACGGGTTGGCTGACAACTCGCTTCCAAAAATTTCATTTGGAAATACAGTCCTCTAAGCACTCCATAGAGTAGGTTATTCTCATTAGAATAATTCTCAACTTTGTTTAGCCAACATCGCTTGGTTGAATAATGTCAAATCATGAAATCCCAAAACCCTTTTTTCTTTGGGAGTGCAAAGTTAGCTCCATCTTCGCTAGTGAATTTTTCGATCCATTTCATTAGAGCCCCACCGAGAATCGTGCACAAATGGAGTTCAACTCATTACATAACCCTTTAGGTAACTTAAAACAACTCATTGTGTATATGAGAATAGCAGGCAATTGCTTTGATCAAAACTTCCTTCCACCTTTGTGGAGAGCAGTTTACTCTTTCAAGCTCTGTAAGTCTTCCAAACTCGATCTTTAATTATTCTAAAAGTTTCATATTTATTCCTTGAAGTTTGAGGCAATGAAACCCGGATAACAACCCATATTATGAATACGAGCCATGTTAAAAGATCTCTAGATTAGCTCGGACGCTTTTCGGGAATGTTTTTCTTGACGGAAAAACAAACTTGTTATAATTGATTATGCGCCCGAGGCTTGTTCATAGTAGTCCAAGATAGACTTGATAGTCACGACATCCTCTTGTTTGGCTTTGAAAAAGATAAGGATGACATTTGCATAAAAATGTGATAAATCATAGGACAATAACGGTTAATTCACAAGCGAGAAAGTTTTCGATCAAGTTGATCCTTGTAGAGTAAAGCGAGAGAAACCTTCAAAACATATTAAAAATAAATAAGGAGAAAGAGGATCTCACATGCGTGGAGCGTGTGCCGGCAAGAAGCGACCTGCAGGGCTTGCCATTGATATCTTGAGAAATAAGCAGTTTAGACACATCTCATCAATAAGTTCACCCACACAGGATGGAACCTCATCCAGTAACATCACTCGGTGAATGAAATTCTATTCCACCATGTCATAAGCTTTACTCATATCCAACTTCATATAATCGACCCAATTTTTCCTTTCCTTTTGTTTTTAAGGGGATGAAGACACTTGAAGCCTACAATAGCATTATTTGTAATCAACCTTCCCAGAAATAAAAGCAGCTTGTTCTGGAGAAATAATTTGATTGAACACCATAATAATCAGCTTAGTCTTTATATATATATATATATATATATATAACTAAGGTAGGTGTTGGGTAACTTCAATATCATTTTGTATCCTTATTCTTAAAGGAAAGTCAAATTTGATTTTAATATTGACTGTGATCTTATTTTATGCATTAATTGTGTCTATTGTTAATTTATATTATAGATGATTTAGAGAAAATGATTGGATTATGATGTTTAAGGAGTATTTAAAAAAAAAATACTAATTTGGTCATATTTTGTCTTGATTATAGTAAAATATATTCATGTGGAAGGTATTTTTAATGATGGAAGAGTTTAAAAAGAATCATTGCATATAATATATAAACTCCATCAAATCCATTTTTATAATTTTAAATAACATAAGAGTTAAAACCAAATGTTTAATATTGTTTTTTAGAGAGATTTAACATCAAAGGTTGGTGTAGTTCATATTTGGTTGGTAGGTTTAAGTGATTGGAGATTTGATTAAAGTATTGTCCAAATTCCAAACAAGACTGAAAAGTCAATAAGTAAAATAATTGGGACAGAAATTGCAATGTGAATTGCTTGACAACTTCCATCACATTATTTTAAAAACCTTTTCAAAGTCATCATGTTGTTTTTTCCAATTTTTTCATTATAAATATCTTTGACTATATCATTCAAAATCTTCTATGGAAAAATTCAAAATTATGATATAAAAAAAGTATTATTTGTTTTTTTTTTAAATTAATTTCTTTGGCGTGGTAGGTTGATCATAATGGTGTATATTGTTACTTAGAATTTTCTTACCAAATTAATTCACATTCATACGTAGTCGAATTGAATTTGTTGTTTCCCTACAAATTTGGTCCTAGGTTTAACTTTAATATGTTTTTCATTAGAAACCGTTTGTGGTGTTGAGTAGATTATAATAATATGTAGGTTATTATAGTTTGTGAAATCATATAATATTATTTTAAATGAGGACTTATTTAGTTTGGAGTTATAATAGTTTGTGTTTAGAGTGTAAAGTATTTCACAAGTTATTATAATACATGTTATTATAACATATACCCAAACATGCCCTTATAGTTCAACATTGTTGTGAGTCCATAAAAGATGTCTTTGAGACAGAGCATAAAGAGGAGAAGATATTTTTTTCTCTAAATACTTAAATAGTTGTTAAATATGGTATCTAGTTTACCATTTTTGGGTGGATTTCAATTTTTGATTGAATCCTCACAGACTTCATGGACTCGAGATACCATGTTAGATAAGCGTGAATCCGATCTCAAAACCAATTGACACCACATATTTTCATTGAAGCACAAAATAATGTGTCGATGCCATAATTTCTTCATTGATAGTTGTGTTATGCCAACCCCTAAAAGAACAAGCTATGCAATACCATTGGGCTAGGTATATTGACATGATTATTTGACTAAAGTACCTTTTTATTTATTTGATTGGACTGATAACACCCATTTGTCAAGTTCAAAAATATGATGCATATAATACAAAAAATGTCTCTAAAATTTGTAAAGGTAGGCACATTTGTTTGTTTGATCTTAAAGATAACAAAAATGAGATTTTTTTTTAATGTTCTTACATAAACCATGAATCAAACACACAATACTTTTAAAAAGTTTTGAGATAATTCAAACATTAATAATATAAATAGTCAAAAATATCATTCCCCTGGAGAATAGAACATCAAAGAATTTTGTATGAGTATTGTTACGAGTGAATAGGTTGTATTTAGAATATAAAAGAAGGACTTAAAACAGGTAAAAAATGGATTCAACTGGATTAAAAGATAGAAGAGATCGGACCTTCAAACTACATAGAAGGTGAGAACCGGGCCTGAAAAGCCCGATCCTCTAGCCAACCTCGGTCCGACCCCAAAGGGTCATACTTGACCCAACCAGCTGGTCGACCTCGGCTAACCCCATTGTGAGGTTGGGTCGTCCCTTTTTCTCTTTCGAGCCTCGATCCGAACTTAACTTTACTTTTTCCTACTCTGTGATGGATTAGAGTGAGGCTACATAAATACTTTTCTTAAAGGATGAGAGACAGGCACTTCTTCATTCTAGAAACCCTTACTTGCTCAATGAAACTTTTTTGACTTAAGCATCGAAGTCTGTGTGGCAAGCACCACATCGGTGTTCAGTTCTTTCTCTTTTTGTAGGCCACATTTTCCCCCTTCCAAACAAATTCACAATAATTGTCATGTGCATGTGAGTTATTCGACAAACATTTTATAATTTTTGTTTTTATTTTTAGAATGAAGTATAAATATTAGTTCTATCTATGTGTTTCTAGAGGCAAAGTTATAAATTATTTTTTTTTTGTTGTATAAAAAAAATTGGAGATTTTTTTAGAGTGAGGTGAAATTTTATGTGCTAACTTTTGTTTAAAATGTACTAACTATTGGAGGTAGAGAGATTGAACCCACTGCAGTGCATGAGTGCATCTTGATGTCAGTTGAGTTATGCTTTTGTTGGCCTCTGACTTGAAGATTTTAGGGAGCTAGAAATTAGAGAAAAACTATAAAATCTTAATTAATGGATACATACCTTTTTGTAAAATCTTAATTATTTTATACATACCTTTTCTTAATTACGACAAATTAAGAGGGGCCTCGTTTCAAATTCTTAGTCCTCACACACTCAATCAATGATTCTTCATCTTGCTCGCCTTCACATTTATCGTTTTGTTTTCTTAGTCTTCAGCAACTGTCTCTCGTAAGTCATCCTCCTCCATCAATCTCTCTCATTCTCTATTTGTTGCACCATTGTTTGCCCTCGTTGTGATATCGTTTGTCTTCATTGCACCACCATTCGTTGTACCAACACAACATTCATATGTTCACCTTTGTCGCACTATCGCTCACCACAAGTAACAATTTTAATTTTTTTTTTCTAAACATTTCGTCCATTGCTTGAAATTACCAAAGTACTCGATCAACCCAACTCAATAAGGTAAGGGTTGGGTTGTCTTCGTTGTTCGAGTTTGAAAAATAAAGCTTATAAACACTATTTCAACCCAAGAACCGACCCGAATTGTTCGGTTCTCCAAACTTATAATCCAATCAAACCGAGGGGGAAAAAAAATTCAACCCAACCCTTATGGTTTGGGTTGGATAGTATGGATTGCTCGGGTGTTATTTACTTTTTATCTATGTTTTCAAAATTCAAAGTTTTGAAAACTAAAAACATAGTTTATAAATTTTATTTTTATTTTTGAAACTTGGTTAAGAATTTAAATCTTTTCTCGAGAGACATGAAAATCATTTTAAAAGAATAGTAAAAAAAATAAGTACAATTTTAAAAACAAAAAATCATAAATAAAAAAACAAAGTGATTATCAAATAATCTAGAATTGGTTGTCAATGGAGTTTTTGTATTTCTATTACAATTCTTTGAAAAATCTTTTAAACAAAAGTGAAAAAATAAAATTAAAAAAAAACATTAAATTTTATTCTCAATGAGCCCAACAACTAAAAGAAATTATGGATAGTGGCTAAAATAAATAACCGATGATGGAAAATGACTAAATATGTTTGATATTTGAGATTTTGTCCGACTACTTTTTGGAAGAAGTGTGAAGAAATTAGGGAGTGCATTTGATTGTGCAACGAAAGCGAGAAATTTGAAAACAAGGGATTCAATGAAAGCGAGTTGTATTTCATGTTTTGAGGATATGTGTTTGGTAGCGATTTATAAATTTGATTTCATTTCTAAGCAGTTGTTTAAGCTGTGTCCTATGACATATTTATAGATCATGAAATTAGTTGTAGATGCAAAACTAATTATTATATTGAATATAAGTCATTATTAATTAATTTAGGAAATGATTTTGCAAATTTTATAGAATTATCTTTTTATAATATAATATTCTATAATTTATAATATATTATATTCTACATATTTTAATTTAACAAAAGTAAATTGAATTCATAACATGAAATATTGTATTTATTATTTTTATCTTTGTTTAATATAATTCTGCATTTTAAAATTTTAAATTGAGAATCTGGATACAATGAAAACATAAAAATGTTGTTTTTAATTTCTATTATTTGGATCCAGAATCCAAAGCAGTTTTGAAAACACATCTGCGAAACACATATTCACCGAATTGGTGAATCAGAAAACATAAAAGCAGGATCCGGATTTGCATACCAAACAGGCCCTAGATTTCTCGTTTTACCCTATATGTCAACTCAAGATTCTGTAAACCACCTTTCCTTTTTGTAAGCAACCACCTCTGATGTAGATTTAAGTTTTAGAAGATGATCTCACATACAAGTTTTTCATTTTCATTTTCCTTGTTAGGTTAGTATTGTTCCTCATTTTCATTTCCTTCTCACCTTTATATTATCGCATTGGTCGGAATGGGATCTTACAAACATTTCCATCTTATTTGATGGTGTATGGGATAAGGATGGTGGCTACAAAAATTTCAAGTCAAGCTTAATAGTAGTTGGGCAAGTCTCGACTCTTTTGCAACTCTCGGGAATCCATTGTAACTCATCTTAATCTGGATGCTACTCACAAGATTTCAAGGATCTCACTCATAAAAATGGAGATAAAAAGCAATCAATTATAAACTTTGTTGAAGATAGGGATGTAGCTTGGATGATGGTAGGGGTACATTACGGTATTTACAATGGTTATTGTCTAGTCATAGAATGTGAGACCACGACATCGATTAAATGGTTCTTGAATAAGCAGGTGAAAGAGCTAACATTCGTGGACTCACATGAGTGGTGTCACACTATCACAAAAGTGGTCGAGATTGAGGAGGGATGTGTATTTGGTTGTAAGGATGATTTGAAGAAACTTATATATGATTGAAATAAAACAAAGTTTTCAATTCAAGATATTGAAGTCGAAGCGAGGACTTCGTTGTCCGAGTGTATTGACGCCACATGCAAATGGTACCTTCGACATTGTGTGCAATGATCATCGACAGACAAGCGACAACCATGGTTAGCGAGTCACGTTGAACTTATTCTAAAAATGAATAATAGGATGCAATGTACTCCTAAAGATATCATCGCCTATGCTCGGAAGAATCATGATGTCAATATTAGTTATGATAAAACGTGGAAGGTAGAGATAAGGCTTTAAAGCGTATCCAGGGTCACTTAGGAAGAGTCATATGCTCTTCTTTTCGAGATTTGCTGACTAATCTAATTGCAAAAAAATATTACGACAAGGACATACTGCTTTGCTTAAAAAGGTTGATGTAGATGATAGGTTCCGTTTTTTCTTTATGAGCTTAGGAGCATCAATAGAAGGTGGAAGGACTATTTACCGATAATTTTCGTTGATGAAATTTGAAATGTAAGTTCGGTGGCACACTTTTTACAGCATGTACGTTTGATGAGAATTCAAAGATTTACCCATTGGCATTTGTCATTGTTGACTCATAGAACGATGCGTCGTGGGAATGGTTCTTCCGAAACTTGAAAGCGATTTTGGGAGCCCAATGGCCTAGTAGTTGTGGATGATCGCCACGCTAATATAGGTAACGGTATTATGAGAGTATATAATTCAGTACATCATGCTATCTGCATTTATCATTTGTTAAAAAAATATTAAACCACGACATAGAGGTAAAGTCATAGAAGATTTGTACTTCGAGTGTGCAAAATCATATACTGCCTCTCAGTTTGATTATTATATGAGGAGGATGGAATAAATATCTCCATCTATCAGGGTTGAATTATAGATAATGAGGTATGCTAGGTGGGTACATGTGTTTTCACCTAGAAAACATTACGTAATGATGACAATTAATATATCATAAAGTATTAATTCATATTTAGAAGAAGCTCGTGACCCTCTTAACCATTTCTTTGTTTGAGTATATAAAGGATTTTTTTGCAACGATGGTTACATGAGTGGAGGACTCGCACAAATGCTCGGAGGAAGCGATATAAGCGTCGTATGTTGTTGGGGTATTGTGTGAATCACTACAAACTAGTCGTACTATAGATGTAAGTAATTTTGACATTTGGTTGGTTTGTATATATACCGTGTGCATTTACTATATATGTACTGTCAATATGCAGATTTACCCCATAAACCAGTTCAAATTTGATGTTCATGACCAACATGGCCACTTTACTATATATGTACTGTCAATATGCAGATTTACTATGTATGTACTTCTTGAGACTTGATACTTATTTTCACTCCTGATGGTGTGTTAGTTGCATCAAATGTCTGCTTGGTTTGAGGTTAGTTATCTATATGGCATACCATACATCGTCTTGCATATGTTGAATTACACAAAAATTTAGTGTTGAGGTGATTGCATTACAAATTCATTGATTTACATGTTGATTGACATAATATTATTTGTATTAATTATACTGGATTCACGTAGATTAGTGAATTGTAGTATATGTAAGTGCACGTGGTATATCATATTTATCTTTGTCGCTATATGATTGGTTTGTGTTTCTTTGGAGAACTCAAGTACCACTTTTTTGATTGGTTGAGTTAACAAAATCATTATTTGAATTTTTGTAGAATGTTTATATTTCCCTCTCATATTCCTTTTTAAAAAAATGATTTACTTCCTATATATGCTAAAGGTTATTAGCCATGATTATAGGAACTAAAATTTCAAAATCTCTCATGAGGGCAAATAAGTCACAATATTCAATTAATTTTAATTTAAAAATTGTTTTAGACATTTTTACTATTAAAAGATGAATAGACATTTTTATTCATCTTTTTAATTAGGTAGCATAAATTTAGCCATTTCTCTAATTGTTCCTATTAAAAATGCCCCGGAGTGCAATAAATATGCCATGTAAATTATGGATCCTCCTTGAATTGTATGGACTTGAAAATTATGGATCCTCCTTGGATTGTATAAATAAATATGCCATGTAAGGGGAGGGAGGGGTTTTTTAATTGAAAAAGGGGCAGAGAATCTTTACAATTGAAATCCATGTGGTTGAAAAACAGACCACAGCAGTCAATTCTTTGGACCTTCCCATTCATTTAAAAAAAAAAAAAAAAAAGATTAAACAGTCATATATTGACTTTAATTTTAGACATCTTTTTGAATATTTTATAAGGGAAAAAAAAAGTAATGGGCACAAAGAAGAATATTAGGTAGTTGTCTGTCTTTACCCCAAATATATCGAATTTTCTTTTCGTTTTTTCTTTTCTATTAAAAACGAGAGAGAAGAAAAGACGACAAAGAGAAAGATTTTTTTTTTTTTTTGAAAGAAAAGAGAAAGATGTTTTTTTTTTTTTTTTTTTGAAAGAAAAGAGAAAGATGTTTGTTTGCATTTGTCTTTTTTTAATTATACATTTTATAGTTAGAATATTATGTCGGCTTGTGAACATATCTTTTTTTTTAAGTTTTGATTCCTATTATATATTAAAGTTCAGTTAAAATCCACTCATTTAAAAGATGACTAACATTGAATTCATATTTAAATTCTTACTAGTTTATGATGAAACTAAATAGTTGTAATAATAGTACTAATTATTAATTATTGTGAATATTATGAGTGAAATTGGACCATGGGGACAATTTATAAAAATCATAGAAACCAAAGGAAGAACAATACTAAAAAGTCAAATACGAATAAAGATGGGTGAAATTGAACCAAAAACTGAACCAAGTGCAAGAATGAGTGAAAGAGTAACTTGGGTTGAAGCCCAAGTGCAAGGGGTTGAGGTCTCGACCCTTGCTCATGCATGTACCATGGGCCTTGTGTCTTCTCCTCTCAGTCCGAACGACCTTCCAACTCGATTTAGTCATTTTTTTCGTCCAATTCCTACCATAAATCAATTAAAAAAAATAAGATATAAGTATTTAAGCTCTCTTCATAAGAGTAGAGAGGTAGTCCTCATTCTAGGCTCACTTCTACCATTCTTAAAAGATTTTCTAAGTATCAAATTTATCTGATTTGGCGAGTCACTTTGAATACAAATATTATAGTGTCAAGTTATCTAAATCTTGGCACACAACAACAAGCTTAGAAACTGTTTGGTAGGCGATCCAAAGCGAGGAATTTGAAAACAATGGATTCAATGAAAACAGAGTTGTATTTCATGTTTTCAGATATGTGTTTGGTAGCAGATTTAGAAAATTAATTTATTTTAAACCATAGTTTAAAGTGTGTTCTATAATATATTTATAGACCATAAAACTAGTTGTAGTTGCAAAGATAAATATTAGATTGAATATAAGACATTATTAATTAATTTATGAACATGTATTTTTTTAATAAATTTTATATAATTATTATTTTATAATATAATATTTTAAATTTTATAATATATTATATTATGCATATTGTTAAATTAAGTTTATAAACATGAAATACTATATTTATTAAGAATTTATCTTTGTTTAATCTGATTCGCCATTTAAAATTTCAAATTCAGAATCTAGATCTGATGAAAACATAAAAATATTATTTTTGAATTTCTACTATTTGGATCACGAGAATTCAAAAGCAGATTTTCAAAGACACGTTTGTTGAAACATGTATTCATTGAATTCGGTGAATCAGAAAACATAAAGCAGAATACTGAATTGTCTACCAAGGCAAGTCCTTAATGTTCTAAATGCTTGCCTATTTTTGAACCATTGAACTAGTTCCAAAAATTAATAAATAAAACAGAGAACTTATATTTTGGTAACAATAGAATTTTATTGTGCCATATGTGTGCAGATTCTCTCACTTTATCGCCAATAAAAGAAAAATATTAATTCAAAAAAAAAAAAGAAAAATATGTTTGTTTCCATTTGTCTTTTCTTAATTCTACATTTTTATTTTTCTAAAAAAACTACATTTTTATAATACAAGTATTGCATCAATCACGAGTATATGCTCATTTAATATATATATATATATGGTTGGCTCCACTCCACATTATTATTATTATTATTGGTAAGCAATTGATTTTTGTTTTAGGTTGGTTTTGGATCTCATGAATACGTATTTAGTATATTAGAGATGTTCATTTTCCTACGAATCGAGAGGTCACATACAGTGAAACAGAGGAGAAAGCATAAACTAATTTTCTCAGATTAGCTAAATGAGGGACGAGGGCGAGAATACATTCCTGTCCCCACATCGATTTACTTATTTATTTTTAAATATATATATTTTTATATATATAATAAGCCATAATTCTAAATTTTTATTAAATATCATTTCATTTTTAAAGAAAATTGAAAAAATACTTATTAACGGTAAATTTCTAATGATGATTTAACCATCTAAATACAAAATTTAAAAAAAATTAATAAAATAATAAACAGAGAATTATTCCCCGTGGGGAATCTCGCTCGTTTCGTGCGAAATTAAATGGAAAATTTCGCGGGGACGGGGAATGAAATGGGGGGCGGGGAAGTCATTATCTGACCCCGCCCCGTGGACATCTCTAACAGATATGTTTTCAAAAACTTTTTCGGATTATGTGATCTAAGTAGCAGAAATTATGAAAACAACATTTTAGTAAGCAAACTGAAAACAAAAATTTGAAAACAATTGATTAAATGAAAATAGAGTTGTATTTCATGTTTTCATATATGTGTTTGGTAGTAGATTTATAAATTTAATCTATTCTAAAGAGTTGTTTAAAGTGTATCTTATAACATATTTATAAATCATGAAATTAGTTGTAGTTGCAAAACTAATTATTAGATTGAATACAAGTCATTATTAATTAATTTATGAAAATGATTTTTATAAATTTTATTGAATTATCATCTTATAATATAGTATTATATAATTTATAATATATTATATTATAAATATTTTAATTTAATAAAAGTAAATTGAGTTTATAACCTGAAATATTGTATTTATTAAAAAAATTATATTTATTTAATATAATTATGCATTTTAAAATTTTAAATTCAAATTTTGGATACAATAAAAACATAAAAAAATTGTTTTTTAATTTCTACTATTTTGATCACAAAATTTGAAAATAATTTTCAAAAACACATCTACCAAACGCATATTCCTTTTCTTTCTTGCTATAATATATACCTTGTTTTCATTATATCCAAATTTCGAATTTGAAATTTTAAGATACAAAGTTATATTAAGCAAAGAAAAATATATTTCATGTTATAAACTCAATTTACTTTTGTTAAATTAAAATATGCATAATATAATATATTATAAATTATATAATATTATTTTATAAAATAATAATTATATAAAATTTATTTAAAAAAACATGTTATTCAACTTAATATTTAGTTTTATAACTACAACTAATTTCATGATCTATAAATATATTATACAACATAATTTTAAATTGAATTAAAATTTTGAATCAGTACTCAACACACATATTTGAAAATATGGAATACAAACTCTATTTTCATTGAATCCCTTGTTTTCAAATTCATGTTTTCAAATTGCCTACCAAGCTTAGTGCCTAAATTTTTGGTTGATTTTGGTCAAAGTAAAAATTTGATATTTTTTCCTAGATTTTAAAAAATAGTATATAGATAGGCTATATATATATATATATATATATATATATATACCCTTGAAACTATGCACTTTGTTGAATTTTCAAAAGTTTCATCAATACCTTTAAACTAAAAAAAAAGTTAAAAAATGTCTTTACCGTTAATTTTGAATAGAATATGTTAGTACTTTGTTTTAAAAATACTCATAAACTTTCAAAAAGTTTTATTTAATACTCTTAAACTTTAAAAAAAATGTTCAAAAATATCTTTACCAACAATGGTTAGTAGCTCATTTTAAAAATACTCCTAAAATTTGTAAAATTACATAAATACCCTTAACCTAAAAAAGGTTTAAAAAAATGCTCTCACCATTAGTATAGGAATGAAAATTGTTTATCTACACCTTATTAACTCTCTCTTTGTTTCAATTTGTGGCCTAACACTTCTTTATTTTTTTTTTCTCTCTTTTTTCATATTTTTTCAATACCCTCTTACTTTCTTCTTCCATTTTTAATCTCAACTACTCATTTCAATCAAGGTATAGATTATAGCAAGAAGAAAAAGAATAATGGAACCACCAAAGGATCTTAAGACTTGAATGTGTTAACAAGATCGTGTGTTAGTAATTTGAGTCAATACATTTGGGTTTAATGCACAAAGATAGAGATGTGTTGAAAATTTGGATCATAATTTTGAGGGCATCTAATGAGATGAAAAGGAAATAAAATATATGCATTACCAAATTTGTAGCAGGTGAAGAGTTTATTAATCATTTTTTGCAGTTCACATTAGTAATTTGTTGTGGTCAGTTAAGAAGGTCACATTGTTGGGAGTGCGACCAAAGTCCCACATCGGCTAGAGAAGGGGAAGATCATGGGTATATAAGTGAGGGATAGTATCTCCATTGGTATGAGGCCTTTTGAGTGAAACCAAAAGCAAAGCCATGAGGGCATATGCCCAAAGTGGACAATATCATACCAATGTGGAGATATGTGGGAGGTTTTTCCTTAACACCCATGATTGAGAATTGGACAAATTGAAGAAAAATGATAGCATTTATATGAGAAAATGAGTGTATCTATATGAATTGTTTTCAAATTGACTATTTTTCAACCAAAGATAGCTTTAAAAACATTGATTATTTGGGTGTTGAAATTTTTTATTTATGTTTAGGCATGCTTAGAAACGAGAGAGTTCCTCTCGTTTATTTAAAATTTTAATATTCAAGAAGATTGAAAAAATGAGAGAGATTGAGAAATTGAAGAATGGAGGAAATATAAGGAAAGGTAATGGAATGTAGATAAATCATATTTGTCCATATACTAATGGTAAAGGTGTTTTTTAAACTTTTTTTAAAAGGTTAAAGATATTGATAAAACTTTTAAAATGTTTTAAAACGAGATATCGACAACATTTATTAACAATAATGATATTTTTCAACTTTCTTTTTTAGTTTAAATGTATTGATGAAATTTTTTGAAACTCTTAAGAGTATTTTAAAATAAAGTATGAATAGTTTCCATCTAAAGCTAACAATATGGGTATATTTTAGTATTAATGAAATTTTTGAAGTTTCGAGTTATTTTTTAAATAAAGTACAAAATCCAATATATATATATATATATATATCATGATTCAACTATCCACTATAATATGGGTATATTTTAGTATTAATGAAATTTTTGAAGTTTGAGTTATTTTTAAATAAAGTACAAAATCCAATATATATATATATATATATCATGATTCAACTATCCACTATAATATGGGTATATTTTAGTATTAATGAAATTTTTAAAGTTTAGTTAATTTTTAAATAAAGTACAAAATCCAATATATATATATATATATATATATATATATCATGATTCAACTATCCACTATTACCTCACGCACTACCAATACCAATCCTATTTCATGTATCTTAGTAAATATTTTAAAAATGTTAGAGCCAAATTAAAATAAACTTTCAAGTTAAAGCCTTTTCCAAAAGGCCTCCCGACGCACCATTTTATCAACATCGGGAGAGACCTTCTTAAATCCGCTACACCACGTCGGAAAAAGTTGTGTGTGTCGATCGTCTTATCGCGTCGGGGAAGAACACTTGCTTTTCTTAGAGTGAAAAAGTTAAATGAGATAAAAATAAGATTTAAAACTATACACTTTATTATGGTATATTCTATTGTTGTTATTATTTTAATAGTTTGGTTGGAGCACACTAAACTAGAGGATTAATTAACATTGAATCATATTTAAATCTTAAATACAAGTTAGTTAATGACAAAGCTAATTACAGTTGTAAGTTGTACTAATAATGGTAAGCATAAATTAAATTGAGTTTAAAATTAAAAATATTTTGTAATGTTAAATTATAAATTTAGCCTCTAGAGCCTATTTGGTAAAGTAATTCGAATTGCATTTTATGTTTTTAGAGTCTTTGAATTCAAATGAAAAGCATTTTTGGATTACGTGATCCAAATAGTAGAAATTGTGAAAACACCATTTTTATGTTTTCATCGTATCAGATTTTGAATTTACAATTTTAAAATGTAGACTTATATTAAACAAATATAAAAATCTTAATCTCAATTGACTTTTATTAAATTCAAATATGTATAACATAATATATATGAATTATGAAATATTATATTATAAAAATAATAATTAAACCAAATTTATAAAAAAAAAAAAAAATAGGTTCATAAATTAAGTAATTGACTTATATTCAATAAAATATTTAGTTTTGCAACTATAACTAGTTTCATAATATATATATATATATTATACAACACACTTTAAATAACTATTTATAGTGTAATCAAATTTTTAAATCTGTCATCAAACACATATCTGAAAATATGAAATACAACTCTCTTTTCATTGAATCTCTTGTTTTCAAATTTCTGCTTTTCAGATTGTCTATCAAAATGCACTCTAAACTTTTAAGTTTGTGTCTATTTAGTCATGAATTTTAGAAAGTGTCAAATAGTCCATGTACTTTGAATTTTGTATCTAATAAGTCATTGAACCTTAAAAATGTCTAACTAGTCTCTAAGTTTTTAATTTCATATCTAATAGGTTTTTGACATATTCAAAATTTTTGAAAATTAACCGATCTGTTAGATATAACATTGAATTTTAGATCTCTAAACTTTCAATTTTGTGTTCAGTAAATTCGTGGATTTTAAAAACGTCAACTAGGTCAAGGACTTATTAGACACAAAATTAAAAATTCACGGATCTATTAGACACAAAATTTAAAGTTTAAGGACTTATCAAACACATTTCAAAGTTCATGAACCAAATAGACACAAATCTAAAAGTTCATGAACTAAATAGACACAAATCTCAAAGTTTATGGACTAAATTTGCAATTTAATCTATTCTTAAATAACATATTGTTTTGTTCGAACATTGAAGGGTTAGGAATTCAATTTAGATAAATGAATATATATATATATATATATATATATATATATATATATATTTATTGTGTATTGGACCTTCAGGTATATATATCAAAACCAACGACTCCACTTTAATTATAGAAGAAAGAAAAATGTAGGAACGATTGAGTAGCCATTGACAATGCTACATGTATTAATTAGTTGAGTTATGTTTGCATAAATATTTTATTAATATTATTATGTAGGTAGTATTGTTAAAATAGATTTTGTAATGTGATTTCAAAATAATGGTACATATTCAATTATTTAACAACAAAAGGTAAAAAGATTGGGACACATCATCTAGCATTAGCTGGACAAAGCTGTTTGCAATTTCTTTGCATTCCTTCCAAAATGATTCTTTCTATTTTTAACGCCCAAAATTTTTTCTCCTTCCTACCAGATTCACATGTTAATTATTATCGTATGTTAGATTATACTGGTATAATTAAATTTACCTTAATTTATCAATTTAAATCTTTGAGTTGATTGATTATTTAAGATGATATCAAAGTAGGAAATTTTGTATTCGCTCTTTTTATGAGTCGTTTTTTCTCAATTAATATTGATTTCCACTTATTGACTTTTATTCAAATTTCCAAGCCTACCAGTAAATGAGAGTTTTAGACTATATTTATCTAATTAAATTTACCCAAATCTATAAATTTTGGGTTGATTGATGATTTAAGATCCTATCTCATATATATTTCAAATATATGTTTTTTAGTTTCTGTTCATGGGTGGAAATTTTCTAAGAAAAGAGGAAATTTGTATTTCCTTCTCCCAACTTTTAAATAAATTAGTACAAATTTTGGATCTTCTTCTCTTTAATGATTTTTTTTCTTCTCTTCTAAATTTTTTTAATAAATTAGTATTGACGACGACAAAATTAATGGTTCGAATCCCCTAACAATTGTACTAAAAAAAATAACAATTATAAGAAAGTATTATAGTTGGGACCAATGTAGGAATATAGGATTTGAAGTTAATGATAAATTCCAATTTACAATTTATTCAATTTTTAAAGAACTTTGATGGGAAACATAAATAATAAAATTATTATTTTAACTCCTGTAACTTTATTCATAATAATTCAAATTGATATTCCTATCGTACGATTACATTAGGCAAAATCTTTTTATTATTACTAGTTAATAATATATTTCTTTAGACGTGAGATCAATAAATATGAAAATTCAAAGGAATTGTTGTTTTTAGAGAATGGAGGGGAAAAGAGAGATAATACAAAAGCGGCTAGGGTTTACATTGTGAATTGATGTTGTGTTATTATGAGATACAAAGCTAAAGATTCTATTTATAGGACAATATAAAATCGAATATAATCTAATGTAATAAAAATTAAGATAATCTAATATTCACTCTCAAACTCACAATCCTATGTAAGTTTGCTAGGATGAGGCAAGCATGTCGAGAAGCACAATAGAGGCAGACAGGTGTCGAAGCACAAACACAACAGAGCGGCGGCAGTGAAGCACATGAGAAGCGTGTAGGTGTCGAAGCACAATAGAGGTAACATAGGCGGCAAAGTCTTGAAAGCACAACAGATCTTGTGAAGCATCGCAGATTAGAGCGATGTTTGCGGATCAGCCTACTTGCAGATCTGGGCGTCGGATCCGAACCCAGCGGATCTAGGCGTCGATCGGAACTACCTAATGCAATAAAGACTAAGATAATCTAACACGAATGACACAAGATAAAATATTATTATTGGATGTACTCCTTGTTTGAAAAAGAAATTTAATACAAATTAGAAATCAATACCATAATCAACTATACCATAATTTATATACTAATTTTTCCTCTCGAGTTTAGGTTTTCAAATGAAAAGAAAAACAACACGGTATAACATAGTTAGCACTTAGCTCAACTAGCACTATCATTGCACAAAAAATTAAACCTAAATCAAAGAGTAACTCATAAAAGATATCTTCATTCCTTAAAACTCTTGTATCACTTTTAGCGGGGAAAATCTTAGTAGATATGTCAAATATTTCGTAAGAGATTTTACCAAACTAGACAGATTAAATTGTAATTTACAACATTTGGAGGGCTAAATTGAAATTAAATTCAAAATATATAGAGGATTAAAATATAATTTAACAAAATATTATTTAACTTTATTCCATTTTTGCCTAAGCTCCAGCTCAGCTCCCTCAGTATAATTACAGAGAGAGAGAGAGATACAAAAGGCGCACGTGCATTTACTGTGACCACGGTCACCCCCAACACTGGCATTGTCGTAATTAATTGAAAATCCATGCCCTTTTTCTAGTCCCTCACGCGGAGAGAGGCCCCGCTTGGTTTGAAATTAAAACGCCTAAAAAACAGGGAAACACAAAAAAAAACCTAAACTATAAAAATATTCATGATTTAGGACAATACGATAGTAATTAAAATTAAAATAAATTTCTAATTCAAAAATAATATTAAAATATTCGTTAAAACTTTTAACGGTTCACAAGAGGTTAATATTACTACTTTTAAAAATGAGAAAGAATGCTTTTGAAAAATTTGTATGCAAAAATTATTTCACGTCTTTAATGTTATTTGATCCTTTAAAATTAATAAAATGTGATTTTTTGAACGATACATTTCATTCAAATTATCATGAAGACATCACCCTCTAGCTCTCTCGCTCTCACTTCTTATAGTTATGAGTGTGGTCAAAATTATCAATTAAAAAAAAATCTCTCTCGTTATAATTAAAGTTCTCACTCTAATTTTGCTTGTCATTCCACGTCAGTATTTTTCTGCTTTTCTCGCTCTCGCTCTAACTCTAACCTTTTTACGGCAATTTAATTTTTTTAGGATTTTCACCACCGTTCGAGTAATAGCTATGCGCTCACGTTCTAACGAGATTGTGAATAATGAGACTACTTCATGCTCTCATCGTTAATTTTACATATATTGGCGTTACAATCAGTTATATTTTGTTATTTTCAAACATGTTATCAGTCATTAAAAGAAAATAATCCAATACTTTCGAAGAAAATAATTTAACCCCTAAAAAAAACTACTGCACCATGCCCATGCGCCGCTTGAATCGTCATCGATCCAGAATCGGTCATGCCACGTGTCCTAATCACATTCGTCGGTGCCCGCTATATATAACCCTCGCATCACGCAATCACCACCCCTACTCCTCGATAGGGTTCCACTAGCCTTAAATGCCTAACCATTTCTCTCTTTCTCTCTCTCTCTTTTTTCTTTTTCCTCCTTCTTCTTGTTCTTCTCTCTCATGGCGGTGGTGATTTTTTTTTCCTTCTCCTTTCTCTATGCCCTTTTCTGGCTCAGTCATCGGCGGTCTCTAATTCGCTTGGTGCAGGTCGGGAACTGCTTCGTTTATTGTTCTTGTTCTTCAGTTTCCTCTGCTGTTAGAGGGAAAGATTTCGGGCGAATTGGATCCCGCCTTGCATCAACTGAATCCGAGACCGCGATGAAGATTGCATGGATCTTGCTTCTTTTTTCCGATGCAGATTCTTCAAGGTTTGGATTGTTTTCGTTCTTGTCATTTACTATTAAGATCTGGAAAAATCACTCCTAGGAGCTAGTTCGTTATCGAAATTCGAAGGTTTAATTCGCTTGAGAGCGGTCTGGATTTCGTTAATATTTGCGCGTCATATGTTGTTCATATCAATGCGTACGTATTTAGTTGAGTTAATTGTTTTGAACGAGTATATTTGATTAGCTTGTTGAAGATTTCTGTGTGTTCTTGACGGTTGATTCGGCGGAATCGGTTTATGCTATAAGCTTGATCTCTCTGTTCGGACTTAGGAGACGGTTTTTTCTCGCTTGATTTTATTTGAAAATTAAATAGTAATGGAACTAAAAGTGCTTTTGGTCAATTTGAACAAATCATGGTTTGTGCAGTGCGTTTACTGTGGTCCACGTTTGCGTCATTGGCTTTATTGATTCTTCTATTATGCAATTATTCTATGGATTCACAGTGCGTTTCCAGTAAAATTCCATTAACAATGATTCACTTTGCTTGTTTCTTATTTCATTTTATTTTTTAATGTCTGTACTCCCTCCCGTTGCTTTTAGCATCTTCTTTATCGAAGTACTTTGCAGTCTGGCACCACACCGTCGTCGAATCTTTTCGTGTTCTTTTCCGACCGAGCTCAGAGCGTACTTTATATTCTCTATATGTAGTAACTTTTTTTCTGGGCATCTTTCTGAAGATGCTTATCCACTATTCTAATTGCAAATTTCGTAGTTGCCCATTACTCTGTTTGATGGCCATTTTAGAAAACCGTTAAGGCCTTTTTCTTTACAAAATACTCGACTTGGAATCTATCTGTTGATTACACACGGAGAGTCGTACTTCCCTTTCTCTTTGCACTTTTTATTTTTCTTTTTCTTAGCCGTTATTAACCTGTTTGTTCAACTTGGGAAGTTTTATACAAGTGATTAATTAACATGATTGTAATATGGAAAATACCACCTTTTTTTTTTTTTGCTGATGAACTGGTTTGCTTGAATTTGTTGATAATTATTTTTTCTGTCAGATTTTATGTACAATCTTCTCCCTTGCATTTTGTATTGTAAGCTTTTATAGCCATCATCTGTGCTTGGATCTTGTATTCTATTACACTATGTTGACAATTAATTTTGGCTAGCTGTTTCTAACAGAATGGTCCAATTTCCCCATTTTAAAAAAAGTTTTATCAATCAAATTTTGCCCAAGAAAACTTTGTAGGGCGTTTCGTTGGCATCCCAGAATCTGATCTACTGTGGCTACAGAAGTAAAACCAAAATATAAGGTGCTCGGCGAAAAGAAATGGTGGAAAATGACCCAGGTAAGTCAGCTTTACTATAAGTTTTCCTCTGTTTACACATATGAAGCTGTGTTGTGTTATTCGTTAGCAAATTCTGTTCATCTCTTGGGAGGTTTTGGGTAATCATGGAAATCAAAATGGCTCTCTGTTGCAAAAACTGTTATTTTTATTATACTTTGGAATAACCCTCCCATGGCTCCTGTATAGATTTTTATACTGTCTACTGAAATGATTAAAACTTATCTAGTGAAGTTATATAGGTTAAATTTTAAAACATACCCGAAATTTTGTCATTTGTTTCAAAATTATCCTTATTCTAGTAAAAGTTGCAATATTACCATCAACTTTTATAAATTTTTCAAAACTACCTTAAAAGTAGAAATCAAGTGTCTCAATCACTGTCACGGTTTCAAGTCACCAAGTCGACTTTTCGTTTTCGATGTAATATTGTAACTTTGGAAAGAAAATAGGTATTTTAAACAAAGGTATTTTTCATACTTCAGCCTATATATAAAACAATAATAATAATATTTTTATGCTTTTAGTAGGTTTCATTTCAAAAGTAAATATTAGAATATAGTTGTAATGACATATATAGATGAAAAGAAAATCTTATCAATGGTTTTTTTAAGATTAAAGTTTTGTATTGTTTCCTTGAACCCATGAAAAGCTCAATACCTGCATTACATGTTCTAAAGATTTAGGTTTGGTATCTCTCTTTTTGTTGGTTTTTAGAAGCGTTTTTACTTTTAGTAAAGATATATTCTCTGTTTTCTTCATTTCATTTTGAAGCAAACTTAGGTTGATTTTAAGAACAAAATCCGAAATTGGAAATTTGGCTACGAACCCTTTTCTGGAAAAATACAGAAACAAAATGATTGGAGGTATCCCAAGTATAGTATAAATGTATAGTATTAGTTTCTACAGTAACGATACTGTCGCACGTGTACGCCAGTATGGCTATATAGAACACAGGATCGTGGGCGTGGGCCTGACCTTAGCCCTTGGACGAGCTCTGTTCAGTTTGGAAGGTTTGTTGGGCCAGTCAGATGGGCCACGGCTTTTCAACGAGATGTATACAGTTTGGATGCCTAGTTAGGGATGTTCATTCATTTAGTTTGGTTGGTTTGATTTTTTCAATGAAATATTTGAAACCAATCTTTAATCACTTATATATATATAGCCAAAATGAACCTACCTTAGCAGTAACTGACATGTACCCTTGACTTAGATGTGTTGGAGGTCCGTGTCTTTAAACCCCAAATATTTAGGCATCGGTATAATCATTTCATTTTTTTAAAATTGTGTTTGTTTTATAAATCGTTTCTCTACAAATGAGTTTTCATCAGCTTCCCTAATGATTTTCAACTTCTTTAAGGAGATATTTGAGAACTCTAGTCAAATTCAAAAAAACAAAATAAGGTTTTGAAAACTATTTTTTCTTCTTTTTTTGTTTTCAAAATTTTGCTTGATTTTTGAAAATAAGTAAAAAGTAGATAAGAAAATATAAAAACTCGAGGAAGGATGTGGTATATAATATATAGGTTTAATTTTCAAAACTACAAACAAAAATCAATGGTTATCAAATGGGGCATTAACAAATTTGTTTAGTTGCACTGTATCTTGGTTTTATTAATTATAAATTTATTTTTTTATTACATATTTTTAAGATTTTTGATTAATCACTTTAAAATCATTTTTGGATTAACCCAACTATCATCTTTATTCAAAAATGAGTTTTTAAATAAATTCAATTTTGTAAGCACTTTATATTTATTATGATTAAAAAAACACTTTGACCAAATTTAAAATTACTTAATAAGTTAAAATACACGTTTGATTATTATTTTTTTTCAAATGTGCTTATAGAAAAATATATATTGTTTAAAAATCAGTTTTGTCATAAAGGTACTCCGAACAAACCATTAAACCTTTTCGAATGTTATATTGCTATTTTTATCATTAACTATTATTTGATGAACATGTGTGTTTAGGGACTAATAAAATCTTTGCAACCTATTGTGGTGGATAATCTTCTATTGTACACAAATATAAATTGGCCAACCCCGTCAAAAGAAAAAAAAAAAAAAAGACAATTAGCAGTTTACCAATAATAAATACTTTTTCATACACATATATATATTAGTTTTCATGTGTTTCGATAAAAATATTTTTAACACATTGGTTTATGAATGAGGAGTTTTAGAATTTCATCAGTATCACCACTCCACTTCTGTTCAATTAATTTCACCTGCAAATCTGACAAAATCTGAAGGAAATGTTTTTTATATATATATATAAAATCTAAAGGGAAATGTTAAATAAAAGGTATACATGTATAAAATAGATAAGCGTAAATTTTTTTTTTTTTTTTTTATAATCATTTGATTTTTAGTTCTTAAAAATTGAAGTATTTTTAAGCTTAATTTTCAAAAATAAAAAATTAAATAATTATCCAACTTTTGAGTCATTTTTTTAAATATCAATTTTTAAAAAGGTAGTCATTATCAAAGGAAATCTAACTTCTAGATGATTTTCATCAAATAATACAACAGGTGCCAATTTCACAATAATTTGTTTATGAAACCCTAAAATTGTTATAAATGATTTTCATCAAATAATACAACTGGGTCTTTTTATATATATATAATATATGATATTATCAATATAATTAACTCCTTAAAATATTTTTGACTATTTTTACTTATAAAGACTCTTTGGAAGAGTTAACATGAGCATACTTAAATTGGTAAAAAAAAGCATGAGTCGATCAGAGAATTCGATTATTTAAATTCAGATGAATATATTGTATGACGTATATGTTTTGAAAATTGTTTTTGGATTTAGGATCTAAATAATATAAATTAAGAAAATAACGTTTTTATCTTTAATTGTATTGATTTTGAATTTAAAATTTTAAAATGTAGAATTATATTAAACAAGATAAAAAAAACTTAATAAATCTGATATTTCAGCATTATAAAATTTAATTAATTTTTTAAATTAAGATATGTATAATGTAATATATTATATTACATAATATTATATTACAAAATGATAATTTTATAAAATTTATAAAATCGTATTATTAAATTAATTAATAATGAAACATATTGATTTAATAATTAGTTTACTATATTCAATTAATATAAATATGTTATAAAATATATTTTAAATAACAAATGAAATCAAATTTTTGAATCTAACTCAAAAACACATATCTAAAAACATAAAATAGTGTTTTCATTATCTTTTATTTTGAAAATTATGTTTTCAAATCTCTTACCCAACAGGCAAATATTTCACACATTTTACACGTATGGTTTACAGACGCTCACTTATCGTAGAAATCCGACACACATTTGGAAAGAGACTCATGATGAGCATTGTTTTATTTATTTATTGCGGAAAGGCTCATGATGGGCATTATAGAGCCTTGGGTTAACATTTTAAAATTCATATAACGTTAAGTTTTCATAATTTCACACTAATAATTTATATATTGGATTTCGTGCTGATACATTTTGAATTTATATATTGCATCTATACACAATAGCATTGGTTGGTTAATTTCTTTTTCATTGATTGCAACGTGAAGGAAGATTGGTTTGGTGAGTGAAACCAATTGACAATTGTTCAAAAGTTTAGATCTTCCATTGAAGTTTTTTTTTTTTTAGATATGCAAAAGCTTTATTAGTAAGAAGGCTACTAATTTGTGATACCGTAATTTGTATCTTTACTAAAGAGAATGTGTTATATGTAAATATGAGTATAAACTTAGCTTAATTAAGGCATATGTTATCGATCAAAATGTCGGAAGTTGAGTTTTCTATTAAGTATTTTGTTAAACTAAAAAAATGTATTATATATATAGACAAGCTAGACGTCTAAAACTCTATATATCTTTTTCTCAACCTTCTATATATATACACATATATTTGGGTTTTTTTTCTTTTTAAAGAAAACTTTACATATAATATAGAAACAAGCCGGGGCGTATGGAACTCTTCTCCATCTTCTTTCTTGTTCTTCTATTTCTCATCATATAACTATGTTTTTTTAAGGAAAAATGTTTCATTATTGCTACATTTTATAATGTGCATTCCTTTTGAAGAGAGGCAAGATAAATAAATAAAAATAAAAAAGTGGCTTATTTGTAGAGAGCAAAAGCTCCACAAGAACATGGAAGACATGAGGAGGATAAAGTGGAAATGGGCAACCCACTTTTGTTTTGTTTTGTTTTCTAGCATTAAAATAACAATAATAATGAATGAATGAAAAGCTTGTAAAAGGCAAATGGAAGAGTTGTTTTCAAATGGGGAATTTGGTGGAGAAAAAAAGGCTTCTCAATTCAATGATATGCAATTGCAAGTGACAAAACAACACAATGTCATTGCCCCCATTCTCCTCAAACACATGTGATGTTGCCATTGGACATTGTCCTTTTGATTATTCATCTTCAATCTCATTACTTTTCTTGAACCAATTCTTTCTATTCCTGTTAATTGTTTCATTTTCCTTGGTTGGAGGTTATGAATCTAATGATGTTCTTAGGTAGCATCGGTCTGAACTGCTTTTAAAATTTCATTTTAGTATTTATACTTTAAAGTTTATCGGGTTTTAGTTTAAAAATGGAATGTATCTTTTAAAAAATATCAGCGTTTGTACTTGTAATTTGGTTATTCAGATTTTCTTTTTCTTTTGATGAAAACCAAGTCTAATTAATGTAACATATCATATCATATTTAAAACTAGTTTGCCTAAGCAAACTATTAGTATCATTATGATAATATATATGTTTGAAGTCGTGTCATGCATTTATTAATCAATTGATAAATTAAATAACAATGATTAAAATAGCATTTGCGTTTTTTTTTAAGTTTAAATGTTAAAACACGTCTTTCAAGTTTAAGAACTACATTTGATTTAATCTAAATGTATAAAGACCTAGACAAGAATTACATCTTGTTTTTATTTTTTTTCGTTTAGTATATTTTTTAACTAATGATGCGCATATTTTTTAAAAAACCAATTAATTTAATTTTTTAATTTTAAATTTGTGATTACATTAGAAATTTATTTTAGTTTGACTAATGCACCATAGGAATCCTTTGATCTTAGGAAGACAATAAATACTTTACTTATTAAAATATGTTGGTGTTCTAAGATCGAGACAGAGATAACTTTCATTTGACTTTTCATGACAACCACTACTACTAAAGCGATGTGGTCTTGTCACACAGGACACACTGGATGCTTAAGTCGGTGTTTAAATGAGTTTAGCGATAATTTTACAGAATGAGAAAGAAGTTACTCTTCCCTTAGGAATAAAGGGCTTTATAGGGGGTCAAACATAGTCCGTCACTGAAGCGAAAAAGAGAAGGTCATCTTGAGTTCAAATCGGGAGCCTAAAAGAGAAGAAGAAGTGGCCAGGCCCACACTCACCTCTTACAAGGTTCGATCTCTTCTGCCTAGTTTGGTCCCCTTTTTCATGTTTTTGGTCTTTTCTTTGTACACTTGCCTTATGTTTCTCTATATTCCAAATTTATCCTTATGGTCTAATTTCATTTCATATAACACTTATACTTCATCGGTGATTGGGTTTAGAGTCACGAATAGTAAATGTCTAGACAGTTTTACTTGCAATTTGTAGAGATAGTTTTCAAAACAAAAAACATAAAATTTTTTTGGAAAAAAAAACTTTTTTTTTGTGAGTTTGTTTTTAAATTCAAATTACTAGTATGTTGATGTGTACGAATCAATGTAAATGCTCATGAAGTGTAAATGAAGTGGACCCAATGAATCAACGGTTTGTTTTGTTATTTCACAATCATGAAAAAAGGAAATTTTATTTTACAATTTCAGCAATAACATCACAGGTGATCTTTTAGTTTGCATACCTTAAGACCATAATTTATTTGAATTTTATTTTCAGCTTCGATTTTATCAAATAATATAATTTAGATTAAATTATAAGTTTCATTTCGATTTTGTATTTAATAAGTCTTAAAAATGTACAGTAAATTTATAAATTTTGATTTTGATTTTAATAGGTTTTCTAACATGTTTAAAATTTAAAAAACTTAACCACCTATTAAATATAAAATTAACTTTTATATTTAAATTCCAAAACAACCAAAAATTTTCAATTTGTGTCAGTATATCTGGAAATTTTAAAAAATGTAAAGTAGGTTTAGGGACCTATATTAAGCATAAAATTGAAAATTTAAATACCTAATAAATATAAAATTAAGAGTTTAAAAACACTATTAGAATTTTTGTATAGTTTAAAGGCATATTAGATCTGAAAATTGAAAAATATATGACCTATTAGACACTTTTTTTTTTAATATATATATATGGTTTATGAACCAAAATAGGCTCAAACTTGAAAGTCATGAGTTGAGCTAGCAGAATAATCATCATTTATCTTGTTACTACATTTATTTTTGTTAGTTCGATAACATGTGAGGGTGAAGATTTCAACATGTGACATTTTGATCGAAGATACACATCTTAACTTGCTAAGTTGTGCTCGCGTTAGATTGTTACTACACTTGTTTGAAACATAAATATACTATTATTTTTTTAATGAAACAATTAGGAAAAATTGTTTTTGACCTAAACTTGACATGTTGTATCAATTTTAGTATAACTTTCAATTTAATCAATTTAAACCTTAAACTTGACATATTTTTCAATTTTAACCTTCAAATTTAAATTTAATTTGTTTAAAAGCCTCAAGCTTGAATAAGTCGTCGATTTATACCGATTACATTTTCATCTTAGTTCACACAAAAAGGTTTCTTACACATGTCAAGAAAGTGTGCGTTGCTCCATAAGCATGTACATATTTGTTATTTTTAAAAACAAAAAACAAAATTCTTGAATAAAAATAGAGATAGACTCATCATTAAAGGCGACATCGATCGGTCGGAAGTCGATTTGATCGGTTTTTATATATATTTTTAAATTTTATTTAATTAATTATTTAATATTTTATTATTATTTAATAATTTATAATTATTATTTTATTATTATTTAATATATTTGAGAAAATCTTTTAGTTTTATTTTTATTTTTAATTATTATTATTATTATTATTATTATTATTATTATATATATATTTTAAATATCGGTTGGTTTGGTCGGTTTGGGGGCAAATAAGCCAAATGATCGATTTTATCCAAGCCTGGCCGATCCCCGACAAAAAAGGCACAAAATCAGGCCGAGCCAGCCTCGGTTCGATTAGTTGAAGAAATCGGCAAGTCGATTTTGGTGTTTTTGCTCACCACCTACTCATCATAATTTTTTCAATTTCATAGCATGGTTTTTCCTACTTCTTAGCTTTTGATTTCCCCGATTTTTTCAATTTCATTAAGTGTGAGTTTTTAAGTTTAAAATGAAATTCTACTCGATCCACCAACTTTTAGTAGAAACAAAACTTATCTCGTATCATAATTTTTCTCAGCGGATTACTTCATTCTTGAATCGTCAGCTAATATTATTATTATTTTTGTTATATATCGTCAACCTAGAGCTTGATTTGTCCTCCATCCATTGCAACATAAAAAGAAATCACCCTTGTCATAATCTTTTGCCCATTTCTTTCCAACATTGATGTCACTTAAATCATCACATAAGATTATTGATGGGGCTGGAAACAAGATCGACTATGACGAGTTTATCGTATTCATGAGTGTGACTATGTCCACATTGCTGTTTTCTATTCTCTATTGCATTTTAGTTGAACTCGAACCACTCCCAGCCATTGAAGTCAGCGAACCCACCATAGTCATCCAAAAATCTTCAATAGCGTCACGGCTTGGTTTTTCTGAACAACTCATCGTCATTGGTATCACCCACAATGCGAATGAAACACAAGAAGTCCGTTTGTTTCATATGGGTCCTACTTTTGAAAGTCAAGTTAAGTGAATCTTCATAACATTGGTGACTCCATCTAGAAATGTTTTTTTTTTATGATTTTATTTTTAAAAATAACAAATAAGTACATATCATAGAGTAACAACGTGGTGTAGGCATGAACATGGGCATGAGTGAAAAACATTTCAACAATGATTGAAATGGAAACTAACAAAGAGTGTAAATTGATCTACACTTATTCAAGTTTGAGGTTTAAATTGATGAAATTGAAAGTTTATGGTTAAAATTGATACAACAAGTTTGAGGTTTAAATGGATGAAATTTAAAGTTCAATGTTAAAATTGATTTAATATACTAAGTCTGGTTTTAAATCGATGGAATTGAAGTTCGATTTAAAATTAATATAACCTACCAAGTTTATAGTCAAAATTGATTTTTTTTTAAAAAACTATACATATGGTATGGATTAAACAATTACTTTGTTTTTAATCTTAATTTCATTAACCATGTTGATTTGTCTTATCGTTTTAAAATTTATTATTTTGATTTTCTTTATATCATCATAAGAATTCAAAAAATTTTACAATTGATATACATCACTGTCTTTTTATTACATACAATAAAGCTTTCCAATAGTCAGTCTTTTAACTCGACATCAAACTTAATACACAATTGTGACGTGACTTAAAATAGTTCTATACATAGTGTTAGATATGGCTTTCTATTAAATGTGCTAAAAACCGGTAAGATTTTTTAATTAATTATTTGTATTATTATTATTATGGAGAGTTAAATAAACTAACATATAATGATTGAAATGAAATAAACTAAAAAGAAAGCCATATTGAACACTAACATATAAAAATTTAAATGGAATACAACTAAAAGAAAGCCATATCTAAAATTGATGTACAGGTTATTTTTTTCATTTTTTTCCCTCAAAAGTATAGGATAAGATAGAATTCCAATTTAGTTTGTCCTGGTTTGTTGTTTTTTTGTTTTAATTTGTCTAAACCCCAATCATTTAAATGTTCTAATAACTGATTTTTAAAAATGAAGTCAAATTACACGTTAGTTCTTAAACAGTAAATTTCGTATATTTATAAATTTTTAATTTTTGTGTGTAACATTGAGTGTCTAATAATTTTGTTTAATTTTTAAAGGTGTTTAAAAAATTTTAAACTTTTAATTTACTACAAAAAAAAAAATCTCTATGCCATATTTAATATTTTTAAAATTTACATAATTATTAGACATAAAATTTTGTACTTAATATAATCTCAACATGTATTTCTATGTTTAATAGGTTGATTAATTTTCCAAAATATATAATGGATCCTTATGAAATTGAAACTTGAAAATTTATTAGACAATTTTTCAAAAAGAAAAAGAAAAAGACTATACATAAAATTAAAAGTCTATAAATCTTTTGGGCATGATAAAATGAGTTTAATTCACTCCGTAATTGGCATGTACCATTTTAACCTTTTAATGAAAGAACAATAAAATTCTCATAAAAACAATTGGTCATCTTTAACCTTCTTGCTAACGTGAGTGCTATAAAACTCAATGATATTAGTAAGAGAACATCTTGCCCAACTCAATGAGAGCTGAGAAAATATCTTGACCCATCTTTAACTATATTTAATACTTATATAATTTGAGGTGAGTTATCATATAAATCTTTAACCATATTTAATACTTACATTTGAGGTGAGTTATCCCCATGTGCATAAAAAGGAAAGAAGAAGTTTTTAAGATAACAAGCTACTGATTGGTTTGACGGCATTTTTCGATCAAGATTAAGAAGTTTGGGGTTGTTTGGGCTACAGGTTGAAATCATAATCACAGGAATGAAGGCACGGAGGTTTGTTCTCTGCCCAGGAGTTACGGAGCACGAGAATCATAAAGCGTGTTTGGGAGTGCGATGTTATGAAGCTCGTGAATAGAAAGCATGTTTAGGGTGCGGTGTTGCGAGCTGTGAATCAGAATAAAGCCGTGTCTCGGGTGCGATTCAGAACTCTACAGGTTTGAAATGCTGATTTGTTTCACCTTTTTTGTCACTGACCCTCCCAGAACCACTTCGCTAACTTAGCGGGAGGCGACATGAAGCCAATAGATAATATTGTTACCTCTTAACAATACTGTGACAACTTCTTTACACGATCGACAAACTATGTTCGCATATAGAACACTTTAAACTTAACCACAGTGAGCTGGACAAGCTATAAAAGCATACATGAGGAAACTCTTCTTAAGTATTTCTTGGAAACTAAAGCAGCGAGAACATCCAGGAACCACAAGCGATAACTTAACATAGAGAATTTGCTCGAACTTCAGCCCGTAAACTTTGTTTAAAAATGAGTTAGCTTTCAAGAAAAGCTGGCCTCGACTCTTACCTCTTCTGTGGAGCTCGAGAAGATCAAAACATCGGGTGAGTGCCGGAGTTGATCACCTCGGCTTGTTATATAGTCGAACTTTGAGTTCTCCTCCTCTCTTCGCAATTCTTGCACAAAAATCACCTTCTTCCCTCTTTCTTTAAAACCTCCACCAAAGCTTCACGGCTTTTCTTTTGATAAATGAAGAAGAAGATCGATGGAAAAGCGTAGTTTTTAAAAAGAAAACTAAGGTGAGGTCCACCATCCATTATCCTTTTCCATTTTCATTTCTTTCTTTTCTTTTGTTTTAAAAACAAAACCAAGACCAAACATTTCCTTCATTTTCTTTATTCCTTTTTGTTTTGTTTTTTTTCTTTTCTTTCTTGATTTCCAAAAAGAATGATCTCGAGGTTTACATTTTTCTTTTAGCTATTTTGTTCCTTTTAAATTTTATGTAATTGATCTTATGTGAATTGTAGAAGTTAATGTACAACGATGATCGATTTTTGAGTAACACTTTCCATGAAGCTTTCAATTTAGGTAGTTGTTGAGGAATAAAAAAAAAAGAGTTTTAAGCGGCACAAACGATTTTTAGCATTTAGTTCCAACTCGACTATTCGGGTTGCAAATATCTTGACCCAACGAATTGGATTTTAAACCCACGGGTGGGTTGGGTTGATTGGATTACCCCTAATCGTCGGAGTTTTTGACACCCTACGACGAGTTCATACATACAAATACATCGCCCGAAGTATTTGCAAAGTAACATGAAACGAAAAGAGCATAAAAAGCGCCTTTAATGCGAAATAAAAAAATATTTCATTTTTCTAACTTTTAAAAATAAATTACAAAATTAGGCTAGTTTTGAGTGTCACGTTAAAAAAATACAAATTTTTTAAAATAAAAATTCACAAAGTTGAAAGTGATGAGAAGTAGCATAAAATTATTTATTAACGCTTTTAGTTTTATTTTAACCTTTTAAAAAATTGGCTAATTTGGAATTATCGAGATTGTTGGGGTGAGTCGAGTTGATGAGGTGGTGTGATTGTGAGGAGTGGGCGTTGGATTTTGGTTATCGGTGGTCATCAGATTACGTCGGGTTATTTGTTGAAAAGGTCGTTAGGCTGACCATCCGGTGGTTGCTAGTCGTCGATGTAGATGCGTCGAGTTGTAGTTATAATATGTAGTGTATGGAGTTATCGATAATTGAATTGTGTTGTGAGTGGTGCAGGTGAAAAATGGTAGCGACAAATGAGAAAAGCAAATGAGAAACCAGAGTGGTCGCGAAGATGGCAAAATCAGCGGTGGTTGAGTCCGCAGTGTGGTGCGTTGTAGTTGCTTAGTTATGTCGTTGTCGGGTGATATTTGGAGTTGTTATCGGAGTTATTA